>OY856410.1:1136959534-1137692034 GCA_963693085.1 Alisma plantago-aquatica | reverse complement strand
GAGCTACAAGATTCATTGTCCTTTAACTGTACGATTTCTGATTCCATGGGAACCAACAGGGAGCTACAAGATTCATTACTCTCTATATTGGACGGACTAGAATTAATGCATATCACTAGAACTGAGCCCGCGGGTGGAAAGAAATTGATTCGCAAGGTTCACCTATATCCTGTACGACTGTTAAACATAACTATAATTACGATATTTCAACAACTGTAAAGATAATTGTAAGAACAATATTCCAACAACTACATCCCCACCGACCCCCGTGCAACATAGAAGACAATTGATCTTAGAAATGATGGTTCTGTTATCATGAGCCTGCAAATGTTTCTAGAGAAATGGAACCTTTTTGAAACTGGCTATATGCCGCTACATATTCTAGGAAGTGTTTGTATAAATCTCTCATCGTTGATCAAGTACTGCATCAATGTCCATCGGTTCATTACAACAAACAGTTGTGGTCGCCATCCTAGATCTGACGCCATACCAAATTGAATTGCAGTTGTAGGGCACAACTAGCCTATTCGAAAGATTGCACTACAGATAAAACTTTTCAGGCAAAGATCTGTCAAGAGAAACTTCCGCTAGAGGAAAGAGGCATACTGATAGTCAACAATCGATCTTTCATGCCAACCATGCTTTTTAGTGAAGTCATCAATACTTCCAAATTTAAGCACTATGGACTCCCGATGTGTCATCCAAAAATATAACTTCTTTGTGTATGATTCCTATTACGATTGTCCAACAAATCCGTGAAGTTTGTTTAAGGTCGATTCAAATATCTGAATTAGGTCAAGATTCATATTCATCGTTTATTTTAAACAATCTGGAATGAAAAAAATATGGACTCGTGTTGGATCCAGTTGACCATTCCAAAAATATCAGATTCAAATCAACTCAACCAAAGAAAACTGACAGAAAAAGGAGGTAGGAATGGAATGAGAGACAACCAGCGATGGAAGTCACGGCAGATGATGAAGACAGCTAGCGAGCAAAGTCTTCAAGATGATAGAATACGTAACGAAATAAACTATAGTACAAAGAAAACGTGCAACGAAGGACGAGTAATCTTACCGCTTCTTGTCCGGCAGTGGTGTCAGTGCTGGAAGACGACTCGCCGGAGGACTTGTACGGCAGTCGGAACTCATGCATCATCCAGTCAGTCTTGGTGCCTTTGCCAGCGCTGCCACGGTAGTAGACGAGTGACTTCTTCAGGCCGATGCATACGTTGGAATTGGTAGCGGCTCCTCCGTTGGCGGCGTTGGAGTAGATCGGTCGGTCTATTCCCGTGGCTTTCCAGAACCCGCAGCCGGTGACACGGTTGGGTCGGACGCTGTTGCGGTACTTGCGCCCCCTCAGGCAGAAGAAATACCACTCCTTGTCTCCAGGGCTGGTGCTCACCTCTGTCAACAGGAATAAACTAGCTTTTTACAAAAATAGATCCGTAAGAACAGCCCTCTAGCGAACTCTTCACCGAAGAACATATATAGAGCTACCTCCAACAATAACCAGCTAGAACTATAGTACTCTTTCGTTGATCCATAGGAGACATATAGTATGACGAAGAAGAAAACTGTTTATACAGCTGGTGCATAGATCACAGATATAAATTTCCGGACTACTTACTTGGCAGATCCCATGGTTCATACTTGTAGATGTCGAGCTGCTTGATCAGCTCAACACTGAGCTGCTTCCCCTCGACCTTCCTGCGCAAATAGAAGCCGACGAGCTCCTCGTCCGTCGGGTGGAAGCGGAACCCAGGAAGCGACCGATCTGTCTCGTTGTCGTCGCCGTTCTCCCTGCAAGCCTCTTTTTCGGCCGAACGGCGTGAAAGATCCATGGAGGCGAATATCTCAGAGCAGCTAGCTCTTCGCTCAGCGCAGTTCCCTTTTCATGCCGTTAACTGCAGCTAAGCCTATATATAAATGAAGCTTGTGTAGCAGCAGCGGTGCTACTAGGTGGCTAAGCTTAATCCGCTGGGGCGGAGATGTAACGGTACGTACGCGCCCCTGTGAGATCTATTGTACATAAGCGCGCTTTGTGTCTAGAACGAACGCCTGGAAGTGATGCCAGCTCCTATTTTTCTCGGATTTATAGAAAGACGACGAATGATGTACTGCCATATCCAAAATTCAAAGTTCTTTTTTTTGGACTTATATATAAACCCACATAGGATTTTGTCATAATCCCTGACCCCCCGCAGTTACGATAAATCATACAACCCCACCCCCAAGTAGTTCCAACCGATTTGCCAATTGTTGGAAATTTGCATACTATGTTTTTTTATAATATCATAACATTATTAGAACTAGAAGATAATACAATTACAGTGAAATAGAAGGCAGACGGGCAACAAGTTATGCTTCCATTCTTTATGGATGGCAAAATCAATCCTCTTAAATCTATAGACCTAGGGGTCAAGACATTACTGTGCATAATTTTTTGGAAAAATAGTTCCACTGCCTCTGGCTCTGGTGCTAGGAATTCAAAAGTATTGAACCCAAAAGGTATAAATACATGTTGATTCTCAATGCATATTTTTTCAAGCTTAACTACTTTGGCTGCAACAACTTTTAGGACAACATGTCCCACAATAAAATCTCCCTCTTTCAGGCTCACCTTAGCAATTTCGTGGTCTAGTGAGCCCTCTTAAGCCTCATCTTCGTAATCAAGTGGATAGGATGACAGTGCACGTTTTCTCATACTTAACCACTTTGCCTGCAACAACTTTTTAGGACAACATGTCCCACAATAAAATCTTCCTCTTTTAGGCTCACCAATGGGGAGACTCTTGTTAGATCAACAAACTCACATTTTCCTCCAAACCAACTAAAAATTAGAACATTTGCTGGTCTAAGTGTCAATCACCCTTGCCATGGATCAGTTAAAAAATTCACACGCACCTCTTTTTAACGACCTCCTCCATTTTACACATTATTTGGAACTCAATTATTCAAAAAAAAATTATTTATTGAATTAGCTAATGTAAAAGGAACTCGAGAGAAAAAACATCAATGTAAAAAGGTAGAGGTCGACGGAGTCATGGGAAATTGGAGGCAAACTTTCAAAGCTACCCCCTTTTATGGAAAGGATCTATTTGTTCAATTATGTGGGAAAATTCAATGCGCATGTGGGGGTGGGTTCTTAGCCCATGAACATTGGTGAACAAGCATGCCTTCACGTTCTAGGGAAGTTAAAACAGTAGAATCTAGAGATTGATTTCATCATCAAAGTACTATTAGCAACTTCCTTTAAAAGTTTGCATGAGAAGACACGTTGCAAATGCACTTTCAAGACGACATAGATCACACACAACACTTTTCCTATAGACAGAGTGGCATGAAGTGTTTAAGGCATTCATATTTCTCACAACTACAAGAGGGAAGAACCACCTGCAAGTACCATTGTTGTTGTCACCAGTTAGACTGTGAGCAGTGGCGTAGCAACATATAAAGTTGGATGGGCACGTGCCCCGCCCACTCTTTTTCTTAGTGCATAGTAGCCTGTGTATAATGAGCTATCTACTAATGCCAAAAACTATTGGTGCTTGACCTTGACGTCTCTGCAATTGTTCCCTTCAAGTGGTGCCCCCGCTCCTCAACTTTTCTAGCTCAGACTGTGAGAGGTGATTCTAAAAGTATATTTCTTTGCATCCCGCTCCCCCTCTTTCTCCTATATATACTCACTTGTCAATGGTATAATTTTGAACGTTTCTTGTAACACTTACGGTTTTTTGGGGGGTTTTATAGCTAATAAGACGACTTGCTCCATCATGAGAGTGGCTCTTCCCCCTTGTTACGGTTGTGTGCTGACCCATGTTTCATCCGTTGGTGGTGATTTGTATGGCTAGAAAAGACATGGTACTCCTCTACTATTATCCTAACTTATATAAATGTCTTCGTCTCCCTTGCTTTCCAAGATTCATACATACCCCCACTCATCATTAGCTTCATTAGACATTGAAATCATCCAATCAATATGAATTCTTGAAAAATAGATATCTGTTAAAAACATATATTTTTTAAAATTGACTAAAGATTAACCAATTGTTTATTTTATAAAAACACAAACGCATAATAAGACTGATAATGAATGAACAGAGTAATATGTAGGTTTTTTTTCAAAAACTGACATTGACTCCAAAAAAGAGACTATTAATTCACGGATTCATAAATGTGAGTGTCTCTTTCGAGAGAGGCACACTGTTTCAATTATACAAAGAAGGCTACCAGCGCTATAGGACATATCCTATAATAATGTGGTAGGAACTAATAGAATTGTATTATGGCATATAGTCGGCTTTATCACTTCTTATTTTTTTACAGGTCAAATTTGAAAAGAAATGAAAAGGAGATACTGTATTGTGATTGGCTGTGGTATAGAATAAATAAATATAGGACACATCCTATACTACCGGCTACTTGTCTTTGACAATTTCCATGAATTCGGAACGTTATGACGATGGCACATCACCGCACTCCCTGGCCCAACGCTTCCTTACATTACTGGTCCAGAAAATGTCCAAAACCTACAGCCATGCACGGGTTACCAGCTGTTAACATAACTATGAATTACAACAAGTCTATGCAATGGTTTCGATACAAATCATTGCGGTAACATTCAAGCTGGTAATTGGTCTGGATTACTCCACGTCAACCCTCATACCATTCCCAGTTTAAGGCTCGGTTTCATGAGTAATTAAAGCGGACTCGATGATACGAAAAGGAATTAATACAGTACCACCGTAGGCTCGTCAAGTAACCACGTACCGCGCTACTTTTAGATTATGAAATAGCTTCGCTCCAGCATGCATGTGGGCGGTGGCGGAGTTTGACCGCAGCTCATGTAGCCACACAGACGGGGTAAAAGTTGGACCGACGCAGTGCAGTGCATGGGCGAGACTTTTTGGAGTCATCCAGTCCGTAAATATCTTATTACGATTTCTATGTGTCAGTCATACAGTTTTAACTCTTGGTAATCTATTTTTGGAGTTCGTTCAGTTGTAAATTCCTTACCCTTCCTTCTTCGAGTCAAATAACTTGCACTCTTGATAATCAATCTGGTCCATGGATGAAGTACGCTTCGCGTCAACTTCAACCGTCCGGATGCATGTATGCACCGTCAGGTATAGCAATCGATCAGCGCAAGTGACTCGAAATAATGTATGGAAATGTAAGACGTGAAGTTAATGCGTGTAGGTGGTAGTATAAGATGTACGAGGTATTAAGAGCCGCCACAACCCTGTGCTCACCGTCGGCTGCTGATAGTAGCGCAGCCCGACAATCTGATTCACATGTAGAACCAATTAGAAACATCAGGTATGGTTTTGTATGTAATGTTTAATCAAAACTCAGCACCGTTTTATGTTTTGTTATAATCAATTTACCAGATTTGGGTAGGGAAAGAACCGACCCTACCACCATGTGGCTCTATGCCGTACTGGCCGCTGAGTGGCATAGACATTTCAAAACGCGGCGTTTGTGCTGTGTGGGCTTGATTTAGGGACAGACACTAAGTTGGGAAGGCTGCAAGGCTTCAATCAGATATGTCCTCTCCTTCATATGCATATGAATAGGTAACTTTGTGAATATCTCTAGAGATATGCTACTTGAGCTAAATCTCAAATTAGAAACCAGACTCTGTTGGACATCGAGCTGATGGATATCACATGTAGCAACCACACATCAAAGCCACTAATCAGTTACTGGAACAACATATGGGACAGCTGTTGTTAGGTCCGACAAGATTAATGTCGACATATTATTGAAAAATATAATATGTAATACAAAAAATAGTATTATGAAAAAATAAAGTAGGTAAAAATGAATATGTGACATATAACAAATGGAGAGAGAGTAGTGGGAAGAGAATGAGAGAGAGAGAGAGAATAGGAGGGAGGAGGAAAGTACGTAGTATCATTAATTTATTTCTTTTATAATTATTTGGTTACTTCTGCTCCAATGTGTTGTTATCGTTGGTCAAGTATTTTATTGTTCTATCTCTTTCTCATTTCTTTGAAAACGAGCATATATATATATATATATATATATATATATAGAGAGAGAGAGAGAGAGAGAGAGAGAGAGAATAGGGGGGGAAGGGGAGTAGTGATATTAATTTATTTTTCTTCTATAATCAATTTATTATCTTTGGTTCTTATGTTATGGTCTTTGATCAATTGTTTTGTTTTTTTCTCTACTCATCATTTCACTCATCATAAAGAGAGAGAAAATAAAAGGAAGAAGAAAGTAGTGTCACTAATGTATTTTCTTTTGTAAACGAGTTATTATCACGGTCTAGTGTGTTGTTATCTATGGTCTTTTGTGTTATTCTACTTATTTCACTCTTTATAAAAAGAGAAAAAATATGAAGAAGAGGGAAGTAGTGTCATTCATTTATTTTTTTATAATTGAGTTGCTATATCTGGTTTGGTGTGTTGTTATCTCTGATCGTATTTTTTTTATTGTTGCTTCAGTGTTCTGTTTTTATATTTCCTCATTACCACCACAAAGAGAGACAAAATATGAGCAAGATAAAAGTAGTGCCACTACTTTGTTTTCTTTTATAACCGAGTTGTTATCTTTAGTACATTGTGTTGTTATCTATAATCTATTGTGTTGTTATTATTGGTCAAGTATTTTATTTTGATCACATTACATTGGACAAGAAATAAACTATCAACTATAGAAGAAATTAGTTATGGCACTGCTTCTCTCCCCACTCCTATTTCTCTCCCGTTGTGATGAATTTATGAGGAGTAGGAAAAAATAAAGTACTAGACCAATGATAACACATTAACAAACCTAAGTTAACCAGACACATGATCGGATATAATAACAAAACTGTAAAAAATTAATGGCAGTACTTACATTCTCTCTCATATTTTCTTTGTTTTTGTGATGACTGGAATTAGGAGTAGAAAAAAATAACAAAATAGAAGACCAATGATAACAACACAACAGACCCGAGATGACAATATATTGGACTAGAGATAACAACTCAATAAAAAAGAAAATAAATTAACAACGCTATGTCCCTCATCTCTCATGTATTCTCTGTCTTTGTCATGACTTAATTGAGGAAAAGAGAGAAAAATAAAACATTAGACCGTTGATAACACCACAACGGACCAGAGATAAATGATCACAAACAAAGATAATGGTACTTCTCTCCTCTCACCTAGTTCCTCCATCTTTGTGATGATAGAAATGAGTAGTAGACAAAAACAATATACCAACGATATCAAAAGAACGACCCGAAATAATAACACATTGGATACGAGATAACAACTCAATTACAAAAGAAACAAATTAATGGAACTTTTATCCTCTTCTCCTTTTTTCTCTCTTTTTTGACTAAAATGAGGAAAAGAGAAAAAAATAAAAACTTACACCAACAATAATATGTCATCAGATCAGGCATAATAACTCGATTATAGAAGTAGATAAATTGATGTCACTATTTCCCTCGATGAGTGAAATGAGGAGTCGATTGTGTTTAGTCTTTTTTCTACTCCTCGTTCTAGTCATCACAAGAGAGTGAGAAAATAAGAGAGAGGAGGGAAGTAATTTATTTAAAAAAATTAATTGAGTTGTTATCTCTGGTTCGATATGTTGTTATCTTCATCCTAGTGTGCCATTATTTATTTTCATTTGTAAGTGATTTGTTATCTCAGGTTTGATGTGTTGTTATCATTTGTATAATTTTTTTCTATATCTTTCGCATTTAATCCTATATTATTTGTATGTCTCTTTGGGATAACTGAAATGAGGAGAAAAGAGAAAAATAATACACTGACCAGTGATAACAATAAATCAAACTAGCCATAACAAGTCTATTACAAAAAAAACAAATAATGGCACTACTTCCCACCTCCTCACTATTTTTTAATAATTGTGATGATTGAAATGAGGAGGAGTTTAAAAATAGAAAAAAAACAATAAAAAATAAAACAAGGTAATGGTACCACTTTCTAACTCCCTCCTAGTTTCTCTCTCTATTCCTACTACTTCTTTGTTTATTATATATCATATAATAATTTGTCACTTACTTCCTCCACTTGTTCCCGCCCTCACGTTTTTGGAAACAAAAAATACAAGAGGAGGGAGGTGATGGATATATTAGGAAGAGAGAGAAAAATAAAACATTATATAATTGAGAACAACACATCAGACTAGATTTAACAAATCCATTTCATAAGAAAATATAAAAAAGATTCTACTACCCTCCTCTTAATGATTTCATCTCTATTTGTGATGAGACGAGGATGAAAAAGTCAAACATTGTACCAATGGTAACAACACACCAAACTTGAGATAACAAATCAATTATAAAAGAAAAATTTATAACACTACATCTCTCCTATTTCTTATTTAATCTATTTTTGTGATAAGTGAAATGAGGAGTACATAAAAAATAAAATATTATACCAAAGATAACAACAGAAGAGACCAATCACAAAAAATCTAATATGAAATAAAATATTGAATGGTACTATTTCCCTCCTATATCCTATTTTCTCTCTCTTTGTGATATGTGAATGAGGAGGAGAGAGAAAAATAAAATATCAAATGAATGATCGCAACACGCTATATCAGAGATAACAACTTGATTATAAGAGAAAAAATTAATGGCACTACTTACCTCCTCCTGTTAGAATAACAAAAACCATTTTTGTATTATGTTTTAGATTATTTATTATATTTAAAAAATATCAACATTGGTTTTGTTAGAACATATTCATTGTAAGGAATCTAATGGTTGTTATTTTTCCAAAGTATTCATTATGGATTAAACAATATTAGAGAAATAAATATATGTATGTCTTTTTTTTCTCTCTCATTCTAGCCACTCCTTCTCTCAAACTTCCTCTCTCCCACTCCCTCTCTCTTTCCAGACCTCTCCATACCCTCTCTCCCACTCACTGTATTTCTTTCTTTCCCTTTCCAATTAGACTATAGATGCCTCAGGCAGAGCATCAAAGCTACATTTGTGGGGGTGCCACTGACAACCAAACAAGATCCTGAATTTGGCCCCTTTTTAGTGCTATATATCACATCTCAATATATTATGAGTATTGCAATTATATACATCTTTTGACTATTTAAGGTTCCCATAAGTTAGAATTGTCTTTTGGAAATGTCTGGCCATTGTATTGAAACAATGCAAATTGTCTGTATCACAGAGTCGAACACCACAATATATGCATAGTCAAGACGAGTGATGTTTCGAAATTAGATAGTCCAATCTATGAGAGATGTTTTCCCTATTGTATCAATCCATGTAAGGTATTAAATTGTAAATATGGGTGGTACAATCATGATGAACAATATAAATACAACAATTCATATAAACTATATGTTTCCAATAGAAATATATTACACAAATTGTAGTAGGAGCAAAGTTTATGCAACCAGGACATATTAAAAGTCAGCAACACTATTGTGTGGCAAAGGTATTTCAACACACATAGATTGATGTTTGGTTGAGTGGTGTTCAATTATGAGGTTGATTAAGAAATGATATGTAATGTAAGTGGGAAATATTTCTCTCTCATGAATTCAATGTGTACAAATGGCATATTAATAGGAAATGTTATGTGAATATTATCAATAGGGAATGGAGTACTAAATGTTACCTGTCCATGATCAATCTATTTATCAATGTTTTTTTTCATACATTGTTTTTCTTTTTTATTGTGTGTTTGGTGGGAGGTTTCATAAATTGCTAAAGTTGTAGGTTGTTAAGAAATTATCAAATTTGTTCAATGTCGACTTGGATTCTATAGTAAATAAAAAATCCTTCTAAGGGTTCCTTTTACAAATTTTCCTTTAGTTTATTTGAATTACCTTATAGTCATTATATTCTAATATATATCACATAGGAAAGAGTGCTTGAGGTTTCAAATAATTTTTTGTTTGATTCATTGTTACAATTTTTTTCTTTATTTTAGAAATGCAGTCATACAAGAGTAAGAAGTGTTTGGATTTTTTTTATAATTTTCATATTACAAATGGTCTCGTGTGCATTCTTACAAAGTTCTATGGATGGTTTCATTAGGGCTTGAATGTAATTTTCATATATATGTTAAATTTTTGGATTGCTACTATATACAAAAGGTTGTGAGGATAGTTGTATGTAATTTTTTATTTTAGTTTGTTGAGATAATAATTCAGAATTGTGCATCCTAACAAGGTGTATATACTATCAATGTGTATTCTCCACACTTGAATCGTCTTTTGAGGTAGGTAGTGTTGAGAGTGGCACAATCAAGGTTGGAGGAGATGGAAGACATGGTCATCCTGACATGAAATTGAGAAGGAGAACATAGAGATGTTTCCTCCACCAAATATAAATATATATATATATATATATATATGTATTATTGTCCCCTACTCTTTTTGGTAATCCTTGTACATTAAATTATATCTGATATGACATTAGTGAAAACATTTTTTAACAAATGTCTTTTTTTTCTAGCCTACCTTACTCACAGCATAATTGTCTATTCACTCCAATCTTAGCTTTTGTTTTACTTTAGATATGTAAGGTGATGGGACACTACATTTATAGTTTGCAAAGTATTACAAGATTGTCAAATCGATGCAATGCACATGATAATCTAGTTTGGGAAACTAATTCTCTATACCTTGAAGCATTGGTCCTTGTAAATAAGTCATATCCTACACTCAAAGATGGAAACTTGTGCAACTAATGGTGACAAAAACTATTAACTTTGGTTAGACCGGTTTATGAGGGATGTCCTTAGAGAAATAAAAAGCAACTTTTCTTGTTAAGCCTCTATAAAATTTCATTATAAACCATCGATGATGATTTAATTTTGTTACTTCCCAATACATAATGAAGGTATCATATTGACATGTAAGTTGAAGGGAAAACTAATTCTAGCATCAACTTTTACAAAATTAGGAAGCTACGTTTTAAAACATTTTATGTCAGACATGGAGGTTTCCATACGAGAGGCCCATTAGGGCACTGCATTTTTGCTAGCATTGGATGGACATATATATATCCTAGCCATGAGAATGAAATTAGCCACAACCAAAAAAATGAGAAGCTAAGAAGCCATCAAACAAGTAGCTAGTAAAAGCAAAAGTAGTGTCTTGATGTTTTTTATTGCTCACGAATATGGGAGAAAAAGACAAAAGAAGGGAGAGGAAAAAATAGGAAATAAGAAACGAAGTGGGGTAAGGTTGCCATAGTCTGGGTTTTTTTAAGGCCATATACTTTTTTGCACTTCGTTAAAGAGGGTATATTTTTCAAATGTTACAGGGTGGTAGATTGTAAGGATCTCTCCTTATGATGGCATTTCTCTTATATCTCCTTCTGGATGTATTGTCTTAGATTTGCAGTCAAAACCCAAGAAGAACAATTATATCTTTATTTCTTAGTAGATTTTCCCACCAGTTGGCTCTCTGATTTTTCCCTCACATACGACAAGGTATTTTCAAATATAATCTAGTATACTCTCTCTATATACTTGTAGTTTTTATCTTCACTTCACACATTTGTCAGTAAAACTTATGTTAATGATAATTTTTGTCTCATTATGGTTGCATAATATGTATGCACTTATTTTCCAACAGCAACAAGTGATATCACATTGTAGGATGCATAAATGCAAATCCATATGGGAAATGATGAAGATGTGATGATGATAAAGTTGACAAGTACAAATTGGTAGATCTGGACACCCAAGTTAGAGGATGTCTTATAATAATTTGTGTGATTCAATGGATGGATAAAACCACAATGTATGTCTGGTGTTGATTAAAAGACTCTAAATAGAAAGATTATTGAAACCATGTGAAAGTATCTTGATATTTCCATTCCATGGCATCTCATAGGAGACCAATACCAAAGATATGTGGAAAAAACTCAAGAAATTTTATGAGATAAAGGCTACCACATTCAAAACTTTCTTTATTAAGGAGTTGGTGAACCTAAAGTATGGGGATGTGACTAGCACTAATGAGTTAATGAATTCTAAAGCCTTATAAATTAATTTGTGTAAGGCCCCTAAACTTACTTAATGAGTTGAATAAGCTTAATTATTATAATTGAATTCTTATAACCCTAATAAAACCTTGTGATATTCTTTGAAATCATAAGACAAGCTTGTTTCAAATTTTGTCCAATTTGGACATTGTTTGAGCAAGTTATGCAATTTTATGCACATTTTGGACTTTTCTGCAATTTTCCCGATTGAGAGGTTTTATATGCAATTTATCACTTGCATTATGTTCATTGGATATTCTATCATCATTCTTGAGCTTGTTGAGCCATGGGGCACCTATTTAAACCTTGGTTTGAAGGTGTTTTCCCCAAGGGTATTTTAGGGTTTACCCCTTCATGGATGAGCTACCTTTAGTAGCTATCAACTAATGAATTATTTGTTTTGCTTGGAAATTCCAGAAATGAGGGATAAGCATGTATCTATGGATGGTAGGGGAGCTTCTTGTGTGTGTGCTTGTATATTCTTAATAGTTTAAGACCATGGACACTTGGAAAGATACTAGAATTCAACTTTTTCTTTTTCTTTTTCTTAAATTTTCATATACTTATCCCTAAGCACCCAAACGAGCCATTGCTCTCCACCAATTCCCTCCTTCTACAAACCTCGTCCTCCCTCTGTGCTGCTGCAAATTTCCTATCCAAGTAAGAAGAAAAGAGGGGATCTTCTTAGAAAAAGAATCTAGGGTTGCAATTGACTTCCTTTTCGGGTTTAAAAAGCTTCCTTCTAGTGATCTTGACCTAAAAGAGTAAGAATCCCCTTATTTCATCCATTTATTTCTTTTTTATCCTTCCTCCTACCTTTCTCCAGGTTGTAAACTTACTGTTCCATGGTAGAAATTGCTCTAAAGCTCTAAAACCCTACCTTTCTTGCTCCTTATGCTTAGGGTTTGCTCATTTGATGAAGAAAGGTGCTAGATGGACGAGTTCACAACTTATTCTTGGATTTTATACCCTACCTGCTTGAGTTTTCTTATATTTGGGATTTCATCTTCTCATTAGAAGCAAGTTTTATAACTCTGTCCACGTTTATTGCTTACCATAAGCTTGTGAGCTCATGTTCTTTCTTTTAAATGATGATCCATGCACTAAAAAGTTATGCTTGACTTGGATTTCGATTTTTATAGTGTTCCCTATTCTGATTTCAATTCTATATGAACCTGTGATCATGTGTACATTATTCCTAAGGTATAATATGACTTGTATCAAGTTAGTTTGACAACCTATGGTGCTAATCACCTATCAACCAATGGTCAATTTTAGGGTTTAAAGCTGATTTCTTCTATAAGCACATGACTCAATAGTGGTACCATTGTAACTATCGATGGTGTTGTCTTCATGACAACTGATGGTGGTGACCAAGGCCTTCAATTTACGTTCACCCCTTAGGTCAGCTGTTAGCCTAATTAGAAGCGTAGTGATTAACAACTAAGTACCCTAATGATGCTATCAATCAATGGTGACATTAGTTTGATATTTGATGCTGATTAATGAATATAGTGTTGATCTAACAACCAATGGTGACTTAATGGTCACTAATGATGGTGGATCAGGTCTCCAAAACCTATGATGAGTTAATCATATAGTTGTATCATCAATTAAGCCTTAGACCAATGGTTTCTTGGGTCACTTGATGTAATGGTCGAACCTATATTGTAATTGTTGGTTTTAACATATGAACTTGACCCAATGGTCAAGATCTAATGTTTATTACTCTAATAAAGTGCAATTATGGCTGATGTAATATGTCGGTCCTAATAATGTGATTTATATGGTTTCCTTTATATGATCAACTTAAGGAGCTTAGTTGTTGGCAATGGATGGCTTGTTTTAGATGAACAGTCGATTGTGGGTTTTACCCTACTCTCAACAGAACCCTTATTGTTGTTAATCAAAGAATCTCTAGGGTTAAATGGTGACTTTTATAGATCACAACTCAATAACATCATAGATGGTTCATTAAAGGTGTTTACTTATGTAAATGACCAATGTCTTTACCTTTTCAACATTTCATGGTTAGAAGTTTATGCCTCAATATTCCCATTGTTTTCGGTGAAACATGTAGTGTAATGTTATGATTCTGATGATGAGAATTTGATGGTTCAATGCCTTAAACATTTATTGTTACACTTACCCTCGTATGATTATAATTTATAATCACCATAATGAATTAATGGGTAACCCTAATGAGGTATAACTTGTTATACCTAGTTGTAATATAACTAAATGATGGTAATTGGGTATGAATAGTCCTTGAATGACTAATACAATCATGGAGTACTCTGTTACTATTGTTGAACCCCTAGTATGCTATAACCCGATGGTTACACCTTGATTCATTTGTGGGTTCATACTTGAGAATATTATGGAATGTGATGGTGATGCTTCACCTTATGCATCCATGATCTAGTGCGGATGTCATGAGTTAGGGTTTGGGTATGAGTGCCGATTAGTAACATTAATATAATTTATCTTGTTGAACCTAACTCTAATACGAATAGATAAAGATGAGTATTCATGTTTAACCTTCTTATATGATGGCATGATGGTGAAATAATATCCTTAATATGATCATAAACTTAATGTGTTAATAGGTGGTTAACATAGCCACATGGTTGATAATTTCTTATGCTAAACATGTGCACTACGAATATGATGAGGGTTTATCATATCTAGATTCCTTGCATGTTTAAGTAATAAAGGAATGTTCTTAATGTTAATATAACCCTGCTATGATTGTTTATGAATATCTTCTAGCTCATTAATGCAACATTGTGTTGATCTAGTGTATTATGTGTAAGTGATGTTGTTGCACTACAAAAAAGTATGATTTAGCTACAATTATTCTAACGGAGTATATCATATTTGTAGTGAAAAATTACTTTTTTAACAAATTTTTAATATGTAAATAAAACAAATGTACCTGATTCTAATAACTAAAAATGGACTACAATTCCCAATCCAATACATAGTAATCATCCTCCCCCGTATCTTCCCTCTCAAATAACTAGCAGCTCTGAAAATTCAACTTTTCCCCGCCAAACTCCCTCTTTTCCCCTATTAGCACCCTCTAATTCCTCTCTTCCCAAATCACACGCAGCGGACAAACTACCCATCCTCCCCCAATCATGTGTGGTATCTTATCCCTGGCCAGTTGCAACATCGAGTACTCCGTCTACTCTACACCCATCTCCTCTTCCCCAATAGCCCCCTTCTGCATTCACATTCTTTACCTCTCACCCTCATATTCCCCCCTCACAAGTCGTAACCCCAGAATGTGATGACACTCTAAGCTTTGTCTTACCCACACTTCCATTTCCCCCCCTCCACTAACGATTGACCTCGTAGATCGCCCTGGAGGAGGTTCTGAAGGACAAAGCACGGTGAGGAAATAGAAAAGAGGATAGGTGAGGAGCAACATTGGAATCTTGAAGCACATCCACTCAAGCATGCAGTTAGGATTCACTGCTTTTCACATCTTCTTCCGCACTCGCAATGATCCTATTTCATACCCCTGTTTTACGTATATCATTTTTACCTAATTGATACCTATGTTGAACATTTTCAATATCATAAATTGAAGCATATTTGTAGATTGAAGTACCATTAGGCCTAGTTGTTTAAACCTTGCATCTGATTTTGTTTTTGAGATATTTCAGAAACACCCAAGATTGCATTGATCTAGTTTGTTATGTTTGGTGTCTTAGACTACTCTCTTGTAAAAAAGCTTAGCTAAGAAATTGTCCATCTGCTGCGTTTTACATCCACGAATCAATTGCAAAGTATTACAGAAGCCCATATTTGTTATAGCAAGTCATGATTTTTGCGTTAGAATAGTGGATTCCATACAAAGCAACCGCTTGATAAGTTAGGTATATGTATAACACTGTCTTTCATTCTCATAGTATATTCTCTTCATTTATTTCTAAGGGGTTCATAGAGTATTTCTCTACAATAAAATAATCATGGTCTTCTAGGTCCTTCCACTATTGGATTTCAATACAGGTTGAAACTCTTATAGACTCATTGTCAATGTTGTATATTAGAATTTCAAAAGGCTAATTTTAGTCTGACGGGACAATATGTTGTGCTCTCTTAACAGTAAGCACTTTTCTAGGAGGAACAACCCGCTTCAGATGGCTGTTGTAATGATGATATGTACCTTATAATACTCTTACTACTTGACAAGTCATTTTATTGCTTTTCTGCATCATGGCTTTTGGTTATGTTGACTTCCCCAATACCCAACTACAAATTAAGGATCTACACAAACATGTACAACTTGTAAGTTTCCAAATTAGTGTTTATGATCGAGTACTAGACATTCATTATTTTCATAGCATGTCTTGAAAATGTGTTGGAGATATTGGATGTCATAAGTACAAATTCAACTAAAAAAAATAAAAAATTCTTAGAGTAGGTGCAACATGAATAAACCAAGGTTACCTATTAGAAGTTTATAAGGACTATTGTTATTCTTCATCAATTTATTGTCATTTTCCAACTGTTATAAATGGATTCTCAGTTCCACCATCATTGGTGGTGAATCTTTGCAGATAGTAATGGGAGTTCAACACAACAATCTTAAGGAAATTATTGAGAACCCATTAGTTCACCATCAACTTCCTTTGTAGTTTCAACTATAAACTAAAGGCTTTATAAAGTAGTTAGTATGTGTGAACAATCACGCAAGTATAGGTTATGTCTTTGGTGTTCTAGTTATGTTGATACTAGGGTTTGAAAAAAACTTGTGTGCAAAGCTAACTATCTGACTGAGGTTTTGAAATCTAAACCATATTAAGCTTCTCTTTTGAGCAACGAAGGTAGTTTTATAGGTTGATCTACCTAAGATTCTCTCACTTGACAAGGTTTTTCCTAATTTTCCATGTAGTATATTTTATATTATATTTTTAAATCCTTAAAAGAAAAATTGATTGATTTTTAGCCTTGCACAAGTTGCCAAACAATATGTCTATGACATTCAAGTTACATTGTAATAAGATACATGATTACATATGGTTTTCTGAAGAGCACATGAAAAAATGTCTCAACTATAAAATATTATCTATTTATTATGGCTCTACATGATTTAATAAGTAATTATAATAAGTCAATATATTCAAAAAAAGGATGGCTTCCCATGTAGTGCTTATGATCATGCTTGAGTGTTGATCCCATTTTAGGTATGTAGAGAAACTAAAATATGTGACCCTACTTTTTCCATCAAATCCACAATCTCTTCTAAGGTTCTCTGAAATAATATGGCCCTACTATTAAGAAAGCTTTCAATTCCGTAATGAACTCTCATGTAAAATTTGAATAATTTGTTTCTTGAAAATAAGTTTCAATACTTTTTTGGCACTTAAATACCCCTATAGATTAGGTATTATATGAGTGCCTTGGTGATCAATCATTTAGGCATAATCATATTTGAAAGGAACATGGATGTTTTCGATAGTAGATTAAGGATGGTCTGTTTGTTACTGCATTTCCATGCAATGGAACTCAACTATTAGGACCTTTAATGTTTTTGGTTTTGAGTGACACTCCCTATATATTTGAGGCCTCTCTGATTCTCTCTTAAATTTTCATGACCAAATTCTACTCTGGTTTTTGATATGGTGAGGAACATGTATAATTCGGTGTAGTTTTGAGGCACTTTTTTTTCTTTGACTTTCTATTTAGTAACATATGAATATATGATGGCAATTTTTAATTTTATTTGAATTTATGCAACTTGGAATGGTTATTCTTTTGTACCTCTATCAATGATTTCTGAAGAGAACTTTATGATTATATTTCTCCTATAGACTACTAATGGCGATATTTCTAGTTATTAATTGACAATGTATTTTCTCTGGATGAATGTCAATGGTCTCATATATTCTTTATGTTCTTAATGCAATGACATTTCTTTTGAGACAATATCATGGGAGTTTATTTCTTGATCCCAGGGGTTATTTGAGGACTACATAGGAATAAAGGCTCCCAAACTGATACTTGAATTAGCATTGGGGAATAATGACAATGACAACCTATTAGATGTACCTTGCCTTCACCATTCAAGTTGCAGTTGCAATCGATATTTTCTTTTAAAGAAATCATCAAGTTTCACCCTTCAACTGATATGTTTCTAACACTGATCTAAATTTATCTATGAGCTTGGAAAAGATCCACACTGACTGGCCAATTAATCGATGTTGATTTGACCTAGTCCAACATCACAAAAAATGGAATGAAATGCAATTTGTGTAATGTCCTACCTCCTCTGATGTATCACATAACTCCATTTCCCATTGGATTCTAGCCCTTGATTGATTTTCTATTCTTGGAGAAATTATGCTCATGTTCACATGTTCTCATTCATTGTTAGGTTGTATAGCTAATATGGGGTTGTATTGTTTAACCTATTATAGCGGCTATGACTTTTGAGCATTGGTAGACGCTTAAAAATGTTTTGGTTACATAGTATAGCTAGCATGGGGCTATTTTTTTAATATCATTCTAGTCATTGGATGCATCTAAGTTTACTGTAGATATGTGCATTCATGCTCAAACACAGTGACTTGCTTTATTTTAAAGCTTTACACATACACACACTCCTAGACTTCATTGATGTATTTGCATTTTTTCTATATGTTTGATACCCAAACATCATCTCACAAAGTTCCTAAGCCTACTAGGTAATATATATGTACTTCCAATAAAGCGTAAAACTACTCCTTATGTAATATATTCCCATAAAATCTGATAGATAATTGGAATTTATAGCTAATAGAATAGTCAAATTTAAATGTGAATGGAAAAATAAAACCTCAATTACATATTGCAACTTAGAACCAACTCAATGTTGAAAATTGCTAAATCTTACACAGAAATCAATAATTTCTAATGTAAGACACTCAATAATTGATCCAACTAGGGGTGTCAATGTCTTGATATGAGCATGCTAATGGTGGATTTGTGTGAATAGGTACAATGACATGTTGATTGATTCCTTGAGTTAGTAGGTACAATGTTGGATATATACTGTCTTTGTCCAGTTGAATTTCTGAATTCTGAGTTCTAAATTTTGAATTTTGAATTTTGAATTTTGAATTTTGAATTCTATATTTCTAATAGTTAGGTAGGGAAAACGAATTCTGAATTTTAACTGGAACAAAAGAGCTTGTATGTGCACCTACTCAGCGATAAATTGAATTAGTTTCCCTTGCCAACATCAAGAATTTCAAAAACAAAATTAAGGAATCTAGCAGCTTATATGGTTTTAAACTGATCTCAACAATTGACTTTTGAGAGACATGAAGCATGGGAAATTTTTAGAAGCTTCAGCCAATCCATAAATAAACCAGAAATAGAGAAGCTTCTTAAAACCAAGCAAACTTAGGGAAGCATCTCCAACAACCCTATGCATTTAAAAAACCTGCCGATCCATAAAATAAGAAAGGAGATTCCTTGTATATGATTCAATGAATTCAATACATTTATAGTCCCCATGTTGAATATTTTGTGACATTTCATTGGAAGCTGACATCAGGTTGAACGTATTTGCATATGATCTTTTCTAGATCCCCTGTTGTTGAACATGTCTTCTGAAGCTACCATCTAATTGGAGTTTGAGGAGGATTGACCTCTTGCTGGAGCTCCAAGATGAGTTTGAAATTAAGTTGGAGTTGCTTCCATGGACCATAAGGGGGGTTTAAATGTGCTTGGTGATGCTACTTCAGAATGTAGCTTTGATTTCTTTGCACCGAATGTTACTATTTGAGAAAACCTATCAATGAAGGAAGATGGTGTTCATGGTTTTTTGTCATCTTCCAACTGTCTTGATGTTAAGGATCTATTCTTACAGGTTGAATGAGGATGTTGCATTAGTTTGAAATGAATTCTAGGTACTATCATGGAGCAAGGTATATTCATACTTTTTTGTTGACTCTGTGAGTTTCTATTAAAGTTTAAAGATGGTTTGTTGTTGCCTTTTGGTTTTAGACTAGAGAGTCCTTACGAGTGTTGAATCCTTTCCTCCCGGTATCTATTTCGTTTGGGTTAGTAATTCACATTCTTGTTGAATGTGTGTTTACTTTTTAGTGCAGATGGAGTCTTGTTGATGTCTGTCTATAGGGGGTTTTATTTATTGGTTAGGGGTGGTTTGACAACCTCCAACTACTTTCATTTAATCTCTTGGGTGGGAATGCATGCTTAGGAATTGAAACAAAAGTTGACTGATAATTTTCACATCTCTATGTTGCACAACCTTATCATCTAATGCAGGTTTTTGAGATCACCATGATTGATACCCCTGCCCCTGATAGGCAGTCTTCATATGGCTTTTTAATTCTGCATTTTAGTGAATTCCACTTTAGCTCAAACTATTGAACATGAAAATTTAAAACCCTGCCACCATTTTGGCTTCTCCAGGCTGAAGGGTGTCTGCACATGGGAGTGAGTTGCTAGAGAAAGAGCACTCAGGTTCAAATTCTATTAAAATTTGCAAGCTGTTGGAAGATGATATCCTCTTAACAAGTATGTTGTAACTTGCTAGTTTGTGGCAATTATTTTAACTCACTTTTAGTTGTTGCCTTCTTTAGCTTGTTTTTGAGGTGTTGTTAGTCTTGGATGGAAGACTCTGCTACAAGTTTGGGATTCATTTCTAGTGAGTGGAGGCCTCATTTTAAAACTTGATTCAGTCTTCTTGATTTTTTTGGAGTGTTTATAGTTCATGTTGTTATAAGACACCAATGCCAATTATGTAGGTGGTTGTGTGCAGAGATAATCTAGCTCATGTTGTTTTACCTTTAATGGACATTTCCTAGGAATATTATCTTATAGGAAGGTGTCGGGAGGTATACCTTATTTTCCACATTCTATAGGGTACCTTATATGTTGACTTGGTTGATGCATATGGACTTATTAGTTGTCTCTTATTAAAATGACATGCCTATTCTTTTGCTCTACCAAAAATATAAAAAAATACCTATTGTATTTGCTATAATTATATATCTTATACTCTGTACCTCTTGTCTTATACACTTTTGGGTTGCCATCATATGTTTCATTTTCCATATAATGTGGCTTGGTAGGCTATTCTGACTTTTTGTTTTAGGTTTATTCTATTTTGAGCTTTATACCACAGTTGTGATTGTCCATGAACTTTAACTGAGGTACCTCATATATGAAAAATGACCTCTCTCTCTTTTTATTACTTGTGCCATCCACCATATAAGTTTAAGTGCATGGTTATAGCTGTGCATTAATCGTCTACCTGTTATGATATTGAGACTATCAAGAAAATGGAGGACTATATGCTTGGATGATTTCATGAATGTAAAGGTTTGTGAACTATGTGAGAGGGCCCAACACTTTCTATGGTTACAGAGATCAAAATGTGAAATTAATTGACTATTTGCATGTATGCTTGGTAGGACCCATGCTGTTTTTGGTAAAATATGTGAGATATTTGCTTAGCCAATTCATGTACATGATGAACTCTTCACTTGTACCTCCAACATCTATGTTGATAATTGATAGCACATTCATAGGAGTTAAGTGGCCAATAATATGCTACATCACACCTGATTGTCACTATGTACCTCAAGGATTACCATAACCTGTCTCTAATGTCTTGAAATCTCTAGCTCTCGTAAGGTTATATGTTGTTTCCAGTTCAGATTCAACATGGCTGTTATGCCTTTGATGATTCGATTGCATTATCATCTAACTTCTCATTGAGCCATATGTTGTGATTTTTCACCAATTTGTTTTCTTATAGAGGATGAGTAGATGTGATCTAGAAAAAGATCAACTTAGCTTCAAATATGTGAATCACAAATGGCAATCATTTCCTTTAAATTTTAGGCATGCTTGCAATGAGATGAAAATAAAAAGGATGTCCATAAATGATGTACCATTCAATGCAAATAATAAGTTGAGAGTAGTGTATTCTATATTTAATACATTTCTCTCTTTCACTAATGGGTGCATGTGTTTTACTAAACATATAGGAAGCTAGTGGTAGAGCTATCAATGAACACACTATGGCAAATGTTTTATCCCCCCTTGATTACTTTATGAGTTGTAAATGTAAAACATCCATGTATTTATGCATACTGATTCTAATTCCATGTCTTTGGAGAAATGATGTAGTAAGGTTTTATTCTCCAGAATATGGAAGAAACTACCTTTCTACAGATCAGATGTATGATATTTTCAATTGTATGCCTATTCTTACATAAGTGTGTGTACTACTAATGATCTTTAATTTTTCAATCTTGTGCACCTCTTGAAGGAAATACCTCAATGGAACTGCCATGATCCTCAAAGCATTACCTTACCAATGCCAAGAAGTTTCGATGGTGTCTAATGCTAGTTCCACCTTGTATGGAGAAGGATTCATTGATGATGGGAGCTTGATTCAAGACTAGCTTTATTGTAAGTTCTCTCCCTACACCCATTTCCAGTTATTCTTTCCATATCCAGGCCAAGTTACTTCACATGCTCATCATTAGCATACATATTCAATATGAAAGCAATGGTACAAGAATTGAGTTACATGTTTAGGGGACTAAACAGTAATTAAGATTCAATATTTGGGTTTTTGTACCTGTATCTTTGATAAATCTGCATACCAGACCCACCACATCTGTTCAACAGGTATGTTCCATATCCATTTGTCCTTACTAGGCCTCACAAATTAGCAAGGTATTTTAGGCATACAAGCAGGCGTTCAAGAACAGGTAGTTATTAATTTAACTCAAATACAATGCATATTTAATACCAAATTTGAACATATTGGTATAAGTTCAATAAGGGACATTTGATACTAGGTCTATTAGGTTGTTTGTTTTCAGTCTAGCATAGACTAGTATTTTATATAGTGGATATCATACATGCATAAACATATTATATATAAGCATATCATAATAACCTATGTGCATTTGGTAAAACCAACAAGTGAGCATAATTTTGCATATTTTTTATTTGCTAAATTATGCAAACATCTGACCTTGCTTGATTTATTAAATATGGTGTTGACTGTTGAGAACTACACACCCAAATACTTCTTTTGAACTCTATTTTTTGTCCTCCAAAAAGAATTCAGGATTTTTGAAGTCTTAGACTATGAGATTATCTAATTATCTTACTTGGATCATTCTTTTTGTTTCCCTATTTTTTGTATGTTCCAAACAAGTAATTGTAAACATGTCTCCATCTTATGGTTTCATTTTGATTACTGGTTTTTTACTTGATGGGAATAACCTAAATTTGACTATAGATTCTGTTGCTATAGTTGAGTCATTTTATTTGATGGTCTTTCCATTGAGCACAACTATTGAGTATTAGTTTACTTCAGGACTTAGACTCTTTGTTGCAATTTGACAAGACACAAATTATAGATGATCGTTCACGGCATAAGTTGTTTACATCACGTTGGGTATCATTCTAAAGCCTCAAACAGATTACTATGGATATTTTAGTGGTTCTTTCCTTAATGGGGGTTGGTACACAAATGTGATGCATCTTCTCTAGTTATAAACATCACGCTTCCTCCCATCTCACAGGTTTTGTTCAATTCAGGTGACCTGGTGACTGGGCAGAATGTAGGGAATACTGTCATTTTCATTGCTTATCTTCCTTTCTATGAAATCATTGGCTTTCCTATCTTCCTTTCTATGAAATCATTGGCTTTCCTCTTTGGATTTTCATTGTCTTTTCCCTTGAAATGACATCGTTTGACCATTTTTGCTGGTTCTTGGGTCTAGAGTGTGCACCCATTTTGATTTGATAGCTATCCTTGTTTTTATCTATCTGTATTTTTTTTTCTTGTGTGAATTGATGGGGAAGTTGTGAGTTTTTCTGAGAAAGTGAAACCATATTTTCTTCATGTGAACTCCTTTTGGCATATAATTCCTGTATTTAGAGATTATGCCAGAATGATTTGGTTCAGTTGATTTGTAAACATATTGGTATAAGTTCAATAAGGGACAGTTGATGCTAGGACTGTTAGGTTGTTTGTTTTTAGTCTAGCATAGACTAGTATTTTATATAGTGGATATAATACATGCATAAATGTATTATATATAAGCATATCATAATACCATGTGTGCATTGGAGTCAGATAGATACTTCATGAGGCAGTGTCCATATATATACAAGTGATCAGCTGCGACCAGAACAACTTTACCTTTAGTCTCTCTCAATCATGGATACCATATGCTATGTTTTTTATTATTAAGAATCTTTGTCATGGTAGAAGTAGTTCTACTAACATTAGATTTGAGTGCTTTGGAGCAATGAATGTCATGGAGCTAAGATTTTTTATTCTTCTTCTGATGATGGGGATTTTGTAGTAGTTAATCTTTATGAAGAAAACATTTGAAGCTGCTATAGTCTCTTTTAAAGTGATTAGCTAAGAAGCCCTTATGATACCACATATTCTTTGAAGCTACTTTTGATTCTTAATAAATATCAAGAACTGCCAAACTCCAATTCTTGCTCAAATATCAGGATCAAGACATCTGAAGCTGATTGTCACTGTTCCTGAAGATGGCTAAGAATCATAATTTGATGTGCCTGTATTCAAGGTAGTATGAAACACTTTTGAGCTAAATATGCATTTTCTTGGGATTATAAATTGAAACCTAAATAGTTTATCACTACGTACACTAGGGGGTCATCATCATCATAGATAGCATCCATGTTCCTTCACATATGTGATTTTGCAAGAGCATCACCTTGGGCATTAAATTATATGCTAATGTGCCTCACCCAACCTCCCAGTTCTACTTTAGTAAACCACTAATCTTCTTTCATGTATGTCAACTAATGCCACTTATAATACCAATCATCTAGCTATTATTTGTCATGTTGACTTTCATTTATCCATTTTTCATTGTATCCTATGCCATGTCTATTGGGGCCAGCTCAATCTCCATAATAGAATGCAAATTAAACTTTGTATTATATTCCACTAGCTAGCTACTACTGTTATCTCTCATGATTGTTGCATCTACTACATTTTTCCTGAAATAGTAGCATCAACTTTGCATTTAATAAGTACTTTCTCTCATGTTGTTGCCACACCTTCCAAAAACTCAGTGTAGACTTATGCATTGTCTCTACATGTTCTTTTAAATGTTGTGATTCATATTCAATTATGTTTACAATATAACCTAATCCATGAATAAGGTTACAAGCCCTGGAGTGTAGTGATAGAACAATAAAATGTTATAAGAGGCCTCTCATTTTTTTCCATTAGGTAATATGAAGTCAAATTACTACTATAGATGAATGAGGTTATCTTATGCTCATCCTACACCATTATCATCTTTGTAAAAGACAACTCCCATGTCAAACATTGATTATATGACGTGTTCCTTGAAAATTACTTCAAGTTGTTGATATATAGAATGGAATACCATCTTCCTTATGTGTTTCCTTAATATGATTTATATCATACCTTCTAATTAATTTATTTTTAGTTACTAAAACTGATGTAATCTTATAGGTCATTCTTGTTATTTCAAGAATGCAAGATGTCCTGTAGGACATGCATTAAAATCATGCTCTTTGTTACTTCATTGTTGTTGATCAAAGTTATCTTTAAAAGAAGTTAAGGTGTTGAATTTGTTCTGTTTGATGTTTAATAGTTGACTAAACTGAATGTGACCACATTCTTATGTCTTCTTTACTCAAATTTCACATAGATAGTTACTAATTCTATTTGCACAACAATTGTAGAGTATAAAAATAAAGTGGAAAAGATTTCTGGTCAGATTTCGACCCTTATGTTGTTGTTCTTTTGATTAGCTTTGTTGTAAATATTGATTTGGTCGGCATATTATCACCATATGCTCATTTTGGGATGTCTTCTGTATTAAAACCTTCAAGGGGTTATTGGATCAGATGCCCATGACTATGATGCTCTTCTTAGTAGGTATTGTGAACTTGATTCTTTTCAGTAATTGTCTTGGACTACCTACTAGATTGTATTATTCTTGGGTGGAAAATTATGTTTTGTCTTTCATGTTGGATGTTGACACTTAGCTAAGGTTGATGGAGGACAGATTGGTAGAGTTGTATTGCACTTTGAGTAAGTAGGAGATGGAATCCAATGGGGTTTCTATTGTAATATTTGAGGTTTAGATAGGAAACACAATCAAGTACTTGATTCACTACTCTCGTTGCCTCCTTTTATGTATATACATTAACTTGACATTTTGTTAGACCAAAATATTATGTATCATGAAGGTCATGGACGAGATGTTGCTGAGATACATGGGTTAGGATCACCCACATTCAGAAGAGCCCCTTTTTCAAGGTAAGTCAATTCTCCACAATGCTCAGAGTTTTCTATGCAGTGTGAATCATGACCAGCAAGGTGTTTTTGACTTGCAGGTGTAACTAACTCTGGACTCAAATTTACTTCAGATGTAAACGTAGCAGTTCCATATGATTGTTGATCGTTCAGTGCTAGGTCATTCATGTCTATTGTTAGACCTGAAGGATGCAACTCGTCATTTATCAAATCAAGTGAGACTATAGAGCTTTCCTATATTTCTGTTTTGTAGACTACATAATAAGAAATGTCTTTGTCTTCACTCACATGCTCACAAAGTTCTGCATTTAAAGTAGACTTTCTGCACCCTGACACATCTACATTTCTATCATTGGATGTGTTTTCATTGCAGTTTGAAATTACCATTTCAACTGTGTGTCCAACATCACAGTTTGGACAACACAACTATGACACCCCGCCATCACACAGACAATGAGATGACACGTGAAAACGTGCGGAACCACATATTATCAAAAACACGGGTTAATTAAAACCGATTGCGGAAATCATACATGAGAGAACTTTTGCATCCAGATCCTATAGAAAGACATGTTATATAAACATTCACAAGCCCTATTATAGGTCCACAGCTTATCAAAACCAGCTGTACTGTCAGTACCAGAGTTCAACCCCTGTTTATACATACATAATGGCCACGTATGGCCAGTAGTAGGATATACAAAAATTACAACAGCTAGACATCGTGAAACATTGTCAAACACCTCCGAGGACCTGAGTGTACATGGATGACTCTAGGATTCTACTACAAAACAACCAAAATAGCAGCATGTCCATCTCTTTCCTTCTATTGCTCTTCTTGCTGCTCGTTCGCAACCCCACGACCACCACCACATATAGAACAATCACCTAAATAGGGTGTAAACCAGTGGGGTGAGACACACAGTCCCAGCGAGAAACATAACTCCCCATTGAAACTATAAAACTGGTTTAAGCAGATAACAATAGATAACTGATAAAGCGTATAACAAGAGTAGCATACTGAGCAAAGCTATTATTACCATCAGGCTTACCAAGATATCCGGGAGGCATATAACCAAGTATTTCTTATGGAACATGATTGACAAGATAAGCTTTATAAGAACTTATCACAAGATATAAGGATTGTACGCGCAACTACATAGTTCAACTAGATCAGCTATATAAGCAAGGCATCAATCAATGTTCTGTATTTTTCTCTAAATAAGGTATAATTATTCGGCTAGATTATGTTTTATTATGCCCTGAGGAAGTGAGCTTTCCCTGCTCAAATCCAACCATTGGCTGCGAAGCCCAATCCGGTGCCAAACAAGGTCTAAGGAGATCCAGACTCCATGACCTCACCTTCTCGTGGTCAGTACACGAATCATCAAGTAAGACCGTAGTCTTATGCTTATGGGGCCTCAACCTCTGGGTCAGCTCCGCAAGCTACCCATATCTTTAGCTCACCTCATCATAGGTGCAAGTACATACATCTGAGCCATGAACACATCATGCTAATCATCACACATCCTGAGCCATGGGTCTGTTCACCATGCTCCATATGTCCCGAGTCTGCAAACGCAGTTGCAATCAAACCCTCCTATTTTAGGCTAGGGGAAACCTCGCATATTCAACAATATGCGCTCCAGGTAATCCCGCAGGATAAACCTGTTTCACCATCACCAAATACTGATGGTAATGGATCTATAGCTAGGGAAAACTACATGATATGTTCATCTATAATTGATTAGAATATTTTTAAGCCAATTCTTGAGGTAAAACAAAGTATAAACACAACCTTATATGATTACATCATTATTGCCATCATCGTACTGTCCTGGGACCTCAATCCCTCATTATATCAACCACTGCCTCTCAAGGCATCATAATCATGTATCAACATCCTGGGAACGCATCCCTTATATCATCATCAGAGCATAGCACCTCACTAGGCACTCAACCTTATATCAGGTCCTCAGACCTATCAACTTGTTGCCATATTACCACACGGTGCTATTCTAGCGCATATGTCTCATAGCTCTTACTAGGCTATGAATCCACATGAAATACTTGCATGGTTAGTATACACATTCATAGAGATAACTGAAGTCATCATGGATTAACAGAATGATCATGCTATTAGGTATAGAGAAACATCGATGATTATAAGCTTTATCATTCATGGTATTATTATCAATCATGAGCATGTATTATGCCTTATACCTGTGTCCATAGGCATGGGTCACATCATCATGTGAAACAACTTCATATGCTTCCAAGCTTTCTGGTTCACATCTCATCATCATATTTGCAGGATTCAAGGTGATTACACCATAGCACATGTAAAATCATTGTTAACATGGAACTATCATCTATATACATCCCGGGTTGTCAGAACCCTTACCAAAACTTCCACAACCCTCCCTAAAGGGGTGGTAGGTAGTGTGTCCCTCACCACAGCTTGTATAGGGTAGGGCAGCATCCCCTACCAAAAGCATACCGGCCTAACTATATATATAATCACATATCGACCAACTCTAGAAGGTATCTACCCCACCCAATAGTGTCGTGCAACTAGAGATAAAGGCATTATTGTGTAACCCTGACGTACATACCAGATGCACAAGGCACTATCATGCAGCTAGGTTAAGAGAGTGTATCGTGCATCCAAGGCTAAGTATGTATCAACTATCTATCTACATCGACTAAGCCTTATCACCCATCTAGGGTTAGGGTTCATATCGGGCAGCCACACCACTCTATTGCCCAAGGCTCGTACTATAAAAAACATAGCACCCCAATACAACATGTTATTGCCCAACATATTCACAACTCAGGCAACACAGAAGCTCTTCAAGGAAGTCTATCGGTCAAGGGAAGCAATCCATATCTGCCTCCATCAAAGCAGCATCTAGGGTTTCTATATGCCACCATATCGGGCATCACCACAACCAAACCATGTCGCCCAACACAAGGATAACCCACTGAGCTCTATAACGTCCAAGGCACATCGGGCACCAAGCCAACTACCTTAACTAGGTGTATCATGCATGGAACTCAACAAAGCATATCTCCCAAGCACACATGGTTATCGGACACCACCCAAACTCCAACTACACACATCGACCAAGGGTACATCTCAAGACTAAACTAAAGGGCAACACTACTCCAAGGTCATCTTCAACCTCAAGCACAAGGGCTCCAAACCCAAATTGATCAAAAAGATCGGCTCACCTCTCAACAACCAAGAGAGAGGAGTTTTGCACAACCTATATCACAAATCGGGCAACCACAATGATCCATCTCATCATAGGTCATCATCTATTCAAAAGCTCACCTCTCAAATCCATGGTGAGAGGAGGGTGTTGCCCAAGAAACTAGAATGTAGACTCAGCTCTCAACTAAAACGAGAGAGGGGTATTGCCTACATCACTAGAGCTCAAACTCACATCTCTAGACCAAGGAGAGAAAGGAGTATTGCTACCAAAGGAAAACTCCAAACTGTAGGTTCGGTCAACTAAAACCAAGACATATAGACCACCGACAACATCATGCTCACTATACCCATAGATCAACAACATATACTAGAGCAAGAAACATAACATGCAATGGCCGATCATCAACATATATAAAACATGCAACACATAGAAGGTAGTATAGCTAGGGTTAGAATTTATGTAACCCGCCTTAATCAAGCTCCTCAAGCTCCAAAGCTCCCAGCTTCAAGCTCCTTGCTCCAAGCAGACCATAAGGAACAAGGTTCACCTGGGGTTCGGCCACCAAGCTAGAAGAAGAAGAAGATAGCTCCTTCAAAGAGATCAGACACCAACCTTAGCTCCTCCAAGGGTATCGACCACCAAGGTTGCAAGGGAGAGGTGTATCGTGCACTAATGAAGAGAGGAGCAACAAAGAGCTAAAGGGTTCCTAAAGAAGAGAAAGGCAAGGCATATATAGATGAGGTTCAAGGTTAAACCAAGGCAAGGTGTCACCTTACCAAGGGACACTTGTCCACACATTTCACCACCTTGCAAAACACATGCACATGCCATGCCACTACTCAACTAAGGATCGGCCACATGTCCAAGCTAGGGTGACACAACCAAAGCAAGGAGGTCAAATAAGGTCAAAGGCCGACACACCACCATGGGTGACACAAAGCAAGGCCGAAACAAACATCCTTGCCCGATATAGGGTTCAACCAAGCAAGGCAAGGCCCAAACAAGGGAAAACAAGGCCCAAAAGAGCTCAACCAAGCCCAAGGCAATCCAAGGCACAAGCCCAGACCTTCCTCTCAACCCCTAGAGGAAGCACAGAGAGAGAAAGACATCTCTCAAGGTGACAAACTTGCACTCCAACCCTAACTTAGATTATTTGCAAGTAGCACCTCTAGCTCTCAACTAAGCACAAGTAAACCCTAATCATCACTAAAGATGATTAGTAAGCAACCAAGCAGAAGGTTTAGGCAAAACAAATAGGGTAAGCCCAAAATGAAGGTCAGGGTCCTTACAACAATCACTAAATAAAGAAGGAGCTTTCAGTGCATACAATAACCCAGATCTTCACTACTTCAAGAGCCTCTCTTTTCATCTACATTCACATAGGTATCTACAGTAACTAGTTGGTAAGATATATTAGTTAGTTCAAAACATAACATTTTAGTTAGTTCAAAACATATTAGTTAGTTCAAAACAAAACATAACATATTTTAGTTGGTAAGTATTCTATGTCCATAAAACGTTGCTTCTTAGGAATCCTTGCTGCATGAGACCATTTTTCATCTATACGCATGTTTGTTTTGTAGTAGCTAGGGAACTTCCCAGTTAGTAGCTCGACATTGATAATCTTCACATTATAACCAGGATGCATCATCCCAAAGTAAGCACACTGTGTTTACTGGAGTTCGGAATATATTCCTTGTTTTATGACTTGTCAGTTTTGCTATGGTGTATAAAATAGATATCACATGGCATGAGATATTATTTTCTATTTGGTTCTAAGATATTATAAATGCATATACATTTGCATATAGTGGGTGTTTGAGTTTCTGATGTTACTTTTGATACTCATGTTTTTGTTGTTGCAATTTCAAAGAGGAAGCAAATTTTCCCATCTAACACTGAAATACTTTGTGGGGGGAAAAAGAATGCTCTGCATCTTGGTAACTTTGGTCAACATTCCAACATTATCAGGCACCTTTGCCACACAGATAAATTCAGGTAAAGAGCTTATTGAGAAGACAACATTAGTACACCGATGTCTTTGGCTAGACATAACGTTTATTTTTACATGCATATACTTGGACAAGGCTTGCATCAGAGTTCAAGATGACAACAACATGAAGGCGAGTCTGGAGACTATGCTTAGTAACCGAGGTCGAGCAAGTAAAGTTGGTAGTCTTAGTCATCCCAATCATCACCTATATCATCATCTTCAACACAATCCTACCAAAACTCCGGACCTTCTCTGTCCAACAAGGCATCGTCATTCCAAGCCATCACATACATCATGCTCATCATCCTGTCCCACTCTATGAGACATGCTTCATTCTGCTCACATGAAGGATCACACACAAAGAATCTGGCATTCTGTAGCGCATCAGTGTCGGCAAGTTTTAGCTGAAATAATTGATTCTAAAATAAGAGAATGAAAATCTTCACCAGAGGGCAACCCTACTCAACCAAGTCAAGATTGTCTTGTTTATATTTTTTATTCCAACACATGCTCTTCTTCCTGATGGTACAACAACAACAAGAGCTCGAACAAAAGAATAATACAATAAGGATGCTAAAACTGGCCAAGAAAGACACAACTCTTTCGCAAAGATGTTAGTAGACCACTGAATCATTGATATATGTATATACTTTTTTTGTACACATTGTGTAATAGGGGAAAGGTATACGTCCTCCCCATGTACATTCGACGCTTCATTATAAATGAAAGTAAGATTGTTGGCATAATGAGCATAACTTGCTCTAAATGCTACAATGTTGTTACTAAAAGAGCTTGTGTACTAACAAATTACACTATATATATATATATATATATATATATATATATATATAGTCGAAATAAGCATATATGTATGTGTACTAAATGACACTACATATGTAGATAGATGCATAATCAACTACATATATATGTATATAGTAACTGCTGCCTTTCCCTACACATTAAATACATTTAAAATGTATAAACTTCATATTTTTGCTACATACTGACTATATATGCAATTGTAGTCATACATTTATCTATACTTATACTTATATTTAAATATGTAAGGACAATATCTAACTACGCTTCCGGATACATATGAATTTGTAGCCAATGGATAATGTAACTACATATTTGAAAAATATAGTCAAAGGCTTTAGCTATACGAGCATATACTACAATTTGTATGTGTAAAGAAATATGTAGTTAAAGCCTTTAGCTACAAAATATGGGGTTTTTGCTACAAATTGAGCCTAGTTATAAGGAATGCAAAGATAATGATGATCTTAAAGAGAATAGTATGATGGTCTTAATGACCTTTGGGCATGGTTGAACCCTGAATGAGGTGTAATCCTCTTGTGTTGATAAGGGTTGATACCCTATGATATTGTGAAAAGGATTCATATCTTGTGATAGTATGATGACTAGTGTAGTCTCATGAATGGCAATTGAATAGAATGATGTGATGATGAGATGATGAGATGATGAAAAATATGTATCATACATTTTATATCTTCTGAAATTGTTATATAGAAGCGTTTTCTAGAGATGAATTAGGGTTTGTATGTTCACTTATTTGATGCAACCTTAATTCACCCAATTGGAAATAATTAATCAAGTGAAATTCTAATCATGTAATGCCCTGTGCCATAGATCCATATGAGTGTCAGACATTGTGAGATGGTGAAACGAGTATTCCTAAGGGAAACTCAGAGCACATACTATTGAGTATGTGGGGTTTTTATCATCCTAAATCCAAGTGTTTAGGGAGGATGACTGTGGTCATACCTAGCCCTCAGTTTAAGAAGGACAGTGGTTGTGTCTCGATGATTGTATATGTGATGAAATTGGAGGACAACTGCGGTTGTACCTTGGATGGTAGGGTATGCGTACCCACCTCCTTTCACTAGTGTTGTGACCTATACCAAGGATGGACTAGGTTGTTAGCGACTTCACCTTATGTGTCGCTGTGGCGGACCCAACTGACCGGGGGAAGAGAATATCATAGGAGTCTGGTACTTCCTAGATCTTGTATGGCACTGATTTGGACTTAGTAGAGGTTCGTTGGATTTTGAGTGGTATCTTCAAATTCCTCAGGGCATAATAAAAGATGTAAGATAGTTGTGTAGCATATCTGTTTAGGGTTATACACAACACTTCATATTGAATGATAACTCTTATGTACTTTCTTTTCACTGAGATCATGTATAGTACAATAAGAGCTAATAGATATGATTATGTTGTAGTTATGCTCATGTTGTAAACATGCTTACATTGTCAAATATACTAACATTGATGGTTAAGATGATGTTGCTAACTATGTTTAATATTGCTATCCATGCCTATGTAACTAGAAATGCTTAAAATTCTAATCATGCCTATGTATTTCATTGTGTTATGATGTTAGTTCTACTTATGATATAGATTTGTTCCCTTTATTTGAGATGCCAAAATTGATAGCCATGTTATGTTACTAGACATATTCATGATGTCAGGGATTCTTGTGCTGCTAGATTTCTTGTGATGTTAGCAAGGAATATGATGATAGTCAGATTAATGATAATGATTGTTATTAGAAGCAATTTGATGATATTTGAGTAGATATCTATCCAAAGAAATGGATTTATTTGTTATCTATATATGCATGATCACCCTTGTTTATAAGATTAATTGCTTAATCTGTTTAGCATACTTGAACTATTCAATCTGTTCAATTGATTATTAAATACTCCAACTACTTAGTTATCTACTATTTAAAATGTTGTAATCAATAAGCGTTGTTGGAGTTTATCTCTTACTGGGACATGGGTCTCACCCTTGTGGTTCACCACATTTTTTTAGGTAATCGGAAGTGACAAAAACAAACATGTGGAAGCAAAGAGGAGCTACAGTAATGAATCTTTCAGAAAGTTGATTATATTTCTAGTGTGTCCTAGAATCGTCCATGTACTCTCAGGTCTGGGTGAGAAAAATTTGTTTATGGTGTTTCAATCAAATCAGACTTTTGTTAGCATATTAATGCTTGTTTGTGTGGCATATGTGAATATTGTTCTCCTGTGTATATATATTTTGGCTAAGGGAATAGAACAATTTGTATCAAATTCTTGGCATAGTATGGATATAAGAAAGATGTTGGGCTCTTATGCAAATGTTTTTGAGCGGGTTTTGATGTTGAAATCAGTTTTAATTTACCCATGTTTTTGGGTATGTGATTAACGAGTGATTGATTGTGTTTTATGTTTTAAGTAATCTCGTTTAGTGTAACGAGTTCTCACAATTCGGGTCTATGAAAATGGTTTTTGATGATGAACTCCAAATAATACTTTTTATGGGGTCATTACCTGACAGTTGGGAGTCACTCATAGTGATAGCCAACAATTCTATATAAGAAGGGAAGTTGACACTTTATCAGGTGAAAATTAGTCTACCAAATGAAGAGACTTGATGATAATGCCTCAAGTGATACTAAGAGAGGGGTGAATTTCACTAAGAGTGGGATAAATGAAAGAGTAAGAGACCACTATACATCTTAGAGCCACATTGAGTGCCATGAACAATGGAAGGCTGGTGGTAAATCCAAGTTGAAGAGTAGAGGATGCTTCCATTATTGAAAACTAGGTCATTTTAAGAAAGATTGCAAGGTTTGAAAGAAGTAGCATGGGTCTTAAGACAAACTATAATAAAGATGATGACAAGAACAATTTAGGGGACAATTTTAGATGATAGGAATGATGATGACTATGTGGCCTTTACAGTCTAGGAGTAGTGTTTACATGTCAATGACATTGGTTTTGAGCTGGTGGTGGATACTGTAGTTTCTTATCATGCTTCACCTAGTAAGGAGTGATTCACTTCATACAGTAAAGGAGACATTGGGAGTGTGAATATGGGAATTTGATCTTCTCTATAATTAATGAGATTTGATACATTTTTTTTCAAACAAGTGCCAGTTGCACGTTCACATTCTAAGATGTTTGTCAGGTCTCATATTTGTGATTGAGTTTGATCTCCAGTTCTTTCTTGGATAAGGTTGTCATCTGGACTTTGGTGGTGGTAAATGTAGGATTACAAAGGGAACCTTGGGTATGAGACAAATTGTTTCAAACATTATACATGAACAAATTAAAGTGCTCAATGATAGAAATATACATGCAGTACAGGATAACCTTGCAGATCCATGGCATATACAGGTAGGACACACGAGTGAGTAAGGCCTACATATTAGATCAAATTAGAGATTAATTTATTGTGTAAAGGATAACAATCTCAAAGCATGTGATTACTGTTAGATAGGAAAGCATCAATGAGTTTCTTTCAAGACAAGATCAAAGGTAAGGTTAAATGTTCTATAGTTGGTTCATTCAGATGTATATGGCCTGTTGAGGTGACTTCACTAGGTGGAAATATATATTTTGTTACATTCATTGAAGATGCATCTAGGAAGTTGTGGGTATAATTGTTGAAGATCAAGGATCAGATCATTGAGTATATTTTGAAATTTTATGCCATGTGGAGTCAAAGATAGAGAAAAAGTTGAAGTGTCTCCACATAGACAATGGGGGGTAAACCTCTAGGGTGTTCCCAAACTACTACGCATAACACACCATAGGACATGAGAGAATAGAGCCTGATACACCACAACACAATGGTAAAACTGAGAGGATGAACCATAACATTGTAGGGAAAGCCAAATTTATGATGAAGAAAGCATAGTTGCCAAAGATATTCTGGGGCAAGGAAATGAGTACAACCTCCTATTGGATTAATTGATCCTCATTAGTTACTTTGGGGTTTGAGATACTTGAGAAGGTATAGATAGGAAAGGATGAATCATACGCTTATCTATGAGTATTGGGTGCAAGGCATATGTACATGTTCTAAAGGAAAATCAATAAGCTTTGGATGATAAAGTGGTGCTATGTATCTTTCTTGGCTATAGAGACAAACAATTTGTCTATAGGTTGTGGGATCTTGTAAAAAAGACCACGATAAGACACAGATATTATTCTGTGAGAGTTAGATAGTGAAAGAGCCCGAGAGTGATGATGCAGAGGCTATAGAATACGATGACAATTCTTCTGATGATGAGTATGAGGTTTCCTCAACTTCTTCATAGTTTTAGACTTCAGATGACAAAGAAGAATCATGATCACCTTGAATAGCAAAGTGATAGGATATCAAGTGGTCCCGTTCCAGATTCACAGTTGAGTGATTCATATTTAAAATCAAAAACTTCTGGGAAACAGGATCAAGATTATTACCAGGAAGAGTCCTCAAAACAATAGTTGAGGATGTATGATAGAGTTTGTCATCCTTGTCAAGAAATATGACATGTCAAGATATTCTTCTTACTAATCAGGGGGATGTAGAGACCTTTTAGCAGGCATAGAATCATAAAGACTGAACACAGCGGTATCAAGCAATGCAAGAGAAGATGTATTTTTTGTAGAAGAATGATACTTATGAGCTTGTCATGTTTCCCAAGGACCATAGAGCACTAAAGAATGAGTGGTTCTATAGGATGAACAAAAATAGAAACAACAAGGATATGAGATACAAAGCCATACTAGCTGTCAAGGGCTTTAGTCAAATATCAGTGGTGTATTTTGTTGGATGATTTCTTGTGTTGTGAAGATGATTTCTATTATATTAGTTCTAGGCTTGGTTTCTAGTCTGGATTTGGAGCTTGAGAAAATGGATGTGAAGATAAGACTTTTTCATGGTGACCTAGAAGAGGAGATCTACATGGAGCATCCAAAAGGATTTGAGATCAAGGGGAAAGCACACTTAGTCTATAGACGAAAGAAGAGTTTGTATCATTTTAAATAGGCTCCCAGGTAGTGGTATAAGAAGTTTGATTCTTTCATGAAGAGTCATATAAGTGTGATTCTTTCATGTAGATTCATGAGTGCTATAAGACAAGTACAAATTCATGCATCTGCATCAGGAAGTTTCCTGATGACAAGTTCATTATTCTACTATTCTATGTGGATTCAAGTTGATAGTGGGACAATATGTCAATTTCATCAAGAAACTAAAGATAAAGATTTTCAAATCCTTTGAGATGGAGGATTTGGGACCATCATGATAGACTTTGGAGATGTAGATCATGATGATAGGAAGCAACATAGGTTGTGGTTGTCATAATAGATCGATGAAGAATGAATTCTTGAGGGGGTCAACATGTGCAAGTATAAAGTCACAAGTTCTTCACTATTAGGTCATTTCAAGCTATGTAAGATAGAAGTCATGCCTGTCTACTGATGAGGAGAAGGAGCATATTGTAAGGAGTGGGACCCAGAGGGGATCCACTCCCTACTAAAAATTTGAAGAAAAAAACATCCATCCCAAATATACTCAAAAGATATGCTGAAACGGGTGTAAAGTTTTCAAATTTTATTAATGGTATTGAAAACAACCAAAATGTAGCAGCGGAAGAAAATAATGACTATATTCAACTTCTCAACAAGATTACAAAAGTATATCATAATCTCCCACATAGGTTTTACATGTGTGATACACATATGGATCTAAGTAGAGGAAAATCGAAGCCATAACAACCTTGTCTCCAAGCTTTAGCTCCTTAAGCTAGGTTCATATCTTTATGCCATGTCCTCCACATCCTTCACCTAGGGTTGGAAGCATACCCCAGTAAGAAGCGAAAAATAGAAGACATCAGCAAAGGCTGGTGTGTGCATACTAAAAAGGAAATTGAGAAATATAAGGAATAAAAGACAACATATATAAAAGGCTTTCCATAGAAAATAAAGGTATCACCCAAGTGGGTATCAAGAGGAATGTATTTCCAACATTTGATAACAAAAGAATACTTGCCATTAAATCAATTAAAATTGTGCCAAACAAGCACATATAAATAATTTTGGGCACACAACCCATATCTTCATCATCAACTTGCATGCATGTGAGATAAGCATAAACCTACAACAATATAAAAACAAAGTAGGCAAAGTCTCACAAACTTGAAACTTGATAGAGAATGACGCACTACCAAACCCCCAATATATATAAAAGTGGGCCAAACCTCACAAATTTGAAACCCGGATATGGGGCCAGATCCATCCCAAAAATAATAGGAGCATACTACCTCGAGTAGGAAATACATATCTACCCAAAACCAATGCAATTACACTATTCTAGTGCTACTGAATCACATAAAATGTTCAATGTAGAGGCAAGTAGAAAATATAGTCAGATTATACAAAAGTGGACATCATACTAATGGACAACATAAACATCCACCGTACAAATGGGTAAGAGATATCACATATCATCAATTAGTGTTCCAACATGAATAATGTATAATAAAGAATTAAGAGAATGTGTAAACATGATCACAAGAATAGTAACAATGTAAGGCACTTCACATGAAGCATATTTTCCAAAAGAACAAGATATTGTGTAGGCTAATGTCCACAGGACCAAGAGAAAGAAGAATATAGGTGAATTGCTCAAAAGAATAATCGGAGATGCAAACATACCTTTGTAAAAGCCAAAATAGTCCAAGGTCACTTCTTCATCCAATTCTATGTCTCCAAAGAACCAATTAATCAGGTATGTGATATTAGGGTTAGGTTTTCATTAATTATTCAAAACCCTAAAAATTGCCTTTTTAATATTACCGAATTAGGTTATCAAAAAATGCCATATTTTAGGTTATATTTTTCTAAGTTCAAACATATTTTATTATATTTTTTTGACTTATATATATTTAGTTATGAATTTTACAAGTTATTATTATTTAGGAAAAACCATTAAAATCACATATTTTCAGCATTGGATTTAGGTGACAAAACCAACACTGTAAGATAGCTCTTATATTTCTGAATCCACTGACTATTTATTTGTATTTTTTGATCAGTAGATAATTAGTTATTAATTTTTGAATTTTTAACCAATCCGAAAATTCCACGTGGGCATAAAGCCTGAGAAAGAGGAAGAAGGAGAGAGAGAGTGGGCCATGTGGTCTGAGTTGGCCCTATTAGGGGTTGCCAACTCGGCCAGATCCACAAACAGCTGGGCAAGCTGTTTTAGCATAAAAACAAAATGAATCCTCATGAAAAGATAGTTTTACCCTTATCATAAAAACTGAGAATAAGGATCGAACAAGGGTGTAAGAGAAAAATGATCTTGTTGAAGCTTTTAAGATGAACTAAACATGAGTCAGGTGGAAAAAGATCGATTCATAGATCAGAACTTGATATTAGTTCAATGATACTACCTAGAAGCAACTCCAATGAGTTCGTGAGTTCACCCCAAGCCAGACCAGCCAAAACTTGAACCAAAACATTTAGAATCTATGAAGAACAAAAAGAGGGAACTCCAGGTTTAGGAAAACACTGCAACCTGACTAGGAAAGAGGCATTTATAGGATACCTATGGATTAGGGAATTAACAAGATGAGGGTGAGCTTCGTGAGCCAACACAGAACACGAACTGGTAACTTTCTCCCTCCTGACGTCGTCTGGTGAGGGTCACTGACTGAATTTTAGGGTAGATACCCAAGTCGAGTTCGTCAAAGAGTCAAGAACCAAGGCAAAGAGCTATTAGTTTACCAACATCTCTGGGAACCACTAATGATGGATTAAGGAAGATCAATTTGATCTTCAATTCTGCCAGTGCCGCCGTGGAGTTGGGAGGTCCAGAAAAGGAAAGACGAGATCACGACAGTAGCATAGATTAGCCCAGGCCAAAAAGAGGGTAGAGGAGGATTTCTTGGAGTTCCACGGTGATCAAGAGATGACTAGGTATGTATAGGTTATGGTCTGGTGCTGAATACAACTGGAGAAGAAGAAAGCATGAGAAGAGAAAATTTGGGGGTTTCTAGAACTCAGGGAGTTAGGGTTCGACTGGGCAATGATTGGATGTGGAAACTCATGAGGAATTTGATGAAGAAGAGATATTTGGAAACAATGTAGCAGGGAGAGATAAAACTCACAGGGAACATGTCAATTACTGTATGAGAATGCACGAGGTCCGACCCAAGGTAGGAGACAAACTCCTAACCCTTGAATCACGATCCTAAGACTAGGAAATCTAGACATATAACTAGAAACCCAGAAACATTAAACCATTGTCTGATAAGGAAAAACTGGAAAATAAACCTCTTATAAATAAACCACATGATAAATATTTATTCCCAATCTGATTTCAACCAAAGTGTGGACATAATTCTTCTTCTTTTTCTCTCTCTTTAATTAAGGGTCCAAACGCTATTCAAATTAAGTGAAATTTTACACAGAGACTAATTAAGGCATGTAGATTCTGATTATGCAATTAAATTTGTCTTTTAAGAACTTTTGATGTGTTAAATATATCAAATATTGTATTCTCTTTCCTCATGCATTAATGACTTTATGATTCTCCAAATTTTTATGAAACTTCACCCACAAGTTAAATTAAGTATGTTGGATACGAATTTGCCATTAACTTTACATGTTGGAGAGGTTTGTACATTTATTTAATATTTTGAAGATTCAACACACTTTCTCTCTCTTGATTTCATCTTTTAAACAAACATCTTACAAATTGGATGAAAATTCACCCAGAGGATATATTTATTATCTAGGTTATTAATCCAAAATTATTTTCCTATTTTGGTGTCATTTAATATTTTATTTGATATTTTGGGTAAATCACAGATGTTCTCTGTCCAAAAGGAACTAAATAAATTATTACTATGTGAATAATATGAAACATGACTCCCAAGGAAATTGGGACCCAAGGAACACAATTTTGTTAACTTAGATTCCACTTTTAAGATTTCTTTTAATGAGTTATCTAACAATTTATATTTGTGGTCATTATTATCACCATTGCTCATTCCATTATGTTCCATAACTTAATATTATCACCAAAATAATTATGTGTGATTATTTACACAAATTTTATATTCATGTGACATATTTTATGTGTCCATTAATGTCCTAAGATTAATGTGATAACATTAGGTCACATTAGGGTAATTTACACATGTATTAGCTCATTAGGGTTATACTAAACATCTTTTAGGTTTAACTTCAACCTTGTTTGGCGAATTCCAAAAGGTCAAACTTCTAGTGTAGGGTTCAAGATCTAGTATGTTACATCACTCCACCCCTTAAAAGGATTTCTTCCTCAAAAATATATTGATCAAAACATCAACAAATAAATACTCTCCACCCCATAAAAAGGTTTCACCTAACAAGTCAAACTAAACAACATTTAGGGTTACCCACATATCTTTTAGTTGTGAATGTTTTTGAGATTTATGTTATCCATGTATCCAACTGAAAGTCATACCATCTAGGGTTTAGATTTAGCTCCTTGTGTCTCTAACCTAAAAACCCTACAAAAACATCCAAAAAGCCATACGGGAATAAAGGGTTGGTCCACTACACCTTTATATTATCTGTATAGTCCTAGTCATTTCTTCATAGTCAAAATTAGGGTTAAGATACTGATCCAACTAATTCTAGGGTTTCACTAACAATACTTCAAAAATCTTCATTGTGATTTAGTTAAAGAAAAAATCGATAAAATCTAGAGAAAACATTATTTTTGTACATATAGTAGTATAATTGAAAATATATTTTTCTTCGAAAAATCATGCAATATGAAACAAATATAAGCTCAAAATCAATGCGGATACCAAGTCACAATATATCCATAACAAGATCTCCTTATCCTACCACTACCTCATAACCTAATGGAATCCTCAAGTCAAACCTCATAGCATCAAGAGATACAAATCATAATCAATCTATATGGTAGGGTAAGATCATCTAAAACCTTATCTCAAACGGGTGCACTTAGGAAATTCTAGGGAAAACATCTCATCTAAAGGATGACTATGCATGGCAAAGGTTTTAACTAGGGAGACACAATTAGAATAGTTAGATTATGACTACCATGGGCTCTGATACTGTTATGAACCACTCTGTGGTTAATTAGTGGGTACCTTGTTTAGCGCTAAGCACTCTGTTAAACATCATGGATAATTAAGATAAGACAATATGTGAATCAATGGATGAGATTGAATCATCTGAGGTAATTAACGATTATAGCAATGTTGATCGTTAGGTTAACTAAGTTGCATTAAGTACCCATATGCAATTAGTGCTTTGACCAATTGTGACAAGCTAATTAACATGATTTCTTGCTTCGAGGGTGTAGAGGACCTCGTGCGTGAAGTTTTGCAAAAAGAATCGTTCGATTTGGACCTTCGAGGCAATAGTTAGGCCATTTTTTATTTCTTCTTGGACTTGGTTGTAATTTCTCCAAATTAGCCTTTTAATTTCCCTTTTTTCCCTTCTCGCTTATCCTTCTTCTTCACCCGATTAATAAAACAGTCTGAACAGGACCACCGCTTAGCGGCACCCAGCCTGTTCGCCCAATAGCAGTAGCTAGAGGGGAAATCGAAGGCGATTCTCGGGCTCCTTAGCCCCGATTCCGCAGTCCCGTCCTCCTCTCCTTCTTCTCTTCTTCCTCCTCCCCTTCCTTTCACCTCCGCACCCAAGCAGCGCCTGCCAACCTGCAGCTCGACCTGCAGCGCAACGCCCTAACCTGTAGCCCGCAGCCATCAATTTTGGAGGGATAGGGCGGCTCCGCAGCACCTTCATATCTCCACGACGATGCTTCCGACTTTCCCTTCACCTAAGCCCTAAGCGTGATGCTCATCCAGCAAGGGCGGCGCCCTAACCTGCATAGCTACAGCCAGCAGCTAGGCGCACGACTAGGGAGCCCTTGGGCCGCCCAGCAGTAGGGGAAAAACCCCCTTGAGCTCCGACCTCAGTCCGCAGCATGCTAGGCACCGTCAAGGACCAAACGAGCATCGACCTAGCCAAAGTCTCAAGCAACGCCCCCTCTTGCAGCTGCGGCCAGCAATGGCCGGCCAGCTGCAGCTTCAGCCAGGAGCCCGTTTGGGCGTGAAGAACAACATGATATCAACACCATCAAGCTCGGCTTGAAGTCCAGATCACGAATCTGCAACCACCTAGCTTCGATTTAGCCCATAGCCAAGATTTCTGATTGTGCGTGAAGCTGCTGTGCAGCAGGTTTGTGAACTGGAAAAGTCCAAGATAGAAGAAGACTCAAAAATTGCCCGAAAACTGACCCTGGACGCATTTCTGGACGGATCCGGACGTTTCGAACCCCAGTGAGTAGGAGTTCATTTAGTTATCATCATTTAACTCCTTAGTTGGAATTTTTCGGTAAACTGTGCATTTTTCGCTGATACTTGGCTTTTGGACAGTATTTGGCGTCACTCGAATTTTATTTCATAAACTGCTTCCTTATGCCGTTATATGATTTAGTTTAGCATCTGATCGGTGTGGATTGAATTAATGAATTTATATGGTTCATTGGAACTTGAAATACGTAATATGATTGATGAAAATGATAGAATTTCTAGTATTACAACTGCAATGTATACGTTGAGCATAAAATGGATGTTTAGCATCGAAACTGGATAAGTTGATACTGAGTCATGTTTATAGATGACAAATGATGTTTATGTGTATATGTGGGTAATAGAGATTACCCGGATGCTGAGCATAGTTAGCATCCTTAGACTTTTAATTTCCATAGTTCAAACGAAATGAAATGATTAGTAAAATAAATGTGTATGCTTTACGAGTAATTTCAGTAAGATGCGAATAAATGTGATAAAGTATTTCAGGTTGAGTATTCCTTTCAATACAGTATATTTGAATGTTCAATAATATGAAATCAGTATAGAGACGTGGAATAGATATGAAATCTATTTACAGTGAACGAATCTGTTTGCATGAAAGCATAGCTGAGTTATGAGTTATTGCGATATAAGAGAATAGTTGTTGCACTATATATATAGAAATGTTATGAAAGTTGAACTTCTAGTTTCAGCTAGTGAATTGTAGAATTACAGTATATTCCAGTAGTCGAGTATGTGCGAGAGAGACACAATGTTATAAGAGTTTTCTTGTTATAATAAAATGTGTTAGACTTAGATGCCCTGACATCGTAGAACCCCTTTTGGAGGTCTGTGCCTTAGGGGTGAAACGACCTACCTAGCGTGTGTCTAGATGGTCAGTGGCTCGTGTTCAACAATAATCAGTGCGTGTGTCACGGTGGCACGAGGACAGAGAGGCAGTGTTCAACAATAATCCGTGCGTGCGTCACGGTGGCACTGGAAGTAAATAGGGGTTATTCAACAATAATCTGTGCGTGTGTCACAGTGGTAACCCAGACTCTCCGCCTGTGTGCTTAGGTTAGAGGAGGAGTCTAGAGTACACTCTTTGAGAGTGTAGTGAGGCCGTGTGAGCCTGAGAGTCCTGACGCAGACCAGGACGGCAGTCAGACTTAACATTTCCTGGGTGTGTCGCTAAGTCTTGTACGGTGGGTTCGTAGTTCGCTACGAGACTTTATATGCAGAGTACACTGCATATGAGCAGGGCATAAGTTAAAAGATGATTACTTAGAATTAAGGTAGATTAATATGAAACTTGTGTATGTTCAGATTTAGAATTTATAATACTTGTTCTTTAAATGTTCATTATACTTTTCTGCGATAATTGCACTTTTTAATTAGAACTGCTCAGTTTGTTATTTTATTTGCATATTCCTATTAAATGTAAAATATGGAGTTATCCGATGATGGCTAAGTGAAATACTATTCACTGAGCGAGTAGGCTCATTCCTCTACTCAAACATTTTCAGGTCAGCGACAAATTCCAGGAATCAGAAGGATCCTTTCATCCTAACACTTAATCTGTAGAAGGTATATGTAGTTAGTTTAGTTAGATAGTGGTCTCTTAGTCCTTTCCCCTCGGTCCTTGGGACATGGTGTGGGTGAGAGAGAGTATGTATGGCGAATGTGTAAAAGATGTAAATTAACTGTTATGTTTTACTTTCTGTTAAACAATGTTACATGTTGTAAACTATGATTATGTTCTCTAGCCAGTTTAATTGAAATGCTTCCGCAATAGTTATTTATGTTTTAGTTTACATCAATAATCCGGATATCATTACGAGGTTTTAAAAAGAAAAAGTTCTCAGTGATTTGTTTCTGTGATAATCCCTCCGTCGCGCCCTAATCTCGTGATTAGTGGTTAGTGTGAGATTGGGGTGTGACAGATACCATGTTGTAAGAAGTGGGACCCAGAGGGGATCCACACCCTACTAAAATTTTGAAGAACAAAACATCCATCCCAAACATACTCAAAACGTATGCTGAAACGAGTGTAAAATTTTCAAATCTTATTAATGATATTGAAAACAACCAAAGTGTAGCCGTGGAAGAAAATAATGACTATATTAAACTTCTCAACAAGATTACAAAATTATATCATAATCTCCCACATAGGGTTTACATGTAACATTCATCATATGGATCTAAGTAGACAAAAATCTAAGCCATAACAACCTTGTCTCTAAGCTTTAGCTCCTTAAGCTAGGTTCATATTTTTATGCCATGTCCTCCATGTCCTTCACCTAGGGTTGAAAGTATACCCCAACAAAAGAGAAAAATAGAAGACATCAGTAAATGCTAGTATGTGCATACTAAAAAGGAAATTGAGCAATATATGGAATAAAGGACAACAAATATAAAAGGCTTCCCATAGAAAAGAAAAGTACCACCCAATTGGGTATCAAGAGGAATGAATTGCCAACATTTGATAACAAAAGAATACTTTCCATTAAATCAAGTAAAATTCTGCCATACTAGCACATATAAAGAATTTTGGGCTCAAAACCCATATCTTCATCATCAACCTGCATGCATGTGAGATAAGCATAGTCCTAGAACAATATAAAGACAAATTTGGCCAAGTCTCACAAACTTGAAACCTGATAGAGAATGACGCACTGCCAAATTCCCAATATATTTAAAAGTGGGATAGACCTCACAAATTTTAAACCCGGGTATGGGGCCACCTCCATGCCAAAAATAATAGGAGCATACTTCCCCGAGCAGGAAATACACATCTAACCAAAACTAATGCAATTACACTATTCTAGTGCTAGTAAATCACATACCATTTTTAATGTAGAGGTAATTATAAAGTACAGTCTGATTATAAAAAAGTTGCCATCATACTAATGGACAACATAAACATCCACCATACAAGTGGGCAAGAGATATCACATATCATCAATTAGTGTTCCAACATGAACAATGTATAAGAAATAAGCAAGAGAATGTCCAAACATGATCACAAGATTAGTAACAATGTAAGGTACTTCACATGAAGAATATTTTCCAAAAGAATAAGATATTGTGTAGGCTAATGTCCATAGGGCCAAGAAAAAGAAGAAAATAGGTGAATTGATCAAAATAATAATCGGAGATGAAAACATACCTTTTTAAAAGTCAAAATAGTCCAAGGTCACTTCTTGATCCAATTCTAGTCTCCAAAGAATCTATTAATCATGTATGTGAAATTAGGGTTAGGTTTTCATTAATTATTCAAAACCCTAAAAGTCACTTTTTAATATTAGTGAATTAGGTTATCAAAACCACACTTTATTTTAGGTTATATTTTTTAAGGTTTAAAACAGATTTATTATATTTTTCTAACTTATATATATTTAGTTTTGAATTTTACAACTTATTAACTTTTTTGGAAAATCCATTAAAATTGCATATTTTCAACATTAGATTTAGTCAACAAAACCAACACCATAAGATAGATCTTATATTTCAAAATCCAATGATTATTTATTGTATTTTTTCGATCAGTACCTAATTAGTTACTAATTTTTGAAATTTCAACCAATCAGAAAATTCCACGTGGGCATAAAGCCTGTGAAAGATGAAGAAAGAGAGTGAGAGTGGGCTTTGCGGTCTGATTTGGCCCAATCAGGGCTTGCCAACTCGACTGGCCCCATAGAAAGTTGAGCAAGCTGTCTCAGCAAAAAAACAAAATGAATCCTCATGAAAAGACAATTTTACCCTTATCATAAAAACTGAGAATAAGGGTCAAATAAGGGTGTAAGTGGAAAATGATCTTGTTAAAGATTTTACAATGAACTGAACATGAGTAGGGTGGCAAAAGATTGATTCATAGATCGAAACTTGAGATTCATTCAATGATACTACATGGAAGCAACTCCAATGAGTTTGTGAGTTCACCCCGAGCCAGACCAACCAAAAATTGAACCAAAACATTCAGAATCCATGAAGAACCAAAAAAGGGAACTCCAAGTTCAGCAAAACACTGCAACATGACCTAGATGGAGGCATTAAGTGGATACCTACGGATTGGGGAATGAACAAGAGGTGGGTGAGCTTTGTGAGGCAACACAGAACACAAACTGGTAACTTTATCCCTCCAGACGTCGTTTGGTGAAGGTCACCGACTGAATTTTAGGACAAATACCCAAGTCGAGTTTATCACAGAGTCGAGCACCAAGATGAAGAGCTCTGAGTTTACTGACGTCTCTGGGAACTAGCGACGATGGATTAAGGAAGATCAATTTGACCTTCAATCCTTCCAATGTTGTCGTGGAGTCGGGAGGTCCAGAAAAGGAAAGATGAGATCACGACAGCAGCATAGATGGGCCCAATCCAAAAAGAGGGTAGAGGAGGATTTCTTGGATTTCTATGGTGGTCAAGAGATAACTAGGTATATATAGGTTATGGACTGATGCTTACTACAACCGAAGAAGAAGAAAGCATGAGAAGAGAAAATTTGGGGGTTTCTAGAACTCGGGTCGTTAGGGCCATCATTGGATGCCGAATTTTGTGAGGTAATTTATGGTGAAGAGATATTAGGAAACCATGTAGCCGGGATAGATAAAACTCAAAACAAACATGTCAATTACTGTACGAGAAAGTAGGAGGTCCGACCCAATGTAGGAGACAAACTCCTAACCCTTGGATCAAGATCCTATGACTAGGAAAGCCAGACATATAACTAGAAACCTGGAAATAGTAAACTATAGTGTTACAAGGAGAAACTAGAAAATACCACTTATAAATTAACCACGTGATAGGTATTGATTCCCAATCCGATTTCGACCAAAGCGTGGACATAATTCTTCTTCTTTTTCTATCTCTTCAATTAAGGGTCCAAACATTATCCAAATTAGGTAAAATTTTGCATAGAGACTAATTAAGGCATGTAGATTCCAATTATGCAATTAGATTTGCCTTTTAAGAACTTTTGATGTGTTAAATAAATCAAATACTATTTTCTCTTTCCTCATGCATTATTGACTTTAAGATTCTCCAAATTTTATGAAACTTCACCCACAAGTCAAATTCAGTATGTTTAATACGAATTTGCCATTAATTTAAATGATGTAGAGGTTTGTAAATTTATTTAATGTTTTGAATATTCTACACACTTTCTCCTGATTTCATCTTTTAAACAAACATCTTCCAAATTGAATGGAAATACCCAAAGGCTATATTTATTATGTAGATTACAAATCCAAGATTATTTTCCTCTTTTGGAGTCATTTAATATTTTATTTGATATTTTGGGGACATCATAGATCTTCTCTATCCAAAATGAATTAAATTTATTATTATTATGTGAATAATATGAAACTTGACTCCCAAGGAAATTGGGACCCAAGAAACATGATTTTTGACTTAGATTCCACTTTTGAGATTTCTTTTAATGAGTTATGTCACAATTAATATTTGTGGCCATTATTATCACATTATTTCATTATTATCACCATTTCTCATTCCATTATGTTTCATAACTTAATAATATCACCAAAATAATTATGTGTGATTATTTAAACAAATTTTATAATACTTCATGTAACATATTTTATGCGTCCATTATTGGCCTAAGATTAATCTGAGAACATTAGGTCACATTAGGGTAAATTACACATGCATTAGCTCATTAGGGTTATACTAAACATCTTTTAGGTTTAACATCAAGATCTGGTATAACCCTAATGAGCTATTAGGTCACATTAGGGTAAATTACACATGCATTAGCTCATTAGGACAAGTACACACCATTATATACATCAATGGTATGCTACACATATGTCTAGGATTCCTTATTATTTTGTTGTTAAATTTTGATGTATATAATGGTGTGTACTTGTCTTAATATTTCCCATGCACTTGGTGTCATGAGAAGTTTTCTCTCATACCTTAGGAAAAATCACTTGAAGGTGGTTAAGTGGATCTTCAGATGTTTACAAAGAACGATCCACATATGTTTTATGCTTGGTGGTTCTGAACTAGTTCTAAAAGGCTTTGTTGATACTGACATGGCAGGTGGCATTGATCACAGGAAGTCTACTTCGGGGTATGTTTTTCTTTTATAGGGGAAGCCATATCTTGGCAGTCTAGGTTATAAAAGTGTGTTGCACTTCCTAAGACAAAGATAGATTACATCCCAACAACATAAGTAGAAAAAAATTATTCTGGATTGTGAGATTTCTATTGGAATTTGACATGAATCAAGTTGATCCCACTAAATTATGTGGTACTTAGAGTGCTATTGATTTGAGCAATAACACAACACATCATGCATGGGCAAAGCATATTGATGTGAGATGTCATTAGCTTCATGATGGGATTGATAAGAAGTTGATAACTTTGAAGAAGACTCATACTCAATATAATGATTCTTACATGTTGACTAAGGCGGTGACATGAGACAACCTAGAGAACTACAAAGAGCTTAGTGTCATACATTCCTAGTGTTGGTTCTGTGATGACAATCTATTCCTTAGGTTGAAGGAGTGATTTTTGGACCTAGCGCTTTGACCGTCCTAAATCGCGCGTCCAAAAGGAGCAGATTTGAAGTAGTCAGACTTTTAAATAACCCGACTCTTAGGCCCCCACAACGATGATGGGGTCCGAAGTAGCGATCGGGGTCGAAGCACAGGGACAAGGGTGGTCGTGCTAAGAATGCGGAATCAACACTCTACACTCTGGTAAAAGAATGGTAAGAAAATGTTCCCAAGGGAACGGTATATCAAGATCGGTAAAACAAAAGAATAAAAGGGAACAAAAATACCACAAGAAGGCGTTGTAAAGGAAAAGTTATCTCCAACTGGAGTTACAAGGAAGATTAAGGTTTTGGCATTTATCCATTTTTAGGGGTTTTGTGTAACAGAACCTGAGGAGATAACACTATTGCCTCGGTAAGGAACGAAGGAGGAAAACTTAGGCATAACAAGCGGTAACAGAAAACATCCAGTACCCCTTCTCTCAAGGAGGGTACCTCCAACTAAGCACCAACACCCTCTCTAAAGGGTGGTCGATTTGGGTTGGAGTGGAAATATAACTGAAGCAACTCTGACCCTGGGTACTCTCATACTCCCTGATTGGACCGAACGCTAGAATTACATCACCTCTCTCGAGGGAGTTGAAATGGGAAACACGATTCAATAGCTAATCAAAACATGATCCAAGCATACAAGCTAGAGTTCGGATGCTAAAAAGCAATCATACAACAAAAAGGGACCAAACACAGACCAATAGGTATTAAAACTCCATTAATTCCATTAGCAAGAGCATTGCATAAAAGGTTTAGTTACATTACGTAAATAAAGAAAGTAAATGACAGAAAAAGGGAAGATACGTATCACCTCCTTGACTAGGAGGGTGACATACAGTCGTAGACCCCCTAAGGTGCCTCTAACCCGATATTGGGCAGGAGCTCTAGCCGACATGCTCGTGTCGGGTGGTAGGCCATGACAAACAAGCATATCGGTCAAGGCACCCCTCCCCGATACGGTCGTGGTCAGGATACCACCCTCTCAGGCGACACACCATGACGGGTGTTCCGTATCGGGACCGATATCGTGTCGGGTAAGAGATGACTTAGGGTATCAGGTTCCTTGTATCGGGTGTAGAGGTGAGCCGTCTCGGGCAGGGGCCCATCTAGGAACCCGACACATCGGGTGGCCTTCTTGGTCAATATCAGGCTGCTGCGGCTACCGGGACGGATTCTAAGTGAGCCACTCCTGCCCCTCTCGGGTTGGGGAAGTGCTCACGTAGTATCGCCCGACACGCCTCGGGGACGCAACACACTAGCTCCAGATGCTTTCCAAAGTCTGCCTTCACGAGGATCCATCTCGTCCCATTGGGGTCCTGTAGCTGCTATTTATAGGCAGCGGTTGGAAGAAGTTGCGGATCTCCAGGCACCACGTACCCTTTATCGGCTCCGCATATGTGGCTTCGGGGATGATTGATGCGTGCGTGTCATCTGGCGTAGCTTGGCTATCGTGTGTCGGGTTATGAAGGTATCGGGCGCGAAAGGCGGTTGCTTCCGGCTAGTGGCTTGTATTGCGCGACATGCCATAACGGGCTGATTAGTCGTGGCAAGCTCTCTATTGGGTAAATAGCGTATCACCCGTCAGTGACCGCACCATGCGACACACCCATGTCGGGTTGTACCGCTATTGGCCAGCATCCGCAACAGGTAGTGGACGTGTCGTGCGGCTAGTAAAAGGTCGATTCTTTGTAAGTGGGTCGGGACGATCCATTTTGCAGATTTTGAGTGGAAAAGTGAGGAAAACTCTGTAAAAGATGATAAAAATGAGTTAAGAGCATAGTGTGACTTATTTATTCAATAACATGACAAAATGGAGAGGAAAATAGTTTAAAATGGCAATTTTGACAATGAAATATGGGCCATAAATACCACAAAAATGGGTGTTATCAACTCCCCCAAACTTAGCATTTTGACTGTCCTCAATCAATTTTAAAACTTTGTTTTGTGATACTTCTTCTTAACCTGATATAGTTTTTAGACAAGGGGTTTGAGTGAGTATTGAGATGTCTTAAAGAAAATATTGCCCGACCACGAACAACAGACTTTATGTTTCCTGCCTTATTTAAGCAAAAATTTCTCTTCAGCTTCGGCGAGACTTGGGTGCATGATTTTGAAGTTAGCTTTCACACCAAACAACTTTTGGGAACAGAAAGTTGTGTTTTTGGGTAGGTTTAAGGCTTTGGGTTTTTTCATGTTTCCCATCAGTCCATCCAAGTACGGGTCTGTTAATGGGCAAGTGGTCCCTGTAGTCCAAGCCAGTTGGCTTTAGAGCAGTGATTTCACATCCTACGTACCACTGCCCTGGATCTACCATGCCTAAAGATGGGTACTTTTGGAAAGACAAGAGTGTATATATATATATATATATATATATATATATATATATATTTCATTTGGTACAACTCTCATGTTTTTATTCACTCTCATAAGGCTTTTCTCTCATTTTGGGTTTTTGTTGGGTAAGGGAAAACAAGAGAAATTTTTGTTATTTGGGTAGCTTTTTCCTTCTGCATACACATCTCTTAGCTGTTGCGAGATTATTTTTCGAATTTTTGGCATGGAAATTCATAGCCTTTTGTCATTTTGAGACTACATTTTCAGAAAGAGCATAACAAAAACCTGGACCACCTTAGACACAGAGAAAACAAGCTGGAAAGAAGTCGTATCAGGTTTTTTACTATAGAGTGTCTTTGTACAATTGTATAGAGGAAAAATTTTGTGTATGCGAAATTTTTGTATCAAGCATGTATATGTATATGTACATAGGTTATTTTATAGGAAAAAGAACAAAAGGTAAAATTTGGAGAGCTTTTAGTACCTCCCTCACTGATACATAGTACCCCCTCAAACTTACCCCACACTCTATCCCAGAGTTGTGAGATAGATAAGGTAGGGTAATGTTAACTCAGTGAGGGTTAGCAGGTGAGCGCGCCTTTCCTTGATAGAAGCTCCCTCACATATTCTCTGCATTTGCTGTGATAGTCAATGTGGTGGAGCTGGTTAGGCATTTCCTAGTTAGATATCCATTCCAGCACGAAGATGTCGCAGTCGTTGGATAGTGGAATTTGTTGTGGACTGTGGTGGCAGAACTAAAGCTCATGCCATTTGCTCACTGCTGTCTCAAGGAATGGTTGGATCAGCGTCGCCACCTCATTATAGTATTTTTGTACTAAGCCTTCGAGGGGTGTCAACGCTGTCGATGTACACTGTACTGGATGATCTTTGTTGCTGTCTGAGCTGTTGTAGAAGATTCCTGCTCGTGGGCGAGTGTACATCGTCAGGAGCATCCAGTGGTTGTAGTGCAGGATAGGCAGGTAGATGATATGTGGCATCCTGCTCTGTAATTCTGCCAGAAAAGATTGTTTCGCTCCTGACTCATCGGCAAGGTAGATGTTGTTTAACAACATTGGATGGACTATGTATGCTTGTTCAAACTTTCTTTGTAGTATCTAGATGTAGGTGGCTGCCACTGATATCGCCAAACATCCTCCTTCTTTCACTATGTCCCTTAAGTCGTCAACTGGGACTATAACACTGCCTACCTCGTAGATGATGTCTGCGGGGGTAGAGTCAGCTAACTTCAGGAGAACTTCATTGACCTGCTCCTATGTGAGTGTAGAACATGAGAAAAAGTCTAAGTTGCTGATCATTTCCTATGAGGTTTCAGGAAAAGAGGGGTCGTCATTTCAACAAACTTCCCGCAGGATTTCAAACCGCTTGCCTGCCCTGTAAACGTCCGTGTCCATCTCAGTTTCTTTTTCTGGAGTGCTACCGGGTTGCGAGAATTCATCTTCTTGGTCACTATCCAGCAGCTTTTCTGGTATCCCCACGTCTTGGAAATAGTGCTTGTCTTTGATCAGCAGCAAAGAGTAAGTGCTCCTGAGATGGAAGAAATCTTGTCCCTAGAGATGCCATATGTTTCCGAAGATGTTGAGCAACTCCATGGCACGCAACACAACAAGGGTGTTATTCCCACTTCCTGATTCTGCTTGGACGGGGAAGTCTCTGATAGAGAAAAAGTTCCAAATGCCACTATGATGTTGGACTCCTTGCTTGATAACTCAGAGAAGACGTAGCGGGTGAAGCCTGAGACATTTGTCCTCTAGGTGAGTGAAGATGTGTCTTGAGCATGGGACCTCCTTGTTGCAGCAGCTGAAGAGCTGGATGTCATGGTTCCGGAGGTCTGCCACTCATAGGAACTAGTTATTTTGGTGCTTGTACGGGGCCAACACGAGGTTTGTGTTGTGTTCTTCAATCTGCCGTAGCATGTTGGCCACCGAAACGGAGTCGGATGCTCCGATCATCAACCTCCTTGCCAAGGTCAGGGTGGCGTTGTATATTGTCTGCCGGCCTGTCCTAGTGCTGATATTCTCAACTATTGCACCCTCCAGGACCCTGAAGAGACTTTTTCCAACAATGGCTGGTGAGTTGAACATGCTTCTCAGCGCTCCCCATCGTACGGAGAAGTAGTCATCGCTCCATACGACGTCTTCTTCATCAGCCTGCGACCTCAGGACCTTGTTCAGCAAATTCTGGTCCCTGACCGTCATGTATCCGATGGCCCTTCTGTCAAAGTCGACCATCTCAAAGGAAGGTATCTCTGATGACATAGAAAACACGTCTGCCATTGAGCTTCTTCCTCTGGGGGGTGTCTTTTGTTAGTGGTGTAGATGTCCCCCCCTTCTCCCTCAGATTCATCAGAAGAGTCCTCCCCGAAACTGATTGATTCTTCGTTGTCTTCAGCTTCATCCAGGGAGGCCGAGGGAGCAGCTTCTTCCATGTTGTGGGAGCTCGTTTATCCTGCTGGAGCTCTGTCGGATGACTTGTGCGTCGTCCCTTCCTCGGGCATTTTTGATGGCCCACTAGAGGAGGAAGTGGACGACGTCCTGGGTGAGGATGCTTATGAGGAAGGTTGGGAGCCTGAGCCAGGAGGTGATGGAGACCTCCTTGGTTGTCTTGAATGAGGATGGTCAACCCTCCTGTTCAGCCTCTCCTCGATCACATCAAGGCGTTGGAGGGCCTACTGCAATGTCTTGTTGAGTGCCTCTAGTTGGCCATGAAGGTCAACTAGAGTCAGCAGTTGCTTCTCCTGGTTGTTTAGCCTTTGCTGGAAAATAGAAAACTTGCCAGTAAGCAAAGCAAGAGTAGCTAAGTGGCTGCCTGTTACCTCACACAAGTGGTCGAATTCTTGACCTAACATCTGTCCCAGTGACAGAGGGGCTGCATCAGATCTCCCTCTCATCCTCCCGTCACTCCTCGCATGTGAAGTTCGACCTGATGAGTGTGCTGTCTCACTCGGGGTTGTATCCATTTGGATTGTTCGTGAGGGCGTCGCTTCGGGGTGAGGCGTCGGCACCTTCACGGCTGTCTCTGCCTCACCTATTTGTGGTGGTGGAGAAGGGCGCGGTGTGGGTGGCTATTGCTCCACCTCTCTGTTATCGTCCACCTCCTCTGCAGCTACCACTAGAGACACCGGTGGCGGGGACAGTGTGGGATGCACAACCCTGAGCTCCATCTTGAGGATCTCAGTGAATGCCCCATTGCTGGCGTCCGGTGCATCATTTCCTCTGCCACTGAAGGTGCAACATAAGTCTCGGGAGCTGCGGCTGTCTCTCCCACGTTAGCTTCCCTCGGGGCTATCATCGTTGTCTTAGCCACGGTTGTCTCAGTGACCTCCACGATTGTCGTCACTTCTACAGCCGCGGCCGAGGCTGGTATGGGAGTAGTGACGACAACTCTATCAGTGACTGTCACCGGTTGTGCTGGGGCATGGGTGGCTCGACAGGAACTGTGGAAGATTTGCCCTGCCGGGCGTTGAGAGGGACAAGTATTCATGTCATGGCCTCCCTCTCTTGTATCCTCGTAGTGGCGGCATAGGCGACTTGGACTACCACAACTTCAATTTCCACTATGGTGAAGACCAGCTTTTCTGCGTCATAGCCGGCGCAGCGTGGGAGCGGAAGAAGGGTGTTTGTTCTTGCAAACTTATAGAAGTAGCATCACCCCTCCTTCTTGATGATGTTGGCCCTCATTAGGAACTTTAGGTCGCTTTTGTCATCACCTCTTATCCTTGAGAGGCTACGCGGCTCCCTTAGGTATCCTAACCCTACCACAATCAGATTCACCAGTCCGCCCATGTTGTAGTCTTTGGTGGCATCCTTTATTGGATGAAGGCGGTTGAGGAGGAACCGCCCCAGATTGATCGTGTGGCCTTCCATCATATGCCATATGAGGTGGAGCTCTTCAGTGTAAATATTGCTTGATTCATACTTGCTGATGAGAAGGCACGCCATGATTTTGTGCACTATCCTCCAGAAATAGGAGTGCACATCTGCCACCTTACTTCCCGGCGTGAATGCTGACTCACCGGTTAGCTTTCTCCATAGCTTGACCGAGTTGAACCCGTCGCCTTCAGTGATTCTAACACCGTTGTTGAGTAGTTCTTTTTCTTCTTCACTAGAAGAGAAGATTTCATTGAGCAGCTTCTCTGATATGTCATGCTCAGCATTATACATCCATCCTTGTAGTCTGTCTACTCCGCCAAATCTTTCGATTTTATCTGGTCTATTTTGTACCCAGTGGAGAGACGACATGAACTCCCTTATGAGTTCTGTGTAAGAGGCGGAGTGGCTAAAGCAGATCTTCCTTAGCCCGACTGCCGCTATGACATTTTCCAGCATGTCAAAACTGGCTATCTGGTGGAAGGGCGACTGATGGCAGAACCTACTTGGTCTGTAGACCTTGGCTGCTAGTTCTGTGTACCTCCGCCTATGCTCGTTGTCTCTGGGCATCCACATGCCTGGTGAGTGATCTAGAGATTCAGGTTCGGCTACCGTAGTTGAAACTATTGTTGGGGATTGTTGCTTCTTCCATCCTAGGTCTCTTCTCGGCTGTAGATGGCCCAGTTGCATCGGGATTCAGGTGTTTCTTCTCGACTGTGGTGGCTTCTGCTGTGGCCTCAATGTTGATCATCCGGCCTTGTTCGTCTACTCAGACGATAGTTGGCTTGGTGCAGGCCATTTCTGTTATCATAAAACAAAAGTTTAGTAAGAATCAATTTTACTGAATGATTCACCTCGCCCGATATCAGGCGACGGGGTGTGTCGCCTGATATCGTATTTTGAAAACTGACTAAAAAAACCCGATAGAGTTAAGCCGATATCGGTCATAGTTAAAAAAATTGAGATAGCCTGACACAGTCTCAAATAGAGAAAATGCAAAAATTGTTGCACGATAAGTCAAAACAAATGGTCGGCCCGATATTAGTGTTGCTCGATACAATCATATCGGGCGACAAAACTGGACGATACGGTACTTTGCCCGATATTCCTATGTCGGGCGGAACGAAGTTGGACCGATACTGCCACAAGGCTATTGTGCAACACCGGGCATCATCACGAACAACTATCTTGCCCGATACAATCTCTCTGAAAAAGGGTGTCGCCGGACACTTGCAAGACGTGAGGCGACACAAGATAAAATTTTATTAAGAACAAAATTGGGCGACACATGTATCGCCTAATATAAGGTATCGGGTGGGTGCACAATAGAAGTGCGTCGCTCGATGCAGTTAAAAGGTGGGATACCCAACACAAGCGCGTGTCAAGAGACACAAAAAAAAGAACTAAAGCCATGTGCCTGATATGAGATGCGCGACATGAGGGGCGTGTCGGGTAAGCCAAGCGATACGTGTATCATGTTTTACCTTTATCGTATGAAGGTAGCTGTGCGAAACGGGAGGAGAAGCAAGGTTGGCCGACATGAGAGCAAAACAAGAGTTAAATGCATGATACGAGAGTAGGTGAGAAAGTAAATTCCAGTGCCCGACATGGTTAAACCAAAGTTACTATATATAGCAATCGAGGGCGGGGGTAAAATGGGTAAAACTGGGGTACCTGTCACCCGAGGAGACAAATCATTCCCGAGACGAGTAGTAAAATCAGTTTAATCAGTCTCATCAAAGGTCATTTAGCTATGCTGCCTGATACAGTAGGAGTCTGCCGCGCGATACGAGTAGCGCTGCCCGATACGGTGTGATGCACATAGCTCGGTGTATCGCATGACACGGGCACATCGTTAAAGTCTGATGCTCAATATCAAAGCCCGATAAGGGCATTTCGTGCGGCTCCCGGGACGTTGCCCGATACAGGTTCAGACGATACTCAGCATGATAAAACACAATGTGTGCAAGCTGTCGCTAGCCCAACACAACTTCGCCACCTTGGCAAATAGAAGTTAGATGCCCGATAGGGTAGGAGAGTTTGGTATCGGCCAAGGCATTATGGCCCGATACCAAGCTTCAAAGAAGAATAAAACAAGGTAAGTGATAAAAAACTAAAAATAAAGAAAAGTAAAAAGCAATTGATGGGTAAAACATCATTGGCCTAAAGTGAAACTCCGAGCCTCAGATAGTATTACTCATCAATGCTTATAAAACCAAGCGGTGGCCCATAAAATGAGGGAGTCTGAGCATGTGGCACATGCATTGACTCGGGCCTTATTACAATCATAATGTTCATAATGTTTTTCTTGTAGGAAGGGAAATAACGTCCTATTCTAAGAAAAGTAAAGACTCAAGCTGCCTCCCGAGGAGCGCTATAGTTAGCGTCGTCAGCTTGACAACTTTAGATCCCTTCACTTTGTGCCTTTGGTTGTTTTAGCATCCTAAAACTTATTTCTGATATTGTCACAAATGCTTCATCTTCATAGTACCTTTTCACACTGTGCCCGTTCACTGGAAAAACCTTTGTTGGATCGTCTTTGTCATACAACTTCATCATTCCTGATGGATATATATTTGCCACGGTGAAGGGTCCGGACCACCTCGTTTGCAACTTACCTGGAAAAAGATGGATAGAGGATTTAAATAACAAAACTTTATCACCTTCACTCACATCCTTTTTCTTCAGGTGGGCATCATGCCACACCTTGGTCCTCTACTTGTAAATCCTCACATTTTTGTATGCATGTATTATCAACTCTTTGAGTTCCTGTAGCTGCAGATATCTCTTTTCCCCTACCTTCTCCAAGTCCATATTTAGAAACTTAATTGCCCAAAGAGCCTTGTGTTCAAGCTCTAAGGGTATATGACATGATTTCCCATAAATCAATTTGTAAGGCGTAGTTGCAATGGGTGCTTTGTATGAAGTTCTATAGGCCCAAAGAGCATCATCGAGCTTCATCGACCAGTCTTTTCGTGTGCAGCTGACAGTCTTTTCTAGGATTTGCTTAATCTGTCTATTTGAAACCTCCACCTGCCCAGAGGTTTGAGGGTAATAGGGCGGAGCAACTTTGTGCTTGACCCCATACTTCCTCAAAAGTGCTTCAAACTGTTTCTCCCCAAAATGCAATCCACCATCGCTTATCACAGTATGGGGTACTCCATAGTGAGGAAAGATAGTTTTCTCAAACAACTTGATCACAGACTTGGAGTCGCAAGTTTGGGTGGCAACAACTTCTACCCATTTAGACACATAGTCCACCGCGAATAAAATGTATTGATATCCTTTTTATGGGGGAAATGGACCCATGTAGTCTATTCCCCAGACGTCAAAGATCTCGACTTCAACCCAGTTGGCGATACGCATCTCGTTCCTTCTTCCAATATTTCTGGTTGATTGTCATTCTTTACAAACTTTTACATAATCAGCAGCATCCTTGAATAGAGAAGACCAGTAAAATCCTTATTGCAGCACCTTAGAAGCAATCCTTTCACTCCCCAGATGTTCTCCATAGGGTGAGGCATGGCATTTTCTCAGAATGTTGGCAATTCTTCCTTAGGAATACACCTTCTATATAGATTATCCGTGCATCTTTTAAAGAGAAGGGGATCATCCCAATAGTAATTCTTTATATCAGAAAAGAGTTTCTTCTTTTGATTGTATGTTATTTCCAGAGGTAACTCCCCACAAGCAAGGTAATTAACAATATCCACAAACCATGGAAAACTCTGATCTCCGGCTTCTACCATTAGCAAGTCCTCATTTGTAAAGTTATCATTGATAGGTGGCTCCTTCTTGTCTTTGACTGTAATCCTTGACAAGTGGTCGGCGACTACATTTTCCGCACCTTTCTTATCAATGATCTCATGATTGAACTCCTAGAGTAGTAAAGCCCACCTTAGTAGCCTGGGCTTAGTGTCCTTTTTCTGCATAAGGTATCGTATCACCCCATGGTCGGTGTATATCTTTACCTTTATTCCAATCAGATAAGATCTAAACTTGTTGAAGGCGAAAACAATCACAAGCATTTCCTTCTCAGTTGTCATGTAATTTACCTATCCTTCATCAAGAGTACGGCTGGCATAGAAAATGACATAGTGCCTCTTGTTCTTCTTCTGTCCCAGGACTACCCCTACGGCAAGTCACTGGCATCGCACATTAGCTAAAAAGGTAGCTCCCAATCCGGAGATTAAAGGATAGGTGGAGAAACAAGTGCATCTTTCAAAGCCTGAAAAGCACTTAGGCAATCATTAGTGAAATCGAATTCAGAATCCTTAACCAAAAGATTTGACAAAGGTTTTGAGATCTTTGAAAAGTCTTTTATGAATCTTCGATAATAACCAGCATTTCCAAGAAAAATTCACACTCCAGTTACAAACTTAGGTGGAGGTAGTCTAGAGATAGCTTCAACCTTACTCACATCTACCTCGATACCTCTTTTTGAGACTAAATGATCTAGCACTATGCCCTCTTGTACCATGAAGTGGCACTTCTCCTAGTTGAGGACCAAATTCTTTTCTTCACAGTGTTGTAGGACTAAAGATAGGTTTTTCAGACAAGCATCAAAGTCTTTCCCATAGACAAAAAAATCATCCATAAAAACTTCTACGATGTCTTCCAGAAAAACTGAAAACATCGAGATCATGCAACGCTGGAATGTTGCTGGAGGATTGCACAACCCAAACGGCATTCTTCGAAAAGCATAAGTACCATAGAGAAAAGTGAAAGTGGTTTTTTCCTGGTCGTCCGGTAAAATAGGGACTTGATAAAACCTGGAATAACCATCTAAAAAGTAGAAATAATCATGATGCACTAATCTCTCTAGAACTTGGTAGATGAAGAGAAGCAGGTAATGATCTTTCTTGGTGGCTTGATTCGGCTTTCGATAATCTATGCACATTCTCCATTCGGTGATAGTGTGGACCGCTACTTCATCGCCTTTTTCACCTTTCACAACTGTCATGCCTCCTTTCTTTGGTATCACATGGATGGGACTTACCCAGTTGCTATCGCTGATTGGGTAGATAATTCTTGCATCTCTCACCTTGATCACTTCCTTCTTCACAACCTCTTTTAATATCTGGTTCACTTTCTCTGGGGTTGGACCACGGGTTTAGCAGATTCTTCCAAATTTATGCGGTGCATGCATAGAGCAGGGCTAAGCCCCTTGATATCCTCTACCGAATAGCATATAGCTTGCTTATGGAGCCTCAACTCCTCGAGAAGTCTTTCCAATTGTTCTTTCGTCAGACTGACATTAACTATGACTAGATTTCTTCCTTCTTGATCTAGAAACTCATACTTTAACCATTCCGACAGCTGTTTCAGCTCTGGCTTGGTCTTAGGTGCCTTTTCTTCTTCTGGTGTCTTTTCCAGAGAAGCAAACTTGACTGTCTCTATAACTTCCTCCTCATCGCTTAGATCTTAATCATTTTGATTTAGGTAATCGAGGATCTCGACAACCTTAGGATCTTTGGAATCAGAGTCATGATTGTTCAACGCCCTCATAAGAGGGTCTACCATTGCGATATCTTATTCTACTTCTTCACAAAATTGGTTGTATATATCCACGAAGTAAGTAGAATCTAGCAGGGACGGTCCTGTCATAGCGTCTTTCACCTTGAAATCTATGTGATCATTTCTGACCCTCAGAGTGATGATTCCTTCAGCGACGTTAATAAGCGCCCTACCGGTTGCTAAGAAATGACGTCCAAATATAATAGGGAATTTAGGGTCTTCAACAGTGTCAATGACAATAATGTCACAAGGAATGAAGAATCTTCCTACACGAATCAGAACATCTTCAACGATTCCCACAGGCCTTTTGAAGGTATGGTCTTCCAACTCGGTCCTCATGTTGGTCCTGACCATATCAGTTAATCCCAATCGTTAAGCGAGGCTCAAGGGCATAAGGCTTATACTAGCCCATAAATCAGCAAGGCCCTTCCGCTCGATGTTATCTCCAACAACAAAAGGAATAGTAAAGGCTCCAGGATCCTTCTTCTTGGTAGGTAAATCCTCCTTCACGAAGGCAGTAGACATACTGGCTAGGTGTACCATCTCAATCCTTCTTCCTCTTCTTTTCTTGGTGATCAAATCCTTGAAAAACTTGGCATAGGTCGACATTTCTTCCAAAGCATCCAGAAATGGCACTTTGAGGTGAAGCTTTTTCACCGACTCCATAAACCTTTCGTATCTCTTTTTAAGATGTGCCTTTATGAGTTTGTATGGGAAAGGCAATCTTGGAGAGTAAGGACTTCTTTTACAGAATAGGTCCTCCACAGGTTCTGACTCTGGCTCCCTGACATGAGCCCGTTGGTTCTCTCCTTCAGCTGGGTTCTCTGCCGCAACCCATGGTTCAGCTTCTTCGGGCCTGGCTGATTCAGGGTGTTCTACTATCCTTCCTGACCTAAGTACTGCCATTTTGGCAGACTTTGTGCTAGATGGTATCTTACCCGAAGGATTCTTCATTAACTCGACCATTTGAGCAAGCTGTTGGTCTATCTGGCATTGATGTGTTTGCATATCGGCCATTTGGACCTGCATCATATTTAGAACGCCTGAGTTGGACAGCGTTCTTTGCACCAGCTGATTATTTATAGTATCTTATCTCTTGACAAAGTTGAACAATTGGCCCACTAAGTCCGATTGACCAAAGTTCTTTTCCTGACTCTGCACTTTATCTTGTCCCTACCCTTGGCTAGGGTTAGCAGCTTGGTGGTTTTGGTACTTCCCTTGCCCTTGAAAGTTTGCCTTGTTTGATTGAAAATTGGTTGTTCTGGTGTACTGACCTTGTCCACCTCTTTTCTCAAAACTTTGCAGTTTCTTGGGTGGATTATTCAACTAATGCTAGTTTTCTGCAACATCCTTGTTGCCATAACTAAATCTAGGGTGGTCCGGTCTTTTGAAGTTGACAAAAGAAACGTTCTCAGTTTCCTCTTCTTCGGATTCGCTTTCACTTGACTCGTCAGGTCGGGTGTAAATGCAGTTATCAATACCATGTCCTCCTTCTCTGCAAGTGACACACTTCATCACCTTCTCAATCTATTTCTTTCCTTTCCCTCATGATTCTTTTAACTGTGACATCAATGGCTATCTTTTGGATTTGAGTGGTGATTGCTTCAAGAGCCTTGGATTCGACCGACGGTCCTTCATTAGCGGATTTCTTAGCATACCCTCTATCAGTCCTGTCGTAGTTAGTCCCGTCTTGTAGTTCATCCATATTTTCAATGATCTTTTTAGATCTACTGGGCTTCTTCCCAAGAAAGTCACTTCCTGCAGCTACATTTAGCGATACTCTTTCTTCAGGAGTCAGACCATTGTAGAAGTTTGTTATCAGGAAACCTTTCTTGTAGTTGTGGTGAGTGCAGTCTCTCTAATACTCCAGGTATCTCTCCCAGGCTTCATGCAGGTTTTCTCCTGGCTTCTGGGTGAAAGATGTGATCTTTTGCCTATTCCTAACGGTCTTCTCTATAGGGTAGAACTTGTTCACAAAAGCATCTGCTAAAGCATTCCATCCATTCAGAGATTGATCTGGCAGTCCAAGGTACCATGACAGTGTCTTGTCCTCCAAAGAGAAAATGAAACCCTTGTAGTAGATCACTTCCTGTGGCACTCCCCTCATTTTGATGGTATCACATATATTTTTGAAAGCATCGAGGTGATGGTAGGGGTTGTCATTCTTGGAACTTCCCCTAAAGCTTTTATTTTGAATCATGGAGATCACGGCTGGCTTCAACTCGAAGTTTACAACATCAAACCTTGGGATTACAATTGGGCATCTTGAGTTGTTGGCCTTCGTGGCAGCCAACTCCCGGAGGGTCTTTTTTTCTTCGTCAGAATCTTCACTGTTGTTGTTCCTATGATTCTACTCTTGATTATGGTGATTCCTTCAGTGCCTACGGCGATGACGACGTCTCTCGTGACGATGATCATCTCCAGGTTGTTTTGATTCAGGTTCTTCTAGCTCTTCATGTAGATGATCGTTATTGTAACGATCATCATCCCCATGTGGAAGTGGGTGTGGTCCAAATCCAGAAATTTGCTCGTCCTCGGAAAGAGGTGGTTCCACGTGAGGTGGCATGATGAACGGTGCTCAACTGAGAAGAGTGCTTCTTCGCTGAGTACCTAAATAGAATGAATAATCAAGTTAGAAAACATGTGTTAATGAAACAAACTATTCTGTATACATTCAGGTTAGAAGACTAAAAGAAACTATGTTGTCAAGCTTATTACTATGCTTGAGGAACATGAGTGTAGTTAGTGGATTTGGGTTCACTAATAGTACCATTTTGCCTTGTCCCCAGCAACGGTGCCAAAAAGTTGACCGGCCTAAATCGCACGTCCAAAAGGAGCGGATTTGAAGTAGTCAGACTTTTAAATAACCCGACTCTTAGGCCCCCATAACGATGACGGGGTCCGAAGTAGCGATTGTGGTCGAACCACAGGGACAGGGGTGGTCATGGTAAGAATGCAGAATCAACACTCTACACTCCGGTAAAAGAAGGGTAAGAAAATGTTCCCAAGGGAACGGTATATCAAGATCCGTAAAACAAAAGAATAAAAGGGAACAAAAATACCACAAGAAGGCATTGTAAAGAAAAAGCTATCTCCAACTGGAGTTACAAGGAAGATTAAGGTTTTGACATTTATCCATTTTTAGGGGTTTTGTGTAACAGAACCTGAGGAGATAACACTGTTTCCTCTGTTAGGAACGAAGGAGGAAAACTTAGGCATAACAAGCGGCAGCAGAAAACATCCAGTACCCCTTCTCTCAAGGAGGGTACCTCCAACTAAGCACCAACACCCTCTCTCAAGGGTGGTGGACTTGGGTTGGAGTGGAAAGATAACTGAAGCAACTGTGACCCTGGGTACTCTCGTACTCCCTGATCGGACCGAACGCTAGATTTACAACACCTCTCTCGAGGGAGTTGAAATGGGAAACACGATTCGATAGCTAGTCAAAGCATGATCCAAGTATACAAGCTAGAGTTCAGATGCTAATCATCCAACAAAAAGGGACCAAACACAGAGCAATAGGTATTAAAACTCCATTAATTCCATTAGCAAGAGCATTGCATAAAAGGTTTAGTTACATTACGTAAATAAAGAAAGTAAATGATAGAAAAAGGGAAGATACGTATCACCTCCTTGACTAGGAGGGAGACATACAACAACAGACCCCCTAAGGTGCCTCTAACCCGATATCGGGTGGGAGCTCTGGACGACATGCTCTTGTCAAGCGGCCAGCCCTATTGGGCGGTAGGCCATGATGGACAAGCATATCGGTCAAGGCACCCCTCCCCGATACGGTCGTGGTCAGGATACCACCCTCTCGGGTGACACACCATGACGGGTGTTCCGTATCGGGACCGATATCGTGTCAGGTAAGAGATGAATTAGGGTATCGGGTTCCTTGTATCGGGTGTAGAGGTGAGCCATCTCGGGCAGGGGCCCATCTACAAACCCATCACATCAGGTGGCCTTCTTGGTCAATATCGGGCTGCTGTGGCTACTGGGATAGATTCTAAGTGAACCACTCCCACCCCTCTCGGGTTGGGGAAGTTCTCACCTAGTATTGCCTGGCATGCCTCGGGGATGCAACACACTAGCTCCAGATGGTTTCCAAAGTCAGCCTTCATGAGGTTCTGACCCGTCCCATCAGGGTCCTGTAGCTACTATTTATAGGCAGCGGTTGGAAGAAGTTGCGGATCTCTGGGTGCCACATACCCTTTATCGGCTCTGCATACGTGGCTTCAGGGATGATTGACGCGTGCGTGTCGTCCGGCGTAACTTGTCTATCGTGTGCTGGGTTACGAAGGTATCAGACACGATGGGCGGTTGCTTCTGGTGAGTGGCTCGTATCGCACGACATGCCATAACGGGCTGATTAGTCGTGGCGAGCAGAGCTCTCTGTCGGGTAAATGGCGTATCACCCGTTAGTGACCGCACCGTGCGACATGCCCATGTCGGGTTGTACCCCTATTGGCCAGCGTCCGCGATGAGTAATGGACGTGTTGTGCAGCTAGTAAAAGGCTGATTCTTTGTAAGTAGGCTGGGACAAGCCGTTTTGCTGATTTTGAGTGGAAAAGTGAGGAAAACTCTGTAAAAGATGATAAAAATGAGTTAAGAGCACAGTGTGACATATTTATTCAATAACATGACAAAATGGAGAGGAAAATAGTTTAAAAGGACAGTTTTGACAATGAAATATGGGCCATAAATATCACAAAAATGGGTGTTATCACGCTTTCCAAAACAAGAGGTCTTTATTGCATTTTTTTTGTTTCTAGTGCATGGAGATATATATCCCATGGCTATGCAAATAGATGTATCCACAACCAAAGAAAAAGAGCAACCAAGTAGCTATCAAGCAAGCCTCTAGGATGAAGAAGAGAAATGCCTTGTTCTTATTCATTGCATATAAAAGATGGGAGAAAAAGACAAAGGAAAAGGAGAAGAAAAAGAAAGCAAAGAAGAAAGGAAGTGGGTCAAGGTTACCAAGGTAGTTGTATGTTTTTCTTCTGCCCATTAACTATTGAGAACTTTGTGAAAAAAAGATATCTACATGGGACGTTTTAGGGTGGTAGATTGTAGGGATCTCTCCTTACAGTGGTATTTTTCTTATATCTTCTTCTGGCTGTATTATCTTGAATTTGCGGTCAAAACTCAAGAAGAACAAATGTATCTTTTCTTCTTAGTGGATTATCTTGTTAGTTGGTCAAGTGGGTTTTCCCTCATACACAATGAACACTTTCACATAAAATCTGGTATTCTCTATCTATTTGCTTTCTATTATTACCTTAGATTTACATGCTAGTTAGTAATTCTTACCCAAATAGTTGTTTTTCATCGCATCTTGGTTGCGTAATGTATGTGTACATATTTCCCAACATCAAAATTTTATCCATAGACTTACAAATCAAAATGATAGTATTCAAAAGCTTCACAAATTATATTCTATATAATAATCCAAAAGTATTAGTCTTAAAAGGTAAAAAATGTGTTAATTATCAATGTACACCTTTGCATATTTGGCCACTTTAACTAAGCTATGTTTGAGGACAATTTGTTGCAATGTAGAAAGTGACACCCCTCATGCCACTCATGGAGAAACCATATAACATATATGCATGCATGGTTCCCTTCCATTCATCCATGAATCAAGACATCAATTGGTCAATGTTTTGATCTTTCCTTATGTGGACTGGTGATCAGCTCCAAAGGAGGGTCAGACTTTGAAGTTACAACCCAAAACCTTCAAGGACCCCCGCAACTTTATTATAGGGTCGAACAAAGGGACGTGGGGATGTTTAGGACGTTTAACACCTCACTTTTAAGTCAGTTAAGCCAATCCAATAGTCGATAAAAGTATGGAACTGGAACTAGTCTAGAAAAATTTGACAAAATAAAATAAAAGAAAGAAAACAAAACAAAACAGAGTCCATCGGATTCTACTAATCAGAGAGAAGGAGTTCCTCAGTATGTAACCACAAGTTGGGCAATCTATGCACTCATTCTCAAGTGTAGACAACCCTCGAACACCTGACCAAGAAACCTACATCCAAACATGGTACGTACTATGGTATCTATTCATGTGGGGTCATCCCACTCGCTCTCACGCTGTGTGACTAAAACCCATCAATGACATGATATCTCTCTTGAGGATGACAAATCAACACCCTAGAATATTCTATATACCCTCTCAGGTCTAGAATATTCTAAGATTCTAGGAACATGTGTATCTGGACAGAACCTGGTAGTGGACTCGACCGTGTCAGGCTGGGCCCGGCCATGCCTAGGTCTACAGTTCTGCACAGATCACCTTGAACCATCCTCCTTTTAGATTTTGATCCAAACTATTTTCTCTTATCTATTTCTATAATGAATCTCTCGATATAGATAAAAATAAAAGGTCAAGCAAGAAGAGATCAACCAAACTAGCAATCATAATCAGAAAGAGAAGATAGAACAAAAAACATACTAGATCTGAAATAAAGCTGCTTGATTAAGGTAAAAGTACATAAATATGCCTAAAATGGTATACATAGACAAGAAGGAGCTCAACTAGCTATTGACAAGCATAGTTGACACCGAACAAAGATGGAAGAACATCATTTGTATAGAAACAAAGGAGAACAATAGAAGAGAGGAGAAGAATAAGAGATTTAGCCCATAGAGGAGAGGTGGCTCTCGTTCCTTAGCCTTCGTATAGGCTGGATCTCATCTTTGGGTCATCCTCCTTGGTCTTCTGGACTCCTTGGCCTCCTTTCTCTTTGATCCTGACCCAAACAACAACTTGGTAGATGTATGGAGGTGGAAAATGACTACGAATGGTAGGATATGGGTGAATGGTGGTGGAAAATGGTGGTGGATGGAAGAAAACTGGAGGGACAAATGTAGGATGAGCACTTCAGCTTTTTCAGACCTCTGAACTCTCCCACGGGGCTCTCGGAACCAAGAAATCTTAGAACCACAATGTGGAACCTCCAAATGTTCAGAACCAGAAAAATCTCTGAACCACAGGCCTCTAAATCTCGAGACCCCCTCCAGGTCGCGGGGGGTGAATATTTATTGGAAAATGCAGAAGATGGTCATGGAACCTGCCTCAGTCACAACCCTAGTTTTGGAATGACCATGCCAGACTGAGCACGGTCATGTCGGGGTTACGGTCGAGGCAGACCCCCACCCTGCGGTCTAGATAGATGCCTCAATCAAGACAAACCCCACAGATGAGGTGGTTGTTTTGTGGTCACGGTTGTGCCACGATCGAGGTTGATGCACAATGGTCGTGACCTTGGCATCAACCCGATCATACCGAGCTGGGCCTAGTCATACTAAGTGTCAGTCAACACAATGTCTTGGCCGTGGTCGTGACATTACCTCCTTGGCCACGACCGCAACATCATGGGACAAATTCAACCCCGTGGGGGGTGGGGGGCTATCACTGGTGGTCGATGGGCCCACGTCAACTAGAAGGACCACTGTCTCCTAAGTTTGTGCACATAGTGTGATGCTTAGTCCACCATGGTCACGACGGATGGAAGTCTAGCTGCTACAAAAACCATGTGTTGGGGAGAAATCTTGGAGAATAGTTGTCTTCTTAGGTTCGGTGCCTACAAGTCCCAAAATTAGCTAGTTGAGCAACTTTATCTATGAAAAGATTTAAATTACTAAAAGATAGGGATTTAGGGTTATTTTGGGCATATTAAGTCTATAATGAGACAAAATCACAAATAAATGCTTAGCATAGATGCCTGAATTTGGTTGTTATCAACCACCCCAAGCTTAAACATTTGCTTGTCCTCAAGCAAGACTTTTCTGAAAGAAGTAAAACATAACATCCAAATTAAGCATGGTGATGAATGATAAACTTAAGAAAAATTGCTAAAAACATCAATTCTCTTGACCCATGTCATTTTAGGGAAAACCCCCACCAATCGAGCACAATCCTACTAAAGTAAGATCAAAGAGTGTCCAGGCAAGATTAAGCAAATTCACTACAACATGTAGATACTCATGAGGGTTTGAATCATAATTATCCAACATGAAATCATTATCACATATTTGATCACACGGGTGACGAGCAATGAGACATCATCATGTATTCATGTAGACCATTTGGGAACAATGCATCTCCCACTTTTTTAGGTCCTAAGAAGCAACAAAAGCAAAAAGACAAATAACTTATAAGGATATAGATCTACGTCAGGTTGGTCATTGTAACGAGCAACATCCCCTATAGTCTGAGCTAGTTGGCCTAAAGCAGTGAGATGAATTCCTCATACTACGCTCGAACCAACCCTGCTACAGGGATAATCTCATAGGTCTCTTAGGGGTTCCTAGTGACTCTATAATGAGCTCTAGGTCGTCACTACCAGACATGACATACCCGTGATCATGAGCGTATTCATAGATCGGCTGGGCACCATCCTCAACTCTCCTATAAGAGAAAACAATGCTCATATTTATATTCACACTTAGGCTTTTATTCTCTGCATTTTAATTTATAGGCCCGGGTGAGAACTATTTTGATATTTTTGGGATTTTGCGGGCGACCAAGCCTCTTTTGCAAATTTTTTATTTTTCATCTTTTTGACTCAATCTAGGGTGAGAGGGTGTGTAGTCTATCAAGGAAAACACTTCAACTTGATTATAGCTCAAAACTCATCATTGTTCACTTGATACCTATATGAAAAGATAGTAATTATGATTCAAGGATCCTCAGAATAGAGGCAAGTTCACAAAAAACACAACTTGAAGTTGTGATTAAACTCTAGCTTCTTCCAACGGTCCTATATCCTGGATTTGTCATTTACAACATAGATCAAGGGAATAATGTTTTAATCTATGAGAAAGGCATATAACCTTAGATTTTATCACCAAACTTAAGGAAAGAGTCAATGAGCAAGTCAAGCAAAAGATCAAGCAGTTTCAGATGAAAATTGTGCATTTAGGCCTAAAGATAAGCATTTAGTTCTAAGATTTTCATTGCAAAGCCTTGATTGAAAAGATTCAAATTACGAAAAAAAGTCTTACAAAGCTAAAAATTTATGCTAAATGCAAGGAACATAGAAGATAAACATGCATGCATGCAAGGAAAGAAATAAAAGAGAAAGGAAGAAGATAGAGGATGGTACACCCTGCCACCCCAAGCTTAAAATTTTTGGTCATCCTTGAGCAAATCTCAAGCTCTGGATGGTGTGGAATGTAGCTATTATTGGTAATCACTATTTATATACTGGTTCAGATCATCAATGTTGCCTGGTGGGTTCTCACTGTCCTAGTGCATTCCCTGCTAAAAGTGGAATGACTATCTGAAGTCCTGGGTCAACTGGTAGAAAGGCTGGAAGGGTTGCTGGAATGGCTGCTGAAAAGTCAGAGGAGGTGGTGGAGGGAAGGCTGTGTCGAACCTCTATTTGAGGTACTGCACATCCTACTCCAGTGAATCAAACTGTCTATTGGAGTCAGCCCTGAAATCAGTCATAAACTCATAAAGGTGCCCCAAGTTGAGATTTGAGGCACAATGCTCCTGTTGAGGAGACTGTTAGTAATTTGCTATAGGCATCTCTGTGTAGGGACCTCCCTGATATGGGATGTAGTGGAAGGTTGCCCTTGTCTGTTGTATGGCCTCCTGAGTCTCTAGTACTGTAGTGCTGAAGAAGATGCTCATGCAGTCCCACCTGCCTGACGAACGTTGCCCTGAGCATCCAATAGAGAGACGTCCATGAGTATGGTCTGACATGTGAACTCTGCATTTGCTGACATTATTACTCTGTGACTGCCATGACCAAAGATATAAAGATATCATGTGCTTATCTATTTGATCACCCATGAGCGAATCAAGTGATCCAAATCCAACTTGGACCACTCATCCTTTTCCTACATAAGTGCCAAATGTCCATCTCCAATCCCATGATGGCACACTATAAAAGTGATAATGCCTACCATTGGCATGAATTGGACTTGCTTCTTGAAAGAGTTGTGAAAGTGGTGGATGATGAAGTTCTCCACATTCAATTTTCTTCCTATTAATGCATGCCACAAAATGTAGAGTTCGGCTGAACTGAGCACCCCTTGACTGCCCTATTTCTCAAAGACAAAATTCATGATCATCTGGTGCAGATAATGAAGTGTCAGGTTGTGAATGTGTGAAGCTTTGGCAACTCTAGAAACATATTTATCTTCCCCCATAAGCATCGTACATGCCTAAGAAACATCAAAATTGCTATCCCTTGTCTCCAGCCAGCCCTTGGACATCTCAGCATAGTCCTCAGTAGAGTGTGATAACCAGCTATCAAGGTGATCCTTAGTGACTTGGCGGCTCTAGGTCAATAGACAAAAATGCATGACAGTGTGATGGTGGTCCTTTGGGGTCTTGAGCATAGCATAGAACTCGTAGGTGAGTCTATGATAAGCATCACACCATGTGTAAGCAAGGATGTCTAGGCCAACTGTTGTAAGATATCTGTCGACCTGTGCTTGTATCCCCAACTTGATGAGTGTGGCTTGGTCGGCATATCGTGGGCCTACCATTCTGCACTTGTCTTTAATTAAGGCATCAAACTACTGCTTTTACTTCATATTTCTAAACAAAGGAGAAGGGAGGGAGCTTTGGTTAACATCTTTAGGAGTAGGGTGGCGTTTGCTCCCCTGAATTGAATCGTGCGATGAAATCGACTAGCATAAAGACGTCGACCATTCTACTGACTCTCGATGTTGATCCCATATAGATGAAGCTTTGTGTGTCGCTGCTACAGATGAGCCCTCCTGATGTCCTACCGTAGTATGGAGCTCAGTGTTGCGGAATTCTCTCGACCATCTCTCACTTGAGATTTCCTCCAGTGTATCACCACTGTAGGTATTCATCGAAGTGGCAGACACACGGCGGTAGTCAGAATTGGTCTCATGCGACCCAAACCATGCTGAAGCAGAGTGCATGATCTCATCTTTGTATATCGGGTTTGTGGTTCACATGGAACAGGGCGGATATCGGCTCTCATGCTTTGTCAGTGACTAGGGGCTTCCTTACCCTTTCTTTTGCGACACTGTCTTCTTGAGATTCTGGAAGTTGTTTCTCATCGCGTCCATGGTGTTGATTATTGTTGCTCATTTTTCATTCGATCTGGCCGGGCATGACTGTGCTGAGGTGGGCACGGTTGGTCAAGGTGAATTCAATGCGGCTGCATGGTCTGCTACCGACTCTCGACAGAGTCATGCCTACTCTGACATGGTCGGGCCGATGGTGAGTCTGCAACTTACAGAGGCGGCGAATAGGTGTACATGGCAGGTAAAGAGAGAAGTTGCACGGGGTGGTGGTTGCTATTGTTGGGGCTGGTCTATGGAAATGACAACTATCTGGAGGGGTCCTACTTCTGCCGACACTATGAATGGTCGTGCTGGGCTTCGACACGGTCGTACGGGCGAGGTGGAGAAAGTGTCCCTAGTGATGGTGAAGTAGGTTGTCGCAGTGTGGAAGAGGATAGTGGCACTCAGGGTAGTGCTGGAATTATAGCTCTGTGGTTGTCGCAGATGGAGAAGGGGGGGGGGCAAGCTATGGTGGAGGCATATACGACAGTGGTGGGGGCGGATGCTGCAACTGTGGCGACTGCTGTTATTCAGGCCGCTATGGTTGTGGTGGCTGCTTCTGGCCTGCTAGTAGGTTGGGAAGCAAGGAAAGGAGGGAAAATGATGACAACACACTAGGGCTTCACTAGGCAAGAAGAGAAATCAGGTGGAAGATGTGGGAAAGAAAGGCTTGACCCGGGTGTATTTATAAGATGGGCGCATGCGGTCACCCTCGTCCCGACAACGCCAGGCTTGGCGTGGTCATGCCGAGGTGGCTAAAAAGCCATAAATAGATGGACAACTCGATCAACAATGGAAATTCTTCCAAAAGGTGAAAAAACCGGTCAAAAGCGCAACAGTCGGTCAAAAAGGCGGAGACCAACCAACACGTCAGTCATTCAAGCCGACAATATTTTTGGTTTGACTGACTTTTGACTGTTGCCTGAGGACTACATGTGAAAAGTGACTTGTCGTTTAATGCAACAGCCGACATTGTCGTGCACAGCTAGGCACAGTCATGCTAAGATGGAAAATTTGAAAAATAATCACTTTTGACCATTGCCTGAAAAGTGAGGAATTTGGACAAAAACACGAGAGTGGCCCGACCATGCTAGACTGGCATGACCATGCCGAAGATGGCCCGGATGGGCTCAGGTCTCAAAGAATCTGGATTTAAGTGGATAACACGAGGGTGGAATGTGTTAAAAATAGCTTTAGAATCAACCACTACAGGAGAATAATAAGATATACCAAATAACTTCTTTCAAAAAGATAGACCAAAAGTAGTTGTTAGGGTGAAAAGGAGGAAATGCATGCAATAAAGAGTAAAAGAAATATAAATGATGCAAATGGAACTAAATTTAAACTATTAGAGGAAAGATAAAACTTGAATTGAGTTTATTATGCAAAAATTTAAAATTTAAAATTAAAGAAGAATTGCGTAGGTGGGGGTGACTGCCCTACAACTCCTACGATAAGATCCCAAATATGTAGTTTTGGGGTCCGTGTTACCTGTGTCTCACTGACGGGCTCTGCCACATAATAGGAGTATAATAGGTGGAGATGAGGGCCCTTTCGAGTCTGAAGAAGAGGATAAAATCCGACAACTCAGTGAAGTCATCTCTGTGCTGGGATTTACTTGAACTGCAAGGAAATGAGTTCTTTGGTAGATCATCCTCAAGGTACCCCTTAAGATATGAATCTGAATAGGAAGGTCTTAGGATGTCGGCATAGGATGAGATGGAGGGGAGAGTCTAAAAGTTTTCTAGAGGACTCCTCTCTTCTCTCTTCATCTCTAAAGTTGAGGTTGGATGCTTAAATAAAGTTTTATATACAGTCTAAGTCATCCAATCATATTCTGAATGAGAAGTATCCCCAAGTGAATATGTTTGTAGTTCTACCACCCAAGCTTTTCACATTCTATGGGGTCTGGGGTATCTTCATGCTCAGCAACCATGTTGTAGTGGATTGTCCATCCTACTCCCTTGATGTCAATTTTTCCTTGAAAAGGGAATGTGGACAATGTCAGCTCATGATGGTCCAGTTTGTCATCATCAATATGCTCTCTCCACTGAGATGAATAGTTGTCATCACTTTCATCAAACAAATTGTTCCAAACTATGAGTGGCTAATTGCTCAAAGTGAAGTGACAAGTCTCAATATGAGAGGCATCACTCTATTCTGGATCAATGTCTGATTCAAGTTCTTCAAATTGACCTTCATGTTTTGAGGTTGTCTGACTACCCTGATAATCATCATTGTAGAACCATTCATGCATTTGGCTTGTATCTTCCATTGGTTGATCAGCTGAATCATCTGGATAGAGTGAAGGGTTTCCCCAAATGGGTTGGTCTTCACATAAAAATCTTGGTACAATTGATGGTCTGAATAGGACAGTGAGGCATATTCCTTTTTAGGCCCAGTAGAGTGGTCTTGATGACTTTAATATTCAATGATGTGCGGTGTCTCTTACAATTGTGTGGTAACCAAATCGATAAGCTCTTGAAACCACCTACCCTATTCAACATCCTTATCATGAAGTTGTTGGACTTGAGCAGCTATGCTTTCAAGGTTCGTCAATTCCGCCATGCACTTCTATTGGAAACCCACCGTATCAGACTGATGAACTTGGGTGAATCCTTGTTCAATAGTTTGAAGTATACTTCTAATGCAGTCTGCAATCTCAGTGGCTACTTGGAGCTGATGATGCTACTTTTCTAGTAGCTGCTGGAGTGGATCGACATTTTCTTGGAGATGAGGAGCTAAGGAGGAGGTGAGTCTGTTAACACATTCTCTGGCTAGCTCCACTTTTCTAAACAACTCTTGATCCCACATCAATGTGAAAGTCGAGAGTTGGTCCGTCATCTCCTTTGTTGCAATTTCAACATATGACAACGGTGGAGGCGAATATAGAACGATTAGCTGTAGAGCACGATCTTCAATTATTTGCCAATTGTCAAAACTGTGGAAAAACTCAGGTGGACAGGTAGACAAGATAACTTGTCTTACAGAGGCAAGATCCATGGCTGAATAAGTATAAGAAAATGGAAAGCTATTCAGTATATATGAATAAGTATGTGTAAAACAAAAAGAAAACTATGCATATGTATATACATGCTTAAGGATGACAGAACAAAATCTTTTAGGCATGTAAACATGGAAACCACCTCCCTGGTAACGATGCCAAAAGTTGATCGGCTCCAAAGGAGGATCAAACTTTGAATTTATAACCTGAAACCTTCAAGGACCCCTAAAACAATATTACGGGTTCGAAGTAGATATATGGGGTCGAACAAAGGGACGTGGGGACATTTAGGATGCTTAAGACCTCACTCTTAGGACAGTTAAGCCTATTCGATAGTCAATAAATGTAAGGCCCCTGAACTTTCTTAATGAGTTGAATAAGCTTAATTACCATAATTGAATGCTTAGAACCCTAATCTAACCTTTTATATGCTTTGAAATAAAAATACAAGATTAAGTTTCAAATTTGGTCCAATTTGGACACTATTTGAAACATTTTCTTGTATTATGATTTCAAAACATATACAATGGTTAGATTAGGGTTGTAAGCATTCAATTATGGTAATTAAGATTATTCAACTCATTAAGCAAGTTCAGGGGCCTTACAACTTAGAGCAAGTTTTATAACTTTCTCCAAGTTGTAAGGCCCCTGATTGGTGAAATAGTCTCTCTCCAAAGAAACCACCATCATTCCATCATATAAGAATGTTAAACATGAATACTCATCTTTTATCTATTTGCATTAGAGATAGGTTCAACAAGATAAATCATATTAATGTTACTAATCAACACTTATACCCAAACCCTAACTCAGGACATCCCCATTGGATCATGGGTGCATAAGGTGAAGCATCACCATCACATTCCATACTATTCTCAAGTATGAACCCACACATAAATCAAGGTGTAACCATCAGGTTATAGCATACTAGGGTTTCAACAATAATAGAGTACTCCATGACTGTATTAGTCATTCAAGGACTATTCATACCCAATTACCATTATTTAGTTATATTATAGCTAGGTATAACAAGCTATACCTAATTAGGGTTACATATCAACACAATATGGTTATCATCCCTTCTATTCATATGAGTGAATAGATAAGACTAACTTATTAAGGGTAACCCTCCATTTGATCCATCATCATTCAACCCATATCGCCATACAACAATGTCACCCAAAACCATTGGATTCTTAAAAGGTAAGACTATTGGTTGTTTACATAAGTAAACACCTTGGATAAACCACCTATGATGTCCTTGGTTTGTTCTCTAGAAAGAGTCACCATCTATCACTAGACATCCCTTGATTAACAACATAAAAAGTTCCATTGAGAGTAGGGTAAAACCCACAATCGACTATTCAATTAAAACATGCCATCCATTGTCAACAATTAAGCTCCTTAATTTGATCATATAAAGGAAACTATCTAAATCACATTATTAGGACCAACATATTACATTAGCCATCATTCCACCTTAATGCAGGAATAAACAGTAGATCTCAACCATTGGGTCAAGTTCACATGTTAAAACCATCAATTACAATATAGGTCTGACCATTGCATCAAGTGACCCAAGAAACCATTGGTCTAAGGCTTAATTGATGCTAAAACTATATGATTAACTCACTATAGATTGTAGAGACCTGATCCACCATCATTAGTGATCATTAAATCACTACAAGTTGTTAGATCAACAATATATTCATTAATCAACATCAAATATTAAGTTGATGTCATCATTGATTGATATCATCAGTAGTGTACTTAATGATTGATCATTATACTTTTAATTGATCCAAAACCTGACCTAAGGGCTGACCATAGGTTGTCACCATCATCTGAAACCTTTGATCATGACCATGAGTTGTTATGAAGACAACACCATAGGGTTGTTGTAATGGTACCATCATCGGGTCATGGTTTATAGAAGAAACCAACTTTAAACCCTAAAATTGACCATTGTTTGATAGGTGCTTAGCACCATAGGTTGTCAAAACAACCTGATCCAAGTCATATTATACCTTAGGAATAACATACACATGATCATAGGTTCATATATAACTGAAATAGGAATATGATACATTATAAAAATCAAAATCCAAGTCAAACATAGCTTTTTAGTGCATGGATCATCATTTTCAAGCAAGAACATGATCTAGAAAGCTTATGGTTAGCAATAAACATGGATCAAGTTATAAAACATGCCTCTAAATAAGAAGATGAAACCCCACACCCAAGAAATCTCGAGCAGGTAGGGTAGAAAATCCAAGAATAATCTATGAATTCGTCCATCTAGCACCTTTCTTCATCAAATGTGCAAATCGTAAACATAAGGAGCAAGAAAGGTAGCATTTTAGAGCTTTAGAGCAAATTCTACCATGGAACATTTTTCTGGTTGTGCACTACTGGTTTTAACATTTAACAAAGATAATTGGGTTCGATCAATTGTGTAATTTCACTATATCACATCACACATATCAGTCAACTAATTAGTGTCGAGCAGGCGTTAATAATTTAAATGTGCAAATTAGGAGTCGAGTGGTACCGACACTGCCCGACACCTGCGTAAACGCTGACATCTATGAATAACACTTATTTTAACCAAAACATCCGTTTATTTAAGTTAAATCATGTGAATGGGAGTGAGGTTCTACTCATCGCGATTCAAAACATCCAAATTCGACTAGGAACACGTCCAGACGCCTATTTCCGGGCGTCAGCAATTCATCTTCAAGCTCCAAACAGCCCTGGTTTAGAACTTTCTCCATGTACAGGTTGGAAAGGAGGGCTAGCTGGGTGCTTCTCGTGGCCATTGGCTGCAATTTCTTGCTTTGGACCTCAAGACAAACTCGACGACATTGCTTTGCAGTGCTAGCTCGTGCCCTAGATGGCCTTGGTCGTTGCTTCTTGCAGCAACTGTTGATGCTTGCTGGGGTGCCACCCCTAGGGCACGTTTGGGCTGGAGAAGGTGAAGGAAGGGTAGAGGAAGGAGATGCACAGCTGGGAGCCACCAAAATAGCCCTCCCAAGGTAATAGTCGGTCGTCACTGTTGCTGCTTGGTCGACGTAGTGTTGTTGGGTGCCACACCTACAATTGGTCGGCCGCCCTAGCAGGTAAGGCTGCTGCTGTGATCGGGCACTAGTTTGGGGCGTTGCTTGCCAGTTGTTGTGTGTGTCGCTCGTTTGGGGAAGAAAGGAGATAAGGAAGAAAGGAAAAAGAAAGGAAATAAAAGGCCAAAAACTAGAAAAATTGCAACCAAGTCCAAGAAACATAAAAACATCATAACTATTGCCTCAGAAGTCTGATTCGAGCATTTTCTTTTGCAAACATTCAAGCGCGAGATCCTTTACTACCTCAAGGCAAGAAATCATGCAAATAAGACTGTAACACTCAATCAAAGCACTAATTGCATTAGTGAGTACTTAATTCAACTTAATCAACTTAATGATGCACTAAGATAAACCTATGATCAAATATCAATGCATAAGATTTAGATTTGATTACATAATTCACATGACCATGATGAGTTTAGAGTTATGTCCTATAGACTAACCAATGTACAAATAGAGTTTGTGAATTTGAGGAACAGAGTGTTCCAGACATGTCATACAAGTTATATCAAGCTTTGAATGATGACATGTCAAACTATTTCAAAAATGGTCAAAAATATGACCAATATTTCTTCAAAAACCTTAGGGTTGCCAAAGTAGCAATAGCTATGAGACAAGTTGAACAAGAGTGAGTTGGGGGTTGACTAGGGTATCCTCTAAGAATCATGATACCTCTGTTAAGTATGTTATGTGAGTCTTGATAAGATGAAGACAATGTCGTTGCTCCACCACTAACAAGGTCAATCAGGAAGTTATATTTGTTAATAGTTATATACAAGGGTATGATTCTTCAACCAAATAGATGGATATTCCTCCATTGATTTGATTGGAGAATCCTCTAAAAACATATTCCTCATAATTTCTTAAAATCTACAGGGTGCCTACATGGTTGATTGAGTTGTCGATTACGACAACCATTAAAGGAGCATAGAGATGAAACCTTATAAAGTTGCATATGATAATAGATACCTGATGTTCTATGTTTGGTAAGATCCAGTGAGTTTGGCCTCTGAGTGATGTGTGATACAACACATGGAATAATTCAAGATGACAATTGAGTCCCAAAGTTGAAAGTTACTATTAGATTTGTACAGGTGGCACAACAAGTTTATATGTTCCATATTTGTGAATGTCTTCTTAGGTGGGGGTTTTTGTGCTGACCCAAGATGATATATGTATGAATGATGTGACATCACCATGATATGCAATTAACCAAGTGAAGGTAATAGGATGAGGTGCAAAGGAAGTACCCATCTTTGTTTACCTTGGATTTCGGGGGCAAAATCCTTGTTAGGGGTTTATAGTTGGAAGGCCCCTGAACTTGCTTAATGAGTTGAATAAGCTTAATTACAATAATTGAATGCTTGGAACCCTAATATAACCTTTTTATATGTTTTTAAATCATAATACAAGATTAAGTTTCAAATTTGGTCCAATTTGGACATTGTTTGAACAAGTTATGCAATTTTCTATACATTTTGGACTTTTATGAAATTTACCCAATTGAGGGGTTTTCTTTGCTATTTTTCACATACATTATGTTCCTTAGATTCTATATTATCATTATGGAGATTTTTGAACCATGGAGCTCCTATTTGAGCCATGGTTTGAAGGTGTTTTCATCAAGGGTATTTTAGGGTTTACCCCTTCATGGATAAGCTACCTTTAGTAGCTATCAACTAAGGAATTATGTGATGGGCTAAGAATTTCGACAAAGGAAATATAAGAAGGTCTAGAGGGATGATGGGAGAGATTCTTATGTGTGTGCTTATATATTCTTAATAATTTAAGCCATGGATACTTGGATATATACTAGAATTTCAACTTTTTCTTTTTCTTTATATTAAAGTGTCATATACTTATCCCCAAGCACCAAAACGAGCCATTTACTCTCCACCACTTCCCTCCTTCTCCCAGATTCATTCACCCTCTATTCATCTGTGAATTTTGGTTCTCAAGGAAGAAGAAAGTGGGGATCTTCTTGGAAAACAATTCTAGGGTTGCAATTGATTTCCTTTTTGGGTCTAAAAAGATTATTCCTAGTGATCTTGACCTAAAATTGTAAGTTTTACCTTCTTTCATACGTCTATTTCTTTTTTATCCTTCCTCCTAGCTTTCTCCAGGTCGGAACCTTGCTGTTCCATGGTAGAAATTGCTCTAAAGCTCTAAAACCCTACCTTTCTTGCTCCTTATGCTTAGGGTTTGTTCATTTGATGAAGAAAGGTGCTAGATGGACAAATTTATAGTTTATTCTAGGATTTTATAACCTACCTACTCGATATTTCTTCTTTGTGGGGTTACGTATTCTCATTAGAGGCAAGTTTTATAACTTTCTCCATGTTTATTGCTTACCATAAGCTTTCTAGATCATATTATTGCTTGAAAATGATGATCCATGCACTAAAAAGCTATACTTGACTAGGATTTCGATTTTTATAATGTTTCTTGTTCTTATTTCAGTTATATAAACCTGTGATCATGTGTACATTATTATTAAGGTATTATATGACTTGGATCAGGTTGTTTCGACAAGCTGTGTTGCTAAACATCTATCAAACAATGGTCAATTTTAGGGTTTAAAGTTGATTTCTTCTATAAACCATGACCCGATGATGGTACCATTGCAATAACCCTATGGTGTTGTTTTCATAACAACTCATGGTCATGATCAAGGGTGTCAAATGATGGTGACAACCTTTTGTCACCACCTTAGGTCAGGTTTTAGATCAATTAGAAGTATAATGATCAACCATTAAGTACCCTACTAATGTTATCAATCAATGATGACATCAGCTCAATATTTGATGCTGATTAATGACTATAGTATTGATATAACAACCTATAGTGATTTAATGATCACTAATGATGGTGGATGAGGTCTCTACAATCTATGGTGAGTTAATCATATAGTTTTAGCATCAATTAAGCCTTAGACCAATTGTTTCTTGGGTCACTTGATGCAATGGTCAAACCTATACTGTAATTGATGATTTTTATATATGAAATTGACCCACTGGTCAAGATCTAATGTTTATTCCTCCAATAAAGTGGAATGATGGATAATATAATATGTTGGTCCTAATAATGGGATTTATATGGTTTCCTTTTTATGATCAACTTAAGGAGCTTACTTGTTGACAATGAAGTGCTTGTTTTAACTGAACAGTCGATTGTGGGTATTACCCTACTCTCAATGGAACTTTTTGTGTTGTTAATCAAGGGATGTCTAGGGTTAGATGGTGACTCTTTCTAGAGCATAAATAAAGGACTTCATAGGTGTTTTATCTAAGGTGTTTACTTATGTAAACAACCAAAGCTCTTACCTTTTAAACATCCAATGGTTCTGGGTGACATTGTGGTATGGTGATATGGGTTGAATGATGATGGAACAAATGGAGGTTTACCCTTAATAAGTTAGTATTACCTATTCACTCATATGAATATAAGGGATGGTAACCATATTGTGTTGATATGTAACCCTAATGAGGTATATCTTTTTATACCTAGATTTAATATAACTAAATGATGGTAATTGGGTATGAATAGTCCTTGAATGACTAATACAATCATGGAGTCCTCTATTATTGTTGAAACCCTAGTATGCTATAACCTGATGGTTACACCTTGATTTATGTGTGGGTTCATAATTGAGAATAGTATGGAATGTGATGGTGATGATTCACCTTATGCATCCATGATCCAATGGGGATGCCATGAGTTAGGGTTTGGGTATGAGTCCTCATTAGTAACATTGATATAATTTATCATGTTGAACCTAACTCTAATGCAATTACATAAAGATGAGTATTCATGTTTAACATTCTTGTATGATGGAATGATGGTGGACTAACCTCCTTAACATGATCATAACCTTAATGTGTTAATTGGTGATTATCATAGCCACATGGTTGATACTTTCGTATGCTAAACATGTGCATTATGAATATGATGAGTGTTAATCATATCTAGATGCCTTGCATTTTTATGTAATAAAGGAATGTTCTTAATGTTAATATAACCCTACTATGATTGTTTATGAATACCACCTAGCTCATAAATGCAATATTGTGTTGATCTAGTGTATTATATATTATTGATGTTGTTGGGCTTTGTTATAAGGCATGCAAAGATAATGATGATCTTGTAGGGAATAACATTCTGGTCTTAATGACCTTTGGGCATGGTTGAGCCCTGAATGAGGTGTAATCCTCTTATGTTGATAAGCTTTGATACCATGTGATATTGTGAAAAGGATTTATATCTTGTGATAGTATGATGACTAGTGTGGTCTCATGAATGGAAAGTGAATAGTACCATGTGATGAGGAGATGAGAAATTATGTTTCACACATTTTACATCTTTTCAAAGTTTTGATATTTATATGCTTTATAGAAGTAAATTAGGGTTTGTATGTCCACTTGTTTGATGTAGCCTTAATTCATCCAATTGGCATAACTAATCAAGTGCAACTCTAATCATATAGTGCCATGTTCTGTAGAACCATCTTTAGTGTCAGAACTTACTGGATGGTGAAATGAGTATTCCTAAGGGAAACTCGGAGTGCATATTGTTGAGTATGTGGGGGTGGTAGGTTGAGGATATATCCTTGTCATCCACAATGTAGATTGTGGAGGTTGGCTATGGCCATGCCTCATACATCTGATGTGATTGAGAATGGATGCGGTCATGTCTCGGTGGTTATAACATGATGTGATTAGAGGACAACTACAGTTGTACCTCAGTGATTGGGTTTGAATATCCTAGTTTCTAGTGCCGTGACCTGTACCAAGGTTAGACTAGTGGTTATTAGCTTGACTATATGTCACTGTGGTGGCAGCTTTGACTGATATGTCACTGCCTTTTTACTCGTACTGACCGAGGGGAAGATATCTTAGGATATAGGCACTCCTAGATCTTGTACGAAACCGAATAGCCCTTCACAGGGGTCGGTTGGACTTTCAATGGTATGATTCAAATTTCCCAAGGTGTAATAAAAGATGTAATACAGTCATGTAGCATATTTGTTTAGGGTTATACACAATGTTTCACATTGGATGATAACCCTTATTTGTTATCTTTACATAAATATGATGCTTAGTGCAATTAAGAGATAGTAGATACACTTAGGTTGTGGATATTCTTAAGATTGTTGATGCATACATACAATATCTATGCTTGTGTTGATAACTAGACTACTACTGCTGATTATAATTATGATCCTAGCTATCTCATGTTGTTAGTTATATTTAGCATGCTAGCCATGACTTTGTAATTGGAGATGCATATGCTGCTAATCATTCTTATCCAGATAGTTGTGCTTATGTTTTTAGCTCTTCTTATGATGCTGATAAGTTCAACCAATTAGACATGCTGATGTTGTTAGCTATGCTATGTTAATAGACTTGCTCATGATGCTAGATATGAATATGCTATTGAATTGCTTATATTGTCAACAAGATAAAGGAAGATAGTCTGGCTAATGATGATAGTTATTATTTGCTCATTATGTATTTTGATAATCATCAGTACTGTTGATCTTATTTGTTATATTTGATTAAACTTCTTAAATATTTAATTACATAAAATGTTGTAATCAATAAATGTTATTGCAGGTGATATCTCTTACTGGGACATGGGTCTCACCCTTGTGGTTTGCCACATTTTTTTAGGTAATCAGAAGTGACAGAAACAAACATGTGACAACAAAGAGGAGCTATAGTAATGAATCTTTGATAAAGTTGATTATATGTCTAGTGTGTCCTAGACTCGTCCCTGTACTCTTAGGTCTAGGCTGGGAAAGTTTGTACATGGTGTTTCAAATAAATCAGACTTTTGTTAGCATATTAATGCATGTCTATGTGGCATATACGATTATTGTTCTCCTATATATATATATGTTTTGGCTAAGGCAATAGAACATTTGTATCAAATTCTTGGCCTAGTATGGATAAAAGAAAGATGTTGGGGTCTTATACAAATGTTTCTGAGTAGGTGCTGACGTTGAAATCAGTTTTAGTTTATCAATATTTTTGGGTATGTGATTATTTAGTGATTGATTGTGTTTTACATTTTGAGTAATATAGTTTAGTGTAACGGGTTCTAACAATAAAAGTATGGAATTGGAACTAGACTAGGAAAATGTCGCAGAAATAAAAAAAATAAAGAAAAGAAAATAAAATAGTGTCTGTCAGATTCTACTAATCAGAGAGGACTTCCTAGATATGTAACCACAAGTTGGGCAGTCTATGTACCTGTTCTTGGGCATAGACAACCCTAGAACACCCGATCAATCAACCTACATCCAAACATGGTATGTACTATGATATCTGTTCCTATGGGGTCATCCCACTTGCTCTCCCACAGCGTGACTAAAACCCATCAATGACATGAAACATCTCTCGAGGATGACAAATTAACATCCTATAATATTCTAGATACCCTCTCAGGTCTAGAATATTCTGAGATTCTAGGAACATGTGTGATCTGGGCAAAACCTAGTAGTGGACCCGACCATGCCAGACTGGGCCCGATAGTGCCCAGGTCTACAGTTCTGCACATATCACCTTGAACCATCCTCCTTTCAGATTTTGATCCAAACTATTTTCTCTTATCTATCTCTACAATGAATCTCTCAATATAGGCAAAAATATAAGTTCAAGCAAGAAAGAGATCAACCAAACTAGCAATCATAATCAGAAAGAGAAAATAGAATATAAAACATACTAGATCTAGAATAAAACTGATTGCTTAAGGTAAAAGTACATAAATATGCCCAAAACGGGCTACATAGCCAAGAAGGAGCTCAACTAGCCATGCACAAGCATAGTTGGCACCAAACAAAGATGGAAGAACATCATTTATACAAAAATAAAGGAGAACAATATAAGAGAGAGAAGAAGAAACTTTACCTATGAAAAGAAATAAATTACTAAAAGATATAATGACACAAAATTGATTAGTTGAGCAACTTTATCTATGAAAAGATATAAATTACTAAAAGATAAGGATCTAGGGTTATTTTGGGCATATTAAGGCTATAATGACACAAAACTATAAATAAATACTTAGCATAGATGCCTGAATTTTGGTGTTATCAACCGGTCACATAGTTCACATATTTATCTTTCTTATTAATAACTCTCACATGTCCGAGTACATGATGGATCACATCTCTTATAAGATCATTTTTATACTTCAAATCTAAGAGATCTATACAATGAAATGCTCTCCAAATGCTTCCAAGCACACTATACGACAAACTATAAATACCTCATCAAATGGAAATGATTTGAGTTTTAATATGATGCCAAATGATAGAATGCTACATCATTGGTGACATGTATAGATCGAGTGTATCACTAAGGTTAGTAAGAAGTAAATTATTAGCAAGATAAATATGTAGCAATTCAAAAACTAATTTCTATCTAACCATGATGTCAAACTATCTTCCATGTACTCAATAATTATATAAAAGGGAAATTTACAAAGAATATTGGGCATTAGGGGTATGATCACTTTGTTATCAAATCAACAAAGATCAAAAGGTTTCATGACATGAAGACAATTCAAATTGTTGTCAAAATCAGAATCCACATTGTAAATGTCATTGTCTTGCAAAATAAAATACAAAAATACATTAGATTGAGTCTTTGAGGCTACAAAAGTGTATGAGAAAGTATCTACTAGCAAGTATATCTCCATTCTACCCGGTCGAAATAATAAACAACCACCCATCAAAGCAACATTTTTAAGAAAAATATTGACATATTATAATGTCATCTATAGACCATCGCTTTAGAGGTAACATATATTTTCTACAACTACCATTACAATATATATTGCCACATTAGTTGTGTTATCGCCGCTATTTTTTTTTTTGCAGCTTTTGTTGTCGCTGGAACTATGTGGTATGGTTCAGCAACAACACCGATCGAATTATTTGGTCCCACTCATTATCAGTGGGATCAGGGATATTTCCAGCAGGAAATATATCGAAGGGTTGGTGCTGGACTAGCTGAAAATCTGAGTTTATCAGAAGCCTGGTCTAAAATTCCTGAAAAGTTAGCTTTTTATGATTACATTGGTAATAATCCGGCAAAAGGGGGATTATTCAGAGCGAGCTCAATGACACAGAATTAGCTGATGCTTATTCCTCAGATACCATCATTGCTTCTTCTCTGAGAAAAGAAGTTCAGGACCCGTAGGCCTTCTACCTCCACGTGACATTGCTCTGTCAGGCTTTTGCCCATTGCGGAAAATTCCCCACTGCTGCCTCCCATAGGAGTCTGGGTCGTGTCTCAGTCCCAATGTGGCTGATCATCCTCTCGAACCAGCTACTGATCATCGCCTTGGTAAGCCATTGCCTCACCAACTAGCTAATCAGATGCAAACCCCTCCTTGGGTAGATTCCTCCTTTTGCTCCTCAGCCTACCTCCCATCTAGTTTTTTTAGTTATTAACTAGAACAATTATCAAATTGAAGTCGATTTGGGGCAAGTGTTCGGATCTATTATGACATAGCGATTAGGTGCTCAATGGACCTTATTTTCATCTTTTAAACCTTTCATGGCGTCACCAAAAAAACAATTTTCTTGGACAACTTACTAGAGTCTATTTAGGAATCATACAAGGGTAGATTGATAGAAACCTCAGGTAAAATGCCCACCCATAACCCAGTGGATAAAGTACATTACATAGTCTCTTTTAGGGATTGGAGACTTGCACATTCAGTTACTTTGGCACTGGACGTTCCCAAAATGTGTACTCTTGGGTCGGGTGAATTAGAGAGAGTAGACAGACTTGGCATTCCTTCTCCTTTCAAGGCCTATCCGAAAGATAATCCAGTACCTCTTCGTCGTGAATATCTGAATAGGCCGAACCGTCCCCCATGGATATCTTTGTTTCGGAGCAAAACAATTAGGGTCGGTCAACTAGAATGTGTATTATCCATATGGGAGAGAAGATCCATCGACCTGAGACCTAACGTTGTGTTCACCGAATACGTATTCGGGAAAGAAAACGTCATAGCCATAGGTTTGTAGTTAACAATAAGGTGGACACGTGACACCTTGCAAATAGAAGAGAAACAAAAATTCCAAAGACTGTGGCTGCGATTGTAAGGCGGTCGTTCTCCAAGGCAAGGTATTAGTTACAAGCGTTTAGAAGCAAGACTAAATGACGTGTCAAAAGCAGTAACGGAGGTACATGGAAGCACGGGTAGATACATGCTGTACCCGTTACCACCCAATCTAAGCTTATACATTTACTTAGTAGAGTGTCTCACGGGAAAGAAATTGTTAATGTGCCACACCTGTTCTTGTCCTAATTCCATTAAATCATGTGCTAATGTCTGCTACGTAGAACTTATTCTGCAAACGAAACAGCTTTTTCTAATAAATTGTTCTATACATCCACATGGTTTTGAAGTGAACCAGTTGCCCATCTTTTTTCCAACGAAGCAGCGATCTTACTACCACCTGATATTTTATATATCAACCAACTTTTACAAGTATGGTCGACTCCTTGCTCTCTCCCTAACCAATCTATTGCTCACCCTTTCAGCGTCCGCAGATCCGATGCTGTAGTACTTCATTGTCTTACCATTCACATGAAGGTTATACTAATAACGAGTAACCATTGGTGTCCGATATATTGCAAAGGACTACACACAATTTCATCTGTGATACAACACATGCAATCGTATATACAATGGCACGTGCTGTAACTTTTGTTAGATCTCCATATGTGTAATTTTTCTTGAACTATATGTGCCCCACCAAACAAAAATTTCTGACTTCGCCACTGGTCAAAAGGATAACGCAAACCAAAGGATGACACCTCTTCCACATGGAATTGTCATGACAGAAGTTGCAGCATGGAGTTCTGTACGGAGTTTCTTTTATCAAGTGTATACTAAAGAGGGCAAGCGGTCCGAGGTGAATTTCCACAGAAAGACTTGAAATTTTGTGCTAAGAATTTTGCTGTTTTACCCGCACGTCAAGGTAGGCTATTCTTTATTATTGACCTATGACATGGAAATTTAGATGGAAGATGATATCTTGTTATGTCGTTTTTTAATTAATTCCTTGGTGCGTATTATTCCTCGAACATGGAAACCCAGACGATCTACTGCTGCGCCGTTTTCCTCAATGTCGACAGACAAGGAATCGAGTTGCAAACTTTGAACAGATTTCCTTATTAACAATAATTTGAACACAGCATAGTAATATTTTCATGCAGTGTATACATGCATACTTGCAGTCATGTTTGGTAAGCGCGCATGATACAGAAATATATGAGATAACGATCATCCAAAAACATGTACCGTTTTACCCTTCGGTCGACAATGTGACAGTAGCAATCGTGGTTATCCGCATCGATATTCTGGGCTAGTTTGGTTGGGTGTAGTGGGGTGTAGTTTTGTGAGTTTGTAATGTAAAAATGTACAACAAACACGCACTTTGTCATCCGGCTACACCCTACCAAACAGGCTCTCTATATGGAACGATTTCTTAAGTGTGAAATGATCGAGCTTAAGTATCGCTTCTAAAAATGAGAGATCAGAATTACAAATGGAAATGGTTACTAATCTTGTCTTTCAATAGTTACTAATCTTGTCTTTTCAAGAGTAATTGCACTCTAACCTCACATGGAGGCCTTTCCCATAGAAGACCTCCTATAAAATTATGGTAGGAGACCAATCACAATTCATTTTAGTATAAAAGAATTCATTTTAGTATTGAACAATGATTTGTTTCACTATTATTTTTTTAGGAGTTAAGTATTAGGTATTAGTGTTGGGTTCTCGTTAGCTGTCCTATAAGATAAGTATCGAAGGCCTCCTATGCTACCACTCTTCACCCTCCCACTTTCCGTGTCTACCAATTACCAAAGAATTTCAAATGTTTTATTAGTCTATCGAGCATGAGTTAGGATTCCCATAAAGACGCCTTGCAGTTCACCAGCATGTTGTGATCGGAAACCTATGTATGAACAAAGTTTCACTAACTAACAACTATATTACTATTAGCCCAAACTTGCACCACATATCATTAAAAATAACCATATACATTGCATGTCCTTCATCATCTCATTACTTCCAGCCATATACTTCACTCCAATCAAGCCTCAGCCTTGCTCGAACTGTGCCATCCATCACATTTGTCCTATCTTGTCTATAGTGGTCTTGCAACTGTCAACAGATAGCCACACATTCATGTAAGACTCTCCTCATGCTAACTATTTACACTCATAAAGGCAATCAAAATGATTGGCATTAGTCTCATGCATAAGAGTAGCATCTCTCTAGGTTTTGCACACCGTGCCACCTCTGAATACTTCACAGTTGAACATATATCATTGAATGACTATTGCATGTGTACCTTGTTGTCATAAGGCTAGAGGTCTCTAATTGTTTTTATATTTTTACTTTTATTATAATACATTGTTGTGTTGTTCCCAGATCAAGAGGTTAAAATGTATAAGACGTAATACTTTATTCAGAGAAGTAATAAGACATGGTGATATGTAAAGAGTATTAATTAGATGACCGTGAACATGAGTAATAAATAAAATTGATGTTAGAACATGGGGTGGTATGTGAGAGTTTGATCCAAGGATTTTGAAAGTGTTATGGATAGTCATCTTGGTTTGAATTAGTGGCTCGGGAAGGGTCACTAGAAGTTCAACTATAGTAGATATTTTGTGGATCATGTCACACAATCACTATGTGTTAGCTACTGAGGAGTTGGTTAGGTGGTAGATATGACGAAGTTTCTTTAGGAATACCCCAAGAAAATCTATCTGACCACCTAAATTTGAGAAAGGGTTGATGGGATTAGCAAGCCACCAATGATTAGTGTAGGTTCCCTACCAGGCGGACCCTGGGCAAGCAGAGTTATCTTCTAGAAAAATGGTATTTATTGTAGTAAAACACATGCATCTTTAGAGACTATGATGATAGTCTCTAGAAGAAGTGGAGTTTAAAGAAGAAGACTACTCTTATTGTATTGATGAGTAGTGGAGATCAAACTACCATGAGAGAAACACTATTGGTGGGAGAAGGGTTCAAAGTCAAAAGAGAGAAGATCAGATGGTAGAAAACATGAGTGCAATCTATATAGTGAAGGAAAAGATAGTTCATATAAGCTAACATGTTTTGCATTTTAATGTGTCTTTTAATGCAACTGATCTAACCCCTATATAATCGAACCTTCAATATTCAAAATGCCTCTTCTACCCATTATGAACATGCCCTGTCACATTGTGGCAGTACTTGGATGAGATCAAGACATCATTAGGGAGTGGAGGAATAAGACATTTTAGTTGTACTCTAGAAGGAGTTATCGATTATTTAGTGAGAGGATAACTAGTATGAACCAGAAAGAATCATGAATTCCTACTTTTCCTCATGAATTTTCTTACATACATGTTTTTAATGTATTTTACATTTCATTTGTTGTTGCCCATAATCAAAATAAGTTGGTTATCTGCATGTCCAGAATATTAGTTCTAGAAACATTTTATTTTAAGTTCAAATGTAGTTTATGTTTTTCACATATCTCATATGAAAATGAATTAAATATGTAGATACTAGTTCCAACCCATTTTTCTACCCTTTAACATAATTTGTAGAAGTAAAACTTTTATCCAACACTCTTATATGTTGTTGTACAAAATAAATATTATGTATATGTTGAACATGTGTTAATTAATTGTTAACACCGTAGATAAATGTCATGATTGTCCATCAATATTTGTTGTTTGGAATATGTTCAATATAATTTCATAATTTTACAAGTAAAATATATACAAGTTAGTTAAACCTTTCATCTAGGTATAGAATCCTTGAATACTTTAAAATATATCAAGTAGATGTGTTTTGTTATAGATGGGATGTGTTTGCTAGCTATCATAAACTAAAATAAACTAACACATAACCACATCATAATAGGTGTATGGGGAAAGCCCTTGAATTATCTAGTGTTTTCCAATTCCGAATTGATACCAAATTTCTACATGGATATTGAAATCCATGTCCATATTCACTCATAGAATAATACACAATTTTGTATATTCTTATAGACTAAATTTGAACAATGATCTACTGAAATTATTGATAGACATCAAATTTGAATCCATATATATTAAATTTAGTAAGATGTTATCAGAAAAACTATGCTAGGTTCTAAGACGTTCTTAGAACAACATACTCATATAAAATAGTTAGCAAGTATCTCATATTTTTTGATGTGTACCACCTAGACCATTCTTGAACACTCAATCTCACAAATGATCAAAACATATATCATTTGTTACCTGTAATGCCTGGGCCCACTCCCTAAGGCTCTAGTAGAATTTCAGGAATGACGACTGGCCCCACAGACCACCACTAGCCTTAACTGCGCACTTTTCCCTCACTCACGCGCAAGCTGGGGTCAACTTCCTGACTGGTCACCCATCCCAGTACTACTCCAAGCTGATCACACTTAACTATGGATTACTTTAGTGATGGGCTCCCGGAAAAGGAGGTGCACCTTGGTGATATAGGTAGTCCAATCATTCCTTTTAAGATCAACTTATCCAAGGCCTCAAATCCTGGGATGTTACAATCTCCCCCACTTAGACTCTTGACGTCCTCGTCAAGGCTCAATTATATGGCCTCATAATCTGACCCCATTTCAGTGCAGACCCACAATGGCCCATGGACACCCAGCTCCCGATCAAGGAATACTAGTGTAAGGGTGGCTACATCAACCATGGACAACCCTTTCCTACATGCCTGGACCACACGACTCAAGAATGGCATGCCATGCCCATGTGGGCCCCACCTACTGCAGGGTTATGGCTCTGATACCATTTGTAATGCCTAAGGCTCTAGTAGAGTTTCAGGAATGATGACTGTCCCCACAGACCACCACTAGCCTTAATTGCACGCTTTGTCCTCACTCACGCGCATGCTAGGATCAACTTCCCGATAGGTCACCCATCCCAATACTACTCCAAGCTTATCACACTTAACTATAGAGTTCTTAGTGATGGGCTCCCGGAAAAGGAGGTGCATCTTGGTGATATGGGTAGTACAATCATTCCTTTTAAGATATTTTCTTCCGAGGCCTCAAATCTTGGGATGTTACAATCTCCCCCACTTAGACTCTTGATGTCCTCATCAAGGCTCAACTATAAGGCCTCATAATCTCTTCCCCATTTTAGTGCAGACCCACAATGGCCCATGGACACCCAGCTCCCGATCACGGAATACCAGCGCAAGGGTGGCTACATCAACCATGGACAACCCTTTCCTACATGCGTGGACCGCACGACTCAAGACTGGCATGCCATGCCCATGGGGGCCCCACCTACTGGAGGGGTTATGACTATGATACCAAATGTAACGACCCCTCCTCCCGGTAACCCCCAATTAAGGGAAACCAAGAGGTCAAAGCCATTATCCCAATTTCTGGATCAAAGGTTCGACAAATAATCAATAACAATTATCAAATTCTACCAAACTATACTGAAATCTGGTATAAAATAAAACTTTGCATACCTTTTGAAAACTTGGATTTCTAGACTAATATCCATGTATGAATTCTATTCTAACTATTCCTCCTCGCACTTTAATTCATATTAAATTCCAAATATGCCACTTTACTGTTTGTTCTTTTCATTGTACCTAAAACGTCGATAAACAAAATGTCGGTCAGCATAAAGCTGGTATGTGGGGGAAACAATAATCGTGGAATTAATTGTAACAACATATTGCATTCAATTATGATTTAACAAACAACTTTATGTTTTCCGCATCACTGCTCAATCCATACATACCCTAGCCTCTGTGTTGTCCCTGTAGTGGACCTAGATGCTACCTTCCATATGGTAGATCCCCATTAAACCCCTCATGATCCAACCTAATAGGTGAATCAATTTCTAGGGTTGAGTCACATGGCACTACCCATAGGTAGCCCACTCCTTAACTCATGGTGTGCTAAAGAGTCTCATGGCACTACATGTGGGTAGCCTAATTTCTAACTCATGATAGCCTAGACCTTACTCTAGGTTACCCTTTTTAGCCTTTTCCAAGCCACAGAGGAGGACCAGGATCTGAGCTAGTCATGTATACATATTTATGGTGATAATCATAGTCACTTTATAGTTGCATGAAATAAAAGTTATCCAAGCAGTTATTTTTAGGCAACCGATAAAACATTCGGGAATCACTGTGAAACTAAAATGATTATCCATAAGCGTAACCACATACCTGATCTAGAGTAACTTGATGTCCAAGCAAGAATATTCAAGAACAATCAATCAAGAAATCAACAATATCCTAAAATTAATGCATAACATCCAAGTGTCATTGTTTTATTCAAAACATTCTCAAGATCAACTTGGATTCCACCTTATGATTTCTAGGCCAACTTTAGGGTTTTAGCCTCTATAATGCATTTATTACTTTTAATGCTCTTTTGGTCCACAACCATAATTTCAACATCATAGGCACGATTGAATGTCAATTAAGTCTAATATATCTCTTTTACACCAAAACTACCATCTTTATTCTTTTAAGTCATGTTAAGATCGTGAAACCCACTTATCATGTTTGAGTTCTTTTTGAATTAACAACTCATATTTCATTAATGATTATAGTCCAATTCACATATGATCCCTATTTATCACTAATTCCACTTTTATACACTAGGAAACCCTAATTACCAAATGAAGGGTATTTATCCACAATTAGCCAATAACACTATTTTCATGCCTTCTAGATTGATTCTTAAATTCATTAAATCTCATAACTACCTAAATTAGGGTTTTTAACTTCTTTAATGCACTATTAAAACATGAAACCCTAAATACACAAGTTATGCACATATATCTCTAATTAGATCTCTTTCATCATATTTATGTATTTAATAGACTTAGTTCATACTAGTAATCAAGGTCTGACTTAATTGCATAAATATGATGAAAGAGATCTAATTAGAGATATATGTGCATAACTTGTGTATTTAGGGTTTCATGTTTTAATAGTGCATTAAAGAGGTTAAAAACCCTAATTCAGGTAGTTATGAGATTTAATGAATTTAAGAATCAATCTAGATGGCAGGAAAATAGTGTTATTGGCTAATTGTGGATAAATACCCTTCATTTGGTAATTAGGGTTTCCTAGTGTATAAAAGTGGAATTAGTGATAAATAGGGATCATATGTGAATTGGACTATAATCATTAATGAAATACGAGTTGTTAATTCAAAAAGAACTCAAACATGATAAGTGGGCTTAATGATCTTAACATGACTTAAAAGAATAAAGATGGTAGTTTTGGTCTAAAAGAGATATATTAGACTTAATTGACATTCAATCGTGCCTATGATGTTGAAATTAGGGTTGTCGACTGACACAATTTTACCGTGCGTATAACGCAAGTGCACGCGTCAGAGTAATATAGGCCTTTGTGAGGCCCGAGTCGAACACAGAGACACTAAAATGTCAGTAGACTACTTACTAACTACTCGTGATCAGCTAGACCAATTAAAATGTTTTGAGAGTTGATTAAAAAAAATAAAAAAAATAAAACAAAGAAATCTATTAAATATTTAGTTTAATCAATTTAAATGGAATCTTTAGGATTGCGGTTTCACCGCGGGTTCTCATTGCATTTATTTCTACATAGTTAATCAAATTCGTCTCTCATTCCGGGTAGTGGCCTATAGTCAGAATTGTTCACTATCGTGATACAATTCACTACCTAAATCTAGGTCGGTACCACAATCGTAGTAACCTATACCCTAAACTAGGTGCATGAAGACCAAACTCTGGGTTTCCACCATTAACCGTACATCACCATGTTCAAGGGATTTATTAATTAATGTGAATTTCGTCTCTTTTCAACCATTAATTCTTCTTTCAAAGAAATTAAAGGCATCAGATTATCATTAGGGTGATCAATCATAATGATATAATGGAGAAAATGATATCATACCACGGATTTAAGAGACAAAATATGAATTACAATGGTAAAAATGTCATACAACGATTACCCGGGCTACTCCCGGTCCTAAAGACAAAGGGGATTAGCCCCACATGTTCATCTCAATGAAAGACATGATGAGAGAAAGGGAAAACATGGAGAAAATGTGAATGAAAGTGATGTAAACCCCTGAACGGAGGAGATCCGGGCATTCCTTGACGTAGAGTGCGCGATCTACATCCTTTCGGCGGTGGAAAACATCTTCTGCGGCTCTCGAAACGATCGAGGGTGATTATGGGCTCCGTTCTTCTCTCCACCTCTCCTTGGGACTTGTGCAGTGGCTAATGACGTGATACCCTGCTTAGGGACGCCGAAATTAGGTATATGGACCCCTTTAGGTCGTCAAAAGATCACCACCATCCGATTCTGGCCGATTTGAAATAGAAACTGATCTGACGGGGTCGATACCATCGACGCGGGTCAATGGTACCGACCCGTCATAATATCGACAAGCTTTCTTTTTTTCTCTGACTTTCTTCCTGTTGCAGACTCGATACTATCGACGCGGGTCGATGGTATTGACACCTTTAGGCGTCGGTTTTGTCACCATTCTGATGCTGAAGCTATGCAACGTCGATAGTATCAACTTTTGTGTCGATAGTATCGACCGATTGATTGATGGCTCACTGTAGGTATCTCGCTACCATCGACTTCCCAGTCGATGGTATCGACTCATCTTGGATCCTTGCGGCTGTCTCACTGTAACTGTGTCGATACTATCGACGGATGTCGATGGTATCGACATATGTGTATATGCGTTCTTCTTGAAATTTCAAGACAAAGCCAAATCATCTCTGCTAAAACCCATTATTATGATCATTTATAATCAAAGAGATAAAATATGAGAGATTTGATACAAAATGAGATTATAGACTAAAGAGAATGAATCATGCGATACTAACCACAAAAGTGACTAATAAACACATAAAACGCATGTAAAACAAGTCTATAAACGTGACTCAAAATCCTCACATCAAACTCCCCTAAGCTTAAACATTGCTCTTCCTCGAGCAGTAGAACTATAGAATAAAATTGCGAGGGTCAACAAAATAACATATTCTCACAACAAACATTGCCATATGATCCCCACCAGGCATTCACATACTGGCCCTCACTAACCACAGAATGGTAATTACCCTCTAGGCGACAATGATCATCCATAAGAGATATCCACCCCAAGATTGATGAACAATATCAAATAAGGCAGTTAATATAATAAAATCCTCTAATTCAGGCTTAGTGCATCTTTGTGATCTCCTATCTACATTGCTCGTTCCCTACTACCATCTAAATGGAAGCAGATCTCCTGATATTAATGAATGAGGAGATAACCACGGGTGGCCTACCGATTAGAGCAACGAGTGGATGGAATTGGTGGCTGTGGAAGAAATGGAAGCACATAACAGTCAATCATGCAACACAAAAAATTTATGACCTGTCATGATGAAAAATGCACGTGAAAATGTCCTAATGCTACATTTTAGTGGAATGATGCATGTGCTATCATTCTATCCCAATGAGAGACATAATATCTACAAAACTACACATGTGCCAGTTCCTCTTGTTATGCAGCTGAACAAATTCCTTTCTCCCTTTGATCTTCATTTTTTTCCAAGCCCTTATCTTGCTTACTAGAACAAGATGAAATTTTCAATAGCTTTTTCTTGGGCTTATTCACATATCTATTATTAATATTTTTTTAAATATATTTTTTTAAATTTTCAAAGAGTATGAAATAAGTCCTTTATTTGCAGAAGAAGCAAGACACATCATTGTACAAGATGATTAAAATCATGCAAAATGAAACTAAAATAACATTGACATGCACCCTAGCATTTGGGAATGCATGATTATAATGCAACATTTTTTTCTTCAATGCAACAAATGTAAACACTAACTACAATGCAATCCTATCTACATGATATGCAATCAAGAGATGAAAAACTGTATAGTGCTCCCAATTCTTTTGGTGGAGTGTAGATAAGATGCAGTGGATAGATCACAAGATTAATTGACAGAACCATTGGAAGAAATTATATGTCCCTCCTTACTGACATATGTAAAATTAAGAGGTTTCTCTCTCTTATTTCAGATTAAAGTTTCATTACCATTTGGTCAGTTTAGGCTCAACATCCCATTCCATCCACTTTTCTTGAATCATAGGCATGTACAGTTGTGGTCTTATGTTTTAAAGTTGACAAACCCAATTATTTTCATAAGTCATATGCTCAAGTTCAACCAAAGAAAGCTTGCAATTTCATTAAAAAATTTCAAATTGACCCATGACTCCCATGTGACAAACAAAGAGATGACACATTAAATTAGACATCCACTGATACACTAGATAGAATGTGGATCCTAAAAACTAAGAAAATTGCTAGAATAAAAGAGAAGGCAATAAATGATAAAAACTAAAAACAAAAGATAGAAGATGTTCCATATCCCCCCCTATGCTTGAATTTGACTATGGCCTCATAGTCAAAAACAATCTTAACAGGTGGAACAGTGACACCATTCATTGTTTAGGTGGTGGGTACTACGGGGCGGTGGGATCCCATGATGGATACTGCCCCTGAAAACTTGGATCATACGGGGGCATGGGCGGAGGTTGCGGATATCCCCCGAAGTAATTTTGGCTCCAATAATGATCGTAGAATGGTTGTTCTGCATCTCCATCCTATGCAACCTGTCATGAATATTTTCTTGGTTGGCGAGGAGGAGACGCTCGTTCTCATAGATGGCCTGCTAATTTAAGAATAACCAGTTCGTGGTATCTTGAATACCGGCAAAAGAAGCAGTGTGCTGCTGCTGGGTCTGTTGGATCTTCTGCAGCATTGAGTACATTCCATGCATGGAGTAAACATCCTCTCCTTGTTGAGAGGGCTGAGGTGGCGGAGGCTGCGAAGATGATGATGCACCTGGGTGGAAGTGGGGACGCTTCCGCGGTGCCACTCGTGAATGAAGAGGAGTGAAAGCCTCCTCTTCCTCCTCATGCTCGTCGCCTTCGTCATTGTCGTTGTTGTCACCGTCTTCTTCTTCGTCGGAGTCGTCGATGGAAATTATGGCCACCAAAAATTCTGAGCTCCCTGGATATGGAAGACAGGATCTGGAAGTGCGCACTCCTAGTACTCCTGGTTGACATGGCAATGTGCATAGGCCACGCCATCACGGAGTGTAAGAAGATTGAAGCGGTGTAGGTGATGTAGATTGACTTTATTCCTGTTGTACAGTGGAGTGAGTTAGGAGAAGTCCAACCCAAGATAGAGAGCGAGCGGCGTGATAAGCCCCACAAAGTGGATGGGAGCTAATCTAGTACTCCTCCGCACGGCTAGCACACATGTCAAGAAAAAAACGCCCCCGTTAAGCTCTTCTCTATTCAACAACTTATATAGAAAGAACAACTCCGTCTCCTGAAACTTACTGAGTGAAAGATTGCCTCGAGCAAAAATATTAGTGCACAACATACGATGTAGAATCTTCACAAATGGATGCTCGAAATCGGCGACGACTGCATTATGATAACTGATGGACTTGGCTGCAGGCGCGGTCACCAGCTGGGTGAAGATCTCATCATAATCCGTCTGGTTGTCCGACCTCCTGTGCTGATTTGGGGAATGATACCAGTTGTGGATTGAATTGAACAGTTGGAGGGTGAGGGTGTAGTTGTTGTTGTAGAGCCAGAAAGAAATGCCACCCTTGATCCATTCCCAATCAGTGGCGATGAGGTCGTTTGGAACAACAAATATGTCAAGCGATGTCATAAACTCCGCCACCAGTTCTTTGTACGTCGGCCACTCGTCGAAAAAGGGATGGCCTTCAACATGGTACTGGACCTCATCAGACTGCCTACCTATATGCTGCGCATGCCCCTGAAGGACATAGGTGACGTTGGCCTCAAACCCGAGATCACGGATCATGGCCTGATCAACATATCGGGTTGGCTCAATTTTCCGCTTGAGCAGCTCCTCGTATGTCTTTCTTACGCCCGCCGAGGGATGAATGATCCTCAGACGAGGAATGGAGCCGGGTAGTGGAGGAACAAATGTCTCAATCTCCATAGGGTCCACCTGTGAAGATGATGAAGCTCTTGTCATCCGCACCATCATGCACAAAGAGGAAGGGGGAATAAGAAATAGAGCTCGATGAAGGTCGGAGAAGACGATCTCCTCTCGGTGCAAAGCTCAGTGAAGATATCGCGATCCCTTGACTCTCGATGAAGGCCTCTAGTGGCTCAGCAATGCTCCAAGTGCAAGTTGAAGGAAGAAGATCTAAAGGTGTGAAGAGAATTGAGAAACAACCCTTCATTTTTTAACTGATTCCGTCGTTGTTGCTGCTCCGTCGATACCATCGACGGGGGTGTCGATGGTATCGACACCTGGAGGCGTGATCCGCTCTTCATGACTATCGATGGTTGTCGATTGCTGGATCTAGCGGCCCAGATTGGTGACGCGTCGATACTATCGACGCGGGTCGATGGTATCGACCCATCCCACGGACCGACTTCTAAAAATGGCGGGCTCCGTTGATTTGTTATCATGGATCGGTGACGTGTCGCGTCGATACTATCGACTTGTGAGTCGATGGTATCGACTCTGTGTAGTTCGAGTACCCTCGCGAGGCCCGGATGCCACTTCCTTACTGTTGCCGTGTCGATACCATCGAGGGGGTTGTCGATGGTATCGAGCTCACTGAGATGAATTCTTCTATAAATCTTCAGGGATCTCGTGAGTATCAACTTTGTAGTCGATACTATCGACCCCGAGCTGTTGTTTTCTTTCGACATTGCTAATGGTAGGTCGATACCATCGACGAGGCCGTCGATGGTATCGACTCAGAAAAATTTCTGCAGCCGCTTCCTTGTACCCACGTTGCTACCATCGACCATGTGGTCGATGGTATTGACTCTGACTCTGTACTGCACACTGAACAAATGATTAAGGTATCATATTTACACTAAAAATGAAATTAAACAAAACTAACTTGCAAATGTAGAAGAAAATAAAGAAACTAAAATTAAAAACTACCGATGGTTGGGTTTCCTCCCAACAAGCGCCCTACTTTAATGTCTTAGGCTAGACAAAACCAGGCTCATCGGCTTGGAGCATCGGAGAGTGTTCCTAGGGGATCACTCGGTAGTTTAAACTCAACTCTATCTTGGCCAATCCCTAATGTCAAGGTACCTCTCTCGATAGTAGTGATAACATCAGCCGTCGCTTGAAACGACCTACCCAGTAGCATCTCACAACCCTTTAGCTGTGGCACGTCCATGACAATGAAATCCATGGGAAATATAAATCTGTCGACTTTGACAAGTACATCCTGACACACTCTGTATGGATTCACAATAGACCCATCCGCCAACTTAATAGTCATGGCATATTTCTTTAGTGTCTTCAGTCCAAGCTTTCGGAATGTGGATAACGACATAAGGTTTATGCTAGTGCCTGAATCACACTGCGCGTGCGGGAAGTGATGGCCACCAATTGAACACGATATGTAGAATCTCCTGGGGTATTTCATCTTCTTTGGTAAACTCCCATGGATAAGTGAGCTCACCGTCTCATTCACCAAGAAAACGTCTGTGTCTTTTATCCGCCATTTCTTGGCGATGATGTCCTTGATAAACCTCCCATATGCTGGAATATGTTCTATCATTTCCACTAATAGAATATTAATATGGAGCTTCCTAAACATCTCCAAGAACTTCTTGTAATGTCTATCCTCTTTCTTCAGCCTCGGACTATCCAAAAAAGACACAATTGGCTCCTTTAGATGCTTGTGAGGTGGCACATATGGGCTATTTGGGGTCTCCTCCCCTAGGCTTGCTTTGTTGTCACCCTCTGGCATAGGCTTCAACACATCAATCATGGTTGGTGTGACTCGTGGCTGCTCATCCTTCTCGGCGGTTGTGACTTCACTATGTAATGTCACCTTTACCTGCTCCTCCTGCCTAGATTTGGGCACTACTGTGATGGGTTTTTGGGTGGATTTCCTGAAAGGGAAATATCCGCCTGGTAGTCCACATAAGCTACGGGGGTACGACACTGTCACAGATCCATTCTTACCCTAATCCCAATCCCACTATCCAAAAGGGCAGTGTTAAAGGGATTAGAGCGCCCGTCCCTGAGTGGCCTGAAAATCACACACAGATAATATGAAAAAATGAAATAACATCCTTCTGTATTAAAATGAACCAAAATGTTTAGTACATAAGGCCCATAGGCAATAGGAAAGAGAAAAAGATAAGAACTAGCCTACAACTACATCCCTTTCACAATTAGCTCCCATGTGGAGTCCATAAGTGATGTAGCATTCTTTATTGCAGTGGATAATTGAGTAGATGAATCTAGTTCCTGTTGGCTAAATGGACATCTATAAATCCCTTTGTTTTGATTATGACAAACATTTCATTCTTATTGATATAACGAGCTACTTGAGTGTGCAGGAACAAGGCGGATGACAAAGTACTAGGGAAATCCATATGCTTCCATATTTATATTTCCATGCAATGTAATCGCCTTGTAAAAAGCTTGTACAAATATATAATGTACAAGTACTTAGAATGCATGTAAATCAAGCGTTAGATCTTCCCTAGCTAAACACCACATTTAGATAAGTCATCCCCTTCAAACAGGATCACATTTGCACACTCATACATATAATTAGTGCCTAAATCGAAACATTGAAACAGGATCAATCTCGGTCGACCAACTCCTCGACCGAGACACTCTCGGTCGACAATCTTCTCGACCGAGAAAGATCCAAAGTAGCCGTTAGACACAACTGACAAGGTAGTTGGCAGTTGGAGATAGACGTTGCAAATCACTTAATCCAGAGAGCCTGTCGGTCGACAAAACTTCGACCGAGTAGGTATCTCGGTCGACCATTCCTCGACCGAGATGAACTCTGACAGCAACTGCAGAGTAAATTAATTAGTCGTTGCTAAAGCAACAAACTTGTACCTAACGGCTAGTTAAGCACTTAGAAACCCCTAGAAGTTGTCTAGAACGTCCTTAAGTATCCATAGGCCATTCCTATAAATAAGACAAGCCATAGGACTCTCAAAAACACCTTTTACACACTTGAGTACTCTTTGAGCAAGCAATTACATTTGCAATCTGTTGTGAGCAATTTGAGCATTGTAACAATTGGCTACTTTCTTCCTTAGCTCAAAATTCGTGTCCTATAGGCAAGCATCTCCTACCCACTGCAATCACAAGTCCATACACTTGGTTAGGAGATCTATACGCTTGATCTAGGCAAATCAAGCCTTGGGCTACAAAGGATAAGTTGTAATTTCCTTTTTCCTTTCTTGTTCTCTATTACTGTTTGTACTCTCCTTGCTACTCCTAGGTTGGAGGTTGCGGATTGGAGAGGGTGGAGATCTTCTTGGTGAAGAAGGTGACCTTGAGCTACTTCAGAAGGCTGGTGCAACGAGAGGTTACTTCTAGAGAGGAAGGCTACTTCAAGGGGGAGCTTGGAGTTACTTCAAGAAGGCTACCTCAAGTTGGTGCACCTACTTCAAGTGAAGGCTGTTCAAGGGGTGTAAAGGAAAGTATTGTATTTTGTATAAATCCTTGAGAAGGTAATAAAATAAATACTTTCAAAATCCCGGTTGGGTAAGCAACCGGGTAGTGGACTGACAACTTTAGTATTTGCTAAAGTTGGAACCACTCTAAACACCTGTCTCCTTCTTCCAATTTCAATTGTGGTTGTTTGAGTTCAATAAATTGTTAAAATTATTTTAAAACTCTATTCACCCCCCCTCTAGTGTTTTTCAGTTCCTTGCATTACCTAAAATCGAGAAAATCAAGACACAATGTCAATGCAATTGCACGGTACGCTATATAAAACAAGTAAAGTAGTTTATAAGAAAACTAGTATGCTTGGCAGGACTTATGTTTCAAAACATTATCAAACGATCTTCCAAAAACCAAAATGTTATTCAACACAAATTTTATTACGAATTTCCCATTATGCTGTAATTCAAGAAGCATGCTTATATTAGTTTAAGTGACTCTACTACCCCAACACGATGGGGAGGTCACCAAGCTCCTTCTCACCATAGGAGATAGGAGATCAAAGTGCAAAATCCCACCTTCCAATAAGGGAGTTTTGCCTATATTCAATATCAACATTATCAACTTTTCCAACATCATTATCAACATCAATATACGGGCAGTCATAAAGGGTATTGTGATTTAGGGTTTCATGTTTCTCAAAATATAATATAGAAGAAAAATGGAAGACTATTCATAGGGAACAATATTTCATCCAGATAACTAGCCAAGCATATTTCAAGAGATACCTAAAAGTATCATCATACAACCAAGGAGAAGTAGTATAATAGCGTACCTTTCTAAAAGAGTATTTGGAGTATAGATCCCAAGAGAGAGTAGATCAACCCTTTGAGTCAGATCCTAGATCAAAATATTGGATCAAGGGTCAAGATCATAGTTTAAAAAGATCATGCTTTGTTATTCAAGATTAGGGTTACATTTTTCTATTTCTACCTTAGGTTTAGGTCATCAACAATATTCCTCAAAAGTCCAAAAAATATTCAAGTATCAAACATGTTTCATGAATGGATGACCTTCCTAGGTATACTTAGGAATATATATCAACCCTAATTATTAGTATCATTATTCCAATATTTAGATCATTTCCAATATGAAATAGCACAGTTGGACTCAAAATTAGATTAGGGAGTCCTATGATTAAGAGGGCTTCTAGGTTAAGGTAAAGCATCATTATATTAAGAATAAACCTTATTTGAAAGTATATGATTCATATTTTTAGGGTAATGAGTTAAGAGGATTATATCTAACCCTTATTTTGTCAAAAAAGATTTGGTATCTCAGAATGATCATTAGAATTAGCAATAAGAGTTTCTCAAGGATTAATCATCATATAAGATAATTAAATAGGCAAAGGAACATGATCATGGCATAACAGTGATAAATATCTAGAATTAAGCTTCATAAGTATTTTTAACAGGTTTGTTGAATTTTTCTGATCAAGTTTGACTACTTATTCATAATTTTCGGAGTTTGGATGTATATTCTATGATTAAAATGAGACATGGGTATTTAAATGAATATCCTAGCAGAGGAGGGGTATACAGTACCATAAAAGAAGGCCAGGAAAAATGATGGGCGTTGGATCCCTTGATTAGACTTGATCAGATCTAGATCCTGTGGCTGGGAGGCGTCCCGCTGCTGATTCCTTGTGCAAGACTGAAGGAGCAGAGGAGGGCGCGAGGACCGTTGATCCTTGGTTAGATCTGCGTGGACCCAAATCCAAGGGCAGCTACTGCTCGCCCCAACACTAGCACCCGCCCGCAAGCAGGGGTGCTCCGCGGCGGTGTGGTGGCTAGAGAAGAAGGGAGCGAGAGAGGGAGGGATCGTCGTGAGGAGATAGAGTGTCACTCGTCTTTGTGGTGGCGGGCCAACCTCAAAGGGGGGTTTTATATAGTGTTTTGGTGCTAGGGTTAGGGCTACCGGGGGGTGGCGCACCCTAATGGGATGGCCTGTTTCCTTGACCTCTAAGAAGCGAATTCGTAGCACCGATCCGTGCGGAAGATTCGAGAGAGGGTGCGGGATCATTTGGTTGAGTTATTGGGGCGACGCCAACTGGTTTGGTTGATTGGGTTAGGAACCAGGGTGGCTAGTCCACCGTGGACCTTGCCATACCAGGCGCAAGGTAGGGGATGACCCCAGCGCCGTTGGATTGAGATCCAAGGTTGTTGGGTCGATCCTCCTTGCCCAGCGGCGCCCAAAGCAATGGATGGGCCGGGCCCAGCAAGGAAAAGGAGGAAAAAGGTGGAAAAAGGCAAATAAAACTAGGAAAAGGCTAAAATCTTAGAAAAACCGTATAAAATCATAGGAAGGTCCAAATGATCTCAAATTGGACCATATCTTCAACATGAAGTGTAGAAAAATGTGTACAAGTTTGGAGACCAAAAGATACAGTTAACTAGTCAAACTCAAGTGTTTGATCAAAGAGGTGTGCTAAGCTAATTAAGGTGCTCAAGAGTGCATGAAATTAATAGAAGATAAAGGAATTTTATTTTGGGTATCTATATTGATCAAGGAGTCAAAATATATTATAGATGATCATTATAAAGGTGAAGACCATAAATTAAATATTGGAAAAACTCACATTGTCACATCCTCCCCTCCTTATAAAGAATTTTGTCCCCAAAATTCAAACTTCCTTGAAGAGGTCAGGAAATCGTTCCTCCATGTCTGACTTCAACTCCCAAGTAGCATCATCACTCCCATGGTGCTTCCACAACACATTAAACATATCGATTTTCTTATTTCTGAGTTCCTTGGTGCGAGTATCAAGTATCTTGACTGAAGTTTCTTGGTACACAAGGGTGTCCTTTAATTCAATTGGTTCATGATTGAGGACATGGCTAGGGTCTTTGACATACCGCTTTAGGTTTGACACATGAAAGACGTTGTGCATCATGCTATATTGTGGCAGTAGAGCCAACCTATAAGCACATTCCCCAATGCAATCCAAAATTTCAAAAGGACCCACATATCTAGGACTAAGTTTTCCTTTATGCTTTGCAATGGCTCGAATTGGTCGAATCTTCAGGAAAACATGATCACTTACTAAGAACTGAGTGTCAGTCTTATATGCATCAGCATAAGACTTCTGATGATCTTGCGCCCTTTTTAACCTTTGCTTGATTAGGTTGACATGATCAGAATAGAGTTCTAGTTCCTCAGACTTCAGAATTCGTCTTTTGCCTACTTCATCGCAGTAAAGTGGAGATCTACATGGTCTTCCATACAGAGCTTCATAGGGAGGCATGCCTATACTGGATTGGTAGCTATTGTTGTAGGCAAACTCAACGATAGGAAGGTAGTGGTCCCAAGAACCACCCCAATTGAGGATGCATGATCTCAACAAGTCTTCTAGAACTTGGATTGTCCTCTCAGACTGTCCATCAGTTTGGGGGTGATAAGCAATGCTGAAATTCAGTTGAGTTCCCAGTTCTTCCTGTACTTGTCGCCACAAACGAGAAGTGAACTTTGCATCACGATCTGATACTATAGATGCAGGAATTCCGTGCAGCCTGACTATCTCTCAGACGTAAAGTTCTGCTAATTCAGGAACCTTGGTTGTTGTCTTGATTGGAATAAAATGGGCTGATTTAGTCTGACGATCAACTACAACCCAAATGGCATCACTCCCTTTCCTGGTCCTGGGTAGTCCCACCACAAAATCCATGGCGATGTTTTCCCATTTCCACTCGGGGATAGGTAGGGGTTGTAGAAGACCTCCTAGATGTTGGTGTTCAGCCTTGATCTGTTGGTAGGTCAGACACTTGGAGATGAAAGTAGCAATGTCGGTCTTCATATTCCTCCACCAGAAGTGCCTTTGCAGATCCTTGTACATTTTTGTCGATCTAGGATGCACAGTATATTTTGACCCGTGAGCTTCTCGTAACACCCTTTCTATCATAACTGAATCTTCTAGGACCCATATGCGTTGTTTGTATCGGATTCCACCATCCATACCGACTGTAAGATGAGTTTGGGGCTTCTCTAATAGCTTAGTCATATCATCAAGGCTCTTGCTATTCTTTTGAGATGATAGGATTTCAGACAGGAGACCCGGTTTTACATGGACAGTGTCCAATCTAAGAACGTTGCCCATACACCTTGGGGCCCAAAGTGACATGACTTCCATGTTCTTCCATTCCGTAGTAAAGACAACAACACATTTAGCATGCTTCCTGATGAGTGCATCGGCCACCACATTTGCCTTACCGGGGTGGTAGGCAATGGTGAAGTCATAGTCTTTAAGGTACTCGAGCCAACGCCTCTGTCTGAGATTGAGATCCTTCTGTGTCAAGATGTATTTCAGACTCTTGTGGTTGGTGAGGATGTCGAAGGTGGCACCATACAAGTAGTGTCGCCATATTTTCAAAGCATATATGATGGCGGCAAGCTCGAGGTCATGGTTTGGGTAGTTGACCTCGTTTGGCTTCAATTATCGAGAGGCATAAGTGACTACCTTTCTCTCTTGCATGAGAACACAACCCAGACCGAACCTTGATGTGTCAGTGAAGATGACAAACCCATCATTTCTCGAGGGAAGAGTCAAGACAGGTGCAGTTGTCAGCTTTGTCTTTAGCTCTTAAAAACTAGACTCACACTCCTTTGACCAGATAAATGGTTCTCCTTTCCTAGTGAGCTTGGTGAGAGGCAAGGCAGTCCTACTGAAGTTCTAAATAAAACGTCGATAATAGCCAGCAAGACCTAGAAAACTGTGAATCTCCAAAACATTCTTTGGGGCTTGCCACTCAAGAATAGCTGATACTTTGGTGGGGTCAACAAAAATTTTCCCACCAGAAATTATGTGGCCTAAGAACATGACTTCAGAAATCCAAAATTCACATTTTGACAGTTTTGCATAGAATTTCTAAGATTGGAGGATGTCAAGAACTTTGCGAAGGTGAATGTGGTGTGATTCAACATCAGTCGAATATATCAATATGTCGTCAATGAAGACCACTACAAACTCATCGAGGAAAGGTTGGGAGACACTATTCATCAAGTTCATAAACACACCAGGGGCATTAGTCAACCCAAAAGGCATGACAAGGAATTCATAATGCCCGTATCGGGTTCGAAAGGTTGTTTTAGGGATGTCTTCATCCTTAACTTTGAGTTGGTGGTAACCAGAACGAAGATCAATTTTTGAAAAGACATGGGCAGAATGGAGCTGATCGAAAAGGTCATCAATTCTGGGCAGCGGATACTTGTTTTTTTATAGTAGCTTGATTGATCATACGATAGTCAATACATATGCGAAGGGAACCATCCTTTTTCTTGACAAATAAAATGGGGGCTCCCCAAGGAGAGGTACTAGGGCAGATGAAACCCTTGTTAAGAAATTCCTGCAACTGCTTTTTTAGCTCAGTCAATTCAGCAGGAGCCATCCGATAGGGTGCCTGAGAAATAGGTGCGGTACCAGGTGCTAAATCAATAGAAAACTCAACATCACGATCTGGTGGTAGCCCAGGGAGCTCCTCAGGAAAGACACTCGGGTACTCACGCACTATATCAATGTTTTCTAGGGCACTTGTATCAGGATTGACTATGGTTACAGTTGCTAGGTATGCTTTTCACCCTTTAGCTATCAAGTTTTGGGCTTTAATTAGAGAAATGAAAATGTTTTGATTTCGATCTTTCCTTCCAGGAATTACAAGAATAGGGAGGTTGGGTTTGGAAATAATGACTTTCTTGGCACGACAGTCGATTAGAGCATGATTTTTATGGAGCCAATCCATCCCTAAAATAAGGTCAAAGTCTTCTATGTCTAAGATTATGAAATCTGACTCAAAACTACGTCCAGCATAAGATAGAGGGACTTTCTCGACAATATAGTAGGAGACTTTCATCTTCCCACTTGGAGTAGTTACATCAAGTACGTACTCTAAGTCCCTTATTTCAAAATTCAACATAAAGGCAAGATTCTTAGACATGAAAGTGTTTGTTGACCCAGAGTCAAAAAGAGTAACAATAAAATGGTCGGAGATTTGCATCATACCTATGTATACATATATTTTGTGTAAGGACTATGTACAAGATAATCATGATATAAAGTTCTGGAAATAATCTTGAATTTAAAAAGTACATTCCATGAGTTTGTTTTCATTGGCCTTCACCTCATCTGCATTCACAGCAAAGACATGGGCCTGTCGATGTTCACCTTGCCTGGCCCATGGTGGAGGGTGGGGGTAGCTGTCTATGAAGTGACCCTCTTGTTTGCAGTAATGGCAGACCAGGGACGGATACTTGCACTGGCCAGGGTGGAAGTTACCACAGTTACGACAACGAGGTATATTGGCGTTCCAGCCTGGACCCCTATTTTGGCCATGATTATGGTTTTGTGCAGGACCACAATTGTAATTCTGGTTCTGGCCTTGGGCAGGAGGATTCCTCTGGTTCTTCTGTTGGTTCCTGTTCTTATTGCCACTAATATGGGGTTTTCCCCTCTATTCAGGTTTTGCAGGTACAACTTCAGTTAGGCCTAGATAGGCAAGGGTAGGTAATGGTTTCCCGTGTCCCATCCCCAGGGTTCTCTCCATGGACAAGGCATGGTCATAGGCATCTTGAAAATTGGTGGGTTTGGATGAGGATACAAAAGCTTTTAGGGTAAGGAAAAGCCCATCAATGTAGCGGTCCAATTTTTATTCTTCGGTAAGGTTGGTGACATGCCTCTCCAGCAGGTGGAACTGTCGGCTGTATTCATCCACTGTGTTAGTTCCTTGGGCAAGGGTGAGGAATTGTTTTTGTTTCTCCTTTCTCTCAGATGTGGGTTGCGAAAATGGGTTTGAAGGCTTCCCAATTGACAGGGATGACCTGCTGTGACCGGATATAATTTTCCCACCACAATTTGGCCGCTCCCTTCAACTGGTAGGTGGCAAAACCAACCTTGTCTTGTTCAGGGCACCTCAAAACCCTAAAAGTGTTTTCCATGGACACTAACCAGGCATCAGCCTTGTCTAGGACATCATCTTTGTCTTCCCCATAGAAGGTTTCAGGATTGAGTTTCAGAAAATCCTGGATAGTGGTGGGTTTTGGGTTATGGGTTGGTACAAGGGATGATGTACGGACAGCCAGGTCATGGAGGGCATCCATAATGGCCTTTTGTTTTAGTTCCCATTCCCCCATATTGTTGGTCTTATTGGCAGAACCGACATCTTCATAATCATCCATGCAGGGCTTTTTCCCCTTGTCTTTAGTACTAGTGGTCCCTTCACCATCCCTGTTGTTCCTAGTTTTTGGGGCCATCTGCAAGAGTTCAACTGATATAAGTTTCCTTGTTTATAACCTTCAAAGCAAGAATATGATAGATCATTGCAACAAGTTTTCTCAATTTATTTTCAGATTTTAGTTGTTCCCGTCCTTAATTTACCCAAAATAGAGAGAGTATATAGATCAAGTCATGACACCTTAAGGAGAATGAGAAGATGAGGAGTCATCCTACTTCCTTCTAATAGGTGGCTTGGGTAATCCTTAAAGAAGAGATAAGATGCTAGAAGACTCTCTAGGGTTATAGGAAGTCCTTCCATCCATTTCTGGATCAACTAAGGCCAGGTGGAGCAGGAGGAACCTCAACCACCGTGAAGACAGATAGGAGGAATTATGCCAGAACCCCCTTTGTGCTCTTTCTAGACACCTCAGTTTTCACCATAGTGAATTTTAGGGCTTCCTTGGTTCAACGATTAAGAACATCATTTCACTAATGCATATGAAGTGTGTTATGGCTCTGATACCAACTGTCATGAATCCGTTCTTACCCTAATCCCAATCCCACTGTCCAAAAGAGCAGTGTTAAAGGGATTAGAGCGCCCGTCCCTGAGTGGCCCGAAAATCACACACAGATAATATGCAAAAATGAAATAACATCCTTCTTTATTAAAATGAACCAAAATGTTTAGTACATAAGGCCTGTAGGCAATAGGAAAGAGAAAAAGATAAGAACTAGCCTACAACTACATCCCTTTCACAATTAGCTGCCATGTGGAGTCCATAAGTGATGTAACAGTCTTTATTGCAGTGGATAATTGAGTAGATGAATCTAGTTCCTTGCATTACCTAAAATCGAGAAAATCAAGACACATTGTCAATGCAATTGCACGGTACGCTATATAAAAACAAGTAAAGCAATTTATAAGAAAACTAGTATGCTTGGCAGGACTTATGTTTCAAAACATTATCGAATGATCTTCCAAAAACCAAAATGTTATTCAACACGAATTTTATTACAAATTTCCCATTATACTGTAATTCAAGAAGCATGCTTATATTAGTTTAAGTGACTCTACTACCCCAACGCGATGTGTAGGTCACCAAGCTCCTTCTCACCAAAGGAGATAGGAGATCAAAGTGCAAAATCCCACCTTCCAATAAGGGAGTTTTGACTATATTCAATATCAACATTATCAACTTTTCCAACATCATTATCAACATCAATATACGGACAGTCATAATGGGTATTGTGATTTAGGGTTTAATGTTTCTCAAAATATAATATAGAAGAAAAACAGAAGACTATTCATAGGGAACAATATTTCATCCAGATAACTAGCCAAGCATATTTCAAGAGATACCTAAAAGTATCATCATACAACCAAGGAGAAGTAGTATAATAACGTACCTTTCTAAAAGAGTATTTGGAGTATAGATCCCAAGAGAGAGTAGATCAACCCTTTGAGTCAGATCCTAGATCAAAATATTGGATCAAGGGTCAAGATCATAGTTTAAAAAGATCATGCTTTGTTATTCAAGATTAGGGTTACATTTTCCTATTTCTACCTTAGGTTTAGGTCATCAACAATATTCCTCAAAAGTCCAACAAATATTCAAGTATCAAACATGTTTCATGAATGGATGACCTTCCTAGGTATACTTAGGAATATATGTCAACCCTAATTATTATTATCATTATTCCAATCTCTAGATCATTTCCAATATGAAATAGCACAGTTGGACTCAAAATTAGATTAGGGAGTCCTATGATTAAGAGGGCTTCTAGGTTAAGGTAAAGCATCTTTATATTAAGAATAAACCTTATTTCAAAGTATATGATTCATATTTTTAGGGTAAAGAGTTAAGAGGATTATATCTAACCCTTATTTTGTCAAAAAAGATTTGGTGTCTCAGAATGATTATTTGAATTAGGAATAAGAGTTTCTCAAGGATTAATCATCATATAAGATAATTAAATAAGAAAAGGATCAAGATCATGGCATATCAGTGATAAATATCGAGAATTAAGCTTCAAAAGTATTTTTAACAGGTATGTTGAATTTTTCTGATCAAGTTTGACTACTTATTCATAATTTTCAGAGTTTGGATGTATATTCTATGATTAAAATGAGACATGGGCATTTAAATGAATATCCTAGCAGAGGAGGGGTATACAATACCAGAAAAGAAGGCCAAGAAAAATGACGGGCGTTGGATCCCTCGATCAGACTTTATCAGATCTAGATCCTACGGCTGGGAGGTGGCCCACTTCTGATTGCTTGTGCAAGACTGAAGGAGCAGAGGAGGGCGCGAGGACCGTTGATCCTTGGTTAGATCAGCGTGGACCCAAATCCAAGGGCAGTTGTTGCTCGCCCCAACACTAGCACCCGCCTGCGAGCAGGGGTGCTCCGCGGCGGTGTGGTGGCCGAAGAATAAGGGAGTGAGAGAGGGAGGGATCGGTGTGAGGAGATAGAGTGCCGCTCGTCTTCGTGGTGGCGGGCCGACCTCAAATGGGGGTTTTATATAGTGTTTTGGTGATAGGGTTAGGGCTACCGGGGGCGGCGCACCCTAATGGGATGGCATGTTTCCTTGGACTCCAGGTAGTGAATCCGCAGCACCGATCCATGCGAAAGCTTCGAGAGGGGGTGCAGGATCATTTGGTCGAGTTATTGGGGTGACACCAACTGGTTTGGTTGATCGGGTTAGGAACCAGGGTGTCTTGTCCACCGTGGACCTTGCCATACTAGGCGCAAGGTAGGGGATGATGCCAGTGTCGTTGGATTGAGATCCAAGGTTGCTGGGTCGATCTGCTTTGCCCAGCGGCGCCCAAAGCAACGGATGGGTCGGGCCCATCAAGGAAAAGGAGGAAAGAGGTGGAAAAAGGCAAAGAAAACTAGGAAAAGGCTAAAATCTTAGAAAAATCATATAAAATCATAGGAAGGTCCAAATGATCTCAAATTGGACCATATCTTCAACATGAAGTGTAGAAAAATTTGTACAAGTTTAGAGACCAAAAGATATAGTTAACTAGTCAAACTCAAATGTTTGATCAAAGAGGTGTATTAAGCTAATTAAGGTGCTAGCAATACATAAATAAAAAAAAGCTAATTAAGGTGCTCAAGAGTGCATGAAATTAATAGAAGATAAATGAATTTTATTTTGGGTATCTATATTTATCAAGGAGTCAAAAGAGATTATAGATGATCATTATAAAGGTGAAGAACATAAATTAAATAATGGAAAAACTCACATTGTCACAGACACCCTGGGCTTAGCCTCCGTTTCAAAATGCATTTTGTCCTTCTCATAGACCTCCTCCACCGGTGGCTCTGTCTACTTAATAACAGATATATATTTCACTTGATGATGTACTTCAGCAGACTCTGCATTACCAGCAAGTCTTTGTTGATTTGCATGCTTCATGGCCACCACTTCAATGGCGATTTGAGTCACCATCGTCTCTAGTGTCCTCATCTGCGCTCCGTGACTTTGCAATGTCTGCCCAAATTTAGTTAAAATCTCACCCTGGGACTATAACTTCTTACTAAACATATTCATCATCTCTTGATTTTGTTTCACCACCTGGATGATCAAGTCGGTGCTTTTGTCCTCTGCAGCAGCCTGTGGTTTTGCATCGGGATCCTGCAGGAAATTGTTTGGGTCCTTCCATGAATTTTTTTTATCTTTCCTCCAAGAATAATCATTGTTTTTGTACCCCTGTTGTTGGCACATAAATTTCACTTGTGCCTCATCATCAGATTCTTCATCTTCCTTTGCTAGCAATTTCTTGGCTAATAAGTCCATCTTCTCATTCAGCTCCTTGATGGCCTTTGACTCACCTGTGACTCGGGCCTGCTCTGGTGTCTCTCTGTTGCCCCAGGATTGCTTTCTAGCCATATTCTTCAGGATTTCCCAACACCTAGTGCCAGTGTTGTTCAAGAAGAAACTAGAACATGCAGAGTCTAGATTGATCCTGTCATGCTCATTTAAAGCAAAGTAGAAGATCTTCACTTGTTTTTCTTTATCCAGCCCATGATGTGGACACTTCCGCAACATTATCTGGAAGTGCTCCCACGTCTCAGAATATGTCTCGCCAGCCCTTTGACAGAAATTGTGAATCTTCCGTACTAGGTCATTGGTTTTCTCCGGTGGAAAGAATCTCTCGAAGAAAACCTTGATCATTTGATCCCAAGTCTCAACGGTCTCATCATCTAGGTTATGCAGCCATTCACGTGCATTACCTGCAAGAGAGCTGGGAAACAACTTCAAATACAGTGTCTCCTATGGAAACCTATCTATCTTGATCATATCGCAATTTTCCATGAAAGTGTTGATGTATGCAACTGGGTCTTCATTCTTCAGCCCGTGAAATGCTTGAGACTTGACCAAGTTTATCAGTGTCAGATCAATCTTATAGGTTGGAATGTTAACTGCCTGCTTTTTTATCGACCCCTTTGATGCCGATGAGGAAGAAGCCTTTATCTTCTCCCATATTGTCTGTTCCTCAACCATGGCTTCTGGTTCAGAGTCTAAATCTATATCCTCAGGTTGATCTTTAATGTTGTTCTCCTCGTCGTCTGATCCCAACGGTGGAACCCCTGGTGATGGCAGTGTGTAGTTTGTGCTATACATCTTCACCATGCACTGGTACCTGCAAGGTAATAAATTTTATTTAGTACAGTGCTAGACGATTGCTAAATATGAGAGATAAATGATTAATTTCAAAAAAAAAATAATAAAATATAATGTAGCCTAGAGTGGCCGCTTGCAGCACTCGTAGTGCCGACATTTGTTGTGACAAAGTGGTTTCTGGCTTAATTCCAAGGACGGAATTTCTTTTAAGGTGTGTAGGATGTGATGGGGTGGACTTTTAGAACCCTTAAATGTCTAATGACATAAGTGAATTCATGTGTTTGAGTTATTTAAGAGTTTGAAAGTGATTTGACAAATACAGATGCTTATTGGTGTTGATATCATTATTAAGATCCATAAGTTTATGCCTATTTGAGGAATTTAATTGATTGGTCACATAGTTGAGTTTTGACACCAAAGTTGGATGGGAGATAGCTTGGATGATAATAAAGCTATGAACAAAGTTGCATGAGGTTTCGATGCTCCTAGAAAGAGTTACTTAGGTTTAGATTTGGAAAATAATGTACAAGCTTGATGTAGCTAAGTAATGACTTGTGATCTAGGTGTTGGATGTCATAAAGTGTCATGACCCTATTCATTATGGTCGCAACAATACCCAAAAGAAGCCACAGATCAAGAAGACAGTAGGTTGATCCAGGTCCTTGCTTATGATCTAACTGTGGAAAGTATATTACCTACTTCTAAACGGTTCCAATATCATGGAGCCATGCGCTTAACTAGAGTAACAATGTGAGTGTTTCTCCACTCCAGCCACGATCAATGTTTGTGGGGTGAGTGGAGAGAGAGACCACTTGCTTCATCAAGAGATGCAGTTTAAGGTCTCCCGAGACTACTACATCATGCCTCTAGCCAACCTCTCCATTGGCAGTCGCAGGGAGAGTACGAGACCAGTGATGAGTATCAATATCCGACCATGGATAGGAGACGGAGGTTGAGGAGCGCAAGACTCCTTGCCTTCGTTCTATCGTGAGGCATCGCTCTAGCCTGCAGTGTCAGGCGGGGAGGAGCCATGTGGCTGCGACTCCTTGACACAGAGAAGCTGAGGAGGTCCAGGAGTAGGAGATCGCAACAGAGTGCTGGCCAGAGGTTAGAGACAGCGGCGGCATCATGGGGAAGAACCATGTCTCACATAGGCTACCGTCGAGGAGGAGATGCAGTACTGTAACGACCTGGAGGAAGGAAGCAATCACGACCGGAGTTGTTGTTTGTAGAGGTACTAGAATGGAGAACAGAAACCATAGGTTTTTCCTCGTCGGATTTGTGTAACAGCGGTGAATTCCAGGAGATGACACACACAAGCATCAATCGAGCCATAAGGAGGAGACATCCATGGTGATTCTGAGAAGCCGTGGATGGCCAAATAAGGGTGTCACACCTACAGAAAGAAGATAGATCTGAGGAGAGGGTGTAGTGCTTCATCTCAACAGAGTATCAAGATGTGATGGTTCTCTTCAGCCAAAAGCTTAGCGTCGGGAGGCAGCGTCGAAGAACGTGGGAGAGCCTGATGTGATGGGGTGGACTTTTAGAACCCTTAAATGTCTAATGACATAAGTGAATTCATGTGTTTGAGTTATTTAAGAGTTTGAAAGTGCTTTGACAAATACATATGCTTATTGGTGTTGATATCATTATTAAGATCCATAAGTTTATGCCTATTTGAGGAATTTAATTGATTGGTCACGTAGTTGAGTTTTGACACCAAAGTTGGATGGGAGATAGCTTGGATGATAATAAACCTATGAACAAAGTTGCATGAGGTTTTGATGCTCCTAGAAGGAGTTACTTAGGTTTAGATTTGGAAAATAATGTACAAGCTTGATGTAGCTAAGTAATGACTTTTGATCTAGGTGTTGGATGTCATACAGTGTCATGACCCTATTCATTATGGTCGCATCAATACCCAAAAGAAGCCACAGATCAAGAAGACAGTAGGTTGATCTAGGTCCTTGCTTATGATCTAACAGTGGAAAGTATATCACCTACTTCTAAACGGTTCCAATATCATGGAGCCGTGTGCTTAACTAGAGTAACAACGTGAGTGTTTCTCCACTCCAGCCACGATCAGTGTTTGTGAAGTGAGTGGAGAGAGAGACCACTTGCCTCGTCAAGAGCTACAGTTCAAGGTCTCACGAAACTACTACATCATGCCTCTAGCCAACCTCTCCATTGGCAGTCGTAGGGAGAGTACGAGAACAGTGATGAGTATCAATATCCGACCATGCATAGGAGATGGAGGTTGAGGAGCGCAAGACTCCTTGCCTTCGTTCTGTCGTGAGGCATCGCTCTAGCCTACAGTGTCAGGCGGGGAGGAGCCATGTGGCTGCGGCTCTGTGACACAGAGAAGCTGAGGAGGTCCAGGAGGAGGAGATCGCAACAGAGTGTTGGCCAGAGGTTAGAGACAGCGGCGGCGTCGTGCGGAAGAACCCCATCTCACATAGGCTGCCGTCGAGGAGGAGATGTAGTACCGTAACGACCTGGAGGAAGGAAGCAATAACGAACGGAGTTGTTGTTTGTAGAGGTACTAGAATGGTGAACGGAAACCATAGGTTTTTCCTCGTCGGAGTTGTGTAACGGCGGCAGATTCCAGGAGATGACGCACACAAGCATCAATCGAGCCGTAAGGAAGAGACATCCATGGTGATTCTGAGAAGCCGAGGATGGCCAAATAAGGGCGCCGCTCCTATAGAGAGAAGATAGATCTGAGGAGAAGGTGTAGTGCTTCATCTCGACGGAGTATCAACATGTGATGGTTCTCTTCAGCCAAAAGCTTAGCGTCGGGAGGCAACGTCGAAGAACGTGGGAGAGCCTCACAATGACGGATGCGGACAGGCGTTGTGCAGCGACAGAGCATGGAGGAGAAGATTCGTTAGGCCAGGCGGTGCCGGCACTGGATCAGGGAGAACGCGAGACATATTGCTCGCGTGTGAGAAAGAAAGTCGGTCCAAGCAGACCATGTCATGAACTGGAACCGAAATATGTGTTGAACCAGACCGGCTCAACAGCAAGGAGCTACGCCCAACTCTGGTAGCCACGTGGTAGTACACCATTGGCCATTCAAGGTAAATATCTCATAAAAGTCCAGATCATAAATAATTCATAGTAATTTGCTCGAATATCATAAAAATGCAAACAAAGTATCCAAATTCTCAGAAAAATGAGTAGAATAACATGGTACTATAAAATCAGTGTTTTGATGAACTAATATTAGGAATATCGTGTAAATTGTATAATGCTTATACCTTTTGTTATAAATAGTAAATTATGGCCTAAAATTATGAGAACCTATTTATAAATCATAAATCATGTTTTTAGTCCATGTAAGGTCAGTAATAATGATGTTGAATGCACGAAATCATGTAATTTTCTTAGAATGTCTATTTAGGGCTAATAACCCTAAATAAAATGCAATAAATGCACACATGCTCAATAAATGAGGAAATTCACAGAGTAAGCGCATAACAGTATATGAAACCTCAGTTTTAATTATGAGATCATAAAAATGAACAGAATCTATGTTATATGAAGATGAATCTTAATACATGTTATGAAACCCTAATCTAGGTTAATGATGTAACCTAGGGTTAATATGTGCACAAAAAGGATTTGGAACCTAATGCTCAAATAATGAACCATAATATAGAATATGACATCGGTAAGATAATCCCAAGAAGATAATAGCAGTAACAATGAGAATATCCTAATGAACTAAGAGAAACCCTAATGGACATAATTAGGGTTAAGATGAGATATAATAGGATGAGAACCTGATGGTATGTGGTCTTGTCTTAATCAGGGTTTTACCAAGGATAGATGACATGAGGAACATGTGATTAGGATGTCTCTTTGGAAGGTACGCCATTACCTCTTACTTGGCTTATTATATAATATGCTTGTGTTATATGGTAGTAAAGACATGGCATAAGGTATTGATTGAAATGATTGTTCTTGTATGATATGTTGCATGATTTTCCATACTTATGGCTATGAACACTTGAAACATAACATATTTAATCCATCATATGATACCACTAAACTCTTTGGTAGTACAGTGCATTGAAGTGATCTCAAACTCTTTGGTAGTAGATCACATGTGTTAGATCTCAAACTCTTTGGTAGTAGATCACATGTAATATGATCTCAAACTCTTTGGTAGTAGATCATAAGGCCTAAAATCATCAAAGCCCTTGGGGGCAGATGTATGAGATATATGATGGAAACTAAGCTTAAAATATGTGTTCTCTTTTTTTATTGTATATCTTCGTGCAACTATACACCTTTTCTTATATTTTTGTTTAATGCTGCCAAGTATTAGTTTTATCTTATTGCCAAGATATGATGAGAGGTATATAAAAGACACGTAGGCTTACTCAGTACAATATTCTTGAAATATTGTGCTGACGTGTACCGCATGTAATCTTTTGTTTAGGTTGTGGTTATGCTCTTGAAGATCCAGGATAGTTGAGAGTTGTGTGGCGAGCTGATGTACAGGTGGACCTGTTGTCTTAAGATCATGTAGTTTAGTTGTAGTACATGTATATGTATAAGTTTTCTATTCAATATGTAATATCAAATGTTGTAACAATTCATGTTGTAATTATATGTTGAATGGTGAACATGTGTGTATGGTTTTATTGTTGTTCATGTGCATGTTCTACTGATTGATTTTCCTTATGACTTCCTTTGATTTTCTTCTTCTCAGCCTCATGTGGGATGTTTAAATTGGGATTCTTGCTGAGGTGAGGGTTTCAATTTGGACGTCACACATCAGATTACGTTTTAGAAAATCCGGAGACGTCACAGGTGGTATCAGAGCATGAACAACAGCAAAGCCTGACATTTGCTCATTATGCAACTCAAAACTAAAGAACCTTGAACTTAATAATCTTTAGGGTTAGATTAGTCGTCTTTTAGAGACTAGATCTGACCTAACCTCTAGGTTAGCACCTAGATGTCTGAGAACTAGGTCTAGACTGGTGCTTGTTGTGTAGCAAATCCTTAAATGTCATTCTTTCCTTGTAGTGCAGCGGTATGGGACGTTGCACTATTTGGAAATGATGTGCATTAAGGGAAGAGAAATCCTAGACATATAGTGCTAGTTGTCTAGGATAGCTACACTAGTCTACACCATGTTCTAACCCTTTTCACTAGTTTTCATGACACTAGACTCTCTACTATGTGTGGGACACTCGTTTCTGGTTTTGGTTTTTGATTCCAAATAAATCGAACCTGGATAATTTTCTCTGACGCTTGTTTTATCGGAGAAAAACTATATAATATTTTATTATGTATATGTATTACAAAAATGTGTCCCCACACATGTACGAGTAGGAGGTGGTCATGTAACCTATGTGAAAGTGAATGACATCAGTCTAGAAGAGAGAGTAGTTCTAGATTAGATGTCTAGAGCCTTTTTGATGCAGATGATAGATGGAATAGATGATATAAGTTTTGATGATATGATGTAAGTCTTACATAGATGATATAAGATGGTTATGATGATCTATGTTTGTCTTTGAGAACTTAAGTTCAATTTTGTGGTTTTGAGATAAGTTTTGATGATGCAAGTATGCATTCTTTTATGAGATAAGATAAGCTAAGTTAAGACAAGGATGTGAGTCAGCATGAGCCTCAATCTCTTTTATGAAGGAGGACCTCTAGTGTTAGGACCAGTTTCAGGGTTAACTCCAGAGAGAGTGAGACCCATTGGGAGAAGGTTAGAGAACCTAAACTCCAAGGTATGAGAAATACAAAAAATATGTGAGATGATATGTCCTAAACTAGAATACTCCTGAGTGATTGAGTTGAGTTGCTTTTTGCATGATTCCAAAAGTTCCTAGAACCCTAGATGTCCTTGGGAGGACCAAACCCCAGAGATAGAGAGAGGCTCATTATATGTGTATGTGAACATGAATATGAGTACCTGCCATCTGGGTGAGGGAGAGAGCCCAAGACCCCGGAGGAGGTAGCTATCTTAGTTTCTGTGAAGCCTCATGCTCGGGTTGGTGTTTTCCCACATAGGAATCTAGTGGTGTATATAAGAGAGTTTTGGGTAATATGTTTCATGGGTATAAGACCTATGAAGAGAATCACATAGCATGTTGTGGTTTGTGCTTATGTGGCTAGAGCTAATGAAGCTATTAGCTAGTGCCAATGAGATAATCTGAGAACCCTAAGCTAAGAGAGAAAAGATAAAGTATGTGCTTATGAGATACTCATAGGGTTGAGTTAGCTCAGAGAGACTGAGCATGACACTACCCTTGTGGTATGGGTTAGAGGAACCTCATTGGGACTACATAAAGTTTTGATACATGTTTCACGAGCCACTTATATAAGTTTGTTTAGCACAACCATGATATAATATATATGTAAGGATGTGATCTAATCTCGAAATGTGATATATATACACGATATGATGGAAACTTAGAGACGGTTTAATAGATATGAAAGTATATATGGTTAACCATATACATGAATAATGATGATAATCTGATACTGTCAGTTAATCTTGTGAGAAAATCACTAAAAATTGTTGCAAATTATTATGAGCAATGAAATAACATCATATGAATGAAACATGTTACATGATGTGTTAATCTTAGTGCTTAATAAAGATGAAAAATATGTAGTTTGATAGTTAGCACAACATAATGATGATGGCACCTTGATATAATGAGTTAATCTTAGCTAACTCCTTTAGAACATGGTAATATGATGCGGGAACCCTAATGCATGGATAAAGATAAAGTTGCAACCTTAATGCATGAGATATGTAATGAAATAACCAAAGTGTTTGTGCACACAAGATGGTTGTAAAACATCCTAATAGTGCTTTGGATACATGGTTCTAGGTAACCTTTGCAGATATGATACACATAGAATGGTGCCTACATATGGAAGAAGATCCTTAGTTTTTCCTTGGAGTATGAGTATGGTGTACTTTCGAGGACAAAAGTTCTTTTAAGATGTATATGATGTGACAAAGTGGTTTCTGGCTTAATTCCGAGGACGGAATTTCTTTTAAGGTGTGTAGGATGTGATGGGGTGGACTTTTAGAACCCTTAAATGTCTAATGACATAAGTGAATTCATGTGTTTGAGTTATTTAAGAGTTTGAAAGTGCTTTGAAAAATACAGATGCTTATTGGTGTTGATATCATTATTAAGATCCATAAGTTTATGCCTATTTGAGGAATTTAATTGATTGGTCACGTAGTTGAGTTTTGACACCAAAGTTGGATGGGAGATAGCTTGGATGATAATAAAGCTATGAACAAAGTTGCATGAGGTTTCGATGCTCCTAGAAGGAGTTACTTAGGTTTAGATTTGGAAAATAATGTACAAGCTTGATGTAGCGAAGTAATGACTTTTGATCTAGGTGTTGGATGTCATACAGTGTCATGACCCTATTCATTATGGTCACAGCAATACCCGAAAGAAGCCACATATCAAGAAGACAATAGGTTGATCCAGGTCCTTTCTTATGATCTAACAGTGGAAAGTATATCACCTACTTCTAAACAGTTCCAATATCATGGAGCCATGCGCTTAACTAGAGTAACAACGTGAGTGTTTCTCCACTCTAGCCACAATCAGTGTTTGTGGGGTGAGTGGAGAGCGAGACCACTTGCCTCGTCAAGAGCTACAGTTCAAGGTTACACGAGACTACTACATCATGCCTCTAGCCAACCTCTCCATTGGCAGTCACAGGGAGAGTACGAGAGCAGTGATGAGTATCAATATACGACCATGGATAGGAGATGGAGGTTGAGGAGTGCAAGACTCCTTGCCTTCGTTCTGTCATGAGGCATCGCTCTAGCCTGCAGTGTCAGGCGGGGAGGAGCCATGTGGCTCCGTGACGTAGAGAAGCTGAGGAGGTCCAGGAGGAGGAGATCGCAACAGAGTGCTGGCCAGAGGTTAGAGACAGCGGCGGCGTTGTGCGGAAGAACCCCGTCTCACATAGGCTGCCGTCGAGGAGGAGATGCAGTACTGTAACGACCTGGATGAAGGAAGCAATCACAACCGAAGTTGTTGTTTGTAGAGGTACTAGAATGGAGAACGGAAACCATAGGTTTTTCCTCGTCAGAGTTGTGTAACGGCGGTGGATTCCAGGAGATGACGCACACAGGCATCAATCGAGCCGTAAGGAGGAGACATCCATGGTGATTCTGAGAAGCTGAGTATGGCCAAATAAGGGCGCCGCACCTACATCGAGAAGATAGATCTGAGGAGAAGGTGTAGTGCTTCATCTCGACGGAGTATCAGGATGTGATGGTTCTCTTCAGCCAAAAGCTTAGCATTGGGAGGCAGCGTCGAAGAACGTGGGAGAGCCTCAAAATGACGGACGCAGACAGGCATCGTGCGGCGACAGAGCAAGGAGGAGAAGAGTCGTTAGGCCAGGCGGCGCCACTGCTGGATCACGGAGAACGCGAGATAGATTGCTCGCGTGTGAGAAAGAAAGCTGGTCCTAGCAGACCATGTTGTGAACTGGAACCGAAATATGTGTTGAACCAGACCGTCTCAACAGCAAGGAGCTACACCCAACTCTGGTAGCCACGTGGTAGTACACCATTGGCCATTCAAGGTAAATATCTCATAAAAGTCCAGATCGTAAATAATTCATAGTAATTCGCTCGAATATCATAAAAATGCAAACAAAGTATCCAAATTCTTAGAAAAATGAGTAGAATAACATGGTACTATAAAATCAGTGTTTTGATGCACTAATATTAGGACTATCGTGTAAATTGTATAATGCTTATACCTTTTGTTATAAATAGTAAATGATGGCCTAAAATTATGAGAACCTGCTTATAAATCATAAATCATGTTTTTAGTCCATGTAAGGTTAGTAATAATGATGTTGAATGCACGAAATCATGTAATTTGCTTAGAATGTCTATTTAGGGCTAATAACACTAAATAAAATGCAATAAATGCACACATGCTCAATAAATGAGGAAATTCACAGAGTAAGCTCATAACAGTATATGAAACCTTAGTTTTAATTATGAGATCATAACAATGAACAGAATCTATGTTACATGAAGATGAATCTTAATACATGTTATGAAACCCTAATCTAGGTTAATGATGTAACCTAGGGTTAATATGTGCACAAAAAGGATTTGGTACCTAATGCACAGATAATGAACCATAATATAGAATATGACATCGGTAAAATAATCCCAAGAAGATAATAGCAGTAACAATGAGAATATCCTAATGAACTAAGAGAAACCCTAATGGACATAATTAGGGTTAAGATGAGATATAATAGGATGAGAACCTGATGAGATATAATCAGGGTTTTACCATGGATAGATGACATGAGGAACATGTGATTAGGATGTCTCTTTGGAAGGTACGCCATTACCTCTTACTTGGCTTATTATACAATATGCTTGTGTTATATGGTAGTAAAGACTTGGCATATGGTATTGATTGAAATGATTGTTCTTGTATGATATGTTGCATGATTTTCCATACTTATGGATATGAACACTTGAAACATAACATATTTGATCCATCATATGATAGCACTAAACTCTTTGGTAGTACAGTGCATTGAAGTGATCTCAAACTCTTTGGTAGTAGATCACATGTGTTAGATCTCAAACTCTTTGGTAGTAGATCACACATAATATGATCTGAAACTCTTTGGTAGTAGATCATAAGGCCTAAAATCATCAAAGTCCTTGGGGGCAGATGTATGAGATATATGATGGAAACTAAGCTTAAAATATGTGTTCTCTTTTGTTATTGAATATCTTCGTGCAACTATACGCCTTTTCTTGTATTTTTGTTTAATGCTTCCAAGTATTAGTTTTATCTTATTGCCAAGATATGATGAGAGATATATAAAAGACACGTAGGCATACTCAGTACAATATTCTTGAAATATTGTGCTGATGTGTACCGTATGTAATCTTTTGTTTAGGTTGTGGTTATTCACTTGAAGATCCATGATAGTTGAGAGTTGTGTGGCGAGCTGATGTACATGTGGACCTGTTGTCTTAAGATCCTATAGTTTAGTTGTAGTACATGTATATGTATAAGTTTGTTGTTCAACATGTAATATCAAATGTTGTAACAATTCATGTTGTAATTATATGTTGAATGGTGAACATGTGTGTATGGTTTTATTATTTTTCATGTGCATGTGCTACTGATTGATTTTCCTTATGACTTCCTTCGATTTTCTTCTTCTTAGCCTCATGTGGGATGTTTAAATTGGGATTCTTGCTGAGGTGAGGGTTTCAATTTGGACGTCACACATCAGATTAAGTTTTAGAAAATCTTGGGACGTCACAGTAGTCGTGTCCCCGGCAACGACGCCAAAAACTTGACATGATTTTACCGTGCGTATAACGCAAGTGCACGCGTCAGAGTAATATAGGCCTTTGTGAGGCCCGAGTCGAACACAGGGACAATGAAATGTCGGTAGACTACTTACTAACTACTCGCGATCAGCTAGACCAATTAAAAGGTTTTGAGAGTTGATTAAAAAAATAAAACTAAAAGAAAACAAAGAAATTGATTAAATGTTTAGTTTAATCAATTTAAATGGGAATTTTTAGGATTGCAGTTTCACCGCGGGTTCTCGTTGTATTTATTTCTACAAAGTTAATCAAATTCATCTCTCATTCTGGGTAGTGGCCTGTAGTCAGAATTGTTCGCTGTTGTGATACAATTCACTACCTAAATCTAGGTCGGTTCCACGGTCTTAGTAACCTATACCCTAAACTAGGTGCATGAATACCAAACTCTGGGTTTCCACCATTAACAGTACATCACCTTATTCAAGGGATTTGTTAATTAATGTGAATTTCGTCTGTTTTCAACCGTTAATTCTTCTTTCAAAGCAATTAAAGCCATTAGATTATCATTAGGGTGATCAATCATAATGATATAATGGAGAAAACAAAATCATACCACGGATTTAAGAGATAAAATATGAATTACTTTGGTAAAAATGTCATACAATGATTACCCGGGCTACTCCCGGTCCTAAAGACAAAGGGGATTAGCCCCGCATGTTCATCTCAATGAAAGACATGGTGAGAGAAAGGGAAAACATGGAGAAAATGTGAATGAAAGTGATGTAAACCCCTGAATGGAGGAGATCCGGGCGTTCCTTGCCATAGAGTGCACGATCTACAGCCTTCCGGTGGTGGAAAACGTCTTATGCGGCTCTCAGAACGATCAGGGCATGATTCCGGGCTCCATTCTTCTCTCCACCTCTCCTCGGGACTTATGCAACAGATAATGACATGATACCCTGCTTAGGGAAGCCAAAATTAGGTATATGGACCCCTTTAGGTCATCAAAACATCACCATCGTCCGATTCAGGCTGATCTGAAATAGAAACTGATCTGACGGCATCGATACCTTCGATGCGGGTCGATGGTATCGACCCGTCATAATATCAGCAAGCTTGATTTTTTTTCTCTAACGTTCTGCCTGATGCAGACTCAATAGCATCGACACAGGTCGAAGGTATCGACACCTTTAGGTGTTGGTTTTGTCACCATTCTGACACTGAAGCTATGCAACATCGATAATATCGACTTTTGTGTCGATAGTATTGACCGATTGATTGCTGGCTCGCTGTAGGTATCTCGCTACCATCGACTTCCCAGTCGATGGTATCGACTCATCTTGGCTCCTAGCGGCTATCTCACTGTGACTGTGTCGATACTATCGACGGATGTCGATGGTATCGACAGTTGTGTATATGTGTTCTTCCTGAAATTTCAAGACAAAGCCAAATCAGCTATGCTAAAACCCATTATTATGATCATTTATAATCAAAGTGATAAAATATGAGAGATTTGATACAAAATGAGATTATAGACTAAAGCGAATGAATCATGCGATGCTAACCACAAAAGTGACTAATAAACACATAAAATGCATGTAAAATAAGTCTATAAATGCGACTCAAAATCCTCGCATCATGGACCAAAAGAGAATTAAAAGTAATAAATGCATTATAGAGGTTAAAACCCTAATGTTGGCATAGAAATCTTAAGCTGGAATCCAAGTTGATCTTGAGAATGTTTTGAATAAAACAATGACACTTGGATGTTATGCATTAATGTCAGGATATTGTTGATTTCTTGATTGATTGTTCTTGAATATTCTTGCTTGGACATCAAGTTACTCTAGCTCAGGTATGTGGTTACGCTTATGGATAATTACTTTAGTTTCACGGTGGTTCTCGAATGTTTTATCAGTTGCCTAAAAATAACTGCTTGGATGACTTTTATTTCATGCAACTATAAAGTGACTATGATTATCACCATAAATATTTATACATGACTGGCTCAGATCCTATTCCTCCTCTGTGGCTTGGCAAAGGCTAAAAAGGGTAACCTAGAGCAAGGTCTAGGCTATCATGAGTTAGAAATTGGGCTACCCACGTGTAGTTCCATGAGACTCTTTAGCACACCATGAGTTAAGGAGTTGGCTACCTACGGGCAATTCCATGTGACTCAACCCTTGAAATTGATGCACCTGTTAGGTAGGATCATGAGGGGTTTAATGGGGATCTACCATAAGGAAGGTAGCATCTATGTCTAGTGCAGGGACAACGCAAAGGCTAGGGTATGTATGGATTGAGCAGTGATGCGGAAAACGTAAAGTTGTTTGTTAAATCATAATTGAATGCAATATGTTGTTACAATTAATTGCATGATTATTGTTTCCCCCACATACTAGCTTTATGCTGACCGACGTTTTGTTTGTCGGCGTTTTAGGTACAATGAAAAGAACAAACAGTAAAGTGGCATACGTGGAATTTAATATGAATTAAAGTGCGAGGAGGAATAGTTAGAATAGAATTAATACATGGATAGAAGTCTAGAAATCCAAGTTTTCAAAAGGTATGTAAAGTTTTATTTTATACCAGATTTTAGTATAGTTTGGTAGAATTTGATAATTGTTATTGATTATTTGTCCAACCTTTGATCCGGAAATTGGGATAACGACTCTGACCTCTTGGTCTCCCTTAATTGGGGGTTACCGGGAGGAGGGGTTGTTACATTTATTGTAACATCCCAGGATTTGAGGCCTTGGATAAGTTGATCTTAAAAGGAATGATTGGACTACCCATATCACCAAGGTGCACCTCCTTTTCCGAGAGCCCATCACTAAAGAACTCCATAGTTAAGTGTGCTCAGCTTGGAGTAGTACTGGGATGGGTGACCAGTCGGGAAGTTGACCCCGGCTTGCGCGTGAGGAAAAAGCGCGCAGTTAAGGCTACTGGTGGTCTATGGGGCCAGTCGTCATTCTTGAAACTCTACTAGAGCCTTGGGTAGTGGGCCCAGGCGTTACAAATGGTATCAGAGCCTTAACCCCTCCAGTAGGTGGTGCCCACATGGGCATGGCATGCCAGTCTTGAGCCGTGCGGTCCAGGCATGTAGGAAAGGGCTTTCCATGGTTGACGTTACTACCCTTGCACTGGTATTCCGTGATTGGGAGCTGGGTGTCCATGGGCCATTGTGGGTCAGCACTGAAATGGGGAAGAGATTATGAGGCCTTATAATTGAGCCTTGATGAGGACGTCAAGAGTCAAGTTGGGGATATTGTAACATCCCAGGATTTGAGGCCTTAGATGAAAAGATCTTAAAAGGAATGATTGGACTACCCATATCACCAAGGTGCACCTCCTTTTCTGGGAGCCCATCACTAAGAACTCTATAGTTAAGTGTGCTCAGCTTGGAGTAATACTGGGATGGGTGACCTGTCAAGAAGTTGATCATCGCATGCGTGTGAGTGAGGACAAAGCATGCAGTTAAGGCTAGTGGTGGTATGTGGGGACAGTCGTCATTCCTAAAACTCTACTAGAGCCTTGGGAAGTTGGCCCAAGCGTTACATTACCCATGCAAACTTAGAAATCACATCCCTATAATTTTTGAAGTACACTAATATAAGGGTGAGAAATTACCCACATATGTATCTAAGGATTTGATGAATGTATATCATCCCAAGTTTCTATCTTAGCTTTCAAATTTTTTTGATGTGGATCTTGTAATTTTCTTTAGTTCTATGAAAAGTTAGGTTCAATTCAAATTTGGGTTGTTTTGTTCTATTTTACTTTAATATCTTGTTATTCATGGTAGAGTTAAGAACAATGACATAAGGAAATCTTCTACCTTTGCACTTGTGTTTTCTATAACTCATTTTTTTCCATACGTCCATGCATGTTGCATTGCTTATGGCTAGGCACCACATCAGCCATGATGTTGAACCAACTAATCCAAACCACCAAGGACACCCAATCAGTTGTGCTACTTAATGGACCAATGTCCATCATTCCACATGGAGAAAACCCCCTAGGAAAATGCATCAAATGATCTTTCCCATCAACAAATGGAAAACTGTAAGGAGTGGGAATCGAGAGGGGATCAACTCCCCACTTAATTTGAGGAATAAGTTCATCCATTCTAAACAAACTGAAAATGTATGTGGGAATAGGTATAAATTTTTTGCTTCTCAAGTAATGGTATTCAAAATGACCAAAGTATAGGAGAGGAATATGACTATATTCAATTTTTCAAAAAGTACACCATCATCTTTCAAAGGGGTTTACATGAATGTTACAACATAAGGTATTGTTGTCTTTTTGATATGTCATACTCATATTTCGATGATGCAAATATTACCCAAATTATGTTACTAACATGACCTTTAAGTATTTTGGGTGATCAAGTAACTAAGTCAAGATCCAACTACAAAGACCTTGCAATTATATGTTTGGATACTTGCAAATCAAGTTGTACTATGTATTTACCTATTTGTTTGTACACATCTGTTTTCATACAACTTGATAGACATGATGTACATACAAGTGATGATTCTCCACAACCTACCAAAACCCTATCATACAATCACACGAAGACTTTAGGATTGATAGGTTTCATATGAGTCATTAATAGGACCTCACATACATTACAAATCATGACACAAAGTTCTTCCCGGTCAAACGATTTGTGGACTAAGACACACTTGGTTGAAGACTTAGATAATTGAGAAATACCCTTGCATATCTAGAGTTCTGATTCAATCTCGGTCGACAATATTTTCGATCAAGAATCTAGTCAAAGAAAAGTTCGATAGAAATAGATTTTTTGGACCGAGTAGATGGACCAACACATAGCTGTTAGAGAAATTTGACCCCATAAATTAATCTGATCGACAATATTATGTATCGAGACTCTACCGATAAAAAATATTGTGGACCGAGAAAGGTTCTGGAATCTCTTTTAATTAACAATCAAATTAGTTGTTGCAACCCAATTAATTTTAACCACACAATTAATTGACCACAAAGAACAATCTAGACACTACCACAACTACCCTAACCACTTGAAAACATATCTTGTAAATAGGATTGGTATTAAGACAACTAGACATAAATTTTTTTCACAACTTGGCATATTACATTGCAACAAAATTTGATACATACTAGAGCATATTTGCCATCTTTCTCAAAGAGCTTAGGTCCAATACTTCAAGTTGTTGTCTTTCTCGGTCTAATCCCTTAGCTTAGGTATATTATCCTCTCCACCTAATACTACTTTTCTTAAACCATTTTGAATTGGATCATCATCACTTATCCATAAGAGTTGAATTGTATTACTCTTGGGCTAATTGTTACTTTCTTTCTCCATTCTATTTCTTCTTTGTTGTATTACTCTTGGGCTACTTCTTGGAGTGAAGGTTGTCCAGGAACTTGGGAGAAGAAGGAGTCTTCTCAACCTATTGCTCTCCCACTAGTCATTAAAGAAGAGGTGAAGAATAGTGCTCTTCCAAGTTTGTGAAAGAAGTGGTAGATCGGTGTTCTTCTAAGTCCATCAAAGAAGAGGCAAAGAGGGTGACCTCCAACAGCCTGTCAAATAAGGTGTAGTTCTCCTTGAGTTGAAAAGGAAGGTTAGTGTAACACCCCTAACATGGTTTTTAGGATAACCATATTTGTTTTGCTTAAGAAATTTGTTTATAACATTAATATAATCCTTTAAGGTGTTTTACTAACATGTTACATGCCTATGTTTCAAGTTTGGCCCTATTTGAATAATGTTTGAGCAAAGTTTGCTTATTTTGGACTAGAGTGCAATTTACCCAAGATAAGGGGTTATCTTGCAATATGAAACATGCTGAGCATGCCCTTAGTGCTTTTGCATCATAAGGAGAGGATGATGATATGGGGAGCCTTGTGGAGAGCTTAAGTTTCAAGTTGAGCCTATGTGGATGATGCTTGTGCTTTGTGTGCTAGTTTTGATGTAAGTTGTAATTTACCAAATGTAATGTGTTGACATGCAAATTACCATCTCTAGAGTGTCCATTCTCTCTCTTAGCATCATTAAGAGGAGAGATAATGGAGGTGGCACCTTTTTTGAGTCTTGGTTGAGTGATAACACTCTTGGTGGTGAAAGAACAAAAGATTATTGAGTATATTGAACCCTAATAAGGTTGTGTGGAGTTATGAAGAGTATATGGGAGTAACTATAAGTTTAGAAACCATAGTGGAGGTCCCATATGGGTTTATAAACTTTTTAGAAGTGTTCATATCAGGCTAAGCACCTCAAGTAGGTGAAGCCTATCAGTTTAGATGTTCCTTGCAAAAGTTGTATCAGTTAGCATATAAAGTAATATTGGGTTGTGATATCTTGTCAAGAAAGCTTTCCAATGGCTGATATACCACCCTTGAATTATCCACAAGAGTTTTGCATGATGAGATAATTATGGTTGCATGGTTCCACCTATGATGACCTCTATCAAACTTATAGTGACATCACACAAAACTACACAAAAATAACCATTAGCAGTGGATTACCGAAAATCACTGTAAATTAAAACCTTTTTTTTCCAAGAGATCCACTACCAAGAAACTCTTCATATAAAGAACCAAAGACATATATACATCATGGTTCACTTCATACATACATCATCCCATTACATTGTAAGAATATGAGATATCAATTGCTTTACCAAAACATATACAAAAGCAACATTATACATCGAGGCATTCTAGCCAAAATATCATATTGATTAAAAAACTATTTACACACAATATCCCAAGGACCTAAGAGTACAAGGACAACACATATGACTCTACTTATACAAGACACATAACAAAACTATTAACCTAAGCTATTATTGATGTCCTTGTTGTTTCTGCCCACTCTCTGATGCCCGATTTCTATCTCCTCATGCACATCCACCTAAAAAGTGTGGAAACCTAGGGTGTGAGATCCATATCGCAGTGTGATATATAACCCTCTACAAACAATATTATTATCATAGATAAATCTTCATAAAAGAGAGCAGAAGAAACCTTTATTGAATTAAACATGTATAACTACTTGTTATATGCAGAGTAGAGCAATCTCCTCATTTAAGTAGTTCAAATATTTATGACTGAGCAGTAGATTATCTAATCACTTTTATAAGTAATATAAAGAACATGTATAACATTTATCAACTATGACATACAAAAGTAATTACAAATCCTTTCAATGTTTCAATATTCAGTTCTTAAGAAAATACACTATACAACTGATTACATCTTTCAACAACCAATATTATGCCCTAAGGATATGAGGTATACCTCTCATGCTCCAAACAAACCTAAATTAGGTAGCATCAGTGCCATACAAGGTCCATGTAAGATTCGAAATCCATGAGCTCACCCCAACAATCAGTCGAATGACACTACAATGAAATCACGACTCAAACTGCTATTTAGCTAGATTGGGTCTATAGGCTCATCTCTAGAGAGATTCGACTCGTAGATGTTCCCTTATTAGGGTACGATCCATAGTCAATCCTGATTCTTATTAGGGTATGGTCTGTAACCAATCCTGATTGTATATTGAATCACAGCCTACAACCACACTCTCTTTCTGGGGTATGTCTCACAACCAATCCTGTGAGTTAAGGATACAAAGAGATACCTCAACTTGCACCCCACATATTTAACAATATGCTCTATGAGGTTCCCATAGGAATTTCTTGTTTCACCATTCAATAAGTTCTAACATTGAATGGATCTATGGCCAGGGCAAACTACATTTTTAGTTTCATTTTATAAGTTAAGTGCATGATAGAATCTTTTAGCGTCAACCAAGTTACAATCATGATTTATAGATAAATGCTAGAAACAAAGGTGTAATACATTTTTCAAGGAATCTTGTACCACTTGGAACACATCTTGTTACACCCATCCTGGGATCTCAACCCCTTGAACACATTAATAGAAATCTAATCCCTTAAACATTTTCATTATCATGATCACATGTTTTGGATATCAAACCCTTAGTTCATCATTAAATAGTGTCACCTCTTTCTAGGAAACAATCATGTCTAGGTCATCAAATCAATATATATATATATATATATATATCATACTTGATCTACAAGTTTATCACATGGCTCACAAGGCCTATATAATATGTATCATGCTAATCATCATAGCTCATACATGGCTATGCTCATCATCTCATAATACCTACATGGTTAGAATTTCAAGGTAAAAGAAATATCAAGTAAATATCATCACCATGTCATAAAGAGAATCATGAAAATTACAACCCTGTCATAATTAGGATTATGGTTTCCTCTTCTAGCCGTTTAGGGTTTTCAAGTTGATATTTAACAACCAAACCCTAATTCATATCATAAGAGCATATTTTATTGTCATAAGTATTCAAGCATACTTAATTACTCTCATGAATTATCATCAATTGATTAAAAACATGAAGTATTACCTTTCTCTTATGAGTAGTATAAGTTTCTCTCTCATCCTTACTAGGATATTGATTTCAATATACTTATTACGGGGTCTTGATCCTCTTTAGGGTTTATCAGCCTACACTTATCAAAGTGTATCCAATTCATTACTTCATAGTGTATCAATTGATTATATTCATCATGTGTCGGCCAACACTCATCAAGGTGTATCGGCCTACACACTAACCCTTATGTCGGCCTAGACACTCTCACTTGTGTCACCCATGGTACATCAAAGTGATATTGGTTTAGAGGTGCTTAGGGTGATATCGTTTTGAGGTGCTGAAGGTGATATCGATTTTGAGGTGATGAAGGTGATATTGGTTTTGAGGTGCTTCAAGTGATATTGACCATGAATCATTTCTTAGTGTATCACCTTCACGATACCTAGGTGCATCACCTTCTTCACACTTTTGCAAATAATTTCACCTCACTTAAGCATAACATCTTGACCTCACTTTAGGGTATCGACCACCCTATCACTTTGTGTGTCAGCCATAGCATACTCTATGGTATCAGCCTCACTATCATATAGTGTGTTAGCCATATCATACTATAGGGTATTGGCCACACTGCCATATAGTGTATCGGCCATATCACCATCTATTGTGTCACCCTAGCTATCACCAATGATATCAGCCTCTAGGATTTTGATAGTATCGGGTTAGTCATCATCAACACCATTATATACTTTAATCTATCAAGGTATCAACCTCACCACTACTTGGTGTGTCATCCATGACTTCAAGGAGTGTGACGCCCACACCTTCACATGGTATGTCGGCCTAGGTGTGTCGCCCATCACACTTATGTCTGGTTGCTAGGGTTAAGGCATATTGGGTTAGCCCTATTAACTTCATATTTGCACTCACTTTCAAGATATCATCCTGCCCTCCTCCGTAGATGTAGGTGACAGGATAAATAACTATAAGAACAATAGTCCTTCACATATAGAAAACTAGTAATGGGTTAGGACGTCGTTTGTATCATTTTCCCCTCACATAACCCCATATCAGGTTAGGGTTTCCTAAACCAATATCGGTTTGTGCATTGGACATTCCATCATCTTCAAGATTCAACCCTTCATCCACTAACACTCTAGTTCATGGACAATAGACCCATATATCTATTAAATCTCATAGAATCATTATTCAACCAAGGAAAGTCGAAATTAAAAAGGAATCATCAAGTATTTGCATGACTGAAGGTGAATAATAATAGAGTTGAGTTCAAGTTATATAACCACCTCAAGATCACCACAACAGATTAAAGCTCCAAATATTCATGTTCCCAAGGTTGAAGATGACTTATCAAAAGTCTAAGACTCAATCACAACACTTCTATATGAAAGAAGTTACCATTGTTTGGAACTTGATGAACAAGAAAAGAATGAAAGGAACCATAATCCAAGAAGCATAGTCCACCCAATGTTGAAGATGACCATGGCTTCACCTTAGGCTTGATTCTCAAACTCCTTCCTATTCCTCAAGCTTCTATTGTCGTCCACAAAGAAAGGGCTGATATGAGAGTCAAAATGTTCACTAGTAGGTGAAAAGAGAGGCTTACATAGTTGAGGTTCAAGATAGAGAGTGTATGTGAAGTGTCACCACCATATGCACTTATGTGACACATGTCCATGCATGGTGACTCCATGCATCCATAATTATCTCAACATGCAAAACTCTTGTGCATAATTCAAGGATGAGATATTGACCATTGGGTAGATTGCTTGACAAGATATCACAACCCAATATCAGTTTATATGCAAACCAATACAACTTTTTCAAGGAGCATCTAAACTGATATGCTTCACCTACTTGAGGTGCTTAGTCCAATATGAATATTTCCAAAACGTTACTAAAATGATATGGGACCTCCTCTATGTCTTCCAAACCGATGGGCGCTTCAATATACACTTTATTACTTGAGACAACCCCATCTTGGGCTCTAGACATTCATCACTCTTTGGTTCTTTCACCACAAAGAGTGATATTACATAACCAAGACTCAAACAAAGCTCCCCCTCCTTTATCTCTCCTATAGATGATGATAAGAGACAGAAGGAACATTCTAAAGGTTATAATTTTCACATCAACCCCACATTTTGGGTAAATTGCAATTTTCACCAAAACTATCATATAATGCACAAACAATTTGCAAACAAGCTCAAACTTGAGAATTAAACTCTTCTTAAGTCTTAATTACTTTTCAAAAGATTAAGAAAAGGTTATAATCAACTTACTTAGGAAAAACTTATAGGGTTATCCCAAAACCCAGTCTAAGAGTGTTAGAACTTATCAACCCCTTATAAGGATTTTGTCCCTAAAATCTCAAGAGAAAAGAGAAGGATAGTTCCTCCTCATCTCTTCCTCCAGCTCCCATGTGGCTTCTTCAATGCAACGATGATGCCAAATCACTTTCACAAGCATGATATCTTTCTTTTTCAACTCCTTCATTCTTCTATCAAGAATCAACACTGGTCCTTCCACATAGGATATATCTTCATCTAATTATACTTGTACATGTTGTAATACAAGCTCTGTATCGAGTGACATTTTCTCAACATAGAGACATGAAATAATGAATGTAGTCTATGCAACTTAGGTGGTAGTTCAAAGTTATAGGATACCTTTCCAACACGTGCTATCACCAGGTAGGGTCCCATAAATCTAGGAGCCAACTTACCCTTCTTTCCAAATATGAGTACACCTTTACAAGGAGAAGCCTTGAGATACACTCTGTTTCCTACTTGGAATTCTAAAGGTCTATGATAATTTTCAACATATGAATTTTGTCTATCCTGTGCTTCCTTTAACTGATGATGTATCATGTTAATCTTTTCAGTTATTAGTTGCACAAGTTCAAGACCAAGAAGTTGGTATCCTCCTATTTCATACCAACATAATGGACATCTACAACATCTACCATACAATTCTTCATATGGTGCCATATAAATGCTTTTCTAATAATTATTATTGTAGGAAAACTTGATGAAACTCAGATGTATATCCCAACTACCTACAAATTGAAGAACACATGCCCTAAGAAAGTCCTCCAAAGTTTGTATGGTCCTTTCAGATTGTCCATCTATCTATGGGTGGGAAGCAGTACTAAACTTTAACTGTGTACCCAAAGTTATGCGTAATCATTCCCAAAAGAGACTTTTGAACTCAGGACCTCTGATAGACACAATTGTTGTTGGGACTCCATGCAATCGCACTATCTCATCTACATAAATTTGTGCAAGTTTCTCAGTAGTGTATGTTGTCTTAACAGAAAGAAAATGTGCTGACTTTTTCAACCTGTCAACAATCACCGAAATGGAATCACGACCTTTGGCTATTCTAGGAAAACCAACTACAAAATCCATTGTCACATTATCCCACTTCCACTATGGTATAGGTAATGGTTGCAATATTCCTATAGAGTTCTGGTGCCCAGCCTTAACTTGCTGACATACCAGACATCACATAATGAACTCAGCTATATCTTTCTTTAAACCAAGCCACCAATACATATCTTTTAGATTGTGATACATCTTGATACTTCCCGAATGCATAGCATACATAGAAATGAAGCTTATTCCATAACTATCTTCTTTGGATCATTAAGATCAAGTACCGCGATTCTACCATGGTAACAAACTGTCTCATCTTCTGACTCATGGAATCCATCTCACTTATCACTACCATATTCTGATCTGATCTGTTGTACCACAATATCATCTTGTTGTGCTTCTTTGATCTGTCGTCTCAGTGTAGGTTTCACTTGCATCTATGACAACAATCTGGTTAGCAAAGATAATTCCAACTATACAATCATCTGTCGTAAGGAGACTAGCATGTCCCTCTTATAACACACCAAAGAATTCAATTGTGCATTATCTATGAATGAATATGAAGGCTTTCTACTCAGCACATCTTCTACCACATTAGCCTTTCTTGGATGATAATCAACCATGCAAGCATACTCTTTAATTGGTTCCATCCAGCGATGTTGTCTCATGTTCAACTCCTACTGTGAAAATATGTACTTTAGATTCTTATGGTCTGTGAAAACCTGACACTTCTCCCTGTACAAGTAATGTCTCCATATTTTCAAAGCATGAATCATTGCAACCAAATGTAGTTCTTGTATCAAATAATTCTCCTTGTGTTTCTTAAGCTTTCGAGAGGCAAAAGAAATCACTTGTTTATCTTGCATCAATACACATCCCAAACCATTCTTTGAGGCATCACAAAAGACAATGTATCCTTTCCCTTGCTCAGGTAAAACTAACATTGGTGAAATAGTTAACTTTTCCTTCAACAACTAGAAAGAGCGTTAACACTTGTCATTCCAGACAAAAGGAACATACTTCTTGGTTAACCTAGTTAGGGGTAATGCTACTGAAGTAAAGTCTTTGATGAACCTTCTGTAGTAACCTACCAAACCGAGGAAACTACAAATCTCTATTGGTGTCTTAGGTTGTTTACCATTCTAGAACAGATTCCACCTTTTTAGGATCGACACAAATACCTTTATCATATATGATATGTCCAAGAAAAGAAACATTTGACAACCAAAACTCACACTTGTTAAACATAGCATATATCTTGTGTTGCCTTAACAAAGTCAATGCTTGATGAAGATGTTGTTCATGTTGTTGGGTATCTCGACTGTATATTAGAATGTCATCTATAATGGCCACTACAAACTGATCAACGAATGGCCAGAACACTCTTTTCATCAAATCCATGAATGCTTCTGGTGTATTAGTTAGTCCAAACAAAATATCTATGAACCCATAATGACCATACCTAGTTCTAAAAGCTGGTTTGGTAATATCATCCTCCTTTATCCATAACTGATGATATTCTGACCTCAAATCTATCTTAGAGAACACTGTTGCACCATGCAACTGGTCAAACAAATCATCTATCCTTGGCCGAGGATACTTGTTCTTTATTTCCACCTTATTCAACTGTCTATAGTCTATACATAACCTCATAGACCCATCCTTCTTTTTTACAAAAAGTACTGGAGCACCCCACGACAATGTACTCAGTCGGAGAAAACCTTTATCAAGTAATTCTTGTAACTATTTCTTTAATTTTGTCATCTTAGTTGGAGGCATCCTATAAGGTGTTTGGGCTATTGGTTTCATACCGGGAACTATATTGATCTTGAAATCAATCATTCGAGGTGGACGAACATCAGGAAATTCCTTAGGAAGCACGTCCTTAAATTCCCTGATAACTGGCACTTCTCGAATACTACGAGTTTCTACCTTGGTATCTACCACATGTGCCAAGAACACATCACCTCCATGTTACAACATTCTCTCGGCTACCATTGTCGATACTAGACATGTTGGAAGAATCTACATGTCTCCCTGAAAGATCCATGTCTTATCACCATATTTGAACATAGCTTGCTTGGAACCACAATCCAAAACTACCTTATACTTTTTCAAAGGTGTCCACCCAAAGGATTACATCAAATCCATGCATCTCAAGTGGTATCAGATCCACTTGAATGTTGTATATAGAGAAATAAAGAACACATGGTGTGGCGACCGTCTTGCAAAAACATGACTAACTAATGCGGAAGCGAATTATTTGCAGCGGATTACTGAAAATCACTGAAAATTTAAAACTTTTTCAAGAGATCCATTCACAGGAAAACTCTTTAACCAAAAACCAAAGTATTTCAAATTCATCCTGGTTCACAAGTATACAACTTGTACCATTCCTTCTCAAAGATTACAACATCAACTATCTTATAAACATTATATACAGACATTATAAAAATCTCGAGGTATCAAGCCAAAACCTCAGATTGATTCATAAGACACTGACTAAAAACTCCGAGGACCTGAGAGTACAGAGACGACACATAGGACTAATATCTGTATGACTAGACAGGCAATATCTCCACCTGAGATCTTATTACTGTCCCTGTTGTTGCTGTTGCTGTTGCTCTTTCCTTGTTCTAGGATTTCTACTTTGCCTCCCATGCATACCTAAAAATGTTTCCCACGGGGGTGAGACAATTGAAAATTGCCCCAGCGAGAGATATAACTCTCCGCCAAAAACATTGTTATTGCAGTTTATTAAATTAAAACTGAGCAGGGGTTATTTTTACATTATCAGGTAGAGTTATTCATCATAGAACAGAATAAGATAATCTCCATTCTCAAGGAGGTTATTGCATCTACCCATGGTAGACAAGTAATTCATCTGTCTACCTTGTAGAGAATATAAAGAAACATAATTAACATTTAACCACTAAGGAATGTACAAAGAAATGCAACATCAGCCAATGAATCTTCGTATTCAATCCTTAAGCAAACATGCTATACGGTTGATTACATTTTACAATCACACTTATGCTCCGAGGAGATGAGATATACCGCTCATACTCCAACCGACCATTATGAAATCGCCTCGGTACCATACATAGGTCATCAAAAGAGCCGGATTCTTATGACCTCATCTGTCTCAGTCAGTATGAGACCACATGTAGGACATCTCGTGTCTCTGCTAACTAGCTAGCCAGGGTATTATGGCACCTTCACTACAGAGTTACAACGTCAACTACACTCTCATTGCCAATCGAGAGATTTCTTGTTTATCTCCTCGATCCGACATTAAGTATCATTGGGAGATTCATGATACATCCATCCCGACATATTCATGAAGGATTGAGAGGTTTCTTGTTTACCTTCCAACAATCTCTTCAAGAGGACGTAAGGATATTTTCGCCCATTTACCCCCACATATTCAAAATATGTGCTCCGGGTTTTTCCGCGGGCACCCGTTTCACCATCACCTATTCCTGACGATGATGGATCTATGGTCAGAGCACTACATGAATAGATTTCACTTGATTTATTAAGTACATTCTCATATTCTTTTAGCATCAGCCAAGTTCTCAAACATAACTTATTACAACAATGCTATAAAGAGACATGTACTACTTTTATCAGATATTTATCAGTTTTTCCAAGACCCTGGGAACTCAGTCCTTCATTTCAATACTGGGAATTCTCATCCCTTCACATTCTCATCACCATAATCATATGGTTCTGGGTATTCAAACCCTTAACTCATCATTGAGCATTATTATAGCTTTTTCAGGTAACTATCACCTTCAGGTCATCTGACTAAGGAATTCATGATACTTGTTACACAAGCTTCACACCTGGCTCACAAGGCCATGAAATATCTTGTCACCTCTCACTAGGTAACAACTTACTCATGTGACTCATAAAAGTCCATGCATATTGCTTCTTTTACTAAGCAACAACAACATTAACGCACATAATGCTAATCAACATTTATTATATAAATGTCACAACTCAAACTAGCTATATACATCACCTCATAATATCTGTATGGTTATTAGGCATGATAACAGTTATACAAGATATTCATCACATCATGTGATACAATAGTAACACCATTATTCCTCTACCAGGAATTAGGGTTTACTATCAAATAGGGCTTTTCATTTCCTTTACCCAAATTAGGGTTAGGGTTCCCCATTTCTCATTAATAAAGATTTCATGATCTCATTATCTGTCCAACCCTTAATACATTATTCCATACCTCTGGGGCATTCAAGGATATCATATTTGATTTTTCTAGAACATTACTTTCATCATATAGCATTAATGATCATCAATTCAAGGTATGAGTTCATTTCTCATCCTCATCATGGTATGATTATATCATACACATCATTTGGGCTTAACCCCATTCTCAAAGTACATTAATTAACACTCATCAAGGTGTAACAACTCATTACATTTCATTGTAATAGTTGCATAACGCACTTCATATGTTTCTTACCCAATTATATTGGATTTGAAGTACATTAAGGCATATAAACCCAGAAGTGTTGAATGTGATAACTATGATATTTTGATGTATCACTTTCTCATCACTTCAGACTCTCTTGAATTACCCATCTAATCTTGTATTAAGGTATTTCCCTTCTTAATAAATTCCATCACTAATCACTTACCTATAACATATAATGCATAGGCCACACATTAGAGTTGTCCAACTATCTTTAATGATATGGACTTGTCTAATGGTAAAGACATTGCTTACAATTAGGTTGCATATATTCAACCACATGAAATGTTTCACCTTTATAAGGCCATTACTTCTATCTCATCATTAGGTTTTCTTTATACCCTTAATTAAGATTAGAATTATGATTCATTGTCATATTATCCAAGATTAGGGCTTTATGTATTATGACTCCTCATTAGAGTCTCACATGCCTTCATCCTTCTTGGGGCCTCTTATCACAACATAACATTAGTACGTCATGTGGTGTTAATATTTAGTTAAGGTTTCTCATGGAATCACCCTCAACTAGGGTTTCTCATCACATATCTCATGTATCCTTCATCCAATTATATTGGACTTATAACGTATCAAGGTATACGATCATATGAGGTCACTTTCAAATCACCTCTAAATCAATCATAGAGCATCACGGCCGTGCAACCAAGAACGATCGTGCGAGGGGAAGCTACCACGGCCGTGCTACCTTGCACGGTCATGCAAAGTGAAGCCACCATGACCGTGCTACCTTACACGGTCGTGCTACAGGAGATCACCTCATGAATCATATTCATGTATGAATTCATGTTAACATTATCTCAATTTGATTAGGTCACATCAACCCTTCAATCAAGTACATACAACTATGATTAACATAGTGTACCAAGTCATTGATTCTACAAACAATTAGGGTTCATCCCTTAATTGGCTCTAATCACTTAGGTACTATTAGGGTTTCAACCTTTGTACCTTCATTGATTATCATCACTAATCAACATTGGATCAATGCATCATTCATCGTCTTGATTCTCAAGAGATTCAATCACATTGGACCTCCATTACATAGGGTATCCAATTGAATTGGCCAATTGAATCTTCAATTGCAATAGGTACTCAATTAGGTTAATCAATTGGACCTTTAGTTGAATTAGGTTCTCCATTGGACTAACTAATTGAACCTTCTATTGCATAACATAACTTGACCTTGAAACCACCTAGGTCTCCAAATGGTTTGAGACCGTTTGCCCAAATAGGTGAAGATCGTTTGGCCAAGTAGGTGAAGACCGTTTGGCCAAGTAGGTGAAGACCGTTTGGCCAAGTAGGTGAAGACCGTTTGTCCAAGTAGGTGAAGACCGTTTGGCCAAGTAGGTGAAAACGATTTTCCCATCCAACCCTTGGATTCTAGTGAAATTTCATCAAGGTTTGGTCTATTGAGTTGATCAACACATCAACACTTAGTTGTAATATGATTTGGTACCTTTGGACCTTTAATTCGTCAACTATACTTAACCCTAGACCTCCAAACGGTCTTGGGTGATCCCCAAACGGTCTTGAGACCGTTTGGGTGATCCCCAAATGGTTTTGAAACCGTTTGGGCCAATCAACCCAAAACATCATCTCAATCACTTGCAAAATCAGCACTTAGCCGATTCGGGTTCATACCACATCTTTGGATCTTCAAACACATATAGATACTTGACACTAGACCTCCAAACGGTCTTGGGTGACCCCAAAACGGTTTTGAGACCGTTTGGGTGATCCCCAAATGGTTTTGAAACCGTTTGGGCTAATCAACCCAAAATCTCAAATTAACTCATTGGAATTTCAGCACTAATTTCAATTAGGGTTTGCCTAATTGATTAGCCTTCAACTCATGATTCCTTGGGAATTAACCTCTCAAATGTTGTGAGTCATTAACCAACATAATTAGGAACAGTAATCTCAAACGGTCAATTCTTGTTCAACCATATCAAATGGTTTTGAAACCGTTTGCCCAAAAAGGCAAATTAATCAAGTTGAAAATCAGCACTTAATCCAATTAGGATTTGCCTAATGGATTAGCCTTCAAGTCACGATTCCTTGGGAATTAACCCATAAAATTTGGTGAGTTATCAACCAAAATAATTAGGAACAGGATTCTCAAACGGTAAACCCTTGGTCAACTCCCTTAAACGGTTTTGAAACCATTTGCTCCTAAACGGTTTGCAAACCATTTGATCACCAAGCGGTTTGGTGAAACCGTTTGGTCCCAACTTCCAAACCGTTTGCCCAATATATTTGGGGAGGTGTGCGCTTATGATGATGTCATCATCATCAAGCTTCGTCCCTGAAGTTCTAACAACTTCTTATTTCATGAATTAATCAATTTTAACCAGCAATTAATCAAGATAATGAAGGAATCATTGAAATTACAAGATTAATGGTTGAATAACAATGAAAAAGGGTTCAATTTATAAAACCCGCCTCAAATCTGATCTCCAAGCTCCAAGTGACACGGATCTAATGGTGGATGAAGCTTCTCCAACTATTCCAAGGTTCAAATTCAAGATTTGGAGTGAAATGATCGGCTAGAATTGAAGATTGAGTGAAGAAATGAAGGAATTGCACATTGTTTTATGATTTTCACCATGAAATCATGAAGAACGAAGATCAAAGGCTTACCAACAGGTTGGGGACGTGCTCCCTGCTGTCCTTAGACTTCTTAGTCGATTTTGCAAGCAAGGAGAAGAAGTGGGGTCGTAAAAGCCTTTCATTTGGCTTGGAAAAGGTACTTTTATAAGAAAATTGAGGAGAGAGAAGATACTTTATAAAAGTCTTTTAATTCCAAAATTGTTGCCACCACTTCCCCCTTGGTTTTTTGCATTCAAGGGCATCTCTATCCGCACCGAACTCCCTTCCATTATCCATGAATTAAGGGAAAAGAAATTAAGCACCTTAACGCTTATAATAAGAATATCCTTATTTGAGTGGAAATTCTTTTTCTTATAATAATGGTGAGTGGAATTTCACCTCCTTAGGATATGCTCGTGCATTTGCAAGGCTTTAGGCTTTTCCACACACACATGAATCCAACCATTTTAATTTTGGTTGAAGGCCCTTTAATTAATACATTCATTTTTGCCCTAAATTGGATTATGGTTTCACTTAGGATTAAATCTTGATTATTTTAATATCAAGATTCTCTCTCCTCCATCTTAATTCAAATGAGAAGTCCCTCTCATTTTATTTTCTCTACATGATGCCAAGAAACATTAGGGACTTTATTGAAGTGGTAAATTGCATATTGAACCCTTGGTTTTGGGTAAATTGCACATTACTCCAAAATAGGTTATTATGCACAAACATTACTTTATCAGCTCTTTCTTAGTGTTCAGGCTTCCATAAGCCATACATCAGCATCATTTTCACTCTCATGATGCTTCAACACATGAGGAACATATTATCATGCACAACTGCACTTAAACCCCTCAACTTGGGTAATTTGCACTTTTTTCATTTAATAAGGCTATGCCATCCTAAGGTGTTGCTAAATGGAAGTATCTTATCAACGTCCATGAATGAGAAATCATAGATCAAACTGCTGAATTGAAAAAATTGAACCTTATAATTATATCCTGTACACTGTCCCTAATTTCCCTTACAACATAATGTCTTTGACTAAACTAGTAGACTCTCTTTCTGTTTCTTAACTTTTGGCCTCTCTCGTTTTGCGATGATTGGTAGGATGGAAAATGCAACCGCTATCCTCCTAACCAAACTGTAACCAATGCCAACCAATCCATTTCAGCCGAATATCCAGATCCATGGATGTATGTGCTTCAAAAAATGTTGATGAAGCTCTAAAAGATGATTGTTGGATACTTGCTATGCAATAGGAATTAAATCCATTCACTAAGAATGATGTATGGGATGGAGTTCCTAGACTAAAAGTTAAAACCATTATCAGAACTAACTCGGTATTTCATAACAAAGTAAATGATGTCCGAGAAGTTGTTAGGAACAAAGCATGATTGGTTTCTCATGGGTATAGTCAATAAGATGGAATTGATTTTGATGAAACATATGCTCGAGTAGCTATATTTGTATCAATCTGAGTGTTATTAAAAATATTAAACTCTTTCAAATGGATGTAAAAAGTGCATTTTAAAATGGAACAATTCAAGAAGAAGTTTATTTTTCTCATCCTCCTACTTTTAAAAATCCAAAACATATTGATCAGGACTATAAGTTCAAGAAAGAATTATATGATTTAAAACAAGCCCCTAGAAATTGGTATGAATGTCTCAAAAAAATTCCAAAACAATTTTTCTATGAGAAAATTGGATCCTACACTATTTATCAAAATATATGAATTAATTTTTTATTAGTATTCAAATATATGTCCTTGATATTATTGTTGGTTCTTCAAATGAATCACTTCAAACACAATTTATTTATGACATGCAGAAGGAATTTGAAATGAGTCTCATGGGTGAGTTAACATTTTTCTTGGGTTTCCAAATAAAAGAAACTCCTCACAATACTTTGCTAACCCAATAAAAATATACAAAACAACTCTTAAAATACTTTAATATGGAAAATTGCAAATATGCATCCACTCCTATGAGCACTTCAGCCGAAATTGATAAGGATGAAAATGGTGAGCCTATGTGTAATTCCTTATATAGAGGTATGATTGGTATCTTGTTATATTTAACTACATCTAGACTAGATATTATATTTGTCATGGGTTTGTGTGCTCAAGTTCAATACAATCCTATGAATTCTCACCTAGTTGATGTTAAGTGAATATTGAGATATCTAGCTGGTACAACTAACTATTTTATATGTATTCAAAAGGTCAACCATTTGACCTTAAAGCCTATATTGATGCTTATTACGTTGGTTGTTTCCTTGATCACAAAAGTATTAGTGGTGGTTATTTCTTTCTCAGAAAATCACATGTGTCTTGTTTTAGTAAGAAACAAAATATTGTTTCTTCATCCACCACCGAGGCCGAATACATGGCAGTTGGCTCTTATTGTGCATAAGTCTTATGAATGCAACAAGTGCTGAACGTTTATGGATTTTGTTTATCATCAACTCGGATTTTTTGTGATAATACTAGTGCCATTAATCTAGAGCATAATCCTATTTTACATAATCATGCTAAATACATTGAAATTCAATATCATGTTCTTCACAATCACATTGCTAGAAACAACATTGTTATACGTGACATTGATACAAAAAACCAATTTGTTGATATTTTCACAAAGCCTCTTACTTTGGAACAATTTTGAGTTATAAGAGACAAATTACACATTATTCCTCTTTAGGATGTGTATTTTGATATATTTTCAAAATGATGTTATTTCTTGGTTTTCACATCTGGTAAGGATGATTTATCATGAAGTTTAAGATTTATTTGGACATGTTATGTTACAACCCACATCTAGGTTAGTAAGAGAATACCTTAATTAGCATGAAGTACCTTGATTAGTACAAAGTATCTTGTTAAACATCATGGTTAATCAAGATAAGCTATGATGTGAATCAATAGTTGAGATTGAATCATCTGAGGTAATTAATGACAATCACAGTCTTAATCGTTAAGTTAAATAAGTGCCCAAGAAGCGATTAGTAATTTGATTAGTTGAGACAAGCTAATTTGACTTCATGCCTTGAGTTTGTAGTGGATTACGTGCTTGAAGTTTTGCAAAAAGAATCATTTGATTCGGACCCCCGAGGCCATAGTTATGGCGTTTTTAAGAGTCTTGGACTTGAGATGCAATTTTTCCCAGTAATTTACCCCTTTAGTGGGTCGGCTACCTTTTTCCTTTATCTTCTTCTTCCCGTTAGAACAGAACCGCAAAAGCGGTGCCCCAAACCCAGTGTTCGACCGAGCAGCAGAGGGAGAAATAGGCACAATTGAGGGCGATTCTCGAGCTCTTCACCTCCGACCAGTTTGGGCGTCGTCCTCCTCTCTTCTCCTTCCTCCTCTACCTCGCCCTAGTGGCGCCCCTACCTGATGGAGCAAGAAGCGACCGACCTACAGCAGGTGCTGCGCCGGCCAGCAGCAGGGCACCGACCAAAGACCCTTTTGGGCGCAGCCAACTCTCCGGAATGCTGCTCTTGAATCCATCCATGAGGTCTGTGCTCAAATCCAAAGTCCTAGCTCTAGATTCAGCTCTTAACTAAGCTCTTTTTTTGACCTGTACGTGGGGGGAAACATTTGTTGTTTGTAGCAGGTCTGGCCAGGGGCTGTCTTGGGGCAAGCAGCACCATGAATCGCCACCATTGATTCCAGCTATTAGAAAAGAGCAAGCATCCGCAGCCACCCAGCCCTCAACTAGCAGCTAGCTTGGTTCCTTCCAACCAGTACGTGTGTATGGTAATGTTCCTTTGCAGCAAATTCGTTAACAGGACAATTCCAAGGTAGAAGACAATAGAAATCCACCCGGAATCAGACCCTGAACGCATCCCCGGACGAATTCGGGCATCCCGAATCACTGTGAGTAGGATTTCATTCATTTATCATTAATAAACTCAGGCGTTTGAATATTTTCTGTTTTGTGCGCATTTTAAGCTGATAACAGTCGTTATCAGGCGTTGGGCAGCATTTGGTGTCGCCCGACTTTTATTTCATAAATTGTTTCGTTACCCTTCTATATGACTTAATTTAGCATCTGATCAGTGTGAATTGAATCAGTGAATTTATATGGTTCATCGGAACCTATATTGTTCAGTGTGAACGTTGAAATTAGAAATACACGCCTAAAAATGGTACAGGTTGGGTATAAAGTCAGATAGTATAGATTTTAGTAAATTAGCAGATGCATGATATAAGGATAGGGTGTTGCCATGTGATAAGTGAATGAGGTAACTGAAACCCTAAGGATAGGGTGTACAATGAATCAAGTATTTTGATATCAAAATTTTCAATATGAGATGTGGTGATGCTTAACTGTTGAATTGTATGTTTCTTATGCATTTAACTTTACATGCTTATTCTCTTTGAGTTGGTATATATATACTACAGGGTTTCCTATTTTCACAATACATATCTCGTGAATTGCAGGTGATGAGATATGACATGCCCTAGAAAGGGATGTTACTGAGATCATGCATATATGTATGAAATGTTAGAATGAGAATACTTGTTGGGCAGACATGATATATGTTGAATACAAGAGTTATGATGTTTCTTATGATATGATATGGCAGGCCGTGTGAGCCTTGTAAGCAATGTTAAATGAGTTATGATTTTTGTTTAAAATGTACCTATAATGTTAATGTTAGACTTAGGTGCCCTGAACACCGTAGAACCCCTTTGAGAGGTCTGCTTCTTAGGGGTGAAACTCGTGTTGCAACAATAACCGTGCGGAGTCACAGTGGCATGAGGACAGAGAGGAAGTGTCCAACAATAATCCGTGCGGAGTCACGGTGGCACTGGAGAAAATAGGGGTTATTCAACATTAATCCGTGCGGAGTCACGGTGGTAACCCAGTGAGACTCTCCGCCTGTGTACTCAGGTTAGAGGAGGAGTCTAGAGCACTCAGAGTTAGTGCATTGAGGCCGGAGAGCTTGTGGTCCTGTAGTAGAACAGGGCTGGCAGTCAGACTTAGCATTTCCCGGGTGTGTCGCTAAGTCTTGTACGGTGTGGCCGTAGTGCACTGCGAGTCTCTATGCAGAGTACACTGCATAGATCAGGGCATAAGCTAAAATATGATCATATAGGTTCACAGAGTTCCTTATAAATGAAAGAGTTAAGGAAGACTAGAGCATAGTCTTCTAGTAGTTATTCTTTGGATGCAATATTTACATTCTTTGTTATTTCAATTATATTGTTTTAGAACTGCTCAGTGTAGTATTTCTTGTATATTAATCTGAATAATAAACTTAACGAGTTGTTTAGTGATAGTTAAATGAAAAACTATTCACTGAGCGAGTAGGCTCACTCCTCTACTCAAACATTTTCAGGTTAGTGACAGTTCCAGGAATCTGAAGGATCTTACCACCCTAGTTAGTAGAAGGTATATTTAGTTAGTTAGATAGTGGTCTCTTAGTCCTTTCCCCTCGGTCCTTGGGACATGGTGTGGGTGAGAGAAAGTATGTATGGCAAATGTGTAAAAGATGTAAATTAACTGTTATGTTTACTTTCTGTTAAACAATGTTACATGTTGTAAACTTTGTTTATGTTCTCTAGCCAGGTTAATTGAAATGCTTCCACAACAGTTTATTATGTTTTAGTTTACAGCAATAATCCGGATATCATTATGAGGTTTTAAAAAGAAAAAGTTCTCTGTGATTTGTTTATGTGATAATCCCTCCGTCGCGCCCTAATCTCGTGATTAGTAGTAAGTGTGAGATCGGGGTGTGACATGTTACCAAATACATCTTATGGCATCTGATTTCGAGACTCTTTTGGAAATGCTTTTATGGTTCTTCATGGCTTCTCTAAAATCAATATGGGATTCACATATCTTATATTTGGTATAGAGTTTCTCTCTCTAAAACTTATTTTTTGTGCTTTATGGAACCTCTACTCATTTTTGGATTTAACATCCCTTGAAAATGGTAGAGATGTCAATTTGATTAAATTTGAATTTTTTTGTCTTGATTACTATTAGGATCATATTAAGGGGGGTATCCCACTAAGAGGTAGTCATTTTATCTTCATAATGTTTACGTTTTTGAGATGACAAAGGGGGAGAAACATTTTTTAGAAAAAAACTTACTTCCTTGAGCTTGTTGAACGTGCTATTATGTTTTTACAAATTCATACTTTAAGAGACACTCTGTCATACATTAATTGTTGTTCTTTACTTTGAGATATGGATGATATGTTCCATACTTGTCAAATATAAATACACACAAATTTTGAAGATACTCAAGGAAAACTTCACTAAGGTATGAATATTGCATTTTGAGTTTTTGCTTATAATTAAGAAAAGTTTGTCATCTTCAAAAAGGGGGATATTGTTGACTAAATTGAACTAGCTTGTATTCTCTTTTTATAATGACAAACATTTCTTACTTGTGGATTTAATGTGTTACTGTAGTATTTCAGAAACCTTTTGGAAAAATCAAGATTGGAACATCAAATAATTGAATAATTGTTCATATGTGCTTATTTTAATAATGTTCAAGTTTATTAGAACTAATGTAAAATCAATCTATGGAGCAACCCCACCTATCCCAAAACCATTCATATATCAATACAAAGTGAATAGATAGGTAGGTCACACTAGAAAGAGCTTTAGATAGGGTTTACCAATGTTTACACATCTTTTAAAGTTTTCTGATCGAGGAACTTTTGGACCGAGACACACTTAGTCAAACTTATTGTCGATCGGAAACATCTTTAGTGAGAAACATTATCCAACTAAAACAATTTATTATGACACCTTTTGATCAAAAAAGAGTCATTGTAACACATTTTACCAAGTAGTAGCCATTGGAAGCTTTATTGTTGCGACACATGCATGGTTGAGTAATTAGTTGATCGAGAACACTTCTGGTTGAGAAACTTGACGACCAAGGAACCTTTTAGAATGGAAATGAATAACGATCATACTAGCCATTGCACCTAAATTAACTTTGTCCAAAAGACTTTTTGATCTATAAGAACCTTCTAGAAACTTGCTCAAGTTGTCCTAGCCACATGTAAACCATTCCTATAAATAGAAGTTGTCTAGGAACACCCAATACACAACGTGTATACTTGAATACATTACATCTTGAGAAAATAGAGTTGTAGCACCATGCATACAATCATTCAAAACTATAATTTTTGTGTCCTTTCCTTAGCTTATCCCACCACCACTCAAACTTAACACATCCATTGTGGTTTGGTCCATAAAATGGATTCATAAGGACACTATTGAGATTACATGATGTATTCTTTTCTCACATGTAAATTCTATTTTTGTGTAAATACAATTGAACTACTTCAGGAGGATAAGGCTATCTAGGATTCTACAAGTGAAGGTGTTCTTACATTGGTCGTCAAAGAAGAGGTGGCTTCTTGTTCTTTTCCTCATAATTTGATAGATTAGGAGTCTGTAAAAGAAGAGGTGACCTTTGGTTCTCTTCCTCATCCTTCAATGTTTTGGGAGTCTACAAAAGAAGAGGTTTGGTTGGTGCTCATCCATGGCCGGTAAAGAAGAGTGTTGAGTTACAATAACTATTTTGTAATTTATCCTAACAAATAAATTAATAAAATTGTTTGTTGTAAATCTCAGTTGGTAACAATTGGGTAGTGGACTGACGTCATAGATGGAACCACTATAAATCTTGTCTCATATTTGGTTTCTTGCTTATCTCTTTGATTTGTCAAAATATTTTATAAAGCTCTATTCATCCCTCTCTAGATCTTCTTAAGAAGTTGGTCATCTATGATGAGCCAGCAACCAACCTAAGAAATGGCTTGAGGCCATGAGATCATAGATGGACTCCATGTACATTAATAAGGTATGGACCTTGGTAGATCCACCCAAAGTAGTAAAACCCATAGGGCACAAATGGGTCTTAAAGAAAACGACCAAAATGGATGGTAATGTACAAACCTATAAGGGTAGGTTGGTTGCAAAGGGTTTCATACAAGATCAAGGTGTTGATTATGAGGAAACATTTTCAGCAGTTGCCATGGTTAAGTCCATCAGGGTCATGCTTGCCACTGTGCCTTATTATGACTATGACATTTGGAAGATGGATGTTAAAACCACTTTCCTTAATGGGAATATTCTAGAGGATGTGTACATGACACAACCTAAGGGTTTTATAAATCCAAATCACACAAATACAGTCTTTTAGTTGCAAAGGTTAATCTATGGATTGAATCAAGTTTCTCATAGTTGGAATCTTCAATTTGGTGAGGCTCTCAGATAGTTTGGGTTTAGTCAATATTAATATGAACCTTGTGTTTACAAGAAGTTTAGTGGGAGCATAGTTGTATTCCTCATATTGTATGTTGATGACATACTATTAATGGGGAATGACATCCCTACTCTACAAATGGTAAAGAACTAGCTAGGAAGTACCATCTCTATGAAGGAATTAGAAAAACCAACCTATATTTTAGTATTTAAGATCTATAGAGATAGATATAGAAGGATTCTTGGCCTAAGATATACTAGATACATTGACGAGGTGTTGAAAAGGTTCAACACGTAGGACAAAGATAGGTAATTTTCCCATGTCCCAAGTAATTAACCTCTCCAAAGCCCAGTGTCCCAATTCTTGTGAAGAATGGGAACACATGAGTAAGATTCCATATGCAATCACAATTAGATTTATAATGTATGTAATGTTATGAACTCATACTAGTGTCTTGTATGCTTTGAGCATGAGGAGCATATATCAGTCTGATCCTGGTGAAGGTTGGTGGACTATCATAAAAAGTATCCTTAAGTACTTGATAAGAACTAAGGATTAGTTCTTTTTCATGGTGGTGAGGAAGAGTCGGGTGTAAAGGATTACATTGATGCAAGCTTATAGACTAACAAAGACAATTGTCGATTGCAATTGGGGTATGAGTTTTGCCTCAACAACGGAGTTGTAAGTTGGAAGAGTTCCGAGAAGACACAGTTTGTAATTCCACAACAAAAGCTGAATATATTGCTACCTCAAGTACATCAAATGAATCTATTTGGATGAAGAATTTCATTAATGAAATTAGAGAAGAGTGGTTCCAAGCATTAGCAATGCAATGGAGTTTTATTATGACAACAATGGATGTATTGCATAAGATAAGGAACCTAGATAAAATTATTGTTCCAATCATATTTTTGGATTCTTCCATATCATATGTTAGATTATACGATGAGTATAGATGTGAAGATTTGTAGAGTAACAACTCAAAGAAATATTTTTGATCCAATGACAAAAGCACCATTGTATTAGAAGCATGATGGTCATGTTAGATCACTTGGAATTAGATTGTTGGGTGATTAGCTCTAAATGAAAGTGGGATTCTTTTGGTATTTATGCCTAGAGAGTCATTCATGTGATGATTGTAATGTGCCATTATGTACTTGATTTGATAATAATGAATGGAATTATGTCTATTATGTTTTATTTAGTTATGAGATAATGATATAACATGATAGATGTCTGAAGAATGATGATACTCGATGATGTATGTGTTTAGGGGATGACATGAACAATTATATCATATGTATCATAAGAGTACATTAAGTACCTAGTACGATATTATTGTGGAATAAAATAGATGAAAATATTACATAAGACTATATTGTGTGGTGATTGCTGATAGAGTCTAATTAGTCATGATATTGGATATTAAGTCAAAAATAGGTACATGTTAGACAATAGTGCACCGAACAGACCCACCTTGAGAGTGAGACATGGAAACCATGGAATGGTAGTTATCACCTTCTCTCAAAGTGATAGTGGTGAATGTGGTTATCAGACATGAAGTCACTACACTCACCAAATGTTATTTGACGAACTTTGACCATCTAAAGTGACCATGAACATGGGTTTCCACAAATGTGATGCTCGAGTGTGTTGTGACACATGAAGATTGATTGTGAGTGATGTAGACATGATTTCTCCCTACCACTAGAGTTGATATCATGGCCACTTGATAAGCAAGACCGAGAAACAAATGGTCATGCTCATGTGAGTCAATATGTGATATGTGAGCTTGCAGGTATCTCAACAGTTTGCTCTAGTTCAAGAAACATAGATTGAGTGTTAAGAGGATGATTCCATGCCTCACTTTCAGTTGGGACATATGAGACAAAGGAATTGTAAGATCACAGTAAAAATGATCAAGGATTGTAGGTTGAAGTTGTTCTCCAACTTTCCAATTACTTGAAAAGTAATGAAGTGTTTCTAGATACCACTCTTTGTTTGTGATGTCATACTCTAGTTATAGATATTTAATACCAACGTAATTTGGGAACTATAGGGGCATAAACATAGGATAACATGGGATAGGATTTTACTCATGGGTAAGGTTTTACAATATTACTAAAAGTGTTTACGTAATCAAATTAATCAACATTGGCTATAAGTTGACTAACTAGTGTGCCAGTCGATCGACTGGATAAGAAATGACCAGTTCTGATTGGGTCAAACAATTAATTATATGCATTAAGCATCATTTTGAAAGTCAACATAATTATACCATTGACCGCATCTAGTCAAATGACTGGGCATGCACAGTAGCCGCTAAGCCATGAGATATGGACTTTTGTATACCATGGGATTATGGAAATCCTAGCCCATCCACTTATATATAAGGAGTGGGTGGCCAAGGATCAAGACACACCTTTTCTCAATGTTGTAATAATGTCAGAACTTGAGTAGTCTTACCCAAGAAAGGAAGACACATCAAGGGGAAAGGAAGTCAACACTAGCGCGTTGACAATGGAAGGACAACTTCTTCTAGACAGTAGTAGAAGAATGATGTCTTGATGATATGCATGCACTAAGTTGAGGCATGGGGGTTGTTCCCATACTAGGAGGATGCCGTCAACTGATGCATATGGTCATTACACCAGGAGGATGCCATCAGAAATTTCTCATGTGCTACTTGTTAAGGAAGCACACCTCTACAAAGATTTTCGTTGGACTTGCTCTAGGACCCGGTATATGTCTTACACCATCCTTTCTGTTTCATACTTGTTGACGTGATTCTCTAGTTATTGGAATAAGGTAAGATTTTTTTCCACTTCCATCTCTACTGCCATATTCCCCTACAACATGTTGCTAATCTAAATGTCATCAAACCATAAACAACTAGAATGTTGACAGTAAAAACAATAATATCACAAAATAGTTAGAGAGGTGGATATCATGGGAAGTATAACACATGGTGAGTGTATTACACAATCTCCCTGTCTATGAATCTCGATGGAGATGTACACATAGAAAGTGAATGCAAAACCCAAATAAAATAAATCAAGGGAAAAATCTTAGTGATGGCCTACCACACAGAGAAATGGGTGGATTTGTATAGGTGGCATGAAAAAATAGTCACAATATAAAATGATGCACCAAAATGTTGAATGACATGCTACAATATGTTTATTAATGATTGTAAAAATGAGGGTAGAATGCCACTCACAAGGAGTGATTCGTCCTAGTGACAAGAATAAAGAGGAAGGTGTTTTCCGACAACTAAGCCCACACTTTTCCCATTGTTATTTGGAGAATACATAATGAATTATGATCATCCTTTTCCTCCTTTTCTCATTTTTTTCTCATCTTTTAAGTGTCATATTTTTTGCTATTATTTTAGAAAGATAAAGAATTTTAGTTTTTGGCATTTGTATATAAAATGGAGTGAGAATAATATTTATTTTGATTTAATTGTAGATCATGGTCATTAATAATATCATAAGAAAAGTATGAAAATGAAATCAACATGAAAACTTTATTAAATTCTAAATGATTTTTTTGCAAACTAAAGAACAAGTATATTTTTTTATTATGGATGCAAAAAAGAATAATATGAGTCATGCCATGGTATACCATGCATAAAGAAAAATCACTTGGATTAATATTTTCATATTATGATCGCAATGAGGGGAATGAATGTTAGATGAGATCATTAAGTATGAGAAATTATCTTTCTAAACCATGGTACATCTCTCTCCTATTAACCTAAAAAATTAATGTGCTCGTAATGTCTATTCCCAGATTCATATGAGAGATCACACTACAACTTGGTAAATTTAGACTCCAATACCTTTTTCATTTCACAAACCATAGGGTTAAGCTTCGTGTTTTTTTATGTCTTCAAGATGGTTGATACAAGAATATTTCGGTTAAGTTTAGTGTTTTTCATATGTCTCCAAGCAGGATGATGCAAGCATATTCTATTTTTCATTCTTGGATAACTATGTTTATCTTGAAAGGTAAACATTTCACAACAAGGCATTCCCAACTATTTTTTTCATTTTCTTTTTGCATCCATAAAATTACACTAGATAGTTGTGGATCCATAAAGAAGGAAAAAACTAAATCAAAAGTAAAAAAATCAAAGAAAGATAAAAAGATAAAGACATAATCTAGGGAAAGATGCATTGTTCATTCCCCATCCCCAAGATTGGATTTGACACAGTCCTCAACGTCAAGAACCCAGATTAAGAGATGGAATAGGTTACTAGAGGATCAGTGGTGTGGGGTAGCTAGAAGAAGTGATGAAGTGTTGGATCTTGCATAAAAAATGGGCAAGCTATGTGAGGGTCATTGGACAGTGGTCGTGGTGGAGGTGGAGGATACCTCTTAAGCTACATGTGGATGCATAACTGGTCATATATCTAGAGCTGGCAAAAGTTGACCTGACCCAAGAAACCCGACCCGTCCTATCCACAACCTGACCCGATTAAACTTGAAGAAAATATAAAACCAAACTCAACCCGACCTGACCCGATGTTTACCCGAAACTCAATATGACCCAGAATTTACAAACCCATACCTGACCCAACATCCGACTCGATGATATCATGTGACCCGAATCAACCTTGAAAACTCACAACCAACTTGACCCGACTCGATATCAACCTGACCTAACATTGACCTGACCCGATGTCAACCCACCTAACACCAACACAACCCAATGTCAACCTAATCCAACACCAACCTGACCCTATATCAACTGGACTTGACATCAAACTGACCCTACACCGACCAAGGCAATGTCAACCTGACCCGAAATCAATCCAACAGAACACCGACCCGACCCAATGTCAACCTTACTGAGTACTAGTGAGAAGCTGAGAAGTGAAGTTTTAGTTTTATGATAGATTTTTTTATAGATTTATTAGTATATTATTTATAACAAATAGTTTGCTTGATGATTTGATTGTAAGGAAAAGGATGGGGGAATATAAGAGATATTGGATAGTAAAAGAGAAAAATAACAAGTAAAAAATATTTTCTTTATTTTTTAATTAATGCAACATATTAGTCATTACTCATTATCACAACTCACAAAGTGACCTGAATAAGGTCCAACTCAAAACAACTTGATTATACAAAAATATAACCCATGCAACACCAACTTGATAACTACCCAATTCAAAATGATTAGATTCAAACTTGAGTTATCCCCAAGAAATAGTGTAAATTGAAACGACCTGAAGTGATTTGATGTGAACCCAAACCAATCCAATAAATGAATATGTACAAACTTGTACCAAAATGACCCGATCCAGACATGAGTTGACTGAAAAAGAAAAATGAACCAAAGGGACCAAACAGATGCTAACCCGACTCGACATGAAAGGATAAAATAACCTCAATTATCCTCGACCCATAATGACTATAGCCAAAGGTGAATTGACCCATCTGATTGTCAACTCTCTAACCTAAACAGATTGAGACCCAACCCAAAACAATTAGACCCAAACAAAAAACACAACCCAAGAAGACCTGATCTGATTACTACCCAACCTAAAAATGACTCGACCTAAAACCCAAGTAGTTTGAGGAAATAGTTCAAATTGACCCGTCCTGATATTAAGATGACTCAAAATGATTTGACTTGAACCCGAACCAACCTGATAAAGTAACCTAAAAAAGTCTATACCTAAATTGACCCGACCCGAACCCGAGTTGACCCGAATTATAAAATAACCCGAAGGGACCCAACCCGATCCTAACCCGACCCAAACCTGACCGACCTGAAAGAATAAAATAACATGAATTATCTTTGACCCATAAAGACCCGACCTAAAATGACCCGACCCAAACCTGACCCAACCCACCCGATTGCCAGCTCTACATATATCACCTATGCATAATGTTGCACACATGGTCAGGAAGTTGTCAAATATCTTCTTCATTTGAAGGACAATCACTCATTATTAATAATTACATATTGATGATGAAATATTTTCTCTTTGTTTTGGAATATTTTCTCATGGACGCTACTAAATTGGTCCATGGACACCTAGCTTTGTTGATGGCCATGTTGGATCGAACTCAGCATTGTGTAGATGACCTTAAAGGAGTAGGGATTGTACCGACCTACATGAGATTATGTAGCAGATAAGGAGCCTCGATCACATATGACATTGTGACTGCATCACCTTGATGTAGGACGTAACACACGGGCCCACTACCCTAGGCTCTAGTAGAGTTTCAAGAATGATAACTGGCCTCACAAACCACCACGAGCCTTAACTACGCGCTTTAATCTCACTCACGTGCAAGCCAGGATCAACTTCCCAGCTAGTCACCCATCCTAGTACTACTCCAGGCTGAGCACACTTAACTATGGAGTTCTTTGGGAATGGGCTCCCTAAAAAGGAGGTGCACCTTGGTGATATGGGTAGTCCAATCATTCCTTTTAAAATAATGTTATATGAGGCCTCAAATATTGGGATGTTACAATCTCCCCCACATAGACTCTTGACGTCCTCATCAAGGCTCAACTATAAGGCCTCATAATCTCTTCCCCATTTCAGTGCAGACCCACAATGTCCCATGGACACCCAAATCCCGATCACAGATTACCATCGCAAGGGTGGCTATGTCAACCATGGACATCCCTTTCCTACATGCCTGGACCACACAGCTCAAGACTAGCATGCCATGCCCATGTGGGACCCACATACTGGAGGGGAATTGGCTCTGATACCATTTGAAACACATGGGCCCACTTCCCTAGGCTCTAGTAGAGTTTCAAGAATGATAATTGGCCCCACAGACCACCACTAGCCTTAACTGTGTACTTTAATCTCACTCATGTGCAAGCCAGGATCAACTTCCCGACTGGTCACCCATCCTAGTAATACTCCAAGCTGAGCACACTTAACTATGGAGTTCTTTAGGAATGGGCTACCTGAAAAGGAGGTGCACCTTGGTGATATGGGTAGTCCAATCATTTCTTTTAAGATCATGTTATCCGAGGCCTCAAATCTTGGGATGTTACATAGGAGATGATAACTCCTTAGTATCATGAGATTCCTCAACCGCCCCCAACCTCCTGTACAGTTTCCTCATCCTCATTGTTTTCCTTGTTCTCTAAATTGAGCTAGCAAAAATGCCCTTGGTCAACGAGTGTAAGAAAAGGCTCTTGAAGAGAATTCTCTCCTCACTTGAATAACACATACATCTTTTCACCATACTTGTTGAAGAACACGTCACTATAAAATTTATTCAAATCTGGTGGGCATTTGTAATTTAGAGGTTTAAGCTTTAATAGGTCTAGTACTAGGTTCACATCCACCATATTTAGTAGGCTCCAAAAGTGGATGGGGAGCTTCCTGTTGACTTCCATGGTGAATGGGAGATGTTCGTGAGGAAGAAAGTTCCATGGTTGATTCTCTACTTTTCTAATGTGAGGAATTACCACATACTTAATTGACTCTTGACAAGAACTCTATGCATGAATGTTGCATTCTAGTAATGCCTGCTCATGGACTGCAAATTCAGTTCCATGAACTTGATGTTGGTTCCACCAAATGTGACAATTTGAGAAAATTATTGACTAGTGTAACCATAAATTCCAACTTTCCTCACTATCGATGATGTTGCATTGGATCACCAATTTTTGTGCTCATATTTCTACCGATGTAGAAATCCATGACACCAACTTCAGTATGGACTATTCATCTACATTTTTCATTGTTAACTTGTTTCCACCAAGTTGACGGTTGGTGCCACCAAGTTGACGGTTGGTGCCACCAAGTTGTTGGTGGGTCCCACAAAGTCTTCTCTAGGTTGTCAAAATACAATTTCACATTTGATTTAGGTGAAAATGAGTTTGTTCTTGAACTTTATCTATTATATTTTTGGTGTTGATTGGTGCCATTGAATTACAGGTTGGTGGTAGCAAGTTTTTTGAAGAAAATTATAGTTTTGGTAATGATTTGACTCAGTTCCATTAGCATGAGGTTGGTTCCACCTAATTCACTTTAATGTTATCTTGTAGAATTTTTATTGAATTTTTCTAAAATCTTTTTGGCACTAATTATGTGGTTGATATCACCAACTCTATAGTTTACAATTAATCTTATGTCAACTAGGAATCAACTCAGGTGTCGGTGGTATCGATTGTATTTATTCCATGCACATGTAAAAAACAAATCAGATTTCATCTCTTATTTTTCATCAAAGTTAAATGAAGAGAAACTACAAAATTTATCAATACGAACCTGACGATATAAAAGAATGAAAAAATTAAAGTGTGGTTTTCCTCACAAAAGAGCCCTTGTTTAACTGTGTATGCTCAACTAGTCAAAATCAAGTTATGATGTCACCCTATTGGATTTCCTCTTGTTGTCAAATCATTTTATCCTCTTGTGATCCATGTGAACTATTTGGGTTAAGTTTATGATCGAATGTATTTAGAATACAGGATCCTTGACAATAAGTGTCTACAATTCTTCTTTATCAAGAAATGTAATCCTTTGATCTTCAAAATCTCCATAAGTCTACTAATTATGAAATCTACTATAAATCTTGTAAGTGTACTAATTAGGAAGTATACTATGAATCAGGTGTGATGGAGGCATGTTTATTTGTAGAAGTTGTTAAATCCTTTATCATTGCACTTGAATATATATCTTTTAAATTTACATGTATGGACCATTTTAAATTGAATCACACTTTTTAGTCAAGTATACTTTTGAGAGTTTTTTCATGGCTTGCAAGAGAATACTATTATTTTCCACAAAAATACAAAGTATATCATCCGTGAATCTAACAAGGGTTCACGATGGTGGAGAAACTAGATCAGATAAAAGTGGGATCGTAGTTCTAAGTTGTTTATTGAAACCTAGATGGAATTGGGATCTCATTCAAAGAGAAAGACAACAAATACATGGACAAAGAGAAAGATAGAAAATATATCGATTTTTTACTTCACATATGATCTAATTCGTAGGGACCATGATTATAATTTTTTTTATCATATTTTAGATATTTTACTACTTCATAAGCTCCACTCCACCTAGATATCAATTTTGTTGGGTGAAATTTCATTCTATAACAGAAAAGTAGAACCAAGTACCCTAGAAAAATTCCATGTATAACTTGTGCCTATCGTGGAACCTTTTTATTTACTTTTGTAAAACTTGGAATTATCATAAGCATGAAAGTGGATCTCTTTAAATTTGTTCATCTCTAGTCTCATTTATGATACCTACATCAGTGATATCGAGATTCAAGTTTATAACATCCCACATTACCCAATGTTCCAAATCAACTAGAAGATGGCAAGCCCTTCCATAACTAGATTGTAAGGTGAGGTGTAATGGAGCCCTTAATTGGATCTCCAACATGAATGGTTTTTTTCCATTGTTCACATAAAGATGTTCATAATGCATGATATTTCCCTATAAATTGTGTTATATATCAAATGCATTTACATAAGGTTTTTAGATGTTTTGTACGAATTCTGACCATTAAATAAAGGGATTTCTGGAGGTTGATATTAAGAATTCCCCTAGATTGTATAAACTTAAAGTGATGCCAAGATCACCTAACCTACCTTAAGTGATAGAAGAACAAAGTTACACAAAAATCTCCATCGATGGTCACGTTAAAGATTCAAATGCCTACTAAAACCATAGAAATGGTGATGCTACCTTGACACATCCATGCTACTCAAGATAAAATTATAGGGAATGCAAAGGAAAAGTAACCCCAAAATCACTATCATGATCATTAGAAATACAATGGTGAGTGAACACCACCATAGTTGTTTCACTCACCACAACTGTGCCAACAACCCAGGACCACTACTTTTCTAGACACAAGAGCTCTATCCTACCTCTTTATAATTTTTGTGGCATACAACAACATTATTCTACCTTCATGCCTCGACAGTCTTGGAACCCACCACAACCTTTCTACCTGCACCATTTCCTTATATTTTTCTTGATATTTTTATACCTCCTGCACCACCATTCTGATCTACCATGTAATACACCCAAACAGTCATTGTTCTGAAAATACACGTTCTACCCACCTAATCCTAGTTTTTCCAAGTATTAATTCTACCCCCACTTAACCCTAGACTTCCTACACCACTATATATACATTTGTGGTAGTAGGGGTCAGAGGTTCGCACTTCTACATATGATTTACTCTCCTTATTCTACACCCTACCTACTCCCAACTACATTTTCATAATACATCATCCAAAACCCTAGGTTTCTAGCCTTTCAACCACTTATGCATCCTTCCACCACTTGGTAAGTTAAGGAGGAGTGTTAGCCAGAGGTGGAGGTGAAGAATCAGTAGTCTTTATCAAATTTCATGGAGTTTTTTTCTTCCTCTCCCACAGCTTTTTGTATTTCTTTTACTGTGAGTAACTAATATATTTTTTTGGGATATTTGAGTGAAAATATGTTACTATGATGCCAATTAATTGGGGAATTTCATGTGAAATGATACATATTTCTATTAGAGATGTGTTATACTTGTTATCTCTCTGTACCTATAGCTTTGGTTGTTTGGCATGTGGAAGCACCTAAGGTATGTAGAAAATAGTTACTTTGTGATTTTTGAGAGGAAAACCCCCGCACTCCCTTGAGGAACCTTGCTTAGTTTTCCTTTAATCCCCATAAACCCCTATTCCACTAACCCAAGGTTTGAGATTTAAGTGTTCAAGTGTTGATATCTCCTCTCTCTTGCCAAGGAGAATATTTAGAGGTTGGATACATTATAATACGGGGTGAAACATCCTCCTCCTGTATATTTTACCACCTCATACCACCAAGTAGGAGAGGAGAAACATGTGTAGAAACATACATTTGGGTTCCTCTAGGTTAAAGATTTCCTACCTTGAATCCACACTCTAATGTCTAGACATACAAAGATGAATGGACCTATGTGGCAAACCCTAGATGGATCACATATCATATGCATAAATAGAACCCCAAACAAAACAATATAAGAACATGATAAGAGACAACATGCCATAAAAGAAACTAAACTAGTACCTAAAAATAAGATCTTAGTCCCATAAATTAACTGATATGAATTCAATTTGCATGTCATTGGATCTCACTTGAGTAAGAAAACTAGATGATATACATAATAGAAGAAACAATGATCATGGTAAGAGTCATAGTGTACTTGTTACCTACAATCACAAAATGGGTAGACATCAACAAATTTGTGTTGAGTTCAATTAAAAAGGCATTAACTTGCAGTTTAAGAGAATGTACATGCTTGGAAAAACTTAATATAATAGCAAGAAAGAAAGAAAAAAATTTTAAGACTTTCTTATTAACATGCAAGCATGTTTTAGGTACATTTTTGTTATAGTGGACCACATTATATTTCCATTATCAAACTTCCCAAAGGAAGGGTCCATTATGGGCATATGAGGCTCAAATCCTAAATCTCACTCTATTTCTTCTTGAAGCACCTCAAGACAAATGTCAAAATACAATTTCACATTTGATTTAGGTGAAAATGAGTTTTTTCTTGAACTTTATCTATTATATTTTTGGTGTTGATTGGTGCCATTGAATTACAGGTTGGTGGTAGCAAGTTTGTTGAAGAAAATTATAGTTTTGGTAATGATTTGACTCAGTTCCATTAGCATGAGGTTGGTTCCACCTAATTCACTTTAATGTTATCTTGTAGAATTTTTATTGAATTTTTCTAAAATCTTTTTGGCACTAATTATGTGGTTGATATCACCAACTCTATAGTTTACAATTAATCTTATGTCAACTAGGAATCAACTCAGGTCTCGGTGGTATCGATTGTATTTATTCCATGCACATGTAAAAAAACAAATCAGATTTCATCTCTTATTTTTCATCAAAGTTAAATGAAGAGAAACTACAAAATTTATCAATACGAACCTGACGATATAAAAGAATGAAAAAATTAAAGTGTGGTTTTCCTCACAAAAGAGCCCTTGTTTAACTGTGTATGCTCAACTAGTCAAAATCAAGTTATGATGTCACCCTATTGGAGTTCCTCTTGTTGTCAAATCATTTTATCCTCTTGTGATCCATGTGAACTATTTGGGTTAAGTTTATGAGCTAATGTATTTAGAATACAGGATCCTTGACAATAAGTGTCTACAATTCTTCTTTATCAAGAAATGTAATCCTTTGATCTTCAAAATCTCCATAAGTCTACTAATTATGAAATCTACTATAAATCTTGTAAGTGTACTAATTAGGAAGTATACTATGAATCAGGTGTGATGGAGGCATGTTTATTTGTAGAAGTTGTTAAATCCTTTATCATTGCACTTGAATATATATCTTTTAAATTTACATGTATGGACCATTTTAAATTGAATCACACTTTTTAGTCAAGTATACTTTTGAGAGTTTTTTCATGGCTTGCAAGAGAATACTATTATTTTCCACAAAAATACAAAGTATATCATCCGTGAATCTAACAAGGGTTCACGATGGTGGAGAAACTAGATCAGATAAAAGTGGGATCGTAGTTCTAAGTTGTTTATTGAAACCTAGATGGAATTGGGATCTCATTCAAAGAGAAAGACAACAAATACATGGACAAAGAGAAAGATAGAAAATATATCGATTTTTTACTTCACATATGATCTAATTCGTAGGGACCATGATTATAATTTTTTTTATCATATTTTAGATATTTTACTACTTCATAAGCTCCACTCCACCTAGATATCAATTTTGTTGGGTGAAATTTCATTCTATAACAGAAAAGTAGAACCAAGTACCCTAGAAAAATTCCATGTATAACTTGTGCCTATCGTGGAACCTTTTTATTTACTTTTGTAAAACTTGGAATTATCATAAGCATGAAAGTGGATCTCTTTAAATTTGTTCATCTCTAGTCTCATTTATGATACCTACATCAGTGATATCGAAATTCAAGTTTATAACATCCCACATTGCCCAATGTTCCAAATCAACTAGAAGATGGCAAGCCCTTCCATAACTAGATTGTAAGGTGAGGTGTAATGGAGCCCTTAATTGGATCTCCAACATGAATGGTTTTTTTCCATTGTTCACATAAAGATGTTCATAATGCATGATATTTCCCTATAAATTGTGTTATATATCAAATGCATTTACATAAGGTTTTTAGATGTTTTGTACGAATTCTGACCATTAAATAAAGGGATTTCTGGAGGTTGATATTAAGAATTCCCCTAGATTGTATAAACTTAAAGTGATGCCAAGATCACCCAACCTACCTTAAGTGATAGAAGAACAAAGTTACACAAAAATCTCCATCGATGGTCACGTTAAAGATTCAAATGCCTACTAAAACCATAGAAATGGTGATGCTACCTTGACACATCCATGCTACTCAAGATAAAATTATAGGGAATGCAAAGGAAAAGTAACCCCAAAATCACTATCATGATCATTAGAAATACAATGGTGAGTGAACACCACCATAGTTGTTTCACTCACCACAACTGTGCCAGCAACCCAGGACCACTACTTTTCTAGACACAAGAGCTCTATCCTACCTCTTTATAATTTTTGTGGCATACAACAACATTATTCTACCTTCATGCCTCGACAGTCTTGGAACCCACCACAACCTTTCTACCTGCACCATTTCGTTATATTTTTCTTGATATTTTTATACCTCCTGCACCACCATTCTGATCTACCATGTATTACACCCAAACAGTCATTGTTCTGAAAATACACGTTCTACCCACCTAATCCTAGTTTTTCCAAGTATTAATTCTACCCCCACTTAACCCTAGACTTCCTACACCACTATATATACATTTGTGGTAGTAGGGGTCAGAGGTTCGCACTTCTACACATGATTTACTCTCCTTATTCTACACCCTACCTACTCCCAACTACATTTTCATAATACATCATCCAAAATCCTAGGTTTCTAGCCTTTCAACCACTTATGCATCCTTCCCACACTTGGGAAGTTAAGTAGGAGTGTTAGCCAGAGGTGGAGGTGAAGAATCAATAGTCTTTATCAAATTTCATGGAGTTTTTTTCTTCCTCTCCCACAACTTTTTGTATTTCTTTTACTGTGAGTAACTAATATATTTTTTTGGGATATTTGAGTGAAACTATGTTACTATGATGCCAATTAATTGGGGAATTTCATGTGAAATGATATATATTTCTATTAGAGATGTGTTATACTTGTTATCTCTCTGTACCTATAGCTTTGGTTGTTTGGCATATGGAAGCACCTAAGGTATGTAGAAAATAGTTACTTTGTGATTTTTGAGAGGAAAACCCCCGCACTCCCTTGAGGAACCTTGCTTAGTTTTCCTTTCATCCCCATAAACCCCTATTCCACTAACCCAAGGTTTGAGATTTAAGTGTTCAAGTGTTGATATCTCCTCTCTCTTGGCAAGGAGAATATTTATAGGTTGGATACATTATAATACGGGGTGAAACATCCTCCTCCTGTATATTTTACCACCTCATACCACCAAGTAGGAGAGGAGAACCATGTGTAGAAACATACATTTGGGTTCCTCTAGGTTAAGGATTTCCTACCTTGAATCCACACTCTAATGTCTAGACATACAAAGATGAATGGACCTATGTGGCAAACCCTAGATGGATCACATATCATATGCATAAATAGAACCCCAAACAAAACAATATAAGAACATGATAAGAGACAACATGCCATAAAAGAAACTAAACTAGTACCTAAAAATAAGATCTTAGTCCCATAAATTAACTGATATGAATTCAATTTGCATGTCATTGGATCTCACTTGAGTAAGAAAACTAGATGATATACATAATAGAAGAAACAATGATCATGGTAAGAGTGATAGTGTACTTGTTACCTACAATCACAAAATGGGTAGACATCAACAAAATTGTGTTGAGTTCAATTAAAAAGGCATTAACTTGCAGTTTAAGAGAATGTACATGCTTGGAAAAACTTAATATAATAGCAAGAAAGAAAGAAAAAAAATTTAAGACTTTCTTATTAACATGCAAGCATGTTTTAGGTACATTTTTGTTATAGTGGACCACATTATATTTCCATTATCAAACTTCCCAAAGGAAGGGTCCATTATGGGCATATGAGGCTCAAATCCTAAATCTCACTCTATTTCTTCTTGAAGCACCTCAAGACAAATGTCAATGAGCTATCCCTAATTCCACATGCCTTGTGCCCTTACCCTAAAATTTAGGCAAGTGCACAAGATTTATATAATGGACAAGTTAATTATGTTCATGGTTTGTTTAACATATCTTAATTAATAAGAAGCATAGTAATCATAGGGTAAATGTAGCTCAATCAAGTATATAATAACAAGAACATTATATTACTCACATACAAGCAAGATTCAATACCAATAGTTTTGCCAATAGGAGGATAGAAGTGTATGTTGAGTAGATAATGAGATTAACCATTGATTAGAAAACCATAATTGGCATCTTAATCTTGGCATCTAGGTCATGATAAAGATACTAAAATTAAAAAGAGTTACGATGGGATGAACATCAACAAGATTTTGTCTCATTATCATTTTCATGGGGTAAGATGTGTCACTTAGATATAGTTATCAAAAGCCCCAATATTTATTTCATTATCTTAAACTAGATCATGAATGTTACACATCAACACTTGATTAGGAATATGATATAAGAGTTTCAAGATCCTAAATAGAGGAATCATGAGCTTCGAGTAAGATAAAAAACATAAGCATCAATCATAGTCAGATCTAGTTATTTCAAGTCAATATAGTCATCATTAGAGAGTAAGTTAGATTAAGTAAGATTGGTAACATAAATATCACTAAGTTACTAATGTGAAGTCCTAATATACCATAAAACAACATTAGAGAGTCATACCATATATGAGAATTAGTTACCATCATGTACATTCAGTCACAATTTTAGTCAAGATTGAGCCATCCAGTCACATCATGACTCAAGATTGGTGCACTTACCATTTAAGTGCAAGTTACTAATTTTGAAGTCACGTAAGAGATTGGAGCACAAACACATCAATATTATCTTAGGGTTTAGATTGAACATCAAAAGTACACATAATTTGACATTTCCATGTTAGATAAACCATTAGATTTCATTTAGGTATCATAGGGTGATAAATTTTGATACTTATTTACAAAGCTAGACAAGGTACTGACTTAGAGCATTTATAGAGATTTCAAGAAACTTTAAATTTGGTTTAGAATTAGAGCAATGATATTTAGCATAAAAGTACATATTAGGTCATTTAGGAAACGTTAGATCATTTTAGATTTTGATGACAAAAAAAGTAATAATATTGATATATCAACTAGTTCAAGTTACTGATATTAGGCTTAATAGGATTTTAAGGCATAAAAGTTCAATCTTGGGCATTAAAATAGATTTAAACACCTCAAAAATACTTAAGAATGATGCATTTTGGGATACCAAAAGAATTATAAGTATAAATAGGTTATGTGAGTTTTTTATTGAATAGTTTGTCTTTTTTCAATCGAAATGGAACATTAGATGCATATATCCAGCCAAATGGTTGATTTTTAACAATTATTGCAAGTTCAAGACTTTTATATAAAAAGAGAAAGAAATAGAGATCAAATACCAAAACTTTTGGTCAATTGTAGCAAGTGATTATGGAGAGATCCACATATGTCATTTTTACAACCCATCCACGTGTCTGATCATGTGTACTATGTGCTACTTGAACCATGGTCAACACTTTTTAGAGGCCCAAGAACTTGGGCGGCCCATTAAAGTAGGGGGAGGCCTTGATGTATAAAATCATGACTATTGACTGGTGATTCACCCTTGATTCAAGGGTGTGAACTTCATTCCTCTTGTATTTCTATCTACAAAGCAATAAATTCCAAGCTTTCCAGCAGTCCTTGCTAGAGCCATGGTAGAGTAAGGCACTAGAGACAAAGGGAGAGTTCTAAGAAGTTGGATGAGTGTGCATGCTCTCATGCGGGTGAGGTACTATCAAATAGTGCCCAAGGATGTGAGTAGAGGTGGGGCCCAAAGGGCATCTACTAGCTGACACTATGAAACGAAGAAGGAGAAGAAGAATGTAACACTTGAGCCAACTACCCAAGTCTCTAGTAGAGTTTTAGGAATGACGACTGGAACCATAGACCACCACTAGCCTTGATTGCATGCTTTCTCCTTAAACTCAAACTAGGATAAAGTTCATGATTGGTGACCCATCCTAGTGCTACTCTGGGCTAAGCACACTTAAACACAAAATTATGTAGTGATGATCTCCCTAAATAGGAGGTGCACCTTGGTGATATGGATAGTCCAATCATTCCTTTTAAGATCATTATATTTGAGGCATCAAATCCTATGACATTATAATCTCCCCCACTTAGACTCGACTTCCTCATCCAGGCTCAACTATATGGACTCATAATATTGCTTTCTTTCGACGCAAACCCAGATTGGCCGATGGACTCCCAGCTTCTGTTCACAAAATACCAGCTCAAGTGTGGCTACATCACCATGGGCAACCCTTTCCAATATGCCTTAATCGCCTGACTCAAGACTAGCATGCTACATGCCTATGTGGGCCCCACCTATTATAAGAGTTTTGGCTCTGATACCATTTGTAACACATGATCCCATTGATCAAGGATCTAGTATAGTTTCAGGAATGAAGATTGGCTCCATAGACCACCACTAGCCTTAACCAGCATGCTTTATGGTCACTCACATTCAAACCAAGATATACTTCCCAACTAATCACCCATCCTAGTTTAATCTAGGATGAGCACACTTAACCACAAAGTTCTTTAGTAAAGGGCTCCATGAAAAGGTGGTGCATCTTGGTGATGTGGATAATCCAATCATTCATTTTAAAATCATTATATTTGAGGCCTCAAATCATGGGATGTTACAAAGAAGGTGGGAGTGGAGCTTCAAAGTATGAAAAAGAGAAAAAAGGGTGGAAATGAAAGAGGGAGAAGAAATAGAGCATAATTGGTTGCTAATTGAGGGCAAGGAGGCCTAGATTAGATATTGCAAAAGTGGTGGAAATACTTGTAACAAGGTAGAAAACAACAAGAGGGACATTATATTAGGGTCCATCATGGACCAAAACTTGATCCCAAGACTGAGAGTGTGGATCCGTATATTAGAAAATTGAGCTCTCTCATTGGTCAAAAGGGAGTACCACAGATCGATGAGTTGTTTGAGTTATCTCAAAAGTGTGTTTCATTGGTTATATTGAAGAATTCATATCTCCCAAACCGTAACTCCGCTTTTCATGAGTTTTCTTTGTTGTGTCTATAGTTTATTCTACTTCTTACATCAATTTTTCTTTTGATACTATTTAGGGAACTCAATTGTGGAAATTCATTTTTAAAAGTGTAATTATGCACAAAGAGGCATTTAATCAGAATCAAGTCACCCATTAAGAATAATGTGACTCAAATACAATCAATTTAAGGCAAGGGAGGTTATTGAGTACATAGAGAAACTAATGGGTCAAGATGTTCATTAATTGAAAGAGAGAGAAATTCCATTTTAGAACATATCCCCTAGACAAATGATCAGTGTAGGGTTTAATAAGAGGTGGTGAGTAGTAGTTTAACTATACACACCATATACCACCCATTTACATACAGTAGGATAGGACTTTGAACTTCAACTCCCATGCTTTTTTTAGTTGATGGCACAACTATTGAATGTGCCTATGAATTTGTACTTAATGCACTGAATGTTATCTGCTTTTCATAAGATATTGCATTATGTATTTCATTCATATTTGCTCATTTTGATATTATTTGTGCATGGTTTATCAACATTATCTTGTGACACATAGTTGTATCAAATATTATATATTTTGATTGTTTTATATTGATTCATCATACTTAAATGAACTTATGTTCTTTGATCTTGAATTCTGGGTAAGTTGAGAAGTCCTGAGTCAACTCGGTGCTACCAATTACTTTGTTGGTGATACCAGTATTGGAATAAAAGAACAAGCATGAATCTAAGATGCTCGATGGTACTGAACACAAGTTCAGTAATATTGACTCTCTGGATAGTAACACATCAAAATAATCTTGGTGCGACAGACCTGTTGTCGATGGTACTGACTAGAGTCACAACCCAGAGAGGAACTCAATACCACCAACCCCTCTATTGACACCGTGGAGGACCCCCGTTGTCCTATCATCTTCGGACGTCCTTTCCTGGCTACAGGAAGGGCGTTGATCGATGTTTCTGAAGGAATAATCACTCTAAGGGTCAGAAACAACCACTTAGACTTCAAGGTGAAGGATGCGATGAGAGGACCTTCCCTGTCAGAGTCTGTTTGCTTTGCGGACAGCTACAACCAGTTCTGTGAGGAGATAGAAGAAGACATCCGAATGGTGGACCCCCTTGCAAGGGCAATAAGCAGTCCAGATTCTGACTTTGATAGTCCAGAAGTTGCGGAGTTTCTCAACTTTCTTAACCTGTCCGATGAAGATTTGAGAAACGAGGATGAGGTGGTGGAATATGTCAAGTATGCCTCTCTTGAGGGGGCGCTGCAAGAAAAGACATCCAGGGCGAAGCCTGAATTGAAGTTGTTACCTAAAGGGTTGAAATATGAATTCCTAGATCATGAAGAAAGGAACCTTGTCATCGTCAATGCCAATCTTACAAAGGATCAGTTGGACAGACTTCTTGAGGAGTTAAGAATCCATCGACGGGCTATAGGATACTCAGTAGAAGACATCAAAGGCCTTATCCCTGATTTATGTATGCATCACATCAATCTAAAAGAATCCGCCAAACCTCTAGCTCAACCACAGAGGAAGTTGAATCAGATGTTGAAAGAAGTCATCAAGAAAGAGGTAATCAAGTTGAGGGATGTGGGGATCATTTACCCGATCAGCGATAGTAACTGGGTAAGCCCGATCCACATAGTACCCAAGAAGGGTGGTATGACAGTGGTAAGAGGGGATAAAGGTGATGAAGTGGCGGTTAGGACCGTCACAGGATGGAGAATGTGCATTGATAATAGGAAGATAAACCAAGCTACAAAAAAGGATCATTTTCCGCTACCTTTTATTGATCAAGTTCTTGAAAGATTAGCGCATCATTACATTTTCTGTTTCTTGGATGGTTTTTCAGGATTTTATCAGGTCCCCATCCTGCCAGACGACCAAGAGAAGACAACCTTTACCCGCCTCTATGGAATGTACGCCTTCAGAAGGATGCCCTTTGGCCTCTGCAACGCTCATGCTACGTTTCAACGCTGCATGATATCAATGTTCTCAGATTTTCTGGAAGATATCGTGGAAGTTTTCATGGATGATTTTTCTGTCTATGGAAAGGAATTCGATACCTGCCTGAAAAACCTCTCCTTGGTTTTTCACAGATGCGAGGGGAAGAGTTTGGTTTTAAATTGGGAAAAGTGCCATTTTATGTTACGAGAAGGCATCGTTCTGGGACATAAAGTTTCACGGCGTGGCATTGAGGTGGACATTAGCAAGGTTGAAGCCATATCCAAGCTTCCTCCACCGAAGTCCGTGACGGGAGTGAGGAGCTTCCTCGGACACGGCGGCTATTACCGAAGATTCATAAAGGACTTCTCAAAGATTTCAAAATCGTTGTCCAATCTACTGGTAAAAGATGTTGAATTTGTTTTCTCTGATGATTGTCTAACTTCTTTTCAGGCCTTGAAGAACGATCTTGTCTCACTACCCATCCTCCAAGCTCCAGACTAGGATTTACCATTCGAGCTTATGTGTGACGCCAACGACTATGCAGTAGGAGCTGTCCTGGGACATAAAAAGGATAAAAAGCACCACGTGATCTGCTACGCTATTCACACGTTGGACGAAGCTCAGGTAAATTATACAACCACGGAAAAAGAGATGCTCGCCATCATATTCTCTTTTGATAAGTTCAGGTCGTACCTCATTGGAGAAAAGGTCAAAGTATACACTGATCACGGGGCCATAAGATACCTCATGCAAAAGAAAGATACAAAGCCCAGACTGTTGAGGTGGGCCTTATTTCTACAAGAGTTTGACCATAAAATAATCGATAAGAAGGGTGCAGAAAATGTGGTCGCTAATCACTTATCAAGGATCGTTGCTGAAGGACAAGGGGAACCGCCCATTAATGACAACTATGCTGACGAAGCTTTAATGTTGATTGAAACCAAGGAAGAGAACTTACCCTGGTTCGCAGACATATGTAACTATCATGCTTGTGGAGAACTGCCCCCTAACATCACATATAACCAAAAAAAGAAGTTGTTCGCTGATGTGAAAAATTACTATTGGGATGATCCTCTCCTTTTCAGAAGATGTGCTGATAGCTTGTACCGGAGATGTATTCCCAAAGAAGAAACCCGAACATTCTAAAAGAGTGCCACGCATCCCCTTACGGAGGCCATCTGGGCAGAGAAAGGACTGCTGCCAAAGTGCTACAATCAGGTTTTTACTGGCCCTCTCTATGCAAATATGTTGCATAGTTTGTAAAGGTCTGTAAAGAGTGCCAATCGACGAGCAATATTGGGCGAAGGAACGAGATGCCAATGGCAAACTGGATTGAAGTAGAGATCTTTGATGTATGGGGGATTGATTACATGGGACCGTTTCCCCCATCAAGGGGGTATCAGTACATTCTAGTGGTAGTAGATTATGTATCAAAATGGGTAGAAGTTGTAGCAATTCAAACGTGCGACGCTAAGTCAGTGATCAAGCTATTCGAGAAGATGATTATCCCTCAGTTCGGTGTACCACATACTGTAATAAGTGACGGTGGGTCGCATTTCGGAGAAAGACAGTTTGAAGCACTCCTACAAAAATATGGAGTTAAGCACACGATCGCTATGCCCTACCACCCATAGACTTCTGGGTAGGTAGAGGTTTCGAATAGACAAATCAAGTAGATTCTAGAAAAGACTGTCATCCGAACGAGGAAGGATTGGTCAATGAAGCTTGACGACGCACTTTGGGCCTACATGACTGCCTATAAAACGCCCATTGGAACCACCCCCTATAAGTTAATCTACGGAAAATCTTGTCATCTACACCTTGAGCTGGAACACAAGGCCCTTTGGGAAATTAAATTCTTGAATATGGATCTAGTGAAAGCGGGAGAAAAGAGATATTTGCAGTTACAAGAGCTTGAAGAATTACGGATGCATGCTTATGAAAATGCAAAAATCTATCAACAAAGGACGAAGGTGTGGCACGATGCCCATCTAAGGAGGAAGGACGTAAGTGAGGTTGATAAAGTTTTATTATTTAAATCCTCAATTCGTCTCTTTCCAGGAAAGATACAAATAAGATGGTCTGGACCGTTCACTGTATCAAAGATATACCCATCTAGAATTATGGAGTTATATGATAAAGATGATCCAACCAAGGTCTTTCAAGTAAACGGGCACAGGGTGAAAAGATACTATGAAGACGAAGCTTTTGTTAGGAGGGCAGAGATCAACCTGCAAGATATGGATACTACTGGTGGCGAAATGTGAAGAACCTAGAACGGTCGAGCTGGCGACGCAAACTACATCGCTCCTCGGGAGGCAGCCCGATATTTTATTTTTCCTAGAATAGGACGTTATTTAATTTTTTGCAAGACAAACATTATGAACATTTGGACTGTAATAAGGCCCGAGTCAGTGCATGCGCCACGTGCGTTGACTCTTCTATTTTATGGGCCACCGTCCTGTTTTGTGAAGCATTGAGGGGTAATACTATCTGAGGTCGGGGACTAAACCTTAGGCCAATGATGTTTTACCCATCTAACACTTTTTCCTTCGCCTTGTTTTAGTTTTTCGTCTAGATCTTTCTCTTGCTCTGAAGGCCGCGTTTTGGGCAAGTATCTCCTTTTCCTGATCGTATCGGGCGACAACTCAGTCGGCGCGCAGAACGTGCTGGTATCGGGCAACGGTGTATCGGGGATTGCGTAGACCGTGACGGACGACACGCCCGGGCAGCGAGCACCCATATCGGGAAAGATGAGTAATTGCCCTTGATTAGACAGATGGGACCGCTCGTATCAGGAATGACTTGTCTCAACGGCTGACACGTGTCCCGGATTACCCGATTTACCCCTGCTTGAGATTGCTATATATAGTACGGAGGTTTTTACCGTGTCGGGCTACTACTTTTGCTCTTCTAGCTACCCGTATCATGTAGTAATTTCTCCCTCTGCTCTTGTGTCGTCTAGGGTAGCCTCAGATAGCAAAGGTATAGACCGACAACCTGCTTGCCCGATACGAGCTTCATACTGCGCGCAGCGTATCGGGTGGACGACTTTTGTTGATTTTCTTTGTATCAACCGACACGTGTGTTGCGTGATACGTTTTTCATATGTGTTTGCCCGATACGCCATATCGAGCGATAACCTTGTCGCTCATCCTTGTGTCACCTCGCTTATTTTTGTTGTTGGGCGACACGTTGTCCTATCGGAAAGACCCTATCGGGCATTTTGTTTCAGGCGATCGTATCGCCCGACACACCCGTGTTGGGAAACAGACATGGAGCGCGGCTTCTCTCTGTATCATCCAATTTTGTATCACTATAATGTTCTTTTGATGGACGACACCTGGACCTTGTAACAGGCCGAATCTTATCGTGCAATCAGTTTTTCTTGCCTACCTAACATCTAAATAATCAATGAACTTGTTTAATGATAACAAATATGGCTCGTACAAAGCAAACCGCCGTTCGAGTTGACAAACTTGGCAGAAGAATCAACACTGAGGCCGCAACTGGAGCAACAACGGTCGGGCAGAAACACCAAAATCCCGACGCAGCTGGACCATCAACTACGGAGAAGAGAGCAAGGATGGAAAAAGTAACGACTCCATTTTCTTTCCCGAAAGATGCAGCCAGAACAAGTGCAAAGCTCTCAAAAAGGAAACGCAAGGCTCGTGCAGATTATGACGATGATAACCGGCCTATGGTAGGTAGAGAGCTCTTGAAAACACTTGTGGATACTATATCCAAAGAAGATACCCTCCATAAAGAAGGTGGATTCGTGACAAATGAACCCAAAATACCCACATTCAATCCAGAAGCCACTGGAGAAAGACTTCCACTGATTTTCTCTTTTGGAGATGGTCCTAAACCACCGCAGAAGACAGACTATGATAAGGAAATAGACCTCTCTTGGGGCTACCAAATCAAGAAAAAGTATTGGAAGAGAAAAGTGGACTTCTCTGACTAGTTCAATAGATGATGAAAGTTGAAAGAAACTGAGGTTGATGATCAGTCCTTTTGTTCATGTTCACAATGGAAGTATCTTAAAAAGTCTACCTGGTTTAAGGGAATGCCTAATAGTTTTTGAACTTCTTCCTCAGCAAAAGTGCATGACTGATCTCATTGAATCTTGCAATCATGAACGCACATTTGCCTTTTGGTACAACTGACTGTAGCATCTTCATCCTAGAATGGATATCAAATAAAGAGAAGCATGACCAACTCCACCTCGTCGACTACTGGCACAGGCGCGCTCACTGGCTAACACTCACTAGGGTAACATTACCCTACCTTATGTACTTCACAACTCTGGGATAGAGTGTGGAGTAAATTTGGGGGGGTACCATGTACCAGTGAGGGAGGTATATAAAATTTCTTCAATCTCCACCCCTTTTGTTCTTCTTCTTCTTCTATATCAAATTTTGAAAAAATTTGCTTATTTTGTCTCCATGCATATGTACAAAGACACTATATAGTAAAAATCAGATACGACTTCTTGCTAGTTTATTTTCTATGTGCCTAACAAGATGCAAGTTTTGTTATGTCTTTCTGATAATGCAGCCCCAAATGACAGAAGACTACGACTTTCCATGGCAAAAATTTTTAAAAATAATCTTACAATATCTAAGAGACGTGTATGCAGAAGGAAAAAGCTGCCCAAACAGCAAAAATTTCTCTTATTTTCCCTTACCCAACAAAATCCCAAAAAGAGAGAATAGCCTTATGAGAGTAAATAAAAGCATGAGAGTTGTACCGAATGAAAAGAAAGAAAAAAATACATATAAACACTTGTTTTCCAAAAGTACCCATCTTTAGGCGTGGTAGATCCGGGGCAGTGGTACATAGGATGTGAAATCACTACTCTAAAGCCAACTGGCTTGGACTGTAGGGACCACTTGCCCGCTAATGGACCCTTACCTGGATGTACTGATGGGAAACACGGAAAACCCAAAAAGCCTTGAGCCTACCCAAGCACACAACTTTCTGCCCCCAAAAGTTGTTTGGTGTGAAAGCTAACTTCAAAATCATGCACCAAAGTCTCACTGAAGCTGTAGAGAAAATTTTTGCTTAAATAAGGAAGGAGAAATAAAGTCTGTTGTTCGTGGTTGGGCCGCATTTTCTATGAGACATCTCAATGCTCGCTCAAACCCATGGTCTGAAAATACCGGTCAAAAAGAAGCATCAAAAAACAAAGTTTAAAGATTGATTGAGGACAATCAAAATGCTAAGTTTGGTGGAGTTGATAACACCAAATTTTGTGATGTTTTTGGCCCTTATTTCGTTATCAAAACTGCCCTTTTTAACTGTTTTCCTCTCTCTTTGTCATGTTTATGAATAAATAGGCCACGCTACGCTTCTAACTCAATTTTATCATCTTTTGCAGAGTTTTCCTCATTTTTGAACTCATTTAGCAGCAAAAAGGCCTGTCCCGGCCCACGAACGTGTTTCACCTACATAGGCCTTCTTACCAACCAGACCGGCCGATACGCTCGCTGCCCGAAACGGGTGCGCGATACCATACAACGCGACACAAGGATGTCACGCAAGAAGGATCGAATGAGCGACACGCCATTTACCTGACAGGGAGCCGGGCTCACCATGACAACTGAAGTGTGTCGCGCAATACATGCCACCCACCGACAGGCACCACTCGTCACGATAACCGACAACCCGTTATCCTTGTGTCGGGCGATACACATATCGGGCGTCCCTAAAGCCGCAATAATGGAGCTGAAGCAAGAACACGTAGCGTCCGGAGCACCATAACTTCCCCCAACCGCTGCCTATAAATAGAAGCTACAGGACTCCGATGGGATGGGTCGGAATCTCTCGAAAGCCAACTTAGGAAAGTTTCATGTGCTAGCGTGTCACACATCAGGGGTGTGTTGGGCGATTCCAGGTGAGCACTTCGCCATCCCGAGAGGGAGGGAATGGTTCATTTAGGGTCGTCCCGGGCACCACTACAGATCGATATCGGCCAACAAGGACACCCGACAGGAGTGCCCGATACTAGAAGCAACACTGTAACCCGACACGATACCGAACCCAGATACGCATAGCCGGTCACAGTGTGTCGCCCGAGAGGGTGCCGCCCAAAACGATCTTATTGGGCAAGGGCGCCTCGTATGATACGTCTGCCCGTCATTAGCGTGTCGCCCGAGAGGGTGTGCCGCCCGATACGGGCGTATCGGGCAAGGCCCCTGCCCGGTATCGGTCTGGAGGATCTACTGCTTCCTGTCGCCCTTCTATATCAAGAAGGCGATGCTTATCTTTATTTATTTCAGTCATTTACTTTCTTTACTTATGCAATGTAATCAGACTTTTATATGTTAATGGAATTAGAAGAGTTTTAATTATCTGCTATTTTATGTTTGGTCCCCTTTGTTGGATGATTGCTATGTTTAACATCTGAACTCTAGCTTATACGCTTGGATCGCATTCCGATTAGCTACCGAATCATGTTTTCCCGTTGCAACATCCTCGAAAGAGGTATTGTGGCTCTAGTGTTTGGTCCGATACTGTAGTACGAGAGTGCCCAGGATCAGAGTTGCCTCGGTAACATTTCCAATCTAACTTAAGTCCAGCAACCTCGAGAGGAGTGTTGATGCTTAGTTAGAGGTACCCTCTTTGAGAGGAGGGGTACAAGATGTTTTCTGCTGCTGCTTGTTTTATCGAAGTCTTCTCCTTCGTTTCCTGCTAAAGTGATAGTATTATCTCTCTGTTTCCATTGCACTAAAACCCTAAAAACTAATAAATGCTTAAAACCTTATTTTTACCACATAGCTCCAGTTGGAGATAGATTTCTTTTGTTTTATCAGTCTTATCCTGTTGTTCCCTTAGGGAATTTTACCATCTCCTTACCCTTGCCAGAGTTTAACGTGTCGATTCTGCACTCTCAACACTACCACCCTTGTCCCTATGTTCGACCCCGTATATCTACTTCGACCCCGTAAACAAAGTTGTGGGGGCCTAGAAGGTTTCAGGTTATAAATTTAAAAGTCCGACTACTTCAAATCCGCCTCCACTTTTCAGACGCGCGATTTAGGTCGGTCAACTTTTTGGCGTCGTTGTCGGGGACAAGGTAAAATGGTACTGTTGACAAACCCAAATCCACTACCTACACTCCATTGCCTCAAGCTTAGAAATGAGCTTGACAACACTCTCTTTTCCTTTTTAATATTTTATTCTTAACCTGAAATGAATAATTCATGTTATTAATAATAGATTTTCTAACTTGATTTTTACACACTATTCAGGTACTCAAAAGAAAGGCATTCTACTCAACTAAGCACCGATACCGTCAAACATGTCACCTCACGTTGAACCACCCCATTCAGAAGGTGAACGCCAAGGGAGAGCTAGACCGCTTTCAACCCAACCAGACTTGGTCGGACAGTTATTTGCTTTTGTAAAGAGACAAGATACAATAATTAACCAACTGGTGCAAAGTGCGCTTCCCAATCCAGGAGTCCTAAACTCCATGTAGTTCCAGATGGCAAATATGCAGACGCGCCAACGTCAAATCGATCAACAGTTGGCCCAGATGGCCGATTCGATGAAGAACCCTTCGAGAAAGATAGTCTCCAGCCCTAGATCTGCCAAAATGGTAGTGCTAAGATCCGGGAGGAAAGTGGAGCGTAGTGAGGAGGTCAGACCGGAACCTGAATTGAGGATTGTGGATGTGAATCCCGTAGAAGATGAAAAGCGACAAGCTGATGCCAGAGAGCCTGAATAGAGATCCTTTGAGGAGCTACCTGGTGGGAGAAGCCCTTACGCTCCCAGGCTACCTTTCCCATACAAGCTGATAAAGGCAAACCTAAAGAAGCACCACGAGAAGTTCATGGAATCAATCAAGAAACTTTATCTTGAAGTTCCCTTTTTGGACACCATAGAAGAGATGCCAGCTTACGCCAATTTTCTCAAGGATCTTATTACTAAGAAGAGAAAGGGAGGAAGAATTGAAACTGTGCATCTAGCAGCTGTGTCCTATGCTTTCGTAAAACTGGATTTGCCCAATAAAAAGAAAGTTCCTGGGCTTTCACAATCCCTTTTGCCATCGGAGATAATGTTGAACGGAAAGGTCTTGCCGACTTAGGGGCTAGCATCAGCCTTATGCCCCTAAGCTTGGCGAAGAGATTAGGTTTAACTGATATGGTTAGAACCAATATGAGAATTGAACTAGCAGATCATACCTTTAAAAGACCTGTTGGCGTTGTTGAAGATGTGCCAATCCAGGTAGGTAATTTCTTCATTCCGTGCGATATAGTTGTCATTGACACCGTGGAGGACCCCCGCTGTCCTATCATCTTCAGACGTCCTTTCCTGGCTACAGGAAGGGAGTTGATTGATGTTTCTGAAGGAATAATCACTCTAAGGGTAGGAAACAACCACTTAGACTTCAAGGTGAAGGATGCGATGAGAGGACCTTCCCTATCAGAGTCTGTTTGCTTTGCGGACAACTACGACCAGTTCTGCGAGGAGATAGAAGAAGACATCCGAATGGTGGACCCCCTTGCAAGGGCAATAAGCAGTCAAGATTATGAATTTGAAAGTCCAGAAGTTGCAGAGTTTCTCAGCTTTCTTAACCTGTCCGATGAAGATTTGAGCAACGAGGATGTGGTGGTGGAATCTGTCAAGTATGCCTCTCTTGAGGGGGCGCTGCAAGAAAAGACATCCAGGGCCAAGCCTGAATTGAAGCTATTACCTAAAGGGTTGAAATATGAATTCCTAGATCATGAAGAAAAGAACCCTATCATCGTCAACGCCAATCTTACAAAGGATCAGTTGGACAGACTTCTTGAGGAGTTAAGACTCCACCGGCGGGCTATAGGATACTCAGTAGAAGACATCAAAGGCCTTAGCCCTGCTTTATGTATGCATCACATCAATTTGGAAGAATCCACCAAACCTCTGGCTCAACCAGAGAGGAAGTTGAATCAGATGCTGAAAGAAGTCATCAAGAAAGAGGTAATCAAGTTGAGAGATGCGGTGATCATTTACCCGATCAGCGAATGTAACAGGGTAAGCCCAATCCACATAGTACCCAAGAAGGGTGGTATGACAGTTGTAAGAGGGGATAAAGGCGATGAAGTGGTGGTTAGGACCGTCACATGATGGAGAATGTGCATTGATTACAAGAAGCTAAATCAAGCTACAAAAAAGGATCATTTTCGACTACCTTTTATTGATCAAGTTCTTGAAAGATTAGCGCATCATGACTTTTTCTGTTTCTTGGATGGTTTTTCAGGATTTTATCAGGTCCCCATCCTGCCAGACGACCAAGACAAGACAACCTTTACCTGCCTCTATGGAACCTATGCCTTCAGAAGGATGCCCTTCAGCCTCTACAACACTCCCGCTACGTTTCAACGCTGCATGATATCAATGTTCTCGGATTATCTGGAAGATATTGTGGAAGTTTTCATGGATGATTTTTCTATTTATGGAAAGGACTTCGATACCTGCCTGAAAAACCTCTCCTTAGTTTTGCAAAGATATGAGGAGAAGAGTTTGGTTTTAAACTGGGAAAAGTACCATTTTATGGTATGACAAGGCATCGTTTTGGGACATAAAGTTTCAAGGTGTCGCATCGAGGTGGACATTAGCAAGGTTGAATCCATATCCAAGCTTCCTCCATCGAAGTCCGTGACGGGAGTGAGGAGCTTCCTCGGACACGCCAACTATTACCGAAGATTCATAAAGGACTTCTCAAAGATTTCAAAACCGTTGTCCAATCTGCTGGTAAAAGATGTTGAATTTGTTTTCTCTGATGACTGTCTAACTTCTTTTTAGGCCTTGAAGAACGATCTTGTCTCACCACCCATCCTCCAAGCTCCAGACTAGGATTTACTGTTCGAGCTTATGTGCGACACCAGTGACTATGCAGTAGGAGCTGTCCTGGGACAGAAAAAGGATAAAAAGCACCACGTGATCTGCTATGCTAGTCGCATGTTGGACGAAGCTCATGTAAATTATACAACCACGGAAAAAGAGATGCTCCCCATCATCTTCGCTTTTGATAAGTTCAGGTCGTACCTCATTGGAGCAAAGGTCAAAGTATACACTGATCACGAGGCCATAAGATACCTCATGCAAAAGAAAGATACAAAGCCCAGACTGTTGAGGTGGGCCTTGTTTCTATAAGAGTTCGACCAAGAAATAATCAATAAAAAGGGTGCAGAAAATGTGGTCGCTGACCACTTATCAAGAATTGTTGCCGAAGGATAAGGGGAACCGCCCATTAATGACAACTATGCCGACGAAGCTTTAATGTTGATTGAAACCAAGGAAGAGAACTTACCCTATTTCGTAGACATCTGTAACTATCTTGCTTGTGGAGAACTGCCCCCTGACGTCACATATAACCAAAAAAAGAAGCTTTTCGCGGATGTGAAAAATTACTATTGGGATGATCCTCTCCTTTTCAGAAGATGTGTTGATAGCTTGTACCAGAGATGCATTCCCGAAGAAGAAACCCCGAACATTCTGAAAGAGTGCCACACCTCCCCTTACGGAGGCCATGTGGGCAGCGAAAGGACTACAGCCAAAGTTCTACAATTAGGTTTTTACTGGCCCTCTCTATTCAAAGACGTTGCACAGTTTGTAAAGGTATGTAAACATTGCCAATCGACGGGCAATATTGGGTGAAGGAACGAGATGCCAATGGCAAACTAGATTGAAGTAGAGAACTTCGATGTATGGGGGATTGATTACATGGGACCGTTTCCCCCATCAAGGGGGTAGCAATACATTCTAGTGGTAGTAGATTATGTATCAAAATGGGTAGAAGTTGTAGCAATTCAAACGTGCGACGCTAAGTCAGTGATCAAGCTATTCGAGAAGATGATTATCCCTCAGTTCGGTGTACCACATACTGTAATAAGCGACGGTGGGTCGCATTTCGGAGAAAGACAGTTTGAAGCACTCCTACGAAAATATGGAGTTAAGCACAAGATCGCTATGCCCTACCACCCACTGACTTCTGGGTAGGTAGAGGTTTCGAATAGACAAATCAAGCAGATTCTAGAAAAGACTGTCATCCGAACGAGGAAGGATTGGTCAATGAAGCTTGACGACGCACTTTGGGCCTACAAGACTGCCTATAAAACGGCCATTGGAACAACCCCCTATAAGTTAATCTACGGAAAATCCTGTCATCTACCCCTTGAGCTGGAACATAAGGCCCTTTGGGAAATTAAATTCTTGAATATGGATCTAGAGAAAGCGGGAGAAAAGTGATATTTGCAGTTACAAGAGCTTGAAGAATTACGGATGCATGCTTATGAAAATGCAAAAATCTATAAACAAAGGACGAAGGTGTGGCACGATGCCCATCTAAGGAGGAAGGACGTAAGTGAGGGTGATAAAGTTTTATTATTTAAATCCTCAATTCGTCTCTTTCTAGGAAAGATACAAATAAGATGGTCTGGACCGTTCACTGTATCAAAGATATACACATCCAGAATTATGGAGTTATATGATAAAGATGATCCAACCAAGGTATTTCAAGTAAACGGGCACAGGGTGAAAAGATACTATGAAGACGAAGCTTTTGTTAGGAGGGCAGAGATCAACCTGCAAGATATGGATACCGCTGGCAGTGAAATGTGAAGAACCTAGAACGGTCGAGTTGGCGACGCAAACTACATCGCTCCTCGAGAGGCACACCGATCTTTTATTTTTCCTAGAATAGGACGTTATTTACTTTCTTGCAAGACAAACATTACGAACATTTGGACTGTAATAAGGCCCGAGTCAGTGTATGCGCCACGTGCGCTGACTCTTCTATTTTATGGGCCACCGTCCTATTTTGTGAAGCATTGAGGGGTAATACTATCTGAGGTTGGGAACTTAACCTTAGGCCAATGATGTTTTACCCATCAAACGCTTTTTCCTTCGCCTTGTTTTAGTTTTTCATCTAGATCTTATTCTTGCTCTGAAGGCCGCGTTTTGGGCAAGTATCTCCTTTTCTTGATCGTATCGGGCGACAACTCAGTCGGCGCTCAGAACGTGCTGGTATCGAGCAACGGTGTATCGGGGATTGCGTAGACCGTGCCGGACGACACGCCCGGGCAGCGAGCACCCATATCGGGCAAGATGAGTAATTGCCCTTGATTAGACGGATGGGACCGCTCGTATCGGGAATGACTTGTCTCAACGGCTGACACGTGTCCCAGATTACCCGATTTACCCCCGCTTGAGATTGCTAGATATAGTACGGAGGTTTTTACCGTGTAGGGCTACTACTTTTGCTCTTCTAGCTACCCGTATCATGTAGTAATTTCTCCCTCTGCTCTTGTGTCGTCTAGGGTAGCCTCAGATAGCAAAGGTATAGACCGACAACCTGCTTGCCCGATACGAGCTTCATACTGTGCGCAGCGTATCAGGTGGATGACTTTTGTTGATTTTCTTTGTGTCAACCGACACGTGTGTTGCGCGATACGTTTTTCATATGTGTTTGCCCGATACGCCATATCGAGCGATAACCTTGTCGCTCATCCTTGTGTCGCCTCGCTTATTTTTGCTGTCGGGCGACACGTTGTCCTATCGGAAAGACCCTATCGGGCATTTTGTTTCAGGCGATCGTATCGCCCGACACACCCGTGTTGGGAAACAGACATGGAGCGTGGCTTCTCTCCGTATCATCTAGTTTTGTATCGCTATAATGTTCTTTTGATGGACGACACCCGGACCTTGTAACGGGCCAAATCTTATCGTGCAATCAGTTTTTCTTGCCTACCTAACATCTAAATAATCAATGAACTTGTTTAATGATAACAGATATGGCTCGTACAAAGCAAATCGTTGTTCGAGTTGACAAACTTGGCAGAAGAACCAACACTGAGTCCACAACTGGAGCAACAACGGTCGGGCAGAAATGCCAAAATCCTGAGGCAGCCGGACCATCAACTGCAGAGAAGAGAGCAAGGACGGAAGAAGTAACGACTCCATTTTCTTTCCCGAAAGATGCAGCCAGAACAAGTGCAAAGCTCTCAAAAAGGAAACACAAGGCTCGTGCAGATTATGATGATGATAATCGGCCTATGGTAGACATAGAGCTCTTGAAAACACTTGTGGATACTATATCCAAAGAAGATACACTCCATAAAGAAGGTGGATTCGTGACAAATGAACCCAAAATATCCACATTCAATCCAGAAGCCACTGGAGAACGACTTCCACTGATTTTCTCTTTTGGAGATGGTCCTAAACCACCGCAGAAGACATACTATGATAAGGAAATGGACCTCTCTTGGGGCTACCAAATCAAGAAAAAGTATTGGAAGAGATAAGTGGACTGCTCTGACTAGTTGAATAGATGATGAATGTTTAAAGAAACTGAGGTTGATGATCAGTCCTTTTGTTCATGTTCACAATGGAAGTATCTTAAAAAGTCTACCTGGTTTAAGGGAATGCCTAATAGTTTTGGAACTTCTTCCTCAACAAAAGCACATGACTGATCTCATTGAATCTGGCAATCATGAACGGACATTTGCCTTTTGGTACAGCTGACTGCAACATCTTCATCCTAGAATGGATATCAAATAAAGAGAAGCCTGACCAACTCCACCACGTCGACTACTGGCGGAGGCGCGCTCACCGGCTAATCCTCACTGGGGTTACATTACCCTACCTTATCTACTTCACAACTCTGGGACAGAGTGTGGAGTAAGTTTGGGGGGGTACCATGTACCAGTGAGGGAGGTATAAAATTTTTCTTCAATCTCCACCCCTTTTGTTCGTCTTCTTCGTCTTCTTCTATATCAAATTTTGAAAAATTTTGCTTATTTGTCTCCATGCATATGTACAAAGACACTATATAGTAAAAATCAGATACGACTTCTTGCCAGTTTATTTTCTATGTGCCTAAGGAGATGCAATTTTTGTTATGTCTTTCTGATAATGCAGCCCCAAATGACAGAAGACTACGACTTTCCATGGCAAAAATTTTGAAAAATAATCTTACAATATCTAAGAGACGTGTATGCAGAAGGAAAAAGCTGCCCAAACAGCAAAAAATTCTCTTATTTTCCCTTACCCAAAAAAATCCCAAAAAGAGAGAATATCCTTATGAGAGTGAATAAAAGCATGAGAGTTGTGCCAAATGAAAAGAAAGAAAAAAATACATATACACATTTGTTTTCCAAAAGTACCCATCTTTAAGCATGGTTGATCTGGGGCAGTGGTACGTAGGATGTGAAATCACTGCTCTAAAGCCAACTGGCTTGGACTGCAGGGACCACATGCCCGGTAACGGACCCTTACCTAGATGGACTGATGGGAAACAAGGAAAATGCAAAAAGCCTTAAGCCTACCCAAGCACACAACTTTCTGCCTCCAAAAGCTGTTTGGTGTGAAATCTAACTTCGAAATCATGCACCAAAGTCTCGCTGAAGTTGTAGAGAAATTTTTTTCTTAAATAAGGCAGGAGAAATAAAGTTTGTTGTTCATGGTTGGGCCGCATTCTCTATGAGACATCTCAATGCTTGCTCAAACCCATGGTCTGAAAATACCAGTAAAAAATAAGCATCACAAAACAAAGTTTAAAGATTGATTGAGGACAATCAAAATACTAAGTTTGGGGGAGTTGATAACACCAAATTTTGTGATGTTTTTGGCCCTTATTTCGTTATCAAAACTGCCCTTTTTAACTGTTTTCCTCTCTCTTTTGTCATGTTTTTGAATAAATAGGCCACGCTACACTTCTAACTCAATTTTATCATCTTTTGCAGAGTTTTCCTCATTTTTAAACTCATTTAGCAGCAAAAAGGCCCGTCCCGGCCCACGAACGTGTTTCACCTACATCGGCCTTCTTCCCAACCAGACCGGCCGATACGCTCGCTGCCCGAAACGGGTGCGCGATACCATACAACGTGACACAAGGATGTCACGCAAGAAGGATCGAATGAGCGACACGCCATTTACCTGACAGGGAGCCGGGCTCACCATGACAACTGAAGTGTGTCACGCAATACATGCCACCCACCGGCAGGCACCACTCGTCACGATAACCGACAACCCGCTATCCTTGTGTCGGGTGATACACATATCGGGCATCCCTAAAGCCGCAATAATGGAGCTGAAGCAAGAACACGTAGCGTCCGGAGCACCATAACTTCCCCCAACCGTTGCCTATAAATAGCAGCTACACGACTTCGATGGGATGGGTCGGAATCTCTCGAAAGCCAACTTAGGAAAGCTTCAGGTGCTAGCGTGTCACACATCAGGGGTGTGTTGGGCGATTCTAGGTGAGCACTTCCCCATCCCGAGAGGGAGGGAATGGTTCATTTAGGGTCGTCCCGGGCACCACTGCAGATCGATATCGGCCAACAAGGACACCTGACAGGAGTGCCCGATACTAGAAGCAACACTGTGACCCGACACGATACCGAACCCCGATACGCATCGCCGGTCACAGTGTGTCGCCCGAGAGGGTGCCGCCCGACACGATCTTATTGGGCAACGGCGCCTCGTATGATACGTCCACCCGTCATTAGCGTGTCGCCCAAGAGGGTGTGCCGCCCGATATGGGCGTATCGGGCAAGGCCCCTGCCCGGTATCGGGCTGGAGGATCTGATGCTTCCTGTCGCCCTTCTATATCAAGAAGGCGATGCTTATCTTTATTTATTTCAGTCATTTACTTCCTTTACTTATGCAATGTAATCAGACCTTTATATGTTAATGGAATTAGAAGAGTTTTAATTATCTGCTATTTTATGTTTGGTCCCCTTTGTTGGATGATTGCTATGTTTAACATCTGAACTCTAGCTTGTACGCTTGGATCACGTTCCGATTAGCTACCGAATCGTGTTTTCCCGTTGCAACAGCCTCGAAAGAGGTATTGTGGCTCTAGTGTTTGGTCCGATACTGGAGTACGAGAGTGCCTAGGATCAGAGTTGCCTCGGTAACATTTCCACTCTAACTTAAGTCCAGCAACCTCGAGAGGAGTGTTGATGCTTAGTTAGAGGTACCCTCTTCGAGAGGAGGGGTACAGGATGTTTTCTGCTGCCGCTTGTTTTATCGAAGTCTTCTCCTTCATTTCCTGCTAAAGTGATAGTATTATCTCTCTGTTTCCGTTGCACTAAAACCCTAAAAACTAATAAATGCTTAAAACCTTATTTTTACCACATAGCTCCAGTTGGAGATAGATTTCTTTTGTTTTATCAGTCTTATCCTGTTGTTCCCTTCGGGAATTTTACCATCTCCTTACCCTTGCCAGAGTTTAACATGTCGATTCCGCACTCTCAACACTACCACCCTTGTCCCTATGTTCGACCCCGTATATCTACTTCGACCCCGTAAACAAAGTTGTGGGGGCCTAGAAGGTTTCAGGTTATAAATTTAAAAGTCCGACTACTTCAAATCCGCCTCCAATTTTTGGACGTGTGATTTAGGCCGGTCAATAGTATGGAGGATCCCATGTTACATAGTATGCAGGATACCATGTCCCATATGAATAATTTGGTGGAGAGTTTTGATATGGTAAAGATTGATAGGGTGCCTATGACAATAAACTATCAAACATTAGTTTCATATTCATCGGCAGATAAGGCAAAGGCTTGGTTCTTAACCCTTACCTTGAAATCCATATCCACCTAGGAAGGAATGATAGATGCCTTCTTTGAAAGATATTTTCCTCCACAAAAGACACAAGATGTGGTAGGACAGATCTATAATTTTAAGAAGCATGCAGAGGAGTCTTATTCTGAGGTGAGGGAGAGATTCCAGGGTTCCTCATCATGGGATCGATCCTTATGGGCAAGCAAAGACATTCCACTACGGGTTGCATAAAGGGGAAAGAACCACACTTGATTGCATACGAGCAAGATTTTTTGCCAATAATAAGGCATCCAGGTGTCATGAAACCTTAAAGAACATGGCTAAAAATAGTCATTGGGGGAAGAGAGAGAAACTCTAGCAACAACCAAAAGTGTTGGAGAGTCCAGAGAGATCATAACATTGAAAGAGAAGATGCATAACCTTGATAAGAAATTAGATAACAAATCTAGAAGCTCATCTTGAGGCAAGGAAGAAGAATGCATATATATGCGACAACAGAATAATAAGGGTCAAAATGAATATACTTGGAGGAAGGATTCTTAATTCTCAAGGAGGGATCCCAAAAATTTTCAATAGGACTGTATCAAGCACAAAATGCCAAGCCACAATAAGGCATTGCACAACAACAGTACTAGCATGATAGGGCCCCCAAAAAAATTGACTACATAGAGGACATGCTAGGAAAGTTGGTCAGTCAGAATGAGACAATCATAGGCCAAACACAAATGAATCAAGGGTCACATATCCACAACATAAAAAACCAAATTTCTCATATAGAAGCTGAAGTAGCATCTTTGAAGAAGCCTCGACATTAGGTATTTCCAATAAATACTAAGATTCTAGCTACTAACTAGTAGGTGAAGCCCGTGTTACTCCATAGTCATAAGAAAATGTTGAATGAACAAAAGATAATTCCAGAAGAAAATGACAAGATACTTAATATGGGATCAATGTTAGCTAGTCATCCCCTTGAGCCAGACACCACACTACATGAGAAGGAACCATCTCAGGAAGATAAAGAGATAAAGGAATCCATGAAGGAGTCATATGTTCCACCTAACTAGAGGGAGATGGTGACTCCAGTACCACTATCCAATGGTTTGAAGGGAAAGAAGGTTGACCAACAGTTTAACAAGTTTCTAGACACTTTTGGAAATCTTTAGGTTAACATACCTCTTGTATATGCAGCAGAACAGATCCCATCATATGGTAAATTTTTGAAGGACATAATCAACAAAAAGAGGAGGATAGTTGATTTGGGTGTAGTGGTATTGAAAGAGGAAGTCAGTGCACTTATATAGAGGAGACTTCCATAGAAGAGGCAAGATCTAGGCTGCTTTAATATAACATGTTATATCAGCAAGCTTAAGTTTGGTGAAGCTTAATGTGACTCTGGGGAAAGCATAAATCGCATTCCCTTCACAACATTATAGAAATGGGGACTGAAGGAATTTAGTAAGAGAAATATGATCATATAATTGGCTGACCATTCATTGGTGAGACCAATTGGTATCTGTGAGGATGTGTTGGTCAAGGTTGATAAATTCATTTTCCCCACAAATTTTGTGGTTTTAGAAATACAGGATGACCAAGGCAATGAGATACTCCTATGGACGTCGTTCCCAGCTACAATAGACATGATCCAAGACATGGGTGGAGGAAGAAGGACATTAGGCATTCAAGACAACCTCTTTGAAATTAAAGATGTCAGAATGTCAACCAAAGGCTAGTGAGAAGGCAAATTGCCACATGTTGCAACAATTGAATAGTGAGGTATCCTTATTTCAAGGGAAGTCATTTCTAGATATGGCTCATGTCATAGAGAAGGTGCAAAAAGGCACTTTGGTATTTGACATCATGGATCATACTTATGAGGTTTCTTTGATAAATGCAGTAAAGTATCATGATGATTTAGAGGAGGAAGCATGCCCTATGACAATTGAAGAGGCAACATCTTTCGCTCTCACCCAATCATATGCACAACTACCACTAGAGGCATGTACCATGAGCTTGGTTGATGACTACACTCATTGTTGTTCACTTAAGGAGTGTGTCCTTTTTTGAAGGCATTGCCATGCTTGTACTCTAGGCACTATGAAGATTTGGGACCGTCTCTGCCATCATTGATTCCATCATTGCAGTGTCCCCCAAAACTTGAGCTGAAGCGACTTCATGTGCATTCGAAGTATATATTTTTTGTTAATAGATGACAAGATCCCAATCATCATTTCATCCTCATTGAGCATGCACAAGGAGGTGCAATTGCTTGTTGTTCTAAAGAACCACCAGGCATCATTTGCGTGGTCCATTGCCAACATTAAGGGGATATCTCCTAACTTCTTCCAGCACAAGATCAAAATTGAAGAAGGAGCCAAACTGACTAGTACAACCTCAATGGCATCTTAATACAATCATTACTGAGGTAGTAAAGAAATAAGTAGTGAATCTTCTATCGGTAGGTATCATTTATGTTATATCTGATTCTAATTTGGTTAGCCGAACCCAAGTTGTTCCTAATAAAGGGGGGATAACGGTCGCAACAAATTCAACAAGTGAGTTGATTTTGACTAGGCTAGTGACCGGTTGGCATGTGTGTATTGATTATCTCCAACTAAATGTTGCCACACTAAAAGATCATTTCCACTTCCTTTTATCGACCAAATCCTTGAGTGGCTCTCTACCACTCTTGTTTTTGTTTTCTTGATGGGTATTTTGGGTATAATCATATTTCTATCAAACCCCAAGACCAAGAGAAATATACTTTACTTGCCCCTATGGCATGTTTTTATATCGTTGGATGTATTGTGGCCTTTGCAATGCACATGCTACATCTTAGAGATGTATGATCTCTATTTTTACATTTTGGTTGGAGCATTGTCTTGAGGTATTTATGCATGATTTATTGTGTATATAGAATCTTTAGAGTATTGCCTTGCCAACATAGATAAGCTTTTACAAAGGTGTCAGGATACTCAACTCATTGTAATTGGGAAAACTGCCACATGATGGTGAGTGAGGGGATAGTTTTGGGACACAAGGTGTCCAATAGAGGAATGGAAGTTGACCCGGTGAAGATTGAAGTGATCTCTAAAGTTCCACCACCATCATTGATGAAGGGGGTGAGGAGCTTCCTAGGACACACCTACTTTTATCAACATTTTATAAAAGATTTTCTGAAGATTGCCAAACCGTTGTTTGAATTGTTAAAGAAAGACGTTGAGTTTAGGTTTCGGTTTTAAGAGAAGAGATAATCATATTTCAATTTCTTTCCTTTCTCTCAGGTATTATCAAAGGTTTAGAATTGGGTGAAGAAATGATTACTTTCTTGACTCGACAATCAAGCATGGCATAGTTGGCAAAAAGCCAATTCATCCCCAACATTAGGTCAAAATCTTCCATATCAAGGAAAATGAAATTTATGACCACCATTAGAAAAAGGCAAGATTTTGGTTTTCTAAAGAGAAGTGTAGATTTTTCCACTGGGAGTTGTTACATCCAAGATATAGCCTAGATCTTTTATCTTGAACTTGATCATGGAATAAGATTTCTAGAGATGAAGGTATGTGTTGATCCCGAATCAAATAGGGCCACAAAAAGATGATCTTGGAGACATATCATACCTACATTAGGGTTTTCATATGAGATCATGATTTAAAGGGGTTCATATATAAAGAAATTATTAACATTATTACCTTCAATTAGGTGGTTGTCATTAGCCTTAGCTTCCTCTATATCAATTGCAAAAACTCAGCCTAACAGTATTATGGTTGATCCTGAGCTATAGGAGTAGTTGGTTGGATAGGTGGAGCTCCACGCTAAGCTAATGGGGCAGGATGGCTCTCTACCCCTTGAACTAGACTTGATCAACTCAACTTCATATGCCCTTCCGTATTGCAATAGAAATAGATTGGCCTCTCAAACTTGCATTTTCCCCCATGCATACCTCCACAGTTCCTGCATCTGACAATATTAGGTGGTCACCCTCAGTGTGGCCCACCAAGGCCTCAGCCTCCCCTATTTGGTCCTCCTCGGTAAGATTGACCTCTATGGTGATTTCCTCCTCTTCCCATCTTATCCTTCCCCTTTTCATTGTCCTTGGTGATGGATGCTCAATCAATCCTAAGTATCCCAAACTTGGTGCCTTATTCTTCCCTTAAGGTTCTTTCTTGGGTAAGGGCACTATTGATGGTGTCTTTCAAGGTAGTGTGAAAGGATGTTCATAGGTAAACTTTCAATTCATGGTTAAGGCATCAATGAAATGTTCAATCTTTTCATCTTCATCAAGGTGATGAGCATGACTCTCTAAGAGTGTAAAGTCCCTAACATAGTCACCAACAGATACGGTTCGTTGAGTGAGGTTATTGAACTACTTCTTCTTCTCCTTTCTAGTAGATATGGGCATGAGCCGAGTAGTAAAAATCACCTTAAAATCCCCCCAACTTATAGCGGCATTTGGAAGTTCTCGTGTATGGTAATAATTTTCCCATTGTAACTTTGCAGACCCCTAAGTTGGTAGGTTGCAAAAGTGACTTTATCTTCCTTAGCACATTTAAGGGCTCTAAAGGCAGTTTCAACAGATAGGATCCATGCATCAACTTTATCTAGTATTTCACCTAAATCTTATCCATGAAAGGCTTCGGGTTTGAGTTTGAGGAAATCAATAATGGTAGTTTCAAGGTTGGTCCTAGATGAGGAATCAATATTGTTGGTTTCCTTTAGGGATAGGGCATGTATGCATTCCAACATCACCTTCTTTTATTCCTCACATTCACCTATAGCCATGGTCTTATTAGGGTTTAAGTTAGATTCATCACCAGAGTCATCATTAGTTCTCTTTCTCTGAGATCTAGATTTTGGAGGAATTTGCAAGTTTGTATATGAAAAGATAGTTTAGGGATTATTTGAGGTAGATCATAATGTAAACAACACAATTTTATCAAGCATAAAAATATGTTTTCCAATTCCTCATGTATTTTAGTTGTTCCCATTGCTCCTAATCTACCCAAACAATAGAAAGAGTACTTCATTGATCATAGTCCAAAGAGAGAGAATGTAGATGAGAAGCCTAGTGTGTATCATTCACTAAATAGGTGGTTGGGGTAGTCCTTAATTGAGAAAAGATGAGAAGATAGATTTCTCGAAGGTACGGGTGCCCACTTTAACAATAGTTGCATTAGCTAGGAAGATTACTTGCCGCGGGAAACCCTAATAACCATGAAAATGTATTGAGGATTTTATGCTAGAACCTTCTACAAGTATCCTTCTAGACACCTTGCTGACATAATGTTAAATATTGGTTACCTCAAGTCTAAATAAGATTACTAGGTATTTGATATACATATATTGACCTACGTTCCTTCTCTAATACCATCTATCACAGGTTAACATCCTAACCCCAATCTACACTTTAGACCCAAAAGGGAATGGTGTACAAAAGGGTTAAAGTTGCTCGTCCTTGAGTGGATCAAACACACAAGTATATACATGCACCAAATAACAATCTTCCTTATATAAACCAAGTGTTAATTACATAGGGGCCCAAAGTCATAGGAATATTACAGAAGAAAAACTTAATACATGAGAGAACTACTTGTAGAAGAAAAAGAGCTTAAACTAGGAGTCCCATTTAACTTTAGCATCCCCATGAAAGATCTGATTTTCATTGAACGATCATATTGAGTTTCATCATCATCATCATCATCATCATAAGAAAAAGGCACCTAAAAGGCATTTCAAATTGGTACACGTCAACACAATATAATAATATATTGTACTGAGTATGCCTACATGTCTTTAACTATACTTCTTATTATATCTTAGCAATAAAAGTAAAACTAAAATGCAATTGTATTAAGAAACATGGCTAAAGCATACTGGAACAAGGAAATTCTTATTAACAAAAGAGAACACATGTGAGAGTTGAATGCATTAAGGCTTTTATGATCTACAATTAAAGAGTTGGATCATTTCACATTGTGATCTACTACCAAGGAGTTGGATCACTTACAAGTACTTTACTACCAAAGAGTTGAAGTACTCTAATTTCCAGCACTTTACTATCAAAGAATTGAAGTGCTTTTGATATAATGGACACGATAAATTATGTTCAGGTTTGGCAACATATATATATATATATATATATATATATATATATATATATATATAGTGGAACATCACTGAAATTGATCATACCTAAATGGTTATTTCAAACAATACCTTATGCCAAGTATCTTATATGTACAATACATCCATACTATCTAGTAAGCCAATCAAGAGTTATGGCATAAATTCTACTCAGAAGTTTGGAGTCTAGAGATACTCCTCACTGGTACCTTTGTATTCCTTAAATTATAAGAGATTTGGTACTAATTAGATATATTGAAAAAAAATCACCATTTAGTTCTAAAAGAGTATAAAAGTGGTCTTTTCCCTTGGTTATGGTCATGAGAGTGGAGTATGAGTCATTGAGTATGGATTTGAGTCCACATTTGGAGATACCATGTCAATGTAGGAATTCCAGGAGATTTTGGTGGTCTTTAGATCATGGTAGATAATTATAACAATTTATGGTAAGCCAAATAGGGAAAAAGACCAATAAATCATCTTGGTTGATATTTGAGTCACATAACTTGGAAATGAATGTCCAATAATTATCTAGGCACAATAATAAGATAATTATATGAATTTGGTGATTTGATCAGGATCGAGTATTTTTTGAATAATTTATCAAGGTAGAATCATATTTGAGTATAAGTTTGATGACCCGACATCAAATCAAGCCATCACCAGTAACTAATTGCAGAATAACCATAAACAACGAATTAACAAAAAATCATTGAAAATTAAAACCATTTTGCAAGGAGATCCTCTTCCAAGAAACTTTTATTGAAAGAACCAAAACTTTATACATATCATGATTCACATTGTACATACACTGTATTATCTCATCTTGAGGACAACATATAACAGTTTCTTTGCCAAAACCTATACATAAGCAACATAAAACTTTGAGGTATACCGGCCAAAATCTCAGATCGTTCATAAAACCATTATGTACCGACTCCAAGGACCTGAGAGTATAGAGACAACACATAGGACTTCTATCTACAAGACATGACAGATAGTACACTCAACCTGAGTTATTACTGCTACCCCAGCTATTATTGTTCTCCCTCTGTAGAACGATCTCTTCCTCCTCATACACGTCCACCTAAAAATTGTGGATCCCACGGGGTGAGACAACTATCCCAGCGAGAGATATAACTCTCCACCAATAATATTATATTCACAGGTAAGCAGTTTAAAACTAAGTAGAGGTTCTTTTTATATTAACAAGCAGGATTAGTCTCTGTTATAAGAAGAACAAAGTAATCTATTCTCTTAAAATAATGCATCTGTTTATGGTAGAGCAATAAATCATCTATTCACTTTACAAGGAATATAAAGAAACATGTATAACATCTATCCAATTAAGTTGTATAAAAGAAGTGTACATCAACCAATGTTTCCCATATTCGATCCTTGAGCAAATATGCTACACGGATGATTACATATTACAATCACACTTATGCCCTGAGGATATGCAGTATACCATTCATACTCCAACCGACCACAACTAAGTTTAAATCAGTACCATACAAGGTCAATGGCAGAGCCGGCTGTCAAGACCTCACTTGTCTTAGTCAGTACGAAAAACTTAACAGGAGATCTTGTGTCAACTACAAATTGCATGTTGGGGTATAGCGACATCTTCTCTATAGAGTTATAGCCTCAACATGCACTCTCTTCAGGAGAAGACCACGTAGCTTTCCCGGATTATAAGGAAAAGGAAGATTATACATAAATTCCCTACCTGGTCAGGAGATTATCATCAATCCTAACAACACATAATAATAATGAAGAAGTATGTACACATAAATTCCTCATTTGGACAAGAGATTCACATCATCCTGGGATAAATAAGGAAGGTGCTACATCAATTCTTCATTAGGACATATGGATATACTTCGTCCTTCACCCCCTCATATAAAAAAATATGCTCTCCGAGTTAAACTCGTTTCACCATCAACAATTTTTGACACTGAATGGATCTATGGTCAGGGAAACTACATGATGATATTCCACTTGATTAATTAGGTGTATTAAAATATCTTTTAAAACCAACCAATTTTCAAAAATGAATTATAACATATGCTATAAAGAAGGGTGTAGTACTTTTAAGATCTTTGGAACACTTTGAATGTATAACACTCAGGATCTCAGTCCCTTATCACCTTATTGGGAATTCTCATCCCTTCACATCATCATCATCATCATGATTACTGGATATGGGTATTCAAACCCTTAGATCATCACTGAACATAGTTACCTTTGTAACAGGTAACTATTACCTCTAGGTCCTCAGACCAAGGTATTCATCGCACTTTTTGTACAAGTATTTCACATAGCTAACATGGTTCATTAAATATCTTGTCACCTCTCACTAGGAAACAACTATCTTTTAATATATCAGACTGTATAATCATTATACTTGTTGTATAAATATTTAACATGGCTCACAAGGCTCATTTAAATTTGTATCATATAAAACATCATAGCTCATACCAGGCTCTGCTCATCATCTCATAATTCTTGAATAGTTTGCACTTCATGATAAAAACTCTAGTAGTATATGACATCACTATGCAATTCAATAGAAATACATCCTTCCCATTATTAAGGTTAGGATTGACTATTTTAACCGAATAGGGTTTCAAATTCACATCATCACTATGTGGTATAAGAGAAATACATCCTTCCCATGATTAGGGTTAGGGTTTATCAATCTAACCGATTACGGTTGTAAGTGCATATAATTACCCTTCATTAGAGTTAGGTTTTCCCCTTATTAACAAATTAAGGATTCAAGATCATATTATTAAGAATCAAACCCTAATTCATACTTCACTCATTTTAGGAGTATCAAAGCATGCTTATTAACATGATTATCTCATATGTTAAAGTTTTTCTCTTATCCTCATTAGGATGTTGATTGCATCATACTTTGCTAAAATCCTTTTCTCAAGGTATGTTGGCCTACACATAACTCAATGCATTAAACTCCTTATGTCTTAATGTATTACTTTGCATAACACAATTCATGTGTTACTCCATCAATTACATTGATTGAGACACTTACAACATATTGAGAATAAAGGTGTGTACTTGACACCATATCATACTTTGATATCAGGCTTGAGGTGTAACCTCATCACTATACCGTGTATCTATATTGGGCATGTGGTGTTTCCTCATCACCATATAGTTTTTATGGTGTATCCCCTACTATCATAACGTGTACCCAAATAGGGTTTCTATCACTTAGATTTTATCATCTCAAGTTAGAGTTACTTAACCTCATATCGTGCATGAGCTATGTGCTTGACATCATATCGAGTATAAGGGTATATTTGATACCATATCATGCACTAGGTGTGCACCATGTCAGGCATAGGGTATGTGCCTCATCATGGTATCATTTTAGTAGGACATTCACCTCACCATATTGGGTTACCATGTTGGATTGGTATATCAGATTAGCATATCGGGTTAAACCGTTATGCTCATATTATTTCATAACTTCAAAGGATCAAATCTATCATATAATTGAATAATAAGTTGGATATCTAGTTGAAATCTTTTACAAACAACTCCTTTACACAAAACGATAGGGGTGTGTCAGATTTCATATTATCGTCTAGGGTTTCAACACTATATCAGTTAGAGTATACAATTGATACCATATCAGTTTTAGAGTGTACACCATATCATGAACTTGGCCCCATATCATGCACAAGCTGTATGTAGCTTTCACTCATATCATTCATGTGGTATCACTCATCTCTATATCAAGTTACCCATCATCTTGGGTTTGTCATATTAGGTTTCATATCACCATCTATGGTTTCAACCCATATCGGGTTAGGGTATAATACTAACACCATATCATGTAGGAGGTGAATACTTGACCCCATATCATGATCATAGTGTGTATATATTTTACTCATATTTCCCATAAGGTATACACTTCTCACCATTTCGTTTTTATGGTGTGTTCATATCAACATGTTGGGTTACTTATCCTCTAGGGTTTTCTATATCGGGTTGGAACATATGCTTGACTCCATGCCATGCATAGGATGTATACTCGATCTCATATCATGCACAAGGTGTTTACTTGACACCATATCATGCACAAGTCATATATTTCATCATCATATCATGTATAAGGTATATGCATCCTCATTGTATCGTTCTAGTGGTGTATTTACCTCACCATATCGATTAAAGGTGCGTCAACCCAATATCGGGTTGGGCCATGATGATTTCATCATCATCAACCTCTAGATTCTTGTCATTATTGTTCTAGTTCATGGAAAACAGTCCTAACAACTTTTTGGAAATCATAGGAATATCAATTAATCAAGGGAATTCGAAATTGAAAGTAGATCAACATATTCAACAATATTGAAGGTGAATAATAACATAGTTAGGTTCAAGTTATATAACCCACCTTAAGAACAACTTCAAAGCTCAAAGATCCAAAGATCCACGTTCCTAAGGTTGAAGATGAGCTTATCCAACGTCCAAGGCTTTTTCACAATTTCTCAATATACAAGGAATCACCATAGTTAAGAACTTGGTGAGGAAGAAAAGAGAGGAATAACTATAACCCGAGAATCATGCTTCAATTAAGGTTGAAGATGACCATGGCCTTACCTTATGCTTGGTACTCGATCTCCCCTTGATCCTTAAGCTACTATGCATGATATCTAAGAGGGTATGCATGATATCTCAAAGAAAGAGAGTTGTGGGGTTCGTAAACTTCCATTAGTAGGTGAAAGGAGAGGTATATATACTTGGGGTTCATGAGAGAGAGTGTATAAGAGGTGTCTTCATCATATGATACTAGGTGACACGTGGCCATGCATGGTTGACACATGTCCATGCATGCACACATGTATATATTTACATGCAAAAGTCTTGAGGATAATCTAGAGATGATATTTCAGCAATCCCTTTTCATGTTGGATAAGATATCTCATCTTTATCTCACAAATAATACAAACCAATACATCTTATTGCAAGGAGAATGTAACTCATCATGGATCACCTCCTTGAAGTTCTTAGGCTGTCATGAACTTTTCCAAGAGTTCACAAACCGATATGGGATCTCCTCTATGGCTAATTGGTTGATAGGCACTCCCATATCAAGTCTACAACTCGATACAACTCAAGGGCTTCAACTGGACATCATCTCTTGGTCTTTTCATCACCAAGAGTACCATCATTCAAAGATGATTCAAACATGGTGTCTACTACTTTCTCTCTCCTATAAATGATACACAGAGGGAGTAGGGCCACTCTAGAGGTGGTCATTTGCATATCAACCCTATATTATAGGTAAATTACAATTTGTACCAAAATTGGTGCATAAAGCACTAGCATTATTCAAACAAGTTCAAACTTGGAATTTTGGCTTTCCATAAGACACCACTTAGCATCATTATTTTTCTTATGAGGCTAAAACACTTAAGACACATTCAACATGTGACATATTGCAATGTAACCCCTCATTTTAGGTAAATTTCATTTTGGTCCAAAATAAGAGAACATTGCTCAAACATGACCAAACTTGAATCATAAGTTTGCCACCTGGTAACAAAACACTTTAGAGGATTATATTAAAGTTCTAAGCAACTTATTTAAGCCAAAAAAAAAGGTTTAGCCCTAAACCCAGGTCAGGGATATTGCAATTATAAACCCATAACAATGATTTTGTCCCCGAAATCCCTGATGATGGAAGATAATTGTTATTCATACATCATATCATCAAGTCTCCACATAACATCTTGATGTCCTGTAAATGCCATAGAACTTTGACCAGTACAAAGTCCTTCCATTCAGGGTCATCATAGAATCTATCATGTAAGACACATATTCAACTATCCTTTTTATTAATGACTGTAGTGTTAATTCTGTGTCAGGCAAAACTTTCTAAGTCAGAGAATTACTATTCATACTTCGAATAATTCAGGGGTCAAACCTAATTGTCTTGTCATCTCCTCAACTTATATCTTTTATGTATAAGATTCATGACCTTGGGAGTCGCCCATATTCCTTACTTAGTTTTGCATTTCACCTCCAAGAAAAACCAGAGTTATGTTCTGTCACCCACTTGGGACTACAAATCTTATCAAGCATCTGTTGTTCCACTCTGATCTACTGACATAACACTAAATGTTATGACCGCGTCTGAGCCTAATTGGTAAACTAGGGTTTACCTGGATGATTATATGCTTAATTGGATTGAGCATTGCTTAAATCTAATTAATTATGATAATTCAATTATGATGTTTTAAACCTAATAATAGCGTTAAGTGTTCTATTGTTTAAGAAATTAGGGTTTGACAAATATAAACTCTAGTTGGCTGAAATTAGGGTTTTGATGGTACATGAGTATGGAATTTGATCAGGATAGCAGTTTGGTAAATGATTTTTCATATTTTATACAAATTTTGTATTTATTGAGTTTTTGGATATGGTATGGATAACTCAATCATGCATATTGGAGAAAAATTTCAGAATATTTGAGTGTTCTTTGAATGTGGTTCTTAGTCAAACTATATGTCTACCAAAATACTGATAGAGTGCTTTTCAGTAGTGTAGTATTTCATTTTTAATTATTTATTTGTAATTCCAAATCATCTTATATTGTAACTCGAGGTCTGAAACTCAATCATTAACAACATGTAAAATTTTCATAATTTTTGGATGCGTTTAGGCCTTATCAATAGATAAATTACAGTAACTGATATTCTATAGAATTGTGGATAACAATGCACTATTTTATTTTTAATTATTTAATGAAAACTTGGAATGATATAAAATTTTAACTGAAGCTTTTTAAGTCAATTATACACAACATGATAAATTCTCATAATTTTTGGAGAAGGTTTGTCTCTGAAATACATGAAGTACAGAATCTTTTTTATGATAGAAAAATCTACAGAAATAAGAAAAAGTATAGTGAGTGGTCAATGTACAATTGACCCAAGCAGGTCAATTTCTCTATATAGTCAACCTAACATACTAGCAGCTCTAATAATTCATTATTCATTCCAGAGAAACAAAATCCTAGAGAGAGAGGGGGAGTTAGGGTTTGAGAGGAGAAATTGATGGAGATGTTGACCTAGGGTTTTGCGGTCTAAGGAATGATGAAATCATGTAAGTCTAGATTTTTTGGATATATTTTCATGGTGAATCTTCTCTCACATGTCAAAATTCTGTCCCTCCTCTGATTTGATCCAAAATGGTATCAAAACTTCCCCTTTTCTCACTCTTTCTTCATAATCCCTCATTTTTAGGGTTTCTGAGTTGAAAGGAAGAAGAATTGGATGAATTGCTAGGGATTTGATATGAGATCGAGATTTTCAGGGATGAGCTACCTTTTTAAGTCCCTTTCACACCTTATGGTGAGTGGGAACTTCCTTTAAATAGTATATTTCACGAAAATTGGTTAATTCATCCATAATCTTTAATTGCTAGTATGCGACTACAAACCCTGAATTGTCTATTTGTTCTAAGTTGTTGCAAAATGATATGAAATGGATTCTTCCTCTATTTGAATGAATTTCAGATGATAAAATCATATTAGAAATGTATACAATACATCCTAATGAGAATTCCCTAAGTATTCATAGAGGTTATAATAGTAAACTGAAATATAGGGAATTTGTCTGTGACTGAAATTGCAGTATAATTAAATAGAGAAATTTGTTTATCTGGATCCCCTTGGTTATGAATGATTGTTTATCTGAATGCATAGTACATATATTTCAGATACTCTTTTGGATTTCATGTGATGTGAATAGTGTTTGCTTGATATCTTTGTAAAAAGGGTGAAGTCCTATATTAGTGGAAAATTGGAAATTTGTGAATAAATATAGTGAAATCCATTTGAAGTGTTTTTCTTGGCATCATAGACTCTATTTATGCAATGTTATTTTTGATTCATAATATCTCAATGAATGGCATGGAAAACCCTAATTTATCTCAATTCGAGGATTTCATACATATGTTGATTGTATATGACTTGTTTAAAGCAATATGTATTTAGTAGATGTTTATGACATATTAAATCCTTATGAGAGCCATGTGACAAGTGAATGAGGTAAATGAAACCCTAAGGATAGGGTGTTCAATGAATTAAGAATTTTGATTACCATGTTCTGAGTATGAGATGCACAACCCAGGATTTGGGTCGATGTGCACATTTTCCAAGAAAGTGCAAATAATGAATGGGTGCAAATGACGATTACTCGTATGCCAAGTAGTTAGATCTTATCATTATATTAAGATGTTTAATTGCATGATTCTAGTGTATAAGTGCATTATATGTTTATTTAAGTATTTTAGTCTTCCTGCATGTATAGTATGTTGATTTCTTAGTATATTACATTGTTCGAATATACTGTTCTGCCAAGTTAAGGATGATATACATGTGGTGTTATAAACTTCAAATAAATAGATGCGTTACCATAGAGATATCAGGTCAAGTATAAGTAAGAGAAAGGTACAATGTAGAAAAAGCTTTCCAAGAATAATAAAATAATAGACATAGGTGCCCTGAAAACCGTAGATTCCCTACGGATGTCTGCACTATAGGAAGGAAACGATCCACCCTGGCAGTGACTAGTATACGGGGATCAGATCGCACCCACAGAGTGTGCGGGGAGACGAAGCCCTTGAGGAAGTCTCCCAAGAGAAGATAGGTTACCCAACATGAATCGGAGATCCTGGTGGTAACCCATAGATACCCATAGAGCGTACCAAGATGAGGCCCACAGAGCGTCTCAGACCCTCCCCCTATGTACTCAGCCTAGAAGGAGAGGTCCAATTAAAGGCCAGCTGTTTAGCCTCCTTAGTCAGACGTGACGATTCGAGTCAAGCAGTCCAAGATTCAGTTCTAGGCTTAGCTTCCCGGGTTTTAATCTATGTCTTGTATGGTGAGATTGTAGTTCACTATGAGTCTTCATATGTAGAGCACACTGCATATGATCAGGGCATAATAAAATGAATGAGAGGTCAAACAAGTGTGTATAGTTATTCAATTATTCTTTGTATGTTTCTGAATTATTAGTTCTCTTTATGATCAATCAAGAATTTCATATATTGATTCACTCTTATTGATATCTAGAGTATCCTTCCATATTTATGATTTTTAATGATAAATCTCTTTAAAGCTTACTGCTATTACAGTTGATATCAGTTGCTCAAAACTATATCTATAATTATATCAGTGCTTTAGACTATTTCTTTAAAGTACTCATTCACTGAGTGAGTAGGCTCACCCCTCTACTCAAAATTTTTAGGGATATCACATGGTCTTGAAGAAGGTCATTGCATCAGAGTAGATCTACCACAAGAGTTAAGTCTGAGTATAGTTAAGTTCAGTCGGTCCCTATCACTCTAGGTCCTTGTATAGCTATGAGAGAGTTGTAAATGATGTTTGTCTCTTCATTTCCTTAATAAGAGAGAATGCATTTGATTATCATGTCATATGTACATGGAAGTGTGAGAAATATAATGAATGTATGGATGTGTATCATTAATGTTGAGATAATATTAGAGTAATCAAGGTTGAATTCTCTTGTAAATTTTATTTATGTGATTCAATGCAAGAAAACAAAGAGTTTGAAAAAGAAGAAAAAGTTAAGGGTGATCTTTGTATTACATTAATTCCTCAATTTATGTCCTAATCTCATGATTAGTGGTAATTGTGAGATTGGGGTATAACATCTTTTGTATCAGAGCTTAGGTTGAGTTGTCAGGGACCATTAAGTTAGTAAGTTAGAGTCATAAGTGTGGTTGATAGGAGATGTTTTGATGTTAGCTCTAGGGATTTGAGTATTTGGATATCCTGGCATGGTATCTGAGTACTTGGATCAACCAGTATCAAGCTACTCTATCTATTCTTTCATGTATACCCTGGCCAGGTATACAGTGGAGGGATGGGATAGAGAGGAACCCTAGAAATATTAGGGTTAGAAACAAGATAAGTAACATGAATTAAGAGCATAAATATAAAATGAGATAGAACTTTCATTTCATATTGTTGTTTTATTGGAGATGAATAGAAATGCTCTTATATGTTTGAATTCACATATTCAGTATTTTGAAATATATATGGGTCTTTAAGATTTTTTGTACACTATGCAGTTGTAGCATTTATTGATTACATTCTTTGTATGAAGTAGACTAGAAATGATCTTTGAATGAACTTTCCTAAGTGGATATTCTTTCCACATGTTTGAGATTAATAGGAGTTGGTTAATCTTAAGTAGCTCTTGGCTTTAGGACTGCAGGTTCGGCCTGGTCCGGCTGGCAGGATGCGTTACGAGGATCTAATGACTCCTATTGAAAATATAATAAGAGTAGACTCTGGATAAATTAGACCCACATCATAGTGAGAATGTACATACACAAAGATGTTGAAACATATGGGAAAGATTAGAATAGCTAAGAATCAGTTGGAACTGATATCTAAGATCCAACTTTGGGGCCTCATATGAAAAACCCTTAATTGGGAATAAAGGAACACGACGTAAGGTTCAGATTAAGTTTAATGATTAGTATTATATGTACTCTAAATATGAAATACGGATGAGAAAAGTATGTAAGGGCCAAGGTAGTAAGAATCAATCATGAGGAATAAACTATATAACCGAGTAAAATGTTTTTATGTACTCCAAAGAAAAGGGAAAATAGAAGAAAAGAGTGAAGTATACGATAAGTACATAGAAGTGAAGAGTCTTCAGAAGAGTTAAAGTAAAGAGAATTAGATGAACATGTAAATCATAAGACTAGAATAAGAAACTAAGTTAAAACAAAGATAAATGTTGGAAATAATGAGCTTGATTAAGGAATGAGGGTTATGATATAATTGAGAGCATGGAATGTATACCTTTATTGTGAAGTTAATACATTCAACCTTACTACCTTTTATTTCTAAGTCTCTATAGAATAGCAACCTAGTTTCTAAAAGAAGAAGAAAAGTGTAGCTTAATAAATGAATAAGTCATACAAAGGTAGACTATATTCAGGAAGGAAAAACTTGATTGAAAGAGAAACTATGTTTCACACATGCATGAGCCGTTTGATTTAAAATGAAGGATATGTAATGTATTAAACATGAGTTGAAACTAGTAGAGAGATTATTGATTTAGAATTTCAACTTCACATTAGTAGAAGGTTAAAAGGAAATATATGCAACATGGTATACATGATCATACACATAAAACAAGCAACATGATCATAAGAGAAAACTAGAAGTTAAAGATGACATGTGGAATAGTAGTATATGGTAAGAGGATTATGGAAAGTAAGGTAGGGTTTGAAACATGGTGGAGTAATATAGATTATAAAAGAAAGAGGTTAGGAGATTCAATCAAGTTGTAATTAGTCAAGTATCCTTGTTGATAACTAATTAAACCTACATACGAGAAATGTATTAAGGGAATGTTTAAATATAAGAATTCTAAGCCTTATAATCATCTTCTCTTTCATATCTTTATTAATGAGAGAAATGTGGGAATGAAGTTATAAGAAAATGAATCATATATGATGCATAACCACCGTGGTAGAGACATCTAGTGAATGTAATAATGACACACAATATGATGATGAAACCATAGCAGGGTAATTGAGAATGTAATCTATCTAAATGGTCAAGTAAGAGAGAGGAAATTCAATCGATAACATAAAGAAGACTTTAGTAAAAATTGTAAGATCCAAAGTTTGAATTTCAAATTAAGAGAGTAAAGTCACATCACAATAACGTCATGCTACTGGTAAGGACCAAACCCTAGAATGTTTAGAGTTGTAGTAGTTCAAGGGATGTCACTAGTGATTTGACCTTGAATACTAGAATCTCTATAAAACAAGATCATGAGATTTGCACTATGAGAAGTAATCTAGCACTAATAGTAAACCAGGGTTTAAAGATATCTAATCTGAAAGGTAGATAAACAATATGGAAATGATTCGGAGCAAAGAGTAAGATATAAATTTGAAATGTAACAAGTGTGTTTTGAACAAAAGGAGAAATACAATATGAGTGAAGTGTGATATGAAATAAATTCTTGCAGTGATAGCAAGAATGATGAATAATCTACTTGCACCTTGTATATTTCAATTTTAGGAATGTTTAATCTATATGATTAAAATAAGAAGGATAAGTAGCAAAAAGTTAGTAGTAGTGAATGAGGAGATAGATGAGAGAAAACAATGGCTTTTATTAATATGTGAATATTTTTTTAGAATTATAATTTGTTGAAGGTATATTAAGGGATGTAAATTGGTTCTACGTATGATTTCAGTGTACATGTGCAAGCAATATGTTAATCAAACGTGTCAAATAGTTTAAGTCATTCATACCACTAATCCATCTTAGTATTGTACAATTGTGGTATGGTGATATGGGTTGAATGATGATGGAACAAATGGAGGGTTACCCTGAATAAGGTAGTCTTACCTATTCACTCATATGAATAGAAGGGATGATAACCATATTGTATTGATATGTAACCCTAATGAGGTGTAGCTTGTTATACCTAGGTTTAATATAACTAAGTGATGGTAATTGGGTATTAATAGTCCTTGAATGGCTAATATAATTATGGAGTACTTTGTTACTGTTGTTGAAAACCTAGTATGCTATAACCTGATGGTTACACCTTGAATTATGTGTGGGTTCATACTTGAGAATAGTATGGAATGTGATGGTAATGCTACACCTTATGCATCCATGATCCAATGGGGATGTCGTGAGTAGTAATGTACAATTGTTTTTGAATCTAGTCTTTTAACTCAAGACTATTTTGCTATTTGAGTAGCACAATAGTAAAATTCAAAATAACATGGTGAAATCTCTTTTGTGATTTAGAGGTAATACATAACAGTAGTACATATTTACCAGTATCAGTTGAGGTAGTTGGATCAGATTATTGATGTTGAGGTAACAACTCAAGAGTATGAAAATATTGAAACGGTTGTTTCTCTCTCTATCCTATGATTGATTGTGGCATAGAGAATTTGTTTGTTATCATTGAGAACTATTTCAAACATGTTGTGATTTAGTAAAGGAATAAAGGACTTAATGTTGAAAACTGCATTCAAGTATGAAATACAAGAATATAATGACATGTAAGATTTCAGAATCTTAAAATAAACCTTGAATGTACTTTACTTGCATATTTATGTTTTGGGGATGAAACCTTTTTAAGGGGGGAGAATTGTTATGACCGCATCTGAGCCTAATTGGTAAATTAGGGTTTACCTCGATGATTATATGCTTAATTGGATTGATCATTGATTAAATATAATTAATGATGATAATTCAATTATGATGTTTTAAACCTAATAATAATGTTAAGTGTTCTATTGTTTGAAAAATTAGGGTTTGAGAAATATAAACCCTAGTTGGCTGAAATTAGGGTTTTGATGGTACATGAGTATGGAATTTGATCAGGATAGTAGTGTGGTAAATCATTTTTCATATTTTCTACAAATTTTTATTTAATTGAATTTGGGTTATGTTATGGGAGACTCAATCATGCATATTGGAGAAAAATTTCAGAATATTTTAGTGTTCTTTGAATGTGGTTCTCAGTCAAACTATACTTCGACCAAAATGCTGACAAAGTGCTTTTCAGTAGTGTAGTATTTTATTTTTAGTTATTCATTTGTAACTCCAAATGATCTAAAGTTTTAACTAGAGATCTAAAACACAATAATAAACAATATGTAAAATTTTCATAATTTTTGGATGTGTTTAGACCTTATCAGTAGACGAATTATAGTAAGTGACATTTTTGTAGAATTCTGTATAGAAGTACACTTTTCGATTTTTATTTATTTATTTTCAACTTGGAATGATCTCAAATTTTAACTGATGCTTTGTAACTAAATTATATACAATAAGATAAATTCTCATAATTTTTGAAGAAGGTGTGATCTCTTAAATACACGAATTACCAAAACTCTTTTTTGACAGAAAAATCTGCTGAATTAAGAAAAAGTATAGTGAGGGGTCAATGTGCAATTGACCCAAGCAGATCAATTGCTCTATATGGTCAACCTAACACACTAACAACTCTGATAATTCTTGATTCATTCCATAGAAACGAAATCCTAGAGAGACAGGGAGAGTTAGGGTTTGAGAGGAGAAATTGATGGAGATGCTGACCTAGGGTTTTGCGGTCCGAGGAATGATGAAATCATTTAAGTTTAGCTTCATTGGATATAGTTTCATGGTGAATCTTCTCTCACATGTCAAAATTTTGTCCCTCCTATGATTAGATCCAAAATGGTAAAAAAACTTCCCCTTTTCTCACTCTTTCTTCATAATCCCTCATTTTTAGGGTGTCCGAGTTAAAGGAAGAAGAATTGGGTGAATTGCTAGGGATTTGATATGAGATTGAGATTTTCTGGGATGAGCTACGTTTTTAAGGTGTTTTCACACCTTAGGGCGAGTGGTAACTTCCTTTAAATAGTATATTGTACGAAAATTGGTTAATTCATCCATAATCTTTAATTTCTAGTATGCGACTACAAACCCTGAATTGTCTATTTGTTCTAAGTTGTTGCAAAATGATATGAAATTGATTCTTCCTCTGTTTGAATGAATTTTAGATGATAAAATCATATTAGAAATGTATACAATACATCCTAATGATAATTACCTAAGTATTTGTAGAGGTTATAAGAGTAAACTAAAATATAGGGAATTTGTCTGTGACTCAAATTGCTGTATAATTAAATAGAGAAATTTGTTTATCTGGATCCCCTTGGTTATGAATGATTGTTTATCTGAATGCATAGTACATATATGCCAGATACTATTTTGGATTTCATGTGATTTTAATAGTGTTTTCTTGATATCTTCATAAAAAGGGTGAAGCCCTATATGAGTGGAAAGTTGAAATTTTGTGAATAAATATGGTGAAATCCATTTGCAGTGTTTTTCTTGGCATCATAGACTCTATTTATGCAATGTTATTTTTGATTCATAATATCTCAATGAATGGCATGGAAAACCCTAATTTATCTCAATTCGAGGATTTCATACATATGTTGATTGTATATGACTTGTTTAAAGCAATATGTATTTAGTAGATGTTTATGACATATTAAATCCTTATAAGAGCCATGTGACAAGTGAATGAGGTAAATGAAACCCTAAGGATAGGGTGTTCAATGAATTAAGAATTTTGATTACCATGTTCTGAGTATGAGATGCACAACCCAGGATTTGGGTCGATGTGCACATTTTCCAAGAAAGTGCAAATAATGAATGGGTGCAAATGACGATTACTCGTATGCCAAGTAGTTAGATCTTATCAGTATATTAAGATGTTTAATTGCATGATTCTAGTGTATAAGTGCATTATATGTTTATTTAAGTATTTTAGTCTTCCTGCATGTATAGTATGTTGATTTCTTAGTATATTACATTGTTCGAATATACTGTTCTGCCAAGTTAAGGATGATATACATGTGGTGTTATAAACTTCAAATAAATAGATGCGTTACCATAGAGATATCATGTCAAGTATAAGTAAGAGAAAGGTACAATGTAGAAAAAGCTTTCCAAGAATAATAAAATAATAGACATAGGTGCCCTGAAAACCGTAGATTCCCTACGGATGTCTACACTGTAGGAAGGAAACGATCCACCCTGGCAGTGACTAGTATACGGGGATCAGATCGCACCCACAGAGTGTGCGGGGAGACGAAGCCCTTGAGGAAGTCTCCCAAGAGAAGATAGTTTACCCAACATGAACCGGAGATCCTGGTGGTAACCCATAGATACCCATAGAGCGTACCAAGATGAGGCCCACAGAGCGTCTCAGACCCTCCCCCTATGTACTCAGCCTAGAAGGAGAGGTCCAATTAAAGGCCAGTTGTTTAGCCTCCTTAGTCAGACGTGACGATTCGAGTCAAGCAGTCCAAGATTCAGTTCTAGGCTTAGCTTCCCGGGTTTTAATCTATGTCTTGTATGGTGAGATTGTAGTTCACTATGAGTCTTCATATGTAGAGCACACTGCATATGATCAGGGCATAATAAAATGAATGAGAGGTCAAACAAGTGTGTATAGTTATTCAATTATTCTTTGTATGTTTCTGAATTATTAGTTCTCTTTATGATCAATCAAGAATTTCATATATTGATTCACTCTTATTGATATCTAGAGTATCCTTCCATATTTATGATTTTTAATGATAAATCTCTTTAAAGCTTACTGCTATTACAGTTGATATCAGTTGCTCAAAACTATATCTATAATTATATCAGTGCTTTAGACTATTTCTTTAAAGTACTCATTCACTGAGTGAGTAGGCTCACCCCTCTACTCAAAATTTTTAGGGATATCACATGGTCTTGAAGAAGGTCATTGCATCAGAGTAGATCTACCACAAGAGTTAAGTCTGAGTATAGTTAAGTTCAGTCGGTCCCTATCACTCTAGGTCCTTGTATAGCTATGAGAGAGTTGTAAATGATGTTTGTCTCTTCATTTCCTTAATAAGAGAGAATGCATTTGATTATCATGTCATATGTACATGGAAGTGTGAGAAATATAATGAATGTATGGATGTGTATCATTAATGTTGAGATCATATTAGAGTAATCAAGGTTGAATTCTCTTGTAAATTTTATTTATGTGATTCAATGCAAGAAAACAAAGAGTTTGAAAAAGAAGAAAAAGTTAAGGGTGATCTTTGTATTACATTAATTCCTCAATTTATTTCCTAATCTCATGATTAGTGGTAATTGTGAGATCGGGGTATAACATCTTTGGTATCAGAGCTTAGGTTGAGTTGTCAGGGACCATTAAGTTAGTAAGTTAGAGTCATAAGTGTGGTTGATAGGAGATGTTTTGATGTTAGCTCTAGGGATTTGAGTATTTGGATATCCTGGCTTGGTATCTGAGTACTTGGATCAACCAGTATCAAGCTACTCTATCTATTCTTTCATGTATACCCTGGCCAGGTATACAGTGGAGGGATGGGATAGAGAGGAACCCTAGAAATATTAGGGTTAGAAACAAGATAAGTAACATGAATTAAGAGCATAAATATAAAATGAGATAGAACTTTCATTTCATATTGTTGTTTTATTGGAGATGAATAGAAATGCTCTTATATGTTTGAATTCACATATTCAGTATTTTGAAATATATATGGGTCTTTAAGATTTTTTGTACACTATGCAGTTGTAGCATTTATTGATTACATTCTTTGTATGAAGTAGACTAGAAATAATCTTTGAATGAACTTTCCTAAGTGGATATTCTTTCCACATGTTTGAGATTAATAGGAGTTGGTTAATCTTAAGTAGCTCTTGGCTTTAGGACTGCAGGTTCGGCCTGGTCCGGCTGGCAGGATGCGTTACGAGGATCTAATGACTCCTATTGAAAATATAATAAGAGTAGACTCTGGATAAATTAGACCCACATCATAGTGAGAATGTACATACACAAAGATGTTGAAACATATGGGAAAGATTAGAATAGCTAAGAATCAGTTGGAACTGATATCTAAGATCCAACTTTGGGGCCTCATATGAAAAACCCTTAATTGGGAATAAAGGAACACGACGTAAGGTTCAGAGTAAGTTTAATGATTAGTATTATATGAACTCTAAATATGAAATACGGATGAGAAAAGTATGTAAGGGCCAAGATAGTAAGAATCAATCATGAGGAATAAACTATATAACCGAGTAAAATGTTTTTATGTACTCCAAAGAAAAGGGAAAATAGAAGAAAAGAGTGAAGTATACGATAAGTACATAGAAGTGAAGAGTCTTCAGAAGAGTTAAAGTAAAGAGAATTAGATGAACATGTAAATCATAAGACTAGAATAAGAAACTAAGTTAAAACAAAGATAAATGTTGGAAATAATGAGCTTGATTAAGGAATGAGGGTTATGATATAATTGAGAGCATGGAATGTATACCTTTATTGTGAAGTTAATACATTCAACCTTACTACCTTTGATTTCTAAGTCTCTATAGAATAGCAACCTAGTTTCTAAAAGAAGAAGAAAAGTGTAGCTTAATAAATGAATAAGTCATACAAAGGTAGACTATATTCAGGAAGGAAAAACTTGATTGAAAGAGAAACTATGTTTCACACATGCATGAGCCGTTTGATTTAAAATGAAGGATATGTAATGTATTAAACATGAGTTGAAACTAGTAGAGAGATTATTGATTTAGAATTTCAACTTCACATTAGTAGAAGGTTAAAAGGAAATATATGCAACATGGTATACATGATCATACACATAAAAGAAGCAACATGATCATAAGAGAAAACTAGAAGTTAAAGATGACATGTGGAATAGTAGTATATGGTAAGAGGATTATGGAAAGTAAGGAAGGGTTTGAAACATGGTGGAGTAATATAGATTATAAAAGAAAGAGGTTAGGAGATTCAATCAAGTTGTAATTAGTCAAGTATCCTTGTTGATAACTAATTAAACCTACATACGAGAAATGTATTAATGGAATGTTTAAATATAAGAATTCTAAGCCTTGGAATCATCTTCTCTTTCATATCTTTATTAATGAGAGAAATGTGGGAATGAAGTTATAAGAAAATGAATCATATATGATGCATAACCACCGTGGTAGAGACATCTAGTGAATGTAATAATGACACACAATATGATGATGAAACCATAGCAGGGTAATTGAGAATGTAATCTATCTAAATGGTCAAGTAAGAGAGAGGAAATTCAATCGATAACATAAAGAAGACTTTAGTAAAAATTGTAAGATCCAAAGTTTGAATTTCAAATTAAGAGAGTAAAGTCACATCACAATAACGTCATGCTACTGGTAAGGACCAAACCCTAGAATGTTTAGAGTTGTAGTAGTTCAAGGTATGTCACTAGTGATTTGACCTTGAATACTAGAATCTCTATAAAACAAGATCATGAGATTTGCACTATGAGAAGTAATCTAGCACTAATAGTAAACCAGGGTTTAAAGATATCTAATCTGAAAGGTAGATAAACAATATGGAAATGATTCGGAGCAAAGAGTAAGATATAAATTTGAAATGTAACAAGTGTGTTTTGAACAAAAGGAGAAATACAATATGAGTGAAGTGTGATATGAAATAAATTCTTGCAGTGATAGCAAGAATGATGAATAATCTACTTGCACCTTGTATATTTCAATTTTAGGAATGCTTAATCTATATGATTAAAATAAGAAGGATAAGTAGCAAAAAGTTAGTAGTAGTGAATGAGGAGATAGATGAGAGAAAACAATGGCTTTTATTAATATGTGAATATTTTTTTAGAATTATAATTTGTTGAAGGTATATTAAGGGATGTAAATTGGTTCTACGTATGATTTCAGTGTACATGTGCAAGCAATATGTTAATCAAACGTGTCAAATAGTTTAAGTCATTCATACCACTAATCCATCTTAGTATTGTACAATTGTGGTATGGTGATATGGGTTGAATGATGATGGAACAAATGGAGGGTTACCCTGAATAAGGTAGTCTTACCTATTCACTCATATGAATAGAAGGGATGATAACCATATTGTATTGATATGTAACCCTAATGAGGTGTAGCTTGTTATACCTAGGTTTAATATAACTAAGTGATGGTAATTGGGTATGAATAGTCCTTGAATGGCTAATATAATTATGGAGTACTTTGTTACTGTTGTTGAAAACCTAGTATGCTATAACCTGATGGTTACACCTTGAATTATGTGTGGGTTCATACTTGAGAATAGTATGGAATGTGATGGTAATGCTACACCTTATGCATCCATGATCCAATGGGGATGTCGTGAGTAGTAATGTACAATTGTTTTTGAATCTAGTCTTTTAACTCAAGACTATTTTGCTATTTGAGTAGCACAATAGTAAAATTCAAAATAACATGGTGAACTCTCTTTTGTGATTTAGAGGTAATACATAACAGTAGTACATATTTACCAGTATCAGTTGAGGTAGTTGGATCAGATTATTGATGTTGAGGTAACAACTCAAGAGTATGAAAATATTGAAACGGTTGTTTCTCTCTCTATCCTATGATTGATTGTGGCATAGAGAATTTGTTTGTTATCATTGAGAACTATTTCAAACATGTTGTGATTTAGTAAAGGAATAAAGGACTTAATGTTGAAAACTGCATTCAAGTATGAAATACAAGAATATAATGACATGTAAGATTTCAGAATCTTAAAATAAACCTTGAATGTACTTTACTTGCATATTTATGTTTTGGGGATGAAACCTTTTTAAGGGGGGAGAATTGTTATGACCGCATCTGAGCCTAATTGGTAAATTAGGGTTTACCTCGATGATTATATGCTTAATTGGATTGATCATTGATTAAATCTAATTAATGATGATAATTCAATTATGATGTTTTAAACCTAATAATAATGTTAAGTGTTCTATTGTTTGAAAAATTAGGGTTTGAGAAATATAAACCCTAGTTGGCTGAAATTAGGGTTTTGATGGTACATGAGTATGGAATTTGATCAGGACAGTAGTGTGGTAAATCATTTTTCATATTTTCTACAAATTTTTATTTAATTGAATTTGGGTTATGTTATGGGAGACTCAATCATGCATATTGGAGAAAAATTTCAGAATATTTTAGTGTTCTTTGAATGTGGTTCTCAGTCAAACTATACTTCGACCAAAATGCTGACAAAGTGCTTTTCAGTAGTGTAGTATTTTATTTTTAGTTATTCATTTGTAACTCCAAATGATCTAAAGTTTTAACTAGAGATCTAAAACACAATAATAAACAATATGTAAAATTTTCATAATTTTTGGATGTGTTTAGACCTTATCAGTAGACGAATTATAGTAAGTGACATTTTTGTAGAATTCTGTATAGAAGTACACTTTTCGATTTTTATTTATTTATTTTCAACTTGGAATGATCTCAAATTTTAACTGATGCTTTGTAACTAAATTATATACAATACAATAAATTCTCATAATTTTTGAAGAAGGTTTGATCTCTTAAATACACGAATTACCAAAACTCTTTTTTGACAGAAAAATCTGCTAAATTAAGAAAAAGTATAGTGAGGGGTCAATGTGCAATTGACCCAAGCAGCTCAATTGCTCTATATGGTCAACCTAACACACTAACAACTCTGATAATTCTTGATTCATTCCATAGAAACGAAATCCTAGAGAGAAAGGGAGAGTTAGGGTTTGAGAGGAGAAATTGATGGAGATGCTGACCTAGGGTTTTGCGGTCCGAGGAATGATGAAATCATGTAAGTTTAGCTTCATTGGATATAGTTTCATGGTGAATCTTCTCTCACATGTCAAAATTTTGTCCCTCCTCTGATTAGATCCAAAATGGTAAAAAAACTTCCCCTTTTCTCACTCTTTCTTCATAATCCCTCATTTTTAGGGTGTCCGAGTTAAAGGAAGAAGAATTGGGTGAATTGCTAGGGATTTGATATGAGATTGAGATTTTATGGGATGAGCTACTTTTTTAAGGTGTTTTCACACCTTAGGGCGAGTGGTAACTTCCTTTAAATAGTATATTGTACGAAAATTGGTTAATTCATCCATAATCTTTAATTTCTAGTATGCGACTACAAACCCTGAATTGTCTATTTGTTCTAAGTTGTTGCAAAATGATATGAAATTGATTCTTCCTCTGTTTGAATGAATTTTAGATGATAAAATCATATTAGAAATGTATACAATACATCCTAATGATAATTACCTAAGTATTTGTAGAGGTTATAAGAGTAAACTGAAATATAGGGAATTTGTCTGTGACTCAAATTGCTGTATAATTAAATAGAGAAATTTGTTTATCTGGATCCCCTTGGTTATGAATGATTGTTTATCTGAATGCATAGTACATATATGCCAGATACTATTTTGGATTTCATGTGATTTTAATAGTGTTTTCTTGATATCTTCATAAAAAGGGTGAAGCCCTATATGAGTGGAAAGTTGAAATTTTGTGAATAAATATGGTGAAATCCATTTGCAGTGTTTTTCTTGGCATCATAGACTCTATTTATGCAATGTTATTCTTGATTCATAATATCTCAATGAATGGCATGGAAAACTCTAATTTAGCTCAATTCGAGGATTTCATACATATGTTGATTGTATATGACTTGTTAAAAGGAATATGTATATAGTGGATGTTTATGAAATATTAAATCCTTATGAGAGCCATGTGATAAGTGAATGAGGTAATTGAAACCCTAAGGATAGGGTTTTCAATGAATTAAGCATTTTGATTACCATGTTCTCAGTATGAGATGAACAACCCAGGATTTGGGTCGATGTGCACATTTTCCAAGAAAGTGCAAATAATTTATGGGTGCAAATGATGATTACTCGTATGCCAAGTAATTATCTCTTATCAGTATATTAAGATGTTTAATTGCATGATTCGAGTGTATAAGTGCCAAATGAACATGCATTATGTTTATTTAAGTATTTCAGTCTGCATGCATGTATAGTATGTTGATTTCTCAGTATATTATAGTGTTTGAATATATTGTTCTGCCATGTTAAGGATGATATACATGTTGTGTTATAAACTTCAAATAAATAGACGCGGTACCATAGAGATATTAGAGTCAAGTATAAGTAAAAGAAAGGTACAATGTAGAAAAAGCTTTCCAAGAATAATAAAATAATAGACATAGGTGCCCTGAAAACTGTGGATTCCCTACAGATGTTTGCACTGTAGGGAGGAAATGATCCACCTTGGCAGCGACCAGTATACGGGATCAGATTGCACCTACAGAGCATGCGGGGAGACAAAGCCCTTGACGAAGTCTCTTAAGAGAAGATAGGTTACCCAACATGAACTGGAGATCCCAATGGTAACCTAGAGGTACCCATAGAGCGTACCAAGATGAGGCCCACAGAGCGACTTAGACCCTCCGCCTGTGTACTCAGCCTAGAAGGAGAGGTCCAATTAAAGGCCAACTATTTAGCCGCCTTAGTCAGACGTGACGGTTCGAGTCAAGCAGACTCGGATTCAGTTCTAGGCTTAGCTTCCCAAGTTTTAAGCTATGTCTTGTACGGTGAGATCGTAGTTCACTATGAGTCTTCATATATAGAGTACACTATATAGGATTAGGGCATAATAAAATGAATGAGAGGTCAAACAAGTGTGTACATTTATTCAATTATTCTTTGTATGTTTCTAAATTATTACTTCTATTTATGACCAATCAAGCATTTCATATATTAATTCACTCTTATTGATATCTAGAGTGTTCTGCCATATTTATGATTGTTAATGATCAATCTCTTTAAATCTTACTACTGTTATAGTTGATAGATTAGTTGCTCAAAAGTATATCTGTAATTATATTAGTGCTTTAGACTATTTCTTTGACGTACTCATTCACTGAGTGAGTAGGCTCACCCCTCTACTCAAAAGTTTCAGGGATATCACATGGTCTTGAAGAAGGTCATTGCATCAGAGTAGATCTACCACAAGAGTTAAGTCTGAGTATAGTTAAGTTCAGTCGGTCCCTGTCACTCTAGGTCTTTGTATATCTATGAGAGAGTTGTAAATGATGTTTGTCTCTTCATTTCCTTAATAAGAGAGAATGCATTTGATTATCATGTCGTATGTACATGGAAGTGTGAGAAACATAATGAATGTATGGATGTGTATCATTAATGTTGAGATCATATTATAGTAATCAAGGTTTAATTCTCTTGTAAATTTTGTTTATGTGATTCAATGCGAGAAAACAAAGAGTTTGAAAAAGAAGATAAAGTTAAGGGTGATCTTTGTATTACGTTAAATCCTCAATTTATGCCCTAATCTCATGATTAGTGGTAATTGTGAGATCGGCGTGTAATACTAAACCTACTTATGACTTGCACCAACTATCCCATTAGCTATCTATTTTCTTGTCATAAGGAGAGGCTATTTATCAAAGAATAACTTATCTCAGAGGTATCTCTAGATGTTATGTATAAACTGTCTCAACAAATCTAAATAGGGATATTCTAAATAATTATTATTTATGATAAGATTTTTCCCAAAACGATTATACAATTGTTCCTTAGATTGATACATCCTTATCGATGTTATGTTTATGCAGAGCATAAACCCATAACAAATGATATCCATACTATAGTTATCTCAAAGTTGGCCCTTCTAGGTAACCAAACATTATTCATCTTATTAGGAGTCATGTTTTCATTTTCTCATACCATTGAAAGTTATTCGATACTAGGATTCTTTACCTTGGTATCCATTACATGTGTCAACAACACATCACATCCTCATCATATCTATCTCCCTGTTGTTATTATCAAGGCCAATCCTATAATAAGACCTTTCTTTCATATTAAAAAAATTACTTATCACATATAAATTTGTCTTGGAACCAAAATTCAAGACTGGTTGATTCTTTACAAAGTACCCATCTATAGATTACTTCTAATCCATGCACATCAGGTGTCATAAGACTTACTTAATTTTCATGTCCCTACAAGGAAAGAACATAAGGAAACAAATTCCTTTACATTGCCCCATAATTATCTAGGGTTGTTTATCAAAGAAAGAAGATTATCATCTTCTTGATTATTGCAGGAACTTTCAATTTTCCATGTGTCATTCAATCTTGTTTCATCGTAGGTTCCTTGCCATCAGCATAGGAATTATAAAAATGATTACATGTCATCATTCCTTTCTTTGTTATTATCTACTATGTTCTTGAATCATTTTCTGACTTTATTTATTTTCATATCATGGAAAAGATCTTTTCTTTTCACATATACTTTATTGAACAACGATCATCTCCCTTATTCCCTTTCTCTTATCATGAGGATTGTACTTTTTACTTCCTAATACACACAAGCTGGTTTGAGATAAACTCAGTTTCTATTTCATTGCAGTTAGGATGGAATAGAAATATCAATGCCATATTTTTAGTTTCATTATTCTCTTTAGATTGTCTCAAAATGACTACTTGATCAGAGTAATCAGAAAGATAACAATCTAAGAGTCCCATACTTACCTTTCCTTCAATAGATGAATACTTGGCCAGGGTATACAAAACTGAGATTAGGTAGTATGCACCTTGTTTGTATCATATACCTTACTTTTCATATCATCTAAATCATAGGACTTAGTATCCCTGGATTTTCTCCAGGCATCTCTTTTACACCTCATCCTCTTTTATACAGATAAAAGAAATTATAAAACATTTTAAAGATTACTAAACAAAATGTAAGTTCTCATCTTCCTTATGTCCTCATAGGACTAATCAGAGGAAGCTCAACTACAATTACTTTCTTATAACTAACAAATAAAATCAGAGAAGACATATCAGAATGACATAATTTTATCTGACCTGTCTCAACTCGTGGATCGATTACTATCTCAGACTGATTCATTTCATAGAATCTTGTCATTGCCTATTTCCAACATCGTGCTCTATCGCTTGGTGCAGATGGACTTGTTTGGGACACCTGTCCATGTCCTCGTGTGCCACTTCTAAAGTGTTGCCTTTGAGAGCCTTGTTGACTCTGCCTTAGTGGTTGGGTCATCCCCTCGTTTCTTTATGGACAAAAGGGTCTAATATGTCCAACCTATCCACAAGCAAAACATGTCCTATACGCACACCCTGGTCTTGTCAACCTTGTTACTACTATAGAAGCTAAATCAAGAGTTCTAACTGGTGCAAAATTAGGTCCTTTTCCCTTTCTTGGTAGCCATTACCCTAGTGCACTGGGTGTTTGTTGCATTGGTGGCACCAAAAGCATCCCCTTCTTAGAGCTACTAGGCACTTGTTCCCGATTTTGGACAGATCTTTTCTTAATTCCTACCTTATTATCCTTTACTAGATAGTCCTTTATAAAATGTCCCGGTTGCCTACACTTGTAGCAAACTTTGATTATGTGTCGTAACCTAATTCTTTCGACGTTTTCCACTGCTCCAACATAACTATGTTGATCAGAAATCCTACTAGAGCCCAAAATTTCATCTTTGGGGATTGGTAATCTAGGTTGTGTTGCTAGTATCTGGTCCACTATATGCATCACTGTTGTCCTAACCTGCCCAACAAGAGCATAAATAGAAGGATTCTCTATCACGGCTAGATCAATATGGGTATTCTCAGGCATTCGTTCTTCTCTTACCTGATCCCTTACACCTTCTCTTTATGCAACAACATTGCTCTCAGCAATGTATTCCTCATCTTCTCTAGACATCTTTAAGCTTTAATCTATCTTCTGCATAAGCAGAAGTCACTATAAGACATATTGGAGGAAACTAGAACAGACTCAACACCTTAATCCCATGTCTCTATAGACTCCGCAAACCTTAATATCTGATACCAAAACTTTGTGACGACCCAACATCAAATCAAGCCATCACCAATAACTAATTGCATAATAACCATAAATAGTGGATTAAGAATAAACCATCAAACCACTATATGTATAACTCATCTCTATATCAAGTTACCCATCATCTTGGGTTTGTCATATCGGGTTTCATATCACCATCTAGGGTTTCAACCCATATCGGGTTAGGGTATATTCCTAACAGCATATCATGTAGGAGGTGAATACTTGACCCCATATTGTTCTCATAGTATGTATATATTTTACTCATATTTCCCATAAGGTATACACTCCTCACCATATCATATTTATGGTGTGTTCATATCAACATGTCGGGTTACTTATCCTCTAGGGTTTTCTATATCGGGTTGGAACATATGCTTGACTCCATGTCGTGCATAAGGTGTATACTTGATCTCATATCATGAAAATGGTGTTTGCTTGACACCATATTGTGCATAAAGCATGTACTTCATCATCATATCATGTATAAGGTATATACATCCTCATTGTATTGTGCTAGTGGTGTATTTACCTCACCATATTTGTTAAAGGTGCTTCAACCCAATATCAGGTTGAACCATGATGATGTCATCGTCATCAACCTCTAGATTCTTGTTATTACTATTCTAGTTCATGGACAATAGTCCTAACAACTTTTTAGAACTCATACGAACATCAATTAATCAAGATAATTCGAAATTGAAAGTATATCAACAAGTTGAAACAATATGGAAGGTGAATAATAACATAGTTGGGTTCAAGTTATATAACCCGCCTTAAGAACAACTTCAAAGCTCCAAGCTCCAAAGCTTCACATTCCTAAGGTTGAATATGAGGTTAACCAAGGTCCAAGGAACGTTCACAACTCCTCCATATACAAGGAATCACCATAGTTAAGAACTTGGTGAGGAAGAAAAGAGAGGAATAACTATAACCTAAGAATCATGCTTCAATCAAGGTTGAACATGACCATGGCCTTACCTTAAGCTTGGTACTCAAGCTCCCATTGCTCCTTAAGCTGTTATGCACGATATCTAAGAGGGTATGCATGATATCTCAATGAAAGAGAGTGGTGGTGTTCGTAAACTTCCATTAGTAGGTGAAAGGAGAGGTATATATAATTGGGGTTCATGAGAGAGAGTGTATAAGAGGTGTCTTCATCATATGCTACTAGGTGACACGTGGCCATGCATGGTTGACACATGTCCATGCATGAACACATGTATATCTTGACATGAAAAAGTCTTGAGGATAATCTAGAGATGATATTTCGGCCATCCCTTATCTTGTTGGATAAGATATCTCATCTTTATCTCACAAATAATACAAACCGATACATCTTATTGCAAGGAGCATCTAACTCATCATGGATCACCTCCTTGAGGTTATTAGGCCCGAATGGACTTTTCCAAGAGTTCACAAACTGATATGGGATCTCCTCTATGGCTCCTTGGATGATAGGCACTCCCATATCAAGTCTACAGCTTGATACAACTCAAGTAAGGGCTTCAACTGTACATCATCTCTTGGTCTTTTCATCACCAAGAGTACCATCATTCAAAGATGATTCAAACATGGTGTCTACTTCTTTATCTCTCCTCTAAATGATACATAGAGGGATTATGGACACACTAGAGGTTGTAATTTTCATATCAACCCCATATTATGGGTAAATTACAGTGTACCAAAATTGGTGCATAAGGCACTCGCATTATTTAAACCAGTTCAAACTTGGAATTTAGGATTTCCATAAGCCACCACTTAGCATCATTCTTTTTCTTATGAGTCTAAAACACTTAAGACACATTCAAAATGTGACATATTGCAATGTAACCCCTCATTTTGGGTAAATTGCATTTTTGCCCAAAATAAGAGAACGTTGCCCAAACATTGCTCAAACAAGACCAAACCTGAAGCATAAGTTTGTCACTAATAACAAAATACTTTAGAGGATTATATTAAAGTTCTAAGAAACTTATTTAAGCCAAACAAACATGGTTAGCCCTAAACCCAGGTTAGGGATCTTACAATAAGCATCAAAATGAGTCAGATTTAGGGTTACTTATGGCAGATTCATGATCCTCATAATTTTTTGATAAAAAATGAGTATTAATTTGTATTTTTTAGATATTACAATGATTTATTATGATTTTCCTAAGATCAGGGTACTTTCTGTCGATTAATTAATTTAGAGAATAATAAAAAGAAACAATGATTAGTGTGGACCGTGGATGCTAAGATCCAACGATCGTGCGATTAGCATAGTCGGATAATAGCGAGTTGATATGGAATTATCTCACTGGTCGATGGCCAGCAAGGTGGGACCCACTCCTCCTTTGCTCTTTGTGAGGTTAGCTATCCATGCTCCTGACTCTAGCGAGCTTGGGAAGGAAGAATTGTGCTTCTCATGTAGATCTAGGGTTGACTTCACCTTTGTGGAGCTCACCTAGGTCAGGGTAGTGAGCTCGCCAAGATTGGCTCCCTCTATAGTGTTGGGTCGTCGAGGTGGCCAGAAAGGTCGGCCTGAGGTGAAGAAGAAGGGGTAGAAGGGCTTGATACATGTTTCTTCGAGCATTCCAAAGGTGAAATTGAGATGGCTGGGAGTTCCTCGAAGCTTGAGGAGTGGTTGAATGGAAGAGGTCAAGGCAGTGGCTGCCTGATCGGTAGTGATGCCATGGAGGAGGTAACCGAAGGGAATTCAGTTGATGGTTGAGCTTCTGAGCCACTCTTTGGATGAATTGAGATGTCAGGCAAAGTAAAGGAGCCTCGATGATGCTGGTGGGTTTCTTAAATAGGTGGGATTGTGTTAAGATCATGTTAGCATACATGTTATTAGACTTGTAAATCTTCTTTCAATATGTAAATTTAATTCATGTTGTAATATAAATATGTTGAATGTTGAGAATGCTATGGTGTATGCATCATAGTTGAATGTTCATGTATGCGTATTATGCTTCCGCATCGCTCTCTAATATAATTGCTAACATTTTCGGATTTTGTCTTCTCATCTCCATGGGGTTTTGAGAAGGTGAAAATCTGGGGACGTCACAGTTGGTATCAGACCATGAACAATAGCTACACCTAACAATTTCTCACCATGAAACATTAAACCTAAATCTCACCTTTCACTTTAAACCTTAGAAACTTAGTAAGTTGTTCTATAGGAATAAGGTTTGACTTAGCCTCTAGGTTAGAACCTAGATGTTCGAGAACTAGGTTTAGATAAGTGTGTGAAACCCTTTCCATATAGAGCTCATATGTATTGGGTAGCTACACTAGTCTACATCTCGTTCTCACCATTTCATTAGGTGACATGGAACTAGACTATCTATTGTGTGTGGGACACTCAATTTTGCTGATTTGGTTTTGTTTTCCAATTGGCTTGAGCCTCGAAGGTTTTCTCTGACGTCTTCCTTCTCAGAGAAAAACTATATAATATTTTATTATATATATGTAAATATAAAAATGTGTCCCTCACACTGTAGAGTAGTTAGTGTTCATGCAACCTAAGTGAAAGGGAGTGACATCAGTCTAGAAGAGAGAGTAGACTAGATTAGATGTCTAGAGCCTTATCAAGATAGGTGATACATAGAGTAGATGATAGAATGATGGTTGAAATAAGCATGCACAATCTTATCTAAGTTTGATCTATGATGGTATAAGTTTCCTTATAATGATTTAAGTTGCATATGAGATGAGTCCAATTTTAGAAAATCTAAGCTAAGTCTTGATGATAAAAGACATACTCCTTTCTTATTAAGGCAATTTAAGTTAAGATAAGGTTGAATATTCATAAGCCTCAAGATCTTTTACAAAGGAGGACTCCCGTGTTAGGACAAGATACATGGTGAACTCCAGAGAGAGTGAGACCCACATGGAGAGGGTCATAGGACCTACCCCACAATATATGAAAATTATAAGATATATGTGAATGATGTGTCCTAAGCTGGGTTACTCCTAAGTATATGAGTTGAGTCCTTTTGTATGATTCAATCCTATATGTGAGACTTGGAAAAAAAATCGGTAGGTGACTCATAAGGAGAAAGTCAATCCTTTGACTGAGTGATGTCTTAGCTTGAATGACTTAAGCTTGTGAAGTCGATCATCAGTTGTAAGTGAGGTAATCTATTAAACTCTGGTTATGAGAGTAAAATGCTTTGTGCATATGATACTCATGAATATCGTTCTTTTCACTTCTCTTTCTTATATATGATCTTAGAAACCTCACTTGATCTATAAAGATGAATTATGTATGAAGAGCCACTCATATAAGCTTGACATATTCTACATTCACTCTCTATATCATACATTCCTTATCCAAGTTTGAAATCATGATAAGCTCGATTTAATATATTCTCTTTCCCTTCATATCATACATGAAATGTATAAGTATAAAATCATGAAATTGAAATAAAGATTTCCATGTATCTTAGATTATATGATCACAAAGTATAGTACCTAACCTCAATGCTTCTAAATCTATTATCTTATAATTTGATGAAAACTCTCACACCTTAGGGTGAGACTCTATTTTCAAGCATGTAAAAGTGAAACCCTTAGTAATACCTTCCCTACTCTATATGAGTAAGTAAATCCCTAATTATTAAGGTAATAAGGGATGCAAATTCTAGAATAATAGAATGTCAAGTTCTCACTAAGCCCTTATATGATGCTTCAACCTTTTTATGGTGGGGTGGGTACACCCTAGATGTTCTAAACCCTAAGATGAGAGCTTAGGGTACACCTATAAGTATGAGAACTTTGGAAGCTAGAAATGGTGACCTATGTGAAGTGAAACCTATATATATCAAATTAAGTATGATGTTAGCTGAATTGCGAGCATGAAATTCCTTTTTAAGGTGGGGTGAATGTGATAACCGTGATTTTAGGTTGTTGATATTTAGACTACTAATTGAGTACATAATTGGAATAAAATGATATAATTGTGGAAGTTGAGGTCTTATATGGTTAATTTGAGTAAGTTGATCTTGTGTTGATGATGCTAGAAGTTATATTGATATGTATACTTTGAGTTCGATGCCCTTAAATATCAAGTTGGATAGTTATGACTTCATTTATCATTAGGGATACACATGGATCCAAAGGGTGGAATGATGAACCTTTGTATGCTTCATAATCAAACAAAGTGGATTGAATTTGCCATTATGGTTTGAGGATTAATTGACTTGTATTCAAGGTTTATATACTTAATTATGAGGGTACTTGACGAATATATCTAGATGAACATATATTAAGGTTTCTTATAGGAGATGTAAGTGTTGGAAAAATATGAATGATTCATCTAAATAACGTAGAGAAACCTTGTCATTAATCATTATCAATTTAGGTTCGTGGTTTTGTATGCAACGCTACCCAGCCTTGAGTGGGCACCGAGGATCTTAGATGTGCCACTATCCCAGCCATCCTTTTCCTAGGGATCTGATGACTTTGAAGTCTCCACCTACCTCCGAAAATGGAGGAACTGAACTTGGTTGAGGTGTCACTTAGATCCGATGCAAGCGGGGAAATCACATGATAGTTTTCTCGCTTATCATAATCTCTGCAAAAGCCTAAGCATATCGACCCCTTATCTGTGTCAAATAGTGGGGCAACGGAGGATTAAAATCTCTCACTTCATTTCTCCTCTCCACTACCAGTTGCAGGGCACATGGAGGGACTAGAGAAGGGATCAAGGAGTAGTCTTTGCACAGAAAACCAACATTAGAGTCGTATCTTTCCTCACCAAGTCCTCATGGATCTTCAACAGTCTGCCAAGATTCAACTTTGAGTAGAAGGAGGTCAGGGGCGGCTACCGGCAGGCTGACGGACCCCCTCTTGGTTGGGGTTTAGGAAGGTGACCGGACTTTAGTACCTAGAAATCATGGCGCCCTCAAATTTCTCATTTCTTAGGCGGAGTCTTTTCCACCATCAACTGAATGTGAGATGCCGAAAGCACCTTCCCCTGCTCTACCCCTTCCATGGCGGTGAGGCAACCGGAGATCCATGTGATGAGGAGATCTAGGTCACCTTGTAGACCTCTTAGCAGTCGGAGATGTAGAGGAGAACCACCACATCTAGGAATGGCAGTTCTTTTGCCTAAGGAAGTAGGGAGGGTCAACTTTTGCTGAGTGAAGACCTTCCTTGCGGAGGTGCTGGGAGCGGGTAGCTCTTCCAGTAGGAGACGCATCCAACAGATATGCCCACTGAGCTGAGATGCCGACGACTATCCTAGATCCTTGACGGAGCTGGGGTACTACTACTCTGAGGAAGACACTACCACCCACGCAGCTCCTCACTACAAACTTGGTCAGAGCTCATGGCCACAGAGGCGTCGCTGCTGAGGACTCACGCGTAGAGTTGAGGTTGAGGATGCTAGAGTCACAGGAGGTTGGCAGTTCAGACTTCCAACCAAACTGAGCTAACCGGTTCATTTGGATATCTGCCTTTCCAAAACGGATGCTCAGATCACAAGAAAACTAGCCCGTGGTGTGAGACAAGGAGCTGACCCTGCCAGTATGGAGCAATGAAGCGTCACCACCTCAGCCAATGGCAAGGTAAAAATACTCATAATATCCAGAAAATGACATTTTCTTAGAAAATGCCTAATAAATAGACCAATTATCCTATATATTCCCCAAAAATACTCATAGACTCAAAAAAATATACTCTACATTATTGAACCCTTAGTTCTGGATTTTGAAGCACAACTATTGATGATATTCAATTTAGGGTGAAATGCTTCTTTTAGGGTTCATTTAATTTGTATAATTAGGAAATGATGGATATAAAATACGAGAAAAATACTTTTGAACCCTAGAATCCCTTAGAAACTATATGTGGACTCCTATCTTGATATTATTGAACAATTTTAGGCCTTTTCTCATTATTTCCTAATTACATGTTTAATCCTCATATTAATTGTAAAAAATAGGAAAAGCCTCAGAAAAATATGAAATTCGTACCAGACCTTAATAATGACATATATATCAGACTAAAAATAATATTAACCCTCTCTTACATCATATTGATCTAGGTTTGACCAAAACCCTGATTTGAACCTAAATACCATTAATAATGATGAACCTTGTATTAATGATGCTCAATTATATTTAATCAGGTCATGGAAAAAGTTCTAGATTATCCAAGATGATTAGAATTCTCTAAACTCAGGTACGTGGGCTTTATTTAAGTATATGACTATGGTTTTCTTGGTTGAATCATGATATGTATGTATGCTCTCTTCTATTTGCAAATATTGGATGTAGTAGCACTATATAGTACTCGATGTTTTATCACTTGAAAATACAAATGATGAGTAGATGTTTTGTAGTTATTTAAGGTGATCATTATCCCCCTTACGAGGGAATGGATTAATGTTGAATAGTACATCTCCCTAGAGCACACGGTGTATGGGGAGTTTCCCTAGAGTACTTGGTACACGGGGATGAGCCCAATATATATGTTTTAGTACTAGTCCACCTTGATAATGCAACTCATCTAGAAAAATGAATAAAAATTGTTGTATTTCGCTTAATCAATAAATGTTTTCTATGATCTTCCTTCTTTCTTTTTGCAAATCTTTTTAAATTATGAAAACCATGAATATATGTATCTTTCTACCCATGTACTCGACACCTTGTGTGTTGATTCGTTGTTTCCCGTATGTTTTAGGTTCAGAGCTAGCGTAGGATAAAAGAAAGGAAGTGAGCAGTTGTCCAGGTTGTACCTATTGTGTAGATCCTAGTTTAGCATACATGTTCTTAGACTGTAGAATTTCTATTCAATATGTAATTGTAAATCGTATCGTAATAACTCACTTGGTAATATATACATGTTGAATGTTGAGAAATTTTTATGGTGTATGCTATGGTTTAATGTTCATGTATGAGAATTATGCTTCCGCATCGCTCTATGATATGATTGGATGATTTTTTCAGATTCTGACATCTCATTCCCAATAGGGTTTAGAGAAATCAAAATCTGGGGACGTCACAGGGGAGGACTGAGCATGAAAAGCCCATACTTTAGTTTGGTGTGCTAGAGAGGGTGGTTGTCAGAGTAGTTTGTGGGAGTGGTCCTGGTCATTGTTGGGGTCATTTGAGGGGTTGGAGAGTTCGTGGAGATGAGGTGGAGGCAGTGCCTCAGGTGATTTCTCATGAAAGAGGGTAGAGAGGGAGATTGTGGTCAACATTCGAGTCTCGTGGTTGTAGCCACAATCTCGTGGGTCGTTCAGAGGTTAGGGAAACTTCACGACCGTCTGATCCTCCCTAGATCTGTGGGCACTCTATCAGATGGTCATGAGGTGTCCCTGGGAGGTGATCTGTGGATCGCTGAGTCATACCCGCGTGATAGGGTTAAATAACTCAGTGGTTTATCCAAACTTTAGGGATACATCGAATGCGATTTAATCAAAAGGAAAACATGGAATTAACTTTGAAACATCATACAGGGAGCTAGGAGTGTTGGATTGATACAAAAATTGAACCATGGCTTCATCATGGCAAACCCTAGGTGTTGGTAAAGTTTGAGGTAGAGATTCCACTCTTTGATTGAGAAACTTATCATTATTTGAAACTAGGATTTAGGGTTAAGATATTATCAAAGAACAAATATAAAAGAGTATAGAAAACAACTTTATCACAACTGGAGACACCAGACGACTATCTGGGTGACCAAGAAGGTCGTCTTGTATGGTCAATATGGTCTAGTTCAATTGGGAAAGTTTATAGACTTTTCCCTATTTGTTTCTCTTGAGAAATACTTGTTGTACAAGGAAATTCAATGTCTAAATTGATGGGACTTGGTTTTCCAAATTTGTGAACAACTGGGAAACTGCAAAATGACCATCTCATAGTTGAAGATGACCTCACTATGAGAGATGACCATCTCTCTATGAGACATGAATGTCTCGTAGTATGAGACAACCATATCGCTTGAGAGATGACCGTTTCGACTATCACATGTTGTGAAGTTTTCAGAATTGTTGTGAAAATTTGAGATCTTTCGGTCCCTTCCACTCCTGCATAGACTTGGAGCCTAGACCCAAACCCCGCCTATAAATAGAGGGGTACTGGGGCTTCCTAGAGTACAACACAGACAATTGAGAATCAATTTCTCTGACAAGCATTGTCTCTCTAGTTGTGGTAACCACGAGAGCCCAAACAAGTCCTACCCGACTAGGGAGGGATAGCAAGGGAAAGAGCAAGTGAGATCTTTGTCGTGAGAGAGAAAGTTGATGACTAGTACACCAATAGGAGGGACAACTCCTTCATGTCCGTTCTAGAAGGATGATAGGAGTTCTAGGTGGTTCGTGTGGACTACCATAGAGGTGAGTGGTTGTTGTCTGTCGCTCGGAGGTCAACGTCAGGAAGCGGTCTGTGATAAGAGGAGTTGCAGAAGAAGAAGACATTTGTGGCTATAGTTTCTGGTGCAGCCAGGAGGAGTTGTAGCAGTCCTACTACCTGAGGTGCATATTAGAGGGTGCACCAATCAGATGAGTCTCAGTGCAACAAGGAGTTGCACAGACATTGTCTAAGACATTTGCACATCAACGACGATGAGGAGATGTCTGGACTTACTTCAGGACCAGTTATATCCTCGAAACCATCCTTCCCACATTATAGTTATTGACGCGATCTACTAACCATAGGCAATATGTATATAAAATTTTAAATTTTGTTTCCTGATCTGTAGCCATATTTCCCTATAACCCTAATCTAGAAATGTCATTTATAAACCTAACACACCTAAGAAAAAGTAGGTAATATATAGTACCTATTTTTATAAGGAATAGTAAGCCTTAGTCAGGGAATTTTGAACATATTGACTAAATATATCCTTCTCAATTCTACCATGCATGTAGTGGAGGGCATGACCCTATACACACATATGAATCTATTACATGCTAGGAAATAAAAAGAATATTTATGAACATAGCAACTTATAGTGAATGCCTAGACATATAAGTAGTAAGTGATGACTTTTGGAAATGTTTCTATATCATAAAAGAAAAATGTAAGTTTGATTAAATTTCAATTCATGAACAATAACCCCTGGATGCAACTACTAGATTTCACGAAGGTTATGGGTTAATCAATGTGACACTAGCACACCTTACAGTTACAAAAGGAATATGTGATAGGCTATTCAGAGATTTTTGATAGATCGACAAGAAATATGAATTCCAAATAGTCCAACAACATTAGTCATGGTAAAAGATACAATGGGTAATAAAATCCTCTCAAGAATTCTAAGGATGAAAATGAATAAAAAATTTATAGAGTGCTAGAACAACAAATTCCTCCTAGTAAAGTAGAGTTATATGATAGGCCAATATAATTATAAAAAAAAGAGATAATACATCCACACTAAGGGTAATTAACATAAATATCCATAGTTATGAATAAAGCAGATTACATGGAAGTTTGTTGGACAAATATGGAGGATTTATAGTTGAGATAGGTTTTGCCTAGTTAGTGGATACCTAGAGCCTATAGAAGTGTAGACTGGGAAAGGATCTAGCAAAAACAATGGCCAGAACCTAATAATATGTCTGACCTTGCTAGTTAGTCATGATTAATCCAAGTCAACACATAAGGATGCTTATAGTAAGTTAATGTTATGAAAGGATCAGGGTTAGGGAGCTGGAATAGTTTATGTAGTCCACCCTAGTCACCAAATTTACACATGATTGCATGCATGCACATACGCGAGGTACAAGTAGTAATACATGTAGCCTATGTAGAGGAAGTCATGCAAGTATGTAATGTACATGTAGTAGCCACGCAAATATATGGTTATACACCAGAACCAAGTTGTTACATAAATTACTACTTATTATTTAAACACTCTTTTAAGGGGAGGTGTTCAAATATTTGGTTGCTCATCTCATGTAACGGGAAGTACAATTTGGATTAAATATAGTACAAAACTTGTCGGGCCAATATATGTCTTTAGAGAGCCGTACCTCCTAAATTGAAGTAAGAGAACGCCCTAGACTAGACTCCTCATCCAAGGATGCGTTGAGCCACCTGTTCTTTGATGTGAATTTTGAGATGACTTTGGTTGTCATGGAAAGGCCAAAATTTAAAAGGTGAAATGAGTTATAACCTAGTGGTATAATATATGAGACATGTAAACCACATAATCAATTATGTACATATAAAAACAACATGTTCTAATTTGGTGTTTTGAAAAGAATTTGCAAACACACATTTATGTGAAATGTGGAAGAAATATGAGATCAATCTATTATGAAATTAATATATCAAAATAAATCAAGGATAGCTTGTGACGACTCATTGACACATGCAATCCAAACGTTGAAATAAAATATGAATTAGGAGAGAATCGATATCACCTAGATAATACTATGCATGATGGATCCCTAAGTCAAGCATAGGGTATGTAGAGGAAATCTACACATATATGAGGCCTAAAGGGTCACAAGAGGGTCCTCTCAATTATTCCCATGGAAATAACTCCATGGGTACCTATATCCCCCAAAACTCATGCAAAAATGACTAAGACTGCTTATGCATGAGGAATATATATAAATAAAAAGTTTATGATATAATGAAATCATAAAGTAGATTGTGTACAAACTCAAGAGGCTTGAGAACAACACTTTTCTTCTTGTATTAATGACTATTTGATTATAACTTTGAGTTATAAAAATGTTAATGTTTGAGGAGTCACTCATTGGACATGACTCCACTTAAATCCTAGAATAAGAAAAATGTGGACTCACCATCTCTATGTGCAAAGTGAGGTAAAGTTTGTATTTTGAACTACAACTAGTTACAAAATCTCACCTCAATGTAGGTGTAATAAATTAGATAACCACCACTAATACACATGTTTTATATGTGTCTCAAGTCTAAAATAATGATATGTTAAGAATATATGTAGGATCTACCTCATCAACTTATGAATAAAAGTATAACCTGCTTGATAAATACCTAAATGGTAATTTTAACATGATGTAAAAATATATGAGAAAGTGTAATCTTACTAATGAAAATCTTTTTTATAGTGTTCAACGATACACACACCCACACCCCCACACACACACACACATACATTTACATATACATATATATATACATATATATATATATATATATATAAATATAATATTTCATAAAGGTTGATGATGGCTTGTAGAAAAACCTTTCCAAGAGGAAATACAAGGCCCTATAGTACATGATGAAACCCCAGGTAGGTTGGATACCCTTATATAAGAAAGATGTGTCATATCATCATGGGGATTTATCCTCAATAATAATATGACCTAACAATTCTACACATGTATTGTATGTTTATATGAAAAATATGACAATACTAACATTAGACATGAACTCTCTATTGAGGAGGCCAAATTGGAATTATTATCAATAATCCCATAGAAGTGGATGGACCCTGAGAGAAAATTCCAAGCATAAGAGATTTGAGGTTTTGTACATAGTGCCTAATCTTAAATTAGAATATGACATATGATGGAAGTACTAACCTAGGAAAATCCTAATATTAAAGAGTTTAATCACCATCACTTTTAGATAGGATGATCTTCAAAACCATAGACATCTTAATGGGACCTTCCCGGTATATTATAAAGACTATGATACTTATTCCCAATGGACCTTACTTATGGGTGAGGGAAGAATCCAAATACATTAGATGAGGTAGGTGTAATAAACCTTACATCATGGTGTGGGAAGAATCTGATGTCCAATGAGAAGGTATGTTGATAAAGTCTTATACACTACTTAGTGGTCCATGTTGTACAAATCCAGTGGTTACATCCAAAAGAGTTAGTCAATACATGGTCATGAGTAGATGCCTGGACTTATGTAAGCCCTATATACATATATACATACATATATATATATGTATATATATACACATACATACGTACATATATATACATATATATATATATATATATATATATATATATATATATATATATATATATATATATATATAGGAATTGACTTAGAGACCTCTCTTGAGATAGCCTCATTCAGTGATAAAGAGTCAATGGATAATTTTGGCTTAACCTAGAAATATCTAAGACTTCTAGTGGTGCATCTGTTTAATTTAAATATCCATTTGAAAGAACCTACCCATGTGTGTAACGTGTAACCCTTAGAGATACAAAGTGTTTTAACCTACCCATAAGCACCTATTAGAATTGTGGATTTAAAGGTCAAAGAATTTTATATATAAAAGAATTGAGATGATTAGGGTCTAGAATAAACACCATGGAGAGGACGAGGATGCATGGGAGATGAAAGTTAGTATGGTTATAAATGTCATGCGATTTTCTTATTGGATAAAATTTTATGAGCAAAATTCATTTTAGGGGGGAGAATGTTAGTAATTGTAATTTTTCTCCTATTATGTACAAGCTATAATTGAAAAAGGATTATTGAATAATATCCTATAAATGATTAATGTGGTTATTTATATTTACTTCGAAGTCCTTTGGGAAACCAATTTATAATTGGTGGATTGAGTAAATAATGAATATGGTGATTTTATTGTATTACTGTCTTTGAACACTTTATGAGATAATATGTGGTTTTGGATACTTTTACTCTTTTTTTTAATTTAAGTGTGACATGATGAACGTGAAAAGGATATTAAAGTAACAAATTATTGTTGTCATGTCTTATGATAATCAAATAAATGAGGAGTAAGGAAGATCTTAGGATTTCAAGTCATTTATACTTTCTTGGTGGCTTGTTGCATTAGTTATCTAATATGGGCCATACATGTATATGGATTCCTTAATGGGTTCATAATGAAATGAAATGTTCCCATAATGGGATGAAACTTGGTCAAAGATGACACAAGGAAGTAATTGTTAAAATCTAGAGATGATTAGCTTTATGGTTTAAAATTTATGGATTTTCAAATTTAGACTATAGCTTTGCATCTACAAGTTTGTTAGATTTATTATTTAATCATGTGTGACAATATGTGTAATTCCCCCCTTGATCACATGAATTACAATCAAATATAATTTTCTTTGAATTTGTGAGATATGATTGAGTTATGTATGGGATTTGAGGCTAATTAATGGATGAATGTGATTTCAATAATTAATTATTGTCGTTACTTGAGAACCAAGTAATCGGCCATTAACTTTTATCCTATTTTAGTCTCATTGTTTGACTGAATGGTGTAGTGTTCATGAATAACAAAACTATAGAACTCATGACTGGTCAAGGATACATGTTCTCCATTAAATAAATTTATGAAATGCGAATTTTAAAGCAAATAATTAAAAAATCGAGTTTTAAAAATAGTGTCCCCTAGAATTTGGATCTGGGATAAATAACAAATGAGATGTCCATCCCTTGCATCTTCCTCATCATGAGGAAACATGAAATATGGAGAGACTTCGTCCCATTTCTTTCTCTCTCTCTAACTCGTGCCTTCTCTCTAATTTGGTCCCAACTAATTTGGAAAGGTTAACTCTCTTTGTTGACCTCTAATTTTTGCCTTCTCCTTCTCCTCCTCCTCATCCTTTAGTTATATAGATGAACTACCTAGCCTCATGCCTATATAAAGTATACATGAACATTGTGGGTCTATTACCTATGAAAGGACTCTATATGTACTGCCCAATTCCAGCACTTACATCCATTTGTGGCCTAGCCGCTACCACATTGATGACATGGCAGAGAAAAGGGAGCCATAGCCTCAAAGTAAGTCTATAACGTCTCAGGATTTGAGGCCTTGGATATAATGATCTTATAAGGAATGATTGGACTACCCATATCACCAAGGTGTTCCTCCTTTTCTGGGAGCCTATCACTAAAGAACTCTTTAGTTAAGCGTGCTCAGCTTGGAGTAGTACTAGGATGGGTGACCAGTCAGGAAGTTGACCCTGACTTGTGCGTGAGTGAGGAAAAAGTACGCTGTTAAGGCTGGTGGTGGTCTGTGGGGCCAATCGTCATTCCTGAAACTCTACTAGAGCCTTGGGCAGTGGGCCCATGCATTACAAATGGTATCAGAGCCATAACCCCTCAAGTAGGTGAGACCCACATGGGCATGTGACATGCCAGTCTTGAGTCGTGTGGTCTAGGCATGTAGGAAAGGGTTGTCCATGGTTGACATAGCCACCCTTGCGCTGGTATTCCGTGATCGGGAGTTGGGTGTCCATGGGCCATTCTAGGTTTGCACTGAAATGGGGCGATGTTATGAGGCCTTATAGTTGAGCCTTGATGAGGATGTCAAGTGCCTAAGTGGGAGAGATTGTAACGTATTAGGATTTGAGGCCTCATATATAATGATCTTATAAGGAATGATTGGACTACCCATATCACGAAGGTGCACCTCCTTTTCCGAGAGCCCAACACTAAAGAACTCCATAGTTAAGCATGCTCAGCTTGGAGTAGTACTAGGATGGGTGACCAGTCGGGAAGTTCACCCCGGTTTACGCGTGAGTGAGGAAAAAGCACGCAGTTAAGGCTGGTGGTGGTCTGTGGGGCCAATCGTCATTCCTGAAACTCTACTAGATCCTTGGGCAGTGGGCTCAGGCGTTACAAAGTCTCCCTTGTTACCACTCCCTCCTAGAAGGCAAGGCAATCTATTTTTGGCCTAAATGCCACCATAGGAAATCACAATAGCTCGCCGAACTTGCCTAGTAGCGATGGGGTTCAAGCACTACAGACATAAACATGCAATAGGAGGCACGTGAGAGAGGATTGTGACATGATGGAGAGGAAGAGCGGCCAGATTGGTTCCTACCATGCTAACATATGTCAGGACTGAGTCAATTCAGGACCAACAACTACTTGTGCGACAACCAAAGCTAAGCCTAGAATGACTTGACATCATACAAGAAGTTAGGACATTCAACGTTTGCATGACCTAAATATGGATCCAATTCTCGAAAAAGTCCCACATATTTTTAAATAGAGGTATATTGTTTTTTTAATGTTTATTTTTAGTCCTACCTCATAAAACCCCTAGAAAATTCTATGAACTGCCAAATATAGTGATATTATATATAATATTGACTAAGAAAATGGAAGAAATTTAATGAACATATTTTAAAGTCACAATTCCATTCATAGTTCAAAAATTACTTATAGGTACTCTTTAATGTTGATCATTAAGAATAAGCCCTTGTTTGGTGGATATAAAGGTTTTGACCTAACTCAGGATGTTCCCTCTAATCATATGATAGAAAGACAGAAACCTCTTATGACAATGAGTTTGGACTTAAAATAAGTATGAATGTTTTATATAATACATGAATGAAGTAAATTCGAGTTTAATCCAATCAAACCTGAATTGACCATTTGAACCATAAATCAAACCTATCTTAAACCCTCCACCAAGGACTGCCTGAATACCATACTTAATGAGTTTTGAGATGTTTGTAACACCTACGCTCTAAATATTAATTTTCATACTAGTGTTTTTTTTTCTTCGATTTTTTTTAATGTAGACGTCACCTTCCCTTCAACTTAATATACATGGGTTAAATTATGAATTATAGTTTCTCTTAGAGTTTTCAAATTCTCAAGGTTTGTTGAACATTGACTAATTATGATGAATGCTTGAATGCTTTTATTCCATGAAAATTATAATATTCTATGTGTATGATTGTCGAATAACAATGGATCCCAGTAATCAATACCTCATAAGCATGATTATGGTTAGAAACCCACCCCAAAGATATGATGTGGAATAATCGCCAAGAAGGTGTATCAAAAACCAATATGTAGTGAGACGAAGTATTCTAATGGTGGGATACACACTTATGTGACTAATGATAGTACATATACTTTAATATCCATCCATGGATTGATTATTGGTTCATTAAGTGAGATAATATAAACTATGGATTGAAATATAATGAGAAATGTGTAGTTGTTATATTGTAGATATTTGATTCTTATCTGCCATCTATGGATCAGTTTGCAAGAAAAGACCAATGTTATAAGAAGAAAATCAAGGAGGATTTTAGGTAGTTTCTTTTCATAAGATGCAAGTCATTCCCTAAATGCTAAAATCTTCCTCTAAGGTGATTAATCTTTCCTTTTATAAACAATACCACTTTCAAAAAATATTAAATATTATTTTATTATTTGTAATAAATCTAGATGTTGTAAAAATGGATAATGACCCTTCCCTTCCTAGTCCACCTTAGTTGGGTATAATGGGAGGAGGTGGTTTTTACATTCTATGCCACCCCTAAATGGACATTAGGATAGGCTTAAAGTGTTCATGTATTGTAACTATGTGTGACAAGTTATGCTTTGGTTATATAACCAACTCATTCATCTTTATTAGATTAGGTTCTACACAAAAACATTTGCAGTGGTAAGTGTGAGCCCTACAAAAATAACAGTATTACAATAAATGCAAAATAAACGTGCATATGTAGAGATGACTTTATTGTTCTAATCCATTACAATTCAGGATTTTTTTTATCAAACCAAGTCTTATATTTATACTTTTCAAATTTACAAAAATTTGAGGATATTACATTTATGTTGGTCGAAATCCTAATGGCTAGAATTGATATTAATTCTGCGAATGGTATCTACATGTTGAAAGATCTAAAGGGGGTGAATAGAGATTTTGGAGTTTTTAAAGTTAATTAAAAATAGTTAAACACTTGGATAAGAAGTAGGAGGAAACAAAGAAGACACAAGGATGTACAGTGGTTCCTACTTTAGAAATCTAAGGTAGTCAGTCCACTACCCGATTGTTTCCAATCAGGGTTTTGAAAGCAACTTATTTTATTACCTCGCAAGGATGTTATATAATTTAAAATTGCTTTCCCACACCCTTGAAGTAGCCTTCACCTGAAGTAGCCTCAATCCCCCTAGAAGCAGCCTTCTGAAGTAACTCCAAGCTCACCCTTAAAGTAGCCTTCACCTGAAGTAGCTTCACCTTGAGGCAGCCTTCTGAAGTAACTCCAAGTCACCAGGAGCAGCCTTCACCACCTGAAGTAGCTCCACAAACCTCCTTTCAACAACCTCCAACCTAGGAGTAGTCAAGGAGAACAAAATACAATAGAAGGAACAAGATTGGAAGAAAGAAACAATGTTACCAATAAGTACAGTGCTTTGATCCTATATCAAGCGTATTGATCTCCTATCCACTATAGATGAAGGTGGTAGTGTGGTGACTAGGAGATGCTAGGCTATAGGACACTAATGTAGAGATCAAGGAAACATATTGCAAGTGTGGCTTACTTGTTGCTCACTAAGAATGAATCTCAAGTGTAATTGTATGCACAAGTGATGCTTTGGGTGTCCTAAGGCATGTCCTATTTATAGGAATATGTTACAAGTGCTTAGGGACGTTATAGAAACTTTCTAGGGTGTTCTTAGTGCTCAACTAGCCGTTATGTGTCCTTAAAGTATATTACAATGGCTAGATATTTAGTGCTAAAAAGTGCAGTCCAGAACTTCTCTCGGTCGAGAAGTTTGTCGACCGAGTTTGTCTCGGTCAAACTTTTCTTCCACTGAATGGGAGGTTGAGGTAAATGTGTTGTAACGTTCATTTTCAACTCCCAACTACCTTTTAGACTCATTCTAATGGCTATGGAGCATGCTAGAGGGTCTATTCTTAGTCGAGAACTTTGTCGACCGAGAGTGTCTCGATTGAGAATTTTGTCAACCGAGAAAGTCCATGTTTCAATGTGTTGAGCCATCTACTAAGTGTGTGTATCAATGTGTAATTGTACTTCTATCTTAAGGGAGGATCTAAGCGTTATGAGTGGATAGGGAAGATCTAACGCTTGATTTACATGACATATATGTACTTGTACATTATATACTTGTACAAGTTTTTACATTGAGTACAATTTTGAAAATAAAAGCAATCTAAGCATGTTGACCTTCCAATTTCCTAGATCTTAAACTATCCACTTCCTTATTTGTTTATCCCTGAAACACTCAAATAATCAACTTAGATCCACAAGAATGAAATGTTTTTCATCATCAAAACAAAGAGTATAATAACGTCCAATTTAGCCAACACATATTACATTATTGGGTTCAAAAAGGTTATACTGGAAAATATTATCTAACCAATGAATCACTAATACATACATTATAAATTTAAGGATATTCATGGATTTTTATTTAATAATAAAGACTAATTTGACCAAAAATTCAATAAATAATCCTACCAAATAACTACAACAATTTATTGTATTTTTAATAGACATAGATGCATATTGCTTAGTATACGATAGCTTCCACTTAATATTATTTGTGTTTACAAACCTTAAATCTTAGCAAGCTCATTTGTAAGAAAGACATAGAAAATGTATATATAACAAGTGATGTCGAGAAACCATAGCTTCAAGGAATATAATAAGATTATGTATCTTAGACCTTTTCTAAGATTTTTGGGTATTTGTTGTATTTTCGTAATTTAACATGTATTGTGTTATCTTCTCGCATTTACCCCAAAAATTATATATAAAATGTAATTGTCACACATTATGATTTGTATAACATACTTAATGGTTTCACTTTTACTTCACAAATAAGTATGTACATTTTTTGGTCAAATTTGAGGTCTAGTTCTTCTTGACTTTCATCATGGTCGAAATCTACATACACGAGGGTCATGAGTGCAAAACTCAAGGCTACAACTCTTTTCATAGTTATACCATCAATTTTCAAACATTCTAACATGCTCATAGTGTTGTGTTTCTATATGGACTCACTTGTACTAAATAAACGATGACAAGTAAGATAGAGTGTGTCTACTGTTTGACATATTGTTCAAGATTAGAAAAGTATATCTTATGCATCATGCTTTGTAAATGAAATTGATACAGATGGGCTAGGTGCTACATATACAACTACACACAACTTATTTGTGTATCTCATTTTCCATAAATGAGTTTTAATTCTTAATTGTCATTTACTAATATAGGATCCACATAATAGGTAATATGAGAAATATTTATTCATAAACCAAAAATATATTCTTATGTTCAAATGAAAAAAAAATTGTTTAATGAGAAAATATTCTAACCAAAAATCCTATTTTTAGTGTGTTACATGAGTCATGTATAAAATATATGCTCATTTTTATAGAATTTGACATGCTATGAGTCTAACTATATTATTATCACAAATAAAATTAAAGAAATTCATAATCAATAAGATAATTTAAATATCTTTTAAAATAAGTTCATTGAAGAGAGTTTTTTGAATCAGACTCAACGTAATAGTTTTAGTGATATTTGAAAAATTAATAGTTGTCTCATTTTTTTAATTCCATATTCAAGATTTTTTTTTTTGTAACAGTTGTCCACAAATAATATTTGATCTCTTATGCTTTTCAAGCACAACAAATAGTTTGAGTGGAAGAAAAATGATGATTAGAAGTGTTTCATGCATCATCAACATATAATGTAAGCATATGTCACTTTGTATTATACAAGATGTAACAAAAAAAATTGTATTTACATTTTTTATGATAGTTTAAGGGAAACCAAAATTTGTAGAATAAATATGTGGTTCATTAGTTAATTCTTTATGCTCCAAAATGTGAAGGAGCTCTTGCAATGCAAAATAATTATGTAGAACTCATAAGAATCTCTTTACGCTTGTACAAGGTTACATCACCTTCCAAATAGTTATTTTTTAAAAGCACCTTCCAAATAGTTACATTAAATGAATAGTACACACAATTTTTACATATATACAATTACAAATTTCGTCCAAAATTTTTACAGTGTAATTTTTCCGATTTTTCCTTTTCATTCCAATTGTTCCTTTTTTTTAAAGAAAATAGTCACTTTCTTGTTCGAGTAGTTACTTTTCTGACAATCTAATTACTTTTCATGATGCATGGGTAGCAAAATCTTAGCTACCTGTGTGGGCACAAATGAATATATATATATATAAATATAAATAAATAAATAAATATACGTATATATATAGAGAGAGAGGGTCAGGCTAGAATTCACCTGATCATATTGAATACCGAATACACTCAAGTCATTTTCCATCATGTAACATTTATTTTGAAAATATAATCCTTGGATCTTCTTAGAGATCATATAAACATACTACGTATAATATTTGAGCTCATTTGAATACTTAGAGGTCTTTTCATTCCAATTGTTCCTTTTTTTTAAAGAAAATAGTCACTTTCTTGTTCGAGTAGTTACTTTTCTGACAATCTAATTACTTTTCATGATGCATGGGTAGCAAAATCTTAGCTACCTGTGTGGGCACAAATGAATATATATATATATAAATATAAATAAATAAATAAATATATGTATATATATAGAGAGAGAGGGTCAGGCTAGAATTCACCTGATCATATTGAATACCTAATACACTCAAGTCATTTTCCATCATGTAACATTTATTTTGAAAATATAATCCTTGGATCTTCTTAGAGATCATATAAACATACTACGTATAATATTTGAGCTCATTTGAATACTTAGAGGTCTTTCATCTAAAGGCGACCAAAATCATTCAATTCAAATTAGTTTTGTGCATCGATTTGTTGGTCATGAAAGAGTGACTTAGAACATTCCAAATGAGCTCAAATTTTACATGTAGCATGTAGTTGTTCTCATAATGAATATCAATGGTTTGGATTTTTCAAAAAAATTCTAGATATGCAAACATCACTTAAGTATATGGTGCAATCTATGCACTCATGTGTATTCTAGCATGGCTCTCTCTCTCTCTCTCTTCATATATATATATATATATATATATAGGATTAAGAGAGAAAGATTTCTCCCCCCTCTCCCATGCCCGTGGAGGAAGCCGAACGCCTGGGAGGGTGGAAAATTAAGGCAGAAACTGGGATTCGAACCCAGGTCCCTTTGTTAGGGAACACCATGCTTGACCACTTGTGCCACTCCTTTTCGACATATATATATATATATATATATATATATATATATATATATATATATATATATATATATATATATATATACAGAGAGAGAGTCAGGGTAGAATACACTCAAGTGTAGAGATCGCACAAATACAATCAAGTGTGTTTGCATATCAAGACTATTTTTTGCAAAATGTAAACCATTGATATTCACTGTCATACTATAACTAGGCTACATACAAATTTTGAGCTCATTTGGATGAGTGTAAGTCACTCATCCGAGGGCAACAAAATTGACACGCGAAACTAATTTGAAATACATAATTTTTGCGGTCTTTATAACATGACCTATAAATGTCTAAATGTGCTCAAATTTTACATATGATCTATTCATAAGATGTTTAAGAAGATCAACAAATTATATTTTTGAAAAAAATATTGCATCATGAAAAACTACGTGAGTGTATTCTAGCCTGACTCTCTATATATACATACATATATATATATATATATATATACACATATAGAGAGAGAGAGAGAGAGAGAGAGAGAGAGGTTAGGAAGTGTGTATCGGTCAGTATATGTAACTTACTTGTATCGGCCATTAAAATGGAACATTTGAAGTATGTTAATAAATTTTACCATATACATCTAATCAATTCTATATAGATTAGATGTATTTCAGAAATTAGAACCACATCTCATATTAATCATGATATATAGTAATATATCATCCAATAGTTTCTTTAATTTCTACAACATATTATTGAATAGAAAATACACTTATACTTTCATTGGATGATCTATCGATAAAGATTGTGATGATTTTTTATACACATTTTATCTATGGGGTATGCAACACATCCATACGGTTGGATTGTTCAGTTAAATTTTACAACCATCATAATAAAGATTGGTACATGTAAGTTGTATTTAATGGGGTATACAATTCTTTTAGCCATATTATATATATATATATAGATAGATATATGTATATGTATATATGTATTTATATATGTATATATATGACTACATATATATAGTTCAAAATTTTCCATAACCATAGGAAAAAAAGTAAAAGTGAGTTATGTTCCTTGTCACATCTCTCATTCTACCCTTGTTCCTTTGGTTAAGCTATGACTCGATAAGGCCGACGACCAAATAGGAGGAATAAATGTGTATTTTAGGGTGACATATCCTATTATTCATGTGTGATCTAGAATTACAAGAAGCCATTGTCATCCTTATGTATCAAAGGAGACTCCTTTCCTTCTCAGACAGTTAGAAACTGTACACCCTATGTTTCATTTATTTTGTTATGTCTGAAGGTATGGCAATGATTAATTATGTTGTTATATTTTGTATTAAGATTGTAACAAATGTTTAAAAATGAACAATCATGTTGTTTTGGACCTGTACAGTTGGATTTGTATATCCGAACAAGCAAATTTTAGGTGATCTTTCCATTCTTGATGTCACTTGTTCGTAAAGATATGATTTTTACATTTATATGGGTGCATGATTAGTTTATTTTAATTTTTTAATGTTTTATAATATTTAATAAACTATGATTGCTTCAAATATTTTAACTAGATTATTGTTAGAACATCCATCATTTAGTGTAAGTTTGTATAATATGTACATGGTAGACACCAATAAATTGTTGAGTTCCCTATAATAATTTACCATGATAATGATGACATAAACTATTTTGTTGATTATACTATGTTAATGGTTCACCTCTCTTCATTGACATTATTATTATGACTCTATTTTAAGAACATTATTTCCTAGATTAAAATGTTCTTCAGCTTATACATAATGGTAATCTTTTTGGTGTAGATGGTTGACTATGTTTACTTTGATGAAAATCAACAACCATGTATAATCACCTTAATCGTGATTGTGATGGTATTACTCAATGGGTACTCCCAAAGTTTTCTTGATTGCAAATAACCATACACACTTGGTAAGAAGCACGTGTCTACTTAATGAGGTAGATTTCCCTAGGAACAAAGCAAAGTTTCTTTCAAGTAACAAGAAAGAGGAGATCAACCCTTTTTAGGTTATGTAGTATTACGTGGGAGCCATTTCATTTATGTGATACTATTGGTATGCATATTGATGAACAACTAGCAATGTGTTCTAGCATATCAGGTCAGAAACACTTCCAGGTGAAGTTTCTCACTCCTACGATAGATCACAAGAGGGGTCCACATCTTCTATGTACGTGATTGTCTGCCCAGCAAATCGGGGTGTACACCATGTCATGGGTATCACAAGCCAATGGATTGACATATTGGGAGTAGAAGGAGCATGGGATGGGCACAAAAGATTTGGTCACGCACAAAAGACAGTATGTCCATATTTAAACAAATGCCTCGATACAATTAGTTATTTTTGTAATGATTATAATTATTCTCCTCCACCAACTACTTCTCCTTAAATTACATATCATCTCAATAAATCCTATCCTTATTTCATCTTAAGTACTACCTGAAATTTCCACATTTTATTTATCTTAGTTTAATTTTTTATGAGATTACAATATATTGACCGAATAAGACTATTTGATAGTACACATTATCATTACAATATCAAGTGAGATTGTAGCAAGATTTCATGATAAAGAAAAGGTCTCCTGATACGTAATATGCTATGTTGGTCTCCTGACACAGAATATTTGACAATACACATTATCGTAGTGTCGTACACACTAAATTCCAAAATATACTATGTTGGGTCTAATTAGGACGAATCAAGAAAATAATTATATTGAAAAGTACACTACAAAAACTAAATGAACTAAAATTTATTGAAGGTAAATCATGGTAATCATAAAAAAGGATGACATTTTAAGTTTTATAATCATAAAGATTTCTTGTACTTCCTTGATATAGGTAAATTTTCATAGAAAATGTTGGATCTACTACTAAGCATGGATTTGTTACTCCATAAATTGGTACACAATATCATTTAACATGTTTGTCTTACATCAATGGACTAACAAATTGAGATGAATCATTTAATTTCTGTCAATTTTCTCTACAAAATGCAGTGGATTGAACGATTTGTTTTATTTATGTGTATAAACTTGAGGCCGTGTTACCCATTCTAAACACATGTTGCTAAAGGTAATGCTTTTTGAATTCTACATAAATGCATAATGGAAGTGCATTCAATTGATGATGAATTTTTTAAAAGTGAATATCAAGATTAATGAAATACAATAAAATTGCCCAATAGATTCTATTGTTGATTGATTTTTAGTTTACTCTCATGCATGGACTAATAAATATAAAGGAAATATGAATCAAGTATGGAATGACAAGAGGAACAATAACACGACATTAGGTGGAGTGATCATAAAGATAGATTAAGTAGCTTGTAACACTTCATCATGTTCATCATGTCTTGCTTTTTAGCATCATAAATTATTATTTATAGATATTGGAAAGAATCTAGACATGGCTTTGTGGTTTTATAGTTTTAAAATTATGCATTGAAGTTGGTTATATTTTAAATAGTGCTTTTGATATTGATATTTTTGTGGCTTACTTGAATATATGTGTAATTATTAATTGAAAATTGAATTACATCATCAATGCTGATTTTTTATTTATTTTTATTACGTTGATAAATGACTATTTATGTATACGCTAAAAGTAATATGTAGATTAGTCTTAGTTGGAAACATCATGAAAAGGAACACAAAATTTGTGGAAAAGGCACGACTGTCAATTGGTTGTTAGTTTTTTTATCACCGTTTCTTGTCAAAGTGACAATGTAGATAAAACAGTGAAATATGTCAATCCCATACAAGTAAAAAAGAAATCTACTAAGAATTTTAACTTGGTCGATGTTTCAAAATCATCTTTTACAGAAAATCATCTACGAATTGTGACAGAACATCTGTTGGAGATTCAAGAAATAAAAAACCAATGTTACGTTAATAAATCTGACCATGTCAACTACACAACACCTATGGATCTAGTAGTTGTCGGAGATTATATTTGTGTTAGTTTCTTGACATAAATCTAATATAATACTTTTTGTAGTTTATCTAATTTTTTTGTTGTTGATGGGAAATTTCAAGTCTGAAGTGTACTAAAAAATTGGCATGTTGGGACATTGAAATCAGGAACCTTTGTGGAAATGACAATTCTTAAAATCAATTCGAAGGCCTCTAGGGGAAATTGCATGTGGGCATAATATCTAAGGATCATGTTCGTATGATGGACGACAATAAAGGCATTGACATATGAATAAAAGATGTGGAGGTAGTGCTTGACTCACAAAATACGAATGTGTCAAAGGAAGCTCCTTCTACAACGCTGAAGGATAAAAAACAAAATTATAAAAAGAAAGCGAGAAGGAGATGATCTTATGCTTCAAAAATCTACCAATAAGATTGAAAGGTTGGTTAAGGTTTTATCAAAGAATGGACCAAAATCAAAATATTTAGATAGATGTAAGATATCTCATGATCTCGAGAAACAAAATAAATTAGACACATTTGATCTTGAAAGCATGATGGATGCCTCAACACTCCAATGTGGCAATGTGGTAGATGTCAAAGTATTCATGAGTACCAATGCAAATTGGAGGATGACTTGGCTTCTGAAATTTGTTGAAAAGCGACCAAAGACCACTAGTGAAGAAGAACTACGTGATAGAGATAATTCGTTACATCATTATGATTGATCTATTGTTATTTTACTTTTTTTTCACTGTCAAGTCGGACTCCACTTTCATGAAACTTATTCGAGAAGCAAGAATTGAAACTATACATGTTCATGAGTAAATATTATTTTCAAATTTTAGCACTTTTGTTGAATAATTGTTGTTTCTTAAATTATATCTATAGTGTTCTACGTAGTGTAGAATACTTTCTGGTTGTAGATTTTGTGTCTACGGTTACAACAAACCAATGAGTAGGATGTCATTTTTAAGAGAACTCATGTTTCAAATCATTATCGAAAACTTATTTTCCTAGAATTCAATTTCAATTCTGATAAAAAGAAATCCAGGATAGTTACCATTACACCAAGTTAGTTAGACCCCTATGGTTAATACTAGTAAAACGTTGAAATAGGGTCCAAAAGATAAGTCAAGTCTACTCATACCTGCAAATAATGTTGGGCGTTTCTTTTATGCGAGTCATATCTACCATTCTCTTCAATGATATTAAAAGACAATGTATACCTCAAAAAGTAAGAGACAAAGGATAATATGCGACCTCCTTGGACTTGTAACTGTACGGCTGCAATTCCTAATTGCATGGGCCAACGCCACGGGTTTGAATATTTGTTTCACCGAAGATATGCTTGTTTGTACGATCCTTTGGTAATAAAAACTAGATAAAGCAACATGCATTACATTAATGCTACAGAATTCCGGCCAGAAAACACAATCTAGTCAAAACTCCTAGTATAGGAGGCCTTTTATACTTATTATATAGGACCAAACCACCAAAAACCCAACCCATAAAAAAATTAATGGAGAGAGAAATTATTTTTTCAGTGTTAAAACAAATTCTTTAATACTATACAAAATTCTGATTGGTCTCCTATTATTTTTCTATAGGAGGCCGCCTATAGGAATCTAGTGGGAGTTGGAGATCTGATTACAAAAGTTTATGTTGAATAAAAAATCCCGTTTGTATGTGACACCTGAAGAACTCAGGCTGTTGAACGTACTCGTGACGCAGGCATTAAATACGTGCGTATGACATTTGGTACAACCACCCCATGTGCACATATGTGAGTGGTTGAAGTGAACTTCACGAGTATAAGCATTAATGAAAACTCCAAGTATTCCTCAAATTGGTGAGTATAAGCATTAATGAAAACTCCAAGTATTCCTCAAATTGGTTTTTGCAATGATGATGAATACTAAGAGACTACCCCACTAACTTTGAGTTGATATGTTGAGGACACATTTATTTTTTAATCCTTCTACAGAAAATTTTGATATTTGGTTGCCCGATAGAAAATAGAGTTAATCTCAGAATTTTCAAATATAAAGAGAATCCTACATTTTGATTTTCATTAAAATTTTCCGAATGTCAAATTCAGCCATGGCTAGCCGGTAATAAATCATATATTTTACAATTTCAGGAAATCAAACACAAAATTAAAGTTTACGGGATTTGACAATGCATCATTTTACAAATGTAGGATGTTCTGAATATACGACTTTTGATAATCATAATAACCAAACGTTCCCTGAAGTCCTTCCTGCAAAATTTTCTTGAAGTGTCAACCTTAGGGTTAATGTTTTACATAAGGAAACCAAAACACTACAAAAATCTTGAAAGTAGTGGCATCCGGGTTCTATATGCTAGCGAATAGTTGTGTAACCAAGAGATTTGGGCCTCAACACTTTCTAATGAGATAGAATGAATCAATTTACGCATTATCTCCGAAACAGAAAATAAATATCATTCTTCTCAGAACGTGTCATTGGTTGAATCAATTTCAACTGGTAGATGATAATATAATACGAAACAAGCCAAAAAAACAATTAAGCTTGTTTGTGAGGATGTAATTCTTTGAAGCTAGATAGAAGGTTCAGGTTGTGAATTTAGGACTTCTGATATGATTGATGGAGCAGCCAATCAACCGTGATTTTCCTTATAGGCGGTATTTATACTTAGATTTTGCCTAATTAAATTTGCTTTTTCGAGTACTGTCCCGTTGTTGTTCCCACCACAAATGGAGTATAAACTCAACCAACAACCATGTGCCACTTCCCACCTTTCAAAGATATGCATGGACGAGATGTTTCCGGTAAAACATCTGGGACAGCATTTAGGATCAGTTTCCACGGATAGTCAGCATCCACCATTTTGATATGAATAATTCTAGGCGTAACGGGCTACATACTCGGCCACCCATCCGGCTGGACTGTGCAAAGCCTAATGTGGGCAATTTTTATTTATTTTTAAATAGGAGAGAAGTAGGAAGAAAGGAAATAGTTGTATTGCTCATAATTTTCAAACTACAATGAATTTTTCAATGAAACAAAAAGCACTAGATTCGTAATAAAAAATACTTTCCAACAAGACCAATATTGATATACTTTGAAAAAAATAATAATATGAGAAAATATAATATACGTATTTTGGGTAGAATAGTCCATATTTTGGGTACAATATTGTACTCACTTGTTAATTTCAACTCAGTTACTGAAGAATAAGTATGGTACCTAGCAAATTACAAAATCAAACATAATTGTATAACTGGTCTAGAAACATAAGCACAGTACCTACGGAACCTCATAGCAATACCCACTTGTTAATGATCTCAAAAGTACAATGTACATCAGATCAAGAATCACCTATAAAATGCAACCATAAGTACTGTACCCACTTGTTCATTTCAACTCAGTTACTGACGCATGAGTACAGTACCTAGCAAATTATAAAATTAAACATAATTACATAACTGGTCTAGAAGCATAAGCACGGTACCTACAGAATCCCATAGCAACATTTGTCATTTGGGCAATTTTTTTTATAAAATACAGACATAAGTTCAGTACCCACTTGTTAATGATCTCAAAAGTACAGTGCACATCAGATCAATAATCAACTATAAAATGCATTCATAAGTATGTACCCACTTGTTAATTTCAATTCATTTACTCAAGCATAAGTGCAGTACCTAATGAATTACAAAATCAAGTTAAATTGTATAACTAGTCTAGAAGCATAAGCACAATACCTACGAAATCTCATAGCAACATTGGTCATCTAGACAAATTTTTTTTACAAAATGCAGACATAAATTGAGTACCTACTTTTTAATGATCTCAAAAGTACAGTGCACATCAGGTCAAGAATCAACTATAAAATGCATCCATAAGTATGATACTCACTTGTTAATTTCAACTCATTTACTCAAGAATAAGTACAATACCTAGCAAATTATAAAATCAAGCATAATTCTATAACTGGTCTAGAAGCATAAGCACGGTACATCAGCTCAAGAGATCATCTATAAAATACATCTATAAGTACGATACCCACTTGTTTATTTCAAATTAGTTATTCAAGCATAAGTACAGTTTCTGGCAAATTACAAAAGCAAGCATAATTGTATAACTGGACTAGATGTATAAGCATAGTACCTACGGAATCCCATAGCAACATTGGGTTGTTGATGACGTATTATACCTCAAAACACAAGTATCATATCCTAAAACATAGGTAATGTACCTTGAAATATGAATATCATATTTCTCTCACATTATTATTACTCCAAAATATATCAACATTAGTCTAGTTAGAAAGTATTTTTATAAGGAATCTAATGCTTTTTATTTCGTAAAAAATTCATTCCGAATTAAAAGTTATGAAGAAAATCATTTTCTCTCTCTCATTTTTATTCCCTTTTTAACTTTTAACTGGGCTTTTCTGCCACATCAGCAGTGCCCCCTCCCAACCACTGGGTGGGTGCACGGGTGGGAGAGCGGGGGTGTGTAGCGTAACTCAATCGTTTTTCACAAAACTTTTCTTGCGTTAATTGAGAAAAGGAAAGACCATAGTACAAAGAAAAGATATGACACATAGAAACATGCTGTGAAAGGTACATGTTCTGCCAAGCCCACGTTGTGAGTTCAAAACTAGGTAAAATGGGGGAGGCACCCCATAACAAGCCTCTAGAAAGTCATCATACATAAGGAGATCTAAAATTAAATGATACTATTAATCCATCATCTTCTAAGACTTCAACAAGAAATTCCAAGGAGTAGGTCTCCCTGCATGTGTCATCCACAACCATCTGGTTGACCGTGATCAATCTCAAGAACTGTAGATTTTGATTAGCTAAAAAAAGATAAGTGATCATCATAAAAATTTGAACATCATCACAAATATGAGAAATGGGGAGTGATAGATTATCAAAAGATCCAAGGTTCCATTATGTCCAAATGTGCCAAAAGACGATGCAAGCAAGGGTGTTTGTATGTTGAATTTAGTGTAGTTTGGAGTTGTTGCAGTGCAAGCTATGATACATGCTTAATCAATATCTATAGGAGCCTCATCATAATTCAACTCTTGTCAAATCTAGTTGGAAAGCGGACAAATAAAAAATGTGGATAATTCTCCAAATTGGATCGACATAAAATACAAAAATAATACCCATGAAATCCTTGAAAGTACCAGTATCAGATTAGAATTTTATAATGTACTATTAATAAAATGAGTAATTGCATTTTGTAGGACTCTTGATAGACCGAAAACTATTGTAGAAGTTTTGTTGTATGTCCATGATCAATGAAAAACATATATCCTTTGTCAGCTGAATATGGATTTCTTTAGATCCGTTGCATTTTATTAGAATTGATAGTGGAATTTAGTTGAGTCCTTATATTGTAGATATATTCAATGGGATAATTGGTTGTCAATAAGTCATCTTTAAAAAGAATTTTCACATAAATTTGATGGAATTGTGGGTAATAACATCATGGATTGATGAAAGAATGGTTAGATTCAATTTGGAGTTGATAGTCGAGCTACCATTCAACCAAGGGTCAAACAAAAAATTAGTCTGTTTGACGAGTAGAGTGGGGTCTATATAGTGTTTTGGAAAATATAGTTGGTTTTGTTGATATATCCCCAAATAGGGGATATGTGAGTCTATCATGTCAAGTGACAAGGATTACAAGAATAGTAATATTTACGCAAGATATCTTATTTACAAATGGAAGGTAGATTAAGGAAATGATAAATAATAATCTTATGAACAAGATAATTTGAGTGAATCCTGATATAAATGATACAAAACCCACCAAGAAGTTGGTTTGCATATGGAATGCCATTTTGCCAAAAGCTGTTTGGCTTTGTTTTTGTATGCAAGGTTTCCATAGAACAAATTTTATTTTTCAATTTTGAGTTATCCATTGCTAAATAGTAGTTGGAAGTTTGTAGGGTGAAAGGGGAAGGTCAAGATAATGACTAGGAATTGTTTCTTTCAGACAATCAAGAATGAACATGTAAAGAAGTGAAACCACTTCTCTACTAGAAAGAAAAGACCACATCCCTTGAACCAAACACCACGTAAAAATTTTCGCAAAAGGGATGGAGACCAATTCATGCAACATGTATGTATCATTACACAATGAGTAGCAGCGGAAAAGAAATATTATCTAACAATTTACAAAGCTTGATACAACACTTCACCACATAAGGTATCTAAAGGAAAACTAAACATAAAAGCCAAAGACCAAGCTGAGGGTCATCTAACCACCTCTTCAAGCCTCCCAAAGATCATCTACAAGGTTAATGTTGAAGTTCACTCTCCTCGATCTAACCTGGGCTTGGAAGCATACCCCACAAAAGAAGAAGAGAAAATAAATACATCAGCAAAAGGCTGGTATATGTATGCTAAAGAAAACTTTGAGCAATATGAGTATATAAAGGACATCAAATGTAAAGGCTTCCCATGCAAGATATAAGGACTACCCACACGGGCATAAAAGAGAAGAACATCAAATCTTGATAAAAGAGGATACTTTCCATAAACAAAACAAATAAGATTGTACAATACTGGCACATAAGAAGGCAGTAGGGCACACACCCCAAAACATCATCAACATGCATGCATGTGAGATAAACATAGCCCTAGAACAATATAAACACAAGTGGCAGCCAAGCACAAACTTGAACCTGATAGAGAAAGGAATATTGCCAATCCCCCAAATATATAAAGTTGAGTATGGATTACTGCCACACTCGAGTATAGAGAAGTGGTTTACTGCCACCCTCCAAAATAAACAATAGGGGATTATTGCCCCAAAACCAAAGTAATTTACACTACTCTAGTGCTACTAAATCACATTGCATATAAATATAGAGGCAAGTAAATAGTTTAGTCAGAAGATGAAACAAAGGTTGCCATCACACAATGGACAACACAAACATATAACATCCACTTCAAAGTGGCACATATCAATATAAGAGACCAACATGCACCAATGCACAAGAAAGATATCAAGAGAATATCTAAGTACAAAACAAGTAAGATAGTTCACACAAACCATGATAACAAGAGATTAGACATAAGTATAGGCTAAAGTCAAAAGAAAGATAAGATAGGTGAATTTCTCAAAAAATATGAATAGGGAATACAACATACCTCAAACCAGATTCCAAACTGCTAAGTACTCCTAGATCCAAGTCTAGGTCACCAGAGGCCTATCAAATACATATACATATTTTAAGTCAATTTCATACATATAGACCAAACCCTAAAAACTACCTTTTTATATATGTGTGAATTAGGTTATGAAAACTATTCCATATTTTAGGTTATGTTATTACGAGTCTAAAACATATTTTATTATATTTTTCTGACTTATATATAATTAGTTATGATTTATACAAGTTATTATCTTATTTAATTAGATCCATTAAATCACCCATTTAAAACATCAGATTCAGGTGACAAAACCCAAACAATTAGTTAGATCTTATTTTTCTAATTCCAATGAATATTTTTCCATAATTTTTTGATCATCCGATAATTAGTTATATATTTTTAATTACTGACCAATCAGCTAATTCCACATAATAAATTTGCATCGAAAGTGGATAACAGGAGAGGGGCCCACGTGACTTGGCCCAATCACAACTGGTCAATCCCTCACAAGACTCCGACTAAAGGAGGAAGATAGAATTCATGAAAAGACGAAAATACCCCTTATCGTGAAACAAAATAGAAAACAAAATGGTGAGGGCAAAGAGGGGAATCGACCCTGGGGTTTGTTCCCTCGTGAAGACCTCCACGAAAATTGAGATAAACAGATCGATCCACAACTCTAGATCGCCATAGAGTGTGAATTGGGCGAAGAGCCCTACATGACCTATGTTCCAAAAGTTCCAACGAACTCTGAGAACCAAACCGCAATGAAAACGGTCATCAGTAGCTCAAGCAATTCTCGCCACAACACCCTTCCCACACCGAGGTAGTCAGGTAAGAAAGAAGAAACAACAGAAAGCCAAATGAAGAACGGAGAAGTGTTAGACACTCAAAACCGGAGTCAAAAGCCAAGGTAAAATGACGAAGTGATTATCACAACCTAGAATTTAACAAATGATCAGAGTGTGGAAGAAAAAGGGGCGAATCTATTATACCTTATCCACGCACGAATTGAAGGTACTGGATGCTTGCCCACACCACCGCGAACCGACCCGAGCGAAGAACAGGTAGCGACGACCACTGGAACATTGCAGTCGAGCTCTCAGTCACCGAAGAAGGAAGACGGAGTAGGGATACAGGGTTGCAGGGTGATCGAGACCAAGGTAGCTAATTTAGAAGGTCACTAGGGGTTCAAGGATTGTGAGGAAGGCCCTATATATAGGGGCGGAGTTCAGATTCAACAAGAAACCTGTGAAAACTAGGAAACAGAGGAAAGAGAGAAAAGTTCTCTTTGACCTGAGGTTCTAGCGAGGGAAACCCTACTAAAATAGGGATCAACCAGATCGGAAAGTCGTGGACGTGGAGGAAATCAAGACCTGAGGTTCTAAAAAGGAAAGTCAGAAGAGGAAAGCGCGGAAGAAACTTCATGTTACTGTAGCTGTGAGAAACAGTCCGACTGGAGGTAGGAGACAACTCCTCCTCCGTTGGATTCTCATCCAAGGGCTACGATTCAATCCGAAATAAGTGGCTGCGTGACAGCCCCAACTTAGGAAAAATCGAGTAAATAAATTGAATAAAACAAAGTGAAATACATGCATGTTCTCTTTCCTCATTTAGGGGTTCTAGAATTATCCAAATTAAACCAAAGTTTGCACATAAGTTAAGTTTAATGTGTAGATTCTGAATATATTCTTAGTTTTGCCTTTTGGAAACCTTTAATGGGTTACATAAATCAAATATCATTTTCTCTTTCCTTCTTCATTTATGGTTTTAGGATTAACCAAATTTGATGAAACTTGAACCACAAGTTAACTTAACTGTGTTGAATACGAATTTGCCTTTATTTCCAACTTTTTGTGTCATGAATTACATTTATTTATTAATTACACCTTTGAAGCATTTTCTCTCTGCTATATATACCGTTTAATCAAACATTATCCAAATTAGTTACAAATTTGCCCAAAGGCTTATTTTTATGTTTAGATTACGAATTTGGAGTTAGTTTTCCAATTTGAGGGTATTAACTATTTTATTTCACTTTATTGGCCTACTTCATATTTTCTTTTAATAAAGATTTTAATATATGCATTTATCTTCCATATTAGATGATACTTGGCCCTTAAGTTATTTTTAGATCAAGAAAACGAATTTGCATATCAAATTATCTCATGGTTTTCTATTTGTGATTTTGGAACAATATATTCCACATTATCTCCTATTATCCAATATATCCCATATTATCTCCAATTATTACATTTATCATCTCCTTTATATATATATATATATATATATTTGGAATCTATTTTCTTTTTCATATTATAAAAAGAACTAGAAAGTTCTAAGATGAAATATTTTATTGTTTTTATTACTTAGTGCACAATTTGCACTTCAAGCCCATTATTAAAAACCCAACTGAAGCATTTGTCCATATAACCCTATATTAAGAATATATGTGAAATATTTATCTGATTAAGTTCTTTAATTTCTTATTATCATCCAAACAAGTCATTATTAAGTATAAAGTATTTTATATTCTCTTAATTACATGTATTGGCTTATCCTTGTTCGGTTAAGTCAAAAGGGTAAAACTATTAGGGTAGGATTCTATTTCTAGTATGTTATAGAAGATGTAGATATCAACATCTAAAGGACTAGTGTGTGTTTAGCAGATCAAGGATTTGTTGAAATTGATTATAAATCTAGAGAGAAGATATGACATTTCAAGTATGAGAATGAAGCTGAAGATATTACAATCAGTCATTAGATTCAAGAAAAAAGTATGTTAAAATTGGCATATTGTATAATATTTTCTGTTCGAATCAATGATATTTTTCACAATCACCTTGGAAAATTTTGGCTAGGATATAAGTGACAATGATAAACATAGGGTATAATCCACTAATTTGTTTAAGTCCATTCAAACAAGTGAAATAACCAAAAGTTGATGCATTTATGATGGTTGAAAAATGACAAGAACTGGAGCAACAATGGATCCACTAAATCCAACTTGAGGGTAAACCATTACTAAGAAGATGTTCAATTGTAAATTTAAAATTTATATTGTTGAACAAGTTTAATGGTCATGAGTGGGATGTGTTTGATGTGGCAAGTGTGAATAGTTTCACATGTAATTAAGTAGGCATCCTTAATGCATCAACCTTTGATGAATGTTGTTTGTTGTAAATCAATGAAGTCCCTGATTAGACTTTCAATATGGTTTTGAAGACTTTAGGATTTAATATGTGACATTTATACAAATAATGGGTTGGAGATGCTTAATCAAAGTTAGATTCTCCTATCTTTTAATTATATAGTGCTAGTTTGATTGAATATACCCATTTTTGGAGTGATTCATCGTGATGCCAGATGTAGTTGAAAAGATTATGAAGTAAGTTTTGATGTTGTCCCATTGATTATGGTATAAACAAAATCTAAACCCATCATGGTTAGGTACATTATCTACACCAAGACTAGTCATAGCGTGTTTGATATCATCTAGGGTGAATTTAGTGATGAGTTGTTTTGGATATAAGAGATCTAGGTAGGGCTAAGTTGAGGTCAATTTTATACGAAAAGATTATAATAGTGAAGAGGATGTGAAAGTAATCATAAAAATGGTTGATAATGCGATGTTGATTAAAAATCATCATATTGTCTACTTAAGCATCATATGGTATTCGACTATCATGACATATGAACAACATGCACCGCATCCACTAGGGATGATGGATGCATGGTAAGTGTGAACAGGAAAAGTAATGTGCGGAACAGGTAATTACTGTCATTCATAATACTGACAAACTATTATTAACATATTTTTTTCATAAAACTTTACTTTCATTAATTAAGAAAAATAAAAACTGCATTCACAACCATATAATCAAATGATAGTACAAAGGAAAGACATAACACATAGAAACAACATGTGAAAGGTACAAGTTGTACCAAGCCCAAATTGTGAATTCAAAACTAGATAAATGGGTGAAGCACCCCATGAAAAGCCTCTCATAATGTCATCAGACATAAAGAGATCTAAAATTAAATAATACTATTACTCTATCATCTTCTAAGTCTTCAATAAGAAATTCCAAGGAGTGGGTCTCCTTGTACCTGTCATCTGCAATCATATGGTTAACCTTGATCAATCTAAAGAACTATGGATTTTAATTAACTAAAACAAGATAACAGATCATCATAGAAGTCTGAACATCATCATAGATGTAAGAAATGGGGAGCAATAGATTATCAAAAGATCCAAGGTTCCATTATGTCCAAATTCATAGGAAGATGGTGCAAGAAAGGGTGTTTGTATGTTGAATATATTGTAGTTTGGAGTTGTTGCGGTGCAAGAAATGATATGCGCTTAATTGATATTCATAGGAGCCTCATGATAATTCAAATCTTGTCAAATCTGATTAAATAATGGACATAATGAAAATGTGGATAATCCTCCAAATTAAATCGACATAAATATAATTGTAAGGCCCATGAAATCCTTGGGAGTACTAGTAACAAATAAGAAGTTTATAATGTACTATCAACCAAATGAATAACTACATTTTAATACTACTCTTGATAGATCAAACTATTGTAGAAGCTTGTTGTATGTCCAGGATCAATGAAAACCATATATTTTTTTCATCTGAATATGGATTTCTCTAGATCCATTGAATCTGATTAGAACTAGTAACATAATTTAGCTGAGTGCTTAGATTTTTGATATATTCAATGGATAGTAGGTTGTTGATGAGACATCTCTAAAAATAATTTTCACATCAACTTGATGTACTTGTGGGTAGTAACATCTCAGATTGATGAAAGAATGGATGGATTCAATTTGGAGTTGATAGTCGAACTACCATTCAACCAAGGGTCATAAAAAATTAGTGTGAATGAAATATAGAGTAGGGTATATATACTACTTTAGAAAATGTAGTTGGTTTTGTTGAGATATCCCCTAATAGGAGATATGTGAGTCTATTAGTTCAAGGAACATGGATTACAAGAATAGTAATATTTACACATGATATATTATTTACAAATGGAAGGTAGATTAAGGAAAAGATAAGAAAAAATCTTGCGAACAAGAAAGTGTTAGTAAATCTTGATACCAATCATACAAAACTCAGCAAGAAGTTGGTTTGCATATGGAATGCCAATTTGTCAAATGGTGTTTGGATTTGTTTTTCCATGCAAGATTTCCATAGCACTAATTTATTTACAATTTCGCGTTATCAATTGCCAATAGTAGTTGGAATTTTATAGGGTGAAAGGGGAAGGCCAACACTAGTAAAAATTGGGCCATTATTCATGAGTGAGTCCTGTCACAAACCCCTCTCTACATGCCCTCACAAATAGGGATGGTTGTGAGTCTAGGCCTCACAAATGGTCTGTGAACAGAACTCACGTGACAAATACCAGTGGCCCTCACGAATACAACTGTCACGGACCAACTGACCCTCAAGAATATTATATTGAGGGACTATTTAGCCTTCATAAATACATTTTTGAGGGACTATTGAGCCTTCATAAATACATTTTTGAGGGACTATTTAGCCTTCATAATAACATTATTGAGGGCATGTTTAGTTCTCATAAATACATTTTTGAGGGACTTGATGGTCCTGGAGAATATATTTTTGAAGGGATAATGCCTTCATTAATATAATTTTTGAGGGGCTATGTGGTCGTCATCAATGCAATTTTGATGGTCAATCTGGACCTTCATCAATATATTTATGAGGGACTACTGTAAATGATTTGGTTATTGATTATTGAATGATTTATTAAATGTTAATTAATTGTTACTATAGTGAATATCAAATTTTAAATGAAAACATTGTATACATAACCTCAAGCAATATTTTTATACTAATTCACATGACATCATAAGAAGATTCAACACCAAAATGACACATTAAAATGTTAAATCACATCAAACAAATTTTTGTTATTGAAGCAAAATATTATCCATACATTGCGTGCTCAACGTTGATATAAATAACGAGTACATATGGTGCTAAAATTTGAGATTGATGACAAGCAACATATCATGCTAGAAACTCTTAAGATCTATAATGTCTCCATATTCCTTCAAATGGAGTGGTTCTCTTCATCAATGCCAGGCCTCATACGGTTAAGTACTTGAATATTCTTCTCCTAAAAATGACAAATCATTATATTAATAGAATTTAAAGTTTATACATAAATCATAGTACAACAAACAACTTACCCTTATATTTTGGTTTTGGTCTACTCCAAGGTGCATTGTCCGTCGAAATCCATCATTAAAAGTAATTCTACCCTATCAATATAAATACAAAAAGGAATCAGAGTGAGTGCGAAGTAGAGATAAATGTATCTGAACCAACATAGCAGCAACATGCACCCGTAAACTAAAATTATGATTGAACTTAGTAAATAGTACATAATTAAAAAAAACTCAGTGGGATACAACCTAAAGAAGCTGATATCCTAGTCCCTAAAGAAGCTGATATCCAGCTGCAATTTTCTTCTGTCATCTTTTTAACAAATTTTGTTTTAATGATTTGGGCTTGTTCATAATTTGTATCCTCCAAAAGTTTGCATCCAAAAGTTAACTTTTGTATCTACAAAAGCATACAGAAACCTAATCTTGTAGTATGGCAAATACTCAGGCATGAAATGCAATGAAAACAAAACACCCATATTTCTATTTAGCTCCTGCACTAATAAAACAAGATTGGTCGATTGTCTGGGCATTCAGAAGGGCGAGTGGCCTACAAAGTATTTAGGATTCCCCATTGCTGGTGGTAACCTAAGGAGAAAGCACTTTCATGACTGTCTTGATTGCCTGAAGGACATGATCAATAGGTGGCCGGGCAACTAGATTGCCATGGTGGGCAGAATCACGCTCATCAAATATTGTGCTATGGGACTCATCAGCTATTGGCTTAATCAAGGTGAAATCCCATCCTCAGTTCTCCATAGAATGGAGATTCTTCTAGATGACTTTGTATGGGGTAGTGCAACCCATGCTGCCAAATGGCGTAAGATAGCTTACCCACTAGAAGAAGGAGGTCTCGGTCTTAAACAACTTACGGAGGTCGCTGATTTCCACACTCTCAAGAGAATTAGGAAGTTCAGAAATGTCAGCTTTGTTTGGTGTTCCTGGATGCAAAGTTGTTATGGAGATGATCTTACTGTTCATCCTAACCACTCCTTAACCATTTGGAGAAGAATGGTTACCCTGTGGCCTGATTACAACACATACCTTAATCTATGGGAGCACTGCAGGCAAAAAAGAAATGCTTGCAATATCGCTAGGATCTGGGGGAAACTACACTACCCACGATGGAGCTTGACGACGTACAGAGCATACAATGATCTTCCGGTGAAGATGAAACTGTTCAGCTGGATGCCAGGCATCAACATTACATGTATCATGTGCGCAGAAGAAGAAGAATCCATCACCCACATCTATGCGAACTGCAAAACATGGAGATATATGTGGATTAGAGCTTAGTTGAAAATGAAGATTAGACGACCTCACATTCTGTGGGATTGTCTTGATATAATGGGTAGTAGTACCCTAGAGCTATGGTCCATCATGGCCACAGTACACATTATCTGGAGGGAAAGGAACTACAGACTCCATGGAGGTAACAGTACAGATGAAATCTAGCTCTTCAAGATCCTTGAGAAGGAAATCAAACTACGATATGCAATGTACAAAAGAAGAGTAGTAAGTGTCACTACTATTGCTATTAGAAATTGGAACCTCATGTAATATGTAGCTCCCATCTTATCTTCTTTTTCGTGTGAGCAAAAATTAGTAGCAGCAGTAGTAGAGTTCATCCTCCACCTAATCTTAAATCTGCAGTACCTTATTCAGTGTTGTGTTGCCCCTCCTCATCCTCCACCTAATATTAAATCCTAGAGTCTCTTCACCACCCTTGTAGAGTGTACACAAACCTGGATGGCTGAGGGGTACAACATGTCCCCAAAAAGATTGTAGTGACTTTGAACCAGCAGCCCCTACTAACTCTACAAAAGAATATATCAAAAGACAACAAGTGAACCAGCAGATGAATTGTCATAGATTCCAGTAGAGACAACAAGTGAACCAACAACCCCTACTAAGTCTACAAAAGAATATATCAACTTTTGTGACCTCAAATGAACAAACTTCAACCAAAGTATCAATCTGGAAGCTGAGAAACAAGTTCGAGCCTAGAAATAAAGAGCAGTAGTTCAAATATGACTTGTTCATGCAAAGTTCGTCTTAAAGAGCAACAAGATACACGTGTAGCAAAACTATAAAGAATTTGGGGATAACATATGGGGTTGAGAATATTATAAGAGGATCCCGTCTCCTCATCCCTTGCACTTACCACCAACAGTCTTATACCTAACTTAAGATGGAGTTTATGACATCATTAAAGAACCTCCCAATACAGAAAAATGAAAAAGAATGGGCTAGAGGAGCGCTCAAACTGTTTGTCCACATGTTCACTAAAGATTGGATATTAATAGAACAAATTTTAAACAAGATTTTGTGTGGGATATAAGAACATGTAGTCATGTCTAACAAAGTGAACCATGACAAAGAAGTGAGACAGTTCAACAACAACAGTGGCTGCCAAGAAATATGAGTAGAGTAGAGCTATCTATTATTAAAAGCATATTGGAGAAGAAACTTGCTAATATTGGGTAATCCCTAATGGTTGGAAGGAATTAAGCATGTATTGAATACCTGATTTAAATGTTGAGTTCTTGGTGTGAAAGACACCAATGAAGATGTGCTTGGTGTGCTCTGCATTTGAGGATGACTTTGTCGATTATTACCATTGCCTTGTATGGAAAGCCTGCCTACTCCATTCTCCCTTGAATTGCCTTGTATGGAAAGCATGCCTACTCCAGTTTCCCTTGAATTGCTTTGTCTAGAAAGTCTTCCTTAGCCATCCCCGCTTGAATTATTTTGCCTGGGAAACATGCCTACATCTGCACCACTACATGTATCGTCTTGTATGTGAAAAGAACCCACACCCGAGCTATTTGTGCCACTTTGCATGTGTAAGATACTTGCAATATTCTGATTGGGGTATTCAACTGCACAATCAACATTAATACCGCCACCCTATAACAAATAGATCAACAATGTCAAAAAAAAATTATATATTACATTGACATAGACAACTGAATCTAAGTTACCTGTGATTGATTATACCAAGTCATTATTTGGGAGACGGAGTTCTTCAATCCATTTACTGTTTCTTCAAGTTCTTTAAGTTTATCCTGAAATAGAAAACAAATTACAAACATCGATCTAATAGACTAGTTGTAACTAATAGTTCAAGTTTAGTTATAATCCAACATACATCCTTTGCATTGCTATCCTCAAGAAGCATTTCAAATCTTATACGGGCAGCTTTTCCCCTATGTCCTATCTCTTTGTGCCCAATTCCAACACCTCAGATCCTAGCCTTTTTGGAAGGATTTAAAACTTGCAAATAAGCATGACGTGTTAGATTATCAACACTTCTAGGATCTATTTCTTCTTGGTTTGCTACTTGGTTTTCCACAATATCAGAGATTTCAAGCTGTAATTAGAAAGCATCATAAAAGGAAAGCTTAAATTGAGATATCTAAGCATATGTAGCTTTGTAGATATCATAGGAAAGAAAATATCCATTTTCTAACCACTTGTGGGCTTTTGTCGTAAACTTCTTCCAAAAATTTGTTAAGAGGCACAACGGGTTGATCTTCACTGACCTACACATGATAGATAACATAATAATTGTCCATGTTATATGTTCAACTCCTACTAAGAAAGACAAGTGTCCATTATTAATACCATTTCTGCCCGATAACAACTCCATGGCTTTGATCCTGTGGTATGATCCATCACTTTTTTTGCTCTATTTGCCTTTTTGATCTCGGAAATTTTCTAAACCATAAGAAACATATAATTAGAAAAAGTAGATAGGTATACATGCAAGTTATATGAAACCATTGTACCTTAGACTTCTCGGTTCCCCATTCTTTAACACGATTTTTAAACTGGTCCACATCTATGGAAGCATTTTTCTCAACTTTCTTCATCATCAATTCTGGTCCAATCTTGTACTTTTCATAGTAATCTTTCTTTACACGTGCCCTCCACACTGATATCCCTTTGCTAATGTGTTCATCAATGTGATTCCATGCATTAGGGTGACTGCCTAAATCAAATTATTTCTACAAAAACATAGAAAATATTACTTTAGATATAACAATCATACAATTTGTTGGTCTTTTTATGAAAAAGATTACCTCAATAAATGATTTTTTATCTGTAAAAGCATGTTGTGGTTGTTCGTTCCACTTCAAGTCTAGATGCCATGTGTCGTTTCCTTGCTAGCATATGACAACAACGATTCAATTTGGCACCATTCTCCCCAATAGCATTTCCTTCATAATCCCATTGGACCTTGTGACGTGGCTCCCCTTTCTTAGGAAGTAGGCTTTGCTCATTTGCATGCCCACGTCCATACTTCCTATTCTCCTGTTCATCCTCAACATTTTCTTCAACTGTTACATCATTTTCAATATTGTTGGACAGTAGAGTAGGTTCATCCTCACAATTTTCTACAATTGTGGATGGAGGGACAACAATAGGTTGACTGGGTGTGTTGTTACAACTAGATCTAGTGATTCTTCTTCTGCCATCCTTCAACTGACAAGAAAAAAAAATTAGATTATTAGTGCAGAAATGTCAGTAACAAAAGTAGTAGCTACATTTGAAAAACAAATAAATTGCGGAGAATATGAGACACCAACATATGAATATTCAGCATTTGAAAAACATATAAATTGTAGAGTACCTTGGTTTCATATCCCAAAAAAGAATAATGATGTCCTACTTGCTGGTATATGAAACAAGACTAAATAAATTGCAAAGAATATGCCATATAGTAATAGTTTGCCAAAAAAATGCAATAGAACATATTCCCCAAATAAATTATTCTAGACTTGCAAACAAAATAATTTGATGAAAACAGACAGATTAATGAACTAAACATTAGCCCCATCATTCTTTTTTTTAGTTCTATCAACAAAAGATCCCTCGGTGTCACTCCTCGTCCAAGACACATAACTAGTTACACCACCATCAATAGCTTCAGATTGTAAACCAGTCAAACAATTCTCAATAAGAGGTACTTCAGAATAATCTTTAGGAGGATACTTTAGCACTGTGCACCAATCATCAGCATTAGGATCCTTCACATAAAAGCATTGCAATGCTTGAGAAGCCAGGATAAAGGGTTCCTCCTTTTTTTTAATCCTTGAAGTGTTGATTTGTGTGAACCGATATTCATCAATTCGCAACCCATTAGAAGTTCTTTCATCATACCAAGAACATCTGAACAACGGAACTTTGATTCCTGGACCATAAGTTAGCTCAATAACCTCCTCTAAGTAGCCATAGTACGTGACTTCAGCATTTATAGGATTTCGATCTCTACCACTTGAATAACTTGAAGTGTCAGCATACAAATACACTCCACTATTTTGTGTAGTACATGTACTTTCAATGTGCTTTGAACGGAAACGATATCCATTGACCGAAAATCCTTCATAAGACATTCCCTCAGCTCAAGGGCCTTGGGATAACCATCTCAAATCATCGCTAATATTGTTCGGCCTAATCTCTCGCATTTGCATTGCCTTCATAAAAAAGTTAAACATTAATGTAATCTACACTAACTTGAACATTAAGAGTGACAACAATATTTATGTTTGAGACTTACATGCTCTTTCAACCACTTAGAAAACTCCTTTGCATGTTTTGTTTCTAGGGTCCGTGGGGCAATGTTGGGTTCCATATCTTGAAGAATACACATGTGTTCACTGCTTTATAATAAGTGTCTAAATTAATGTACAACAAATATACAAATATCAACAAGAATTTTAGGACGTAATTAAATCTTACCTTCTGTAAACATCCAATTCCTCTTTATTGAAAAGGACATAACGATGGGCTTGTTCCAAAGTGTGGATGTCGAAATTTCTTGACACTCCAACTCTAATTGGAGATCCATCAACATTATGAGGAGTGTGGTTGAGTTTTGTCTCAAAATTGTGCAAGTACCTAGCACAAAATGTCAAACTTTCTTCAGCTAAATAGCCACTAGCAATACAACCAACTGGTTTAGCTTTGTTTCTTACATACTTCTTCAATTTCTTCAAGTATCTCTCTATTGGGTACATCCACCTAGTTCGGACAGATCCGGCTTGCCTATCTTCATAAGCTAAATGAATGGGCAAATGCATCATGATGGTGAAGAAAGAAGGAGGGAAGATTCTCTCCAATTGGCAAAGAGTGACAACAATTTCTTGTTCCAATTCTTTGAATTCCTCCACATCAATAATGTTAGAGCAAAGCTTGTTGAAAAATGAGCAAAAATTAGCATTAGACTTGTACACATCTAAGCTTATGCAATGTCTCAAGGCAACAGGTAGAAGTTGATGCATAAGAACATGGCAATCATGACTTTTCAGCCCAACAAGTTTTCTATCAGATTTGCTAACACACCTAGATATGTTAGAAGAATAGCCATCAGGAACTTTCAACTTTTCTAAAACAGATAGAAACTTATCTTTCTGCGCATTAGTCATGGTGTAAGATGTTGGAGGCAAGTAATAGCAGTCACCTACATCTACTGGCCATAAATCTCTTCGAATGCACATTTTCTTCATATCTTGATGAGCTTGTAAGTTGTCTTTACTTTTCTTAGAATCACCCAATAATGTGTTTAAAATATTCTCGCACACATTCTTTTCTATGTGCATCACATCTAGATTGTGTCTAACAGATAAATACTTCCAATAAGGTAGCTGAAAAAAGATACTTATCTTATTCCAACCAAGAGGTAATGGCTGAATTTGATCTCCAAGCCTCTTGCGCTTATTCATTTTTCCAAATGTGATATTTTCATATCCATCAAATTGCCTCAGTATATCTTCTCCAGATAGTGGCTTAGGTGGAAGTCGAAAATCTTTTTCACCATCAAAATTTTTCCTATCACGTCTATATGGATGATTCATTGGAAGAAAATGTCAATGGAAACCATATCATTGCTTTTTCCCAAACATTAACCATTTTGATACAGTCTCCACATTACAACAAGGACATCCCAAATCTTTCTTACCTTTAGTGCTCCAACCAGATAAGTCACCATATGCTGGAAAATCGTTAATAGTCCATAAAATCATTGCCCGCATAGTGAAATTCCTTTTTCTATATGCATCATAAATTTTGACTCCAAGCTCCCAAAGTGGTTGCAGCTCCTCAATTAATGGCTCCAAGTATACATCAAGGTCATTTCCAACCATATGTGGACCTGGGATTAATAGGGACATCATAATAAATTGTTCTTTCATAAGAAGCCAAGGCGAAAGATTGAGAAGTGTCACCAACATAGGCCAGATGCTATGTGATGCACTCATATTGCCAAATGCATTAAATCCATCTGTTACTAATGCCAATCTAATATTGCGTGGTTCAGCAGCAAAGTTTGGATACCTGGAATCAATAGACAACCATTCTGGTGTGTCTGAAGGATGATGAATACGACCATCCTTGCCTTTTCCTTCAGATGGCCAAATCATATCTTTAGCAATAGATGAAGACATATAGAGCCTCTCTAACCGAGGTATCAAAGGGAAGTGATACATGAACTTAGAAGCTACCTTCTTTCCCTTTGTTTTGTATTGCTTTTCATTCCATCTTGAAGCACCGCAAGTGTCACAATTTTCTTTTGAAGTTTCATCTTTGTGAAAAAGCATGCAATTATTTGTACATACATCTATAGTAGAATGATCAAGTCATAAATCCTTCATGATCGCATTTGCTTCATAGTACGTCTCCGGGAATAGACAATTTTCTTCTAGAAATCCTGAAATAATCAACTGTAACAACTTTGTGAAAGAATCGTTGGACCATCCAGATTCCTCCTTCAGAAATAGCAAGGCAACCAAATACGATAGCTTAGAATGACTAGTGCAACCTCTATAGAGTGGTTGATCCGCCTCTTTTAGTAGCTTGTAAAATCTTTGTGCATCTACATTTGCAGGTTCCTCTGTAGCTTCAGTAGAGTGGTCATTTGTTGTGTCACCCATACCAAACAAATCCTCCAGCATCTGATGCATATTGTCGGTGCTAGGCATTTTTGGTGCCACAATAGGATTGCTCCTACCAATCACCTCCCCATGAAACGTCCAAACATCATAGCTATGCACAAATCCTTTTTGTAATACATGTGAGAATACCTCCTCCTCTGTTTTAAGGTATCTGTTCAAACATACCTTGCAAGGACATATTAATTTCCCCTGTCTAGTTGGTCCCTTATGGATAAGAGCAACCTCAATGAACTTTCGTAATCCTGCCTTGAATACATCACTTCGCACTCTGTTCCCAATATACATCCAACTCCGATCTATTAGAAAATCCATCTACATGAAGGAAAATATATAATAAGTTAAGCACACATTACAAGAAATATATATATATATATATGTATATATATATATATGCAATTCAAATAGTATATTGATTATATTCCGTTCAGTCTATCTATGTATTTATATTCCTTGATTATATATATATATATATATATATATAAATAATCGAGTAACTTGATATAGGTATGATTTAGAGTAAATTTGTTCTTCATATTTTGTATCTGTAGTATAGGCACCCCTTGTGTGGTGAAAACTGCCTAGCCACCTTGATGAGTATGACTAGTTATTTGTTGTCCATTTATCATTCAACATATTTAACTCCTATATGTGCAATAAAGATAAACATATATGAAAATATATCAATAATTAATCATCTGCTTTTTGAAAAAAGTGCTTGTATGATGATGATGTGGCCATCTTGTCCACCCACCTTGTGCTGCCTGCTTTCTATAATATTGTTACTACTGTTGGAAATTTCATTCCGAACTATAAACCAATTCACAGTGAAAAAGTTAAGATGCCCCTTCTAAATGAGGTGAAGGAGGTGGATGCTCAAATTATCTTTATGAAAGAGTGTTGGTAATTCTCTAGTTGCACGACCCTGTTTGCTTTGCTGAAAAAATGGCAAAACCTCACACTAGTTTGTTGGTTCATAGCCCTAAAGGGACCTATTAAACCTAAAGTGATTGTGAGGAAAAATTGTCAGATTGTATGGATTTTGAAAAAAAAGTTGCAGGTTTCTACTGAAATTGGTCAGGTTGTCAATCTTGTTGATATTGATAATGCAGAAGTGTTAGAAGTTCCTAGTCAAGATATAGTGATGATCCATGTTCCTATTCGTGTGGTTTTTAAATCATCTTGGGAGACAGTTGGAGAAGATGTGATGAAAGTTGTTCTTAATTTCTTTGAGAACTCTAAATTGTTGAAAGAGAGTAATAGAACCTTTACTACTCTAGTTCATAAGAGTTTTGAATCTAATTCCATTAAGTGTTGGAGACTGATTTCCTTGTGCAATATTGTCTATAACATCATTACCAAGATTATGGCCAACAGGTTGCATGGGGTTCTGCCTGGGTTGATTGATTTAAATCAGGTGATCTTTGTTACAGGCAAGAAGATTGGTGATGCTTTACTTCTTGCTACTGAAATCCTAAGTCTGTTTCCTAATTCCCATGGTATACCTAAAATGTGTATGAAAGCTTATCTAACAAAATCTTATGATAATGTGAATAGAAAATCTATCCATTTCTTTGTGGGTAAAGTGGCCTCATGAAAGGTAAGTACGAAGAGATTTTGTTTGGAGCAGTAAACCAAAGTCAATATATTCTTGGATTTGGAGGAATCCGCTCTCTATACGGGATAGGCATATTGATAATTTTGAAATTAGAGTTGCTGAAGGTTGTAACACTATGATTTTGATTGATCCTTGGTGTTCAGGAGGTAAAACTCTTTCTAATATTCTAGGTAGCCATTTCTTAGCTAGATTTGGTGATGGTAGCCACTATAGGGTTGCTGAATGTATTACTAATGGTGCTTGGTTTTTTACTACTATTCAAGGCTTTGAAGATGCTTGTATGTTTTTCAACTATTTGTAGAAACCGTTAAGGGAAGGAAACATTGTTTGGTTTAATGGGAAAAAAGATTCAAAATTAAGCGAAATCTGGCAGGTATGTAGGGAGCATGGTGAGAACATTGGTTGGGCTATTTGGTTGTGGTCTAGTTTGCTACCTAGAAGGATTATTGTTCTTCTTTGGAAGGACTCTCTTAAGATGTGTTGAAGAATTTTAGACTACAAATTGTGTCTAGATGTGTTCTATTCTACAATCATATTTAAGATTGTGAGCATCTTTTATCTTTAGTCCATTTTCTATGGAGCTATGGATGTACCTTGAATCCTTATATGGTAGAAAGGTGAAGTGTTAGTAGACCTTGTAAATATTGGTGACGAAGCTAAGCTAACTACGGCTATGATTATTGATGTTGTTTGGCTGGAAAGGAATCAGAGGTTCTTTTCTAGTATGTATGGAAAGGTGGATGGCATTTGGTCATCTATTATAGTAGATACATATATGTTTGTAAATAAGTAGATACACCTTATGCCACCCACGACCAACTAGTAGAATAGGTTTATCTATCTTCATTGCCTACTAGATGGATGTGTTCAATGATATGAATCTAAGTAGACTGATAATCACATTACCCCCAAATGGACCACTTTCATAATTGATTGATAAAAACCTAATTGCTTTTCTTATAGCCAATGATCGTCTAGTTGTCTTCCCTTCTTGCCTTCTTAGTCTATTTTACATAGTTTATGGTCAATATCCTTATTATTAGTTAGTTTTTACCCTTTCCTTGGTTACCGAATTTCTTCTCGTAGTTGTTAATTAGGATTGTCCTTGTTAGTATAGTGTTGATTGCTTGTCTCTAGTTGATTGCTTTAGTGTAGTTATTCCCTTAGTTTGTTAGTTACCCTTTATTGTGTAGGGTTAATCTAGGGTTTAATTCTCGTTCCCATTAATTGCTTGTATGTTCACTCTTAATTTAACTCAAACCTAAAGATCAAACTCTTGAAACCCTATACTATCCTTTAAGAACCTAGATAAAACAAACATAGATCTAATGCCCTCATATCTGTCTGAGGATTTTCCCTGACTTGCACCTCCTATACCATGTCCCCATCTATATGCTTATGAATCTACTAGAAAGAGTTGTCTAAATCAATAAATATAAGTATTTGTTATCCATGTGTGTCCTGGGCGCATGAATCTAGATTTGATATATTAAAAGGTAATAATATATTAAAATAAGTGTAGCATATTATTCTCCATGTTAACCAAATCAACTTATGGAATTTGGCTATACTTGGATTTGGCTTGATAAGTAAATCAATGGATACTCGTATATGATGAAGCCTTAATAAAATACAAAATATGTCAATTTTGCAATGTTGTATACTCTCACCTTTAAAGTGTTTTGTATGCAGTCAAAATTGTGTGATGCACCAAACTTCCTCACATAGAGTCTTGTATATATAAGGTGTTAAACTTGACTGGATTGAAAATTATGATGTAACTTCATGTAAATGAGGTTCATCACCAAATTATTAAGAAATTAAAAATATGAGTATGGTTTTACCAGAATTGGATTTTTAGGTGTTAAGATTTATATCTTGTTATCATCAAGATTGTCTATAGATCAAATATTTGAAATGTATGTTTCTAATAAAGATAAAATTAGTCATGTTTACCCTATGTTTAGCTTTTGCATTATGTTGTATTATATATTAATTTAATTTAATTAAACTACCGACTGTAATGACAACCCGAGATTTGAATCAAAAGGGTGTCTGTCAAAAGTGTGGTATCAATGTTTGTGTCAGATGATTATCACGACAAGAGTCATGATCAAGATAAATAAACATGTTATGAATATGACAATTGAGTGCTTGAACTCTTTATTTCTGTGCCTAGTCATGTGTATAAGTACTTTGGGAGAGACAACATGGACTTTACGAGTTTGATTCTTCTACTTGTTGTGATGAAGCAACCTAATGAATCCAAAATGAAAAGGCAATAATAAAAATATAGATAAAAGGAATGAAACCAAAGATGAGGTGATACAAGTATAAGAAGCTAGATCTGAAACTAAAATCAAGTAAAATGTTGATAAGAATAAACAAGCCAATCCTAAAATTTTGCTTTTTGAGAGTACACACACTTATATTTGAACTTACTAAAAGAAGAAAAGATAACACTAAAGGGGAAGATCAAGCCAAAATAAAATCTAAACTAAACGTTAAAGAGATAAAAATAAGTTATTAAAATGTATAAACTAGTTTGAAGCGGATATAACCCATGCGTTTAGATTTAGAAACTTGACAACTATAAATTTTTTCTAAAAAAGACTCTCACAGGATGTATTTAATTATATAAGTCTATTACATTATATCAGCTATTGGAAGAACACAGAGTATACACTCTATGTAAGAGAATTGTGATAATTCAAATAAGAGTTAGGGTTCGTTTGGTTTTGCGTGGTTGCAAGGAGCAGGATGAGTTTCAGAATAGGAAAAGCAAAATAGGAATTCCATCCCAACGTCAATTGTTTGGTCTTAAATAGTCAGAACTCGAACTTTGGTTCGCTCATCGTCTGGTTTGAGGTACTTTTCAAATCAGAACACACTGGTGAAGTTACCAGAATCATCAAAATTTTACAGATTCAAAGCCGGTGCGGCATGCAACCATTGTTTAAATTGTACCAGACACATACAGATACCACCGACGGCCGTGAAAATGGACTACACCAGAAAATGGCGCAGTTCATTTTCCTTAGAACTGTACATAATTGAGCCGCCTCGTGTAGAGGTTGAAGGATCTAAGAAAGAAATGGAAATAGATGAAAACAAGAACCTGTCGGTGGCGACCGTAGTGGAGTTGGGGGCAGCTGTCGGCACAATGGAGGCGAGGGCACCTGTCGGCGATAACCGTAGAGGTGTTGGGGGCGTCGGCAGCTAGGGCGAGGAAGGAACGAAACAACCGCGATCGGCTAGGCAGAGGAACGGAACAACCTCTCCACCGCGACCCTCTCCAATGAAACAGGACACACATGGCGCGGGAGGGAGATGTGCACGGCGTGAGAGGGGAGGGTTTATCTTTTTTTTTTTTGATTTGCAAATGTTGTGTTTTAGAATGGAGGGAAGGGTTATGAGATGGAGGGAAATATTTGGCATGGAATTTTTCACGGGGTGATTAGTGAGTAATGTATTTGTGAGGGATTAGTGTTCACATAAAAGGTCTAAGGATGTAAAAAACACAGTTGAGAGATTTGGTCCCATGTTTGAAGGATGATCCCTCACAAATAGACATCATTATTCACGATTTTCGATTCCTCACAAATGTTCTTCAATAAAGGCCAAATTTTTTGTAGTGATAACGATTAGGAACTTACAATAAAGAATGATCATGTATATGTCCACATCTAAAGGACTGGTGTGTGTTCAATAGATCGGAGATTTTTTACATTGATTTTAAGTCTAGATAGAATAGATGAAATTTCAAGTATGAGGTTGAAGCTGAAATATTACAACCGTAAGATTCAAGAAAAAGTATGTTACAATCGGCATATTGTATAATATTTTCTATTCAATCTAGAATTTTATCTATCATATTGTTCACTATTACCTCAAAAATTTTTGGCTAGGATATTAGTGATGATGATGAACAAATAGGGAATAATAAATCACTTTGTTGAAGTCCATTAAAACAAGTGAAATAACAAAAAGTTAATGTATTATCATAGTGGAAAAGTGAGAAGAACTGGCACAACAATGGATCCACTGAATGTAAGATGAGGGTAAACCATTAGTATGCAGACATTCCATTGTAAATTTACAATTTATATTGTTGAACAAGTTTAATGGTTAGTAGTGGGATGTGTTTCATGTGGCAAGTGTGAATAGTTTCACTACTAATTAAGTAGGAATCCTTAATGCATTGACCTTTTATGATTGTGGTTTGTTGTAAATCAATGAAGACTTTCAATATCATTCGAAGATTTCAGATATAATTTAATATGTGACATTTATGTGGATAATGGGCTGAAGATGCCTAATCAAAGTTAGATGCTCCTATCCTTTAATTATATAATTATAGTTTGATTGAATATACCCATTTTTTGAGTGATTCATCATGATGACAAATGTAGTTGGAAATATTATGAAGTGAATTTTGATGATGTGCCATTGATTGTGGTATAAATAAAATCTAAATGCATATTGGTTAGGTACATTTATCTGCATCAAGACTAGTCATAACGTGTTTGATATCATCGAGGATAAATTTAGTGATGAGGTATTTTGGATAAGAGGTCTAGGTAGGGCTAAGTCGAGGTATAATTTTATTTGATAAAATTAGAATAGTTGTGACCATTATTGAAGAGGGGGTGGAAGTAATAAAAGAAGTTGATAATACGATGGTGATTTAAAGTGATCATATTGTCTACTTAAGCATTACATGATATAGGATTATAATGTCACATGGACCTCATACACCACACCCACTAGGGATGATGGCATGGTAAGAAACCAAAGGTTTGGTTCTTTCTAACAAAGGAAGCACACTTGAGGTGACACAACTAGATCTTAAGAGCATAAGGTGAAGAGTCCATTCTCCTTCATGCCTGATGACAATGGCCACATATCATTAGATCTACTTATTTGAGAATCATACTATCATATGGATCGTCAATAGTGCTCTGGTAGATTTACAATAGTTGAACCTCATACAAAAAACAACCACTCAACTACAACACATGCACTAATCTAATTATAATTATTCCATCAAATTTGTACGATAGAATTTATATCCTCCCCACTTCCAACATCACTATCACATCCTCTATGTTTTCCTATTTTCACCTTTCTTGATTGGGTAAAATCTTATCAATTCTATGATGATAAGTGAGTGTTCTATTGTTAGAAAAAATATGTAGCACTATTTTGTATATGTGCCCCATGTAATATACTTTATTTATTTTTATGTAAATTGGTTCCAATGTGATGGTTATTGGAACATGGGAAGTTGGATACAATGGGGTGTGAGATACTCCAACAACCTATCTATTTAGTTATGAAGATACACCTACGAACCCACTAATGGTGGCTAATCTCTACCCTAGGGTAAAATATATTTGAGGTAGTTAGAATCTATCACTTGGGTGACGAGACACTTATGGCAGTAAATTACTTCCACTTTGCAAAATGACACTTATGGTAGTTAGTCTCTATTCCTTAAGAAAAGGGACACTTAGACTGGTGGCTATCAACACACTAACCTGAGGGTGGTTAATCTACATTCCTGAGGTGATGAGACACCCACTAACCCCATTAATTAGTGATTACTCTATATCCACTAACCTTACTAACTGGTAGTTTCTCTCTACCCCACTACCACCAAATCCCAATAACATGGTTATTCTCAAACATGTTGGATGTAGAAGAGTCTATGAAAGAGGAAGAGCATGTATGGGAAGAAGGGTGGTCATTATCTTTCTCTTAGCATCTTATGATCGAGAAAGACAATAATGTATAGATTAAAGAGAATCTATTAAGTAAGGCTCTCTTGGTTGATGGTGTGGGATAGACAAAGAGTTACAACAAGAACTTACTACAAGGATAAGGATTTTCCACTACAACTATAGGAGTGAAAAGAGCAAGAGGAAAATATTCCATTCAAGTTCTACAAGAAGAAGACATTGAGAATTTTAGACATGGATCAAGATAAATATTTAAATATAGTTCGCAATATGAAAATGAAATATTCCGATGTATAAATCCAGATTCAAAAGATTCTCTTTTATTCAAATAACAAATTTCTAACAATTGATATCAAAGCATAAATTTCCAATAGGGTTATCGTCATTAAAGTGTGTTTTATTACACACTGTATTATAGTTATTTCCTCTTTTTTGTTGTCGATAATATTCCTATTTCCATGTAAATATCATACTAATTGTGATAACATGTATATGTTATAAAAGTAAAAACCATTTACTTAAATGACTACCATTACATGGTTTTAAGAAATGTTTAATTAAGTGTTTATATGGAGGCTTGTTGTATCTAATGTGCCCATGTCAAAATGTATATACATTTAATCATGTGAATTTTTTTTGTTCATAAAATAAATGATCCTCATACATTCTAATGAAGAAATTATGTTATTTTTTAAATTGCTATTGGTCCACCGAAAGGTGAACCAGTTTTGGAATTTGTGGGATACCATGATAATACTATCATTTGAAAATGTGAGTGTATATCCACCAATAACATTTTTAAATGAACATGACTGTCGTTGACAATTGGTCAATTTTTTTGGAATTATCATATTTTTTCTTTGAAATATTTGTTTGTTTATTTCTTAAAATTAACATAAAGAAATTCAATATTGTACATTCTCCTTAGTTACTTAAATGTTACTCAAAGCAATAAATATGGACTTGTGCAAGACTCCTCAAAACTATTTGGTGTGAGAATTGGAATGATCTTGTTCAACAAATTGAACTATGTGAATTGGTAAAGAAAAATTACTTTCATTTGGGTTCCATGCATTTAGATCTTGTTCTAGTTTTAGAAGAGAAGCATGCAAACATCCTAGAGGCTAGCTAAAATCTAAAAGGGCATTTTAAGTGGCGTGGGAGAGGTATAACCAATTGTGCATTAATTTATGTGAATGCCAATGGATGAAAATGTCAAGGTTTGAATAACAAAAATAGACAATGTTACGGAATTTATGGTGTGAATTCATGAGTTCTCTCAGTCATATATAACAGTCAAATCTATTACAATAAGTATAATGACTGAGTTGACTACCAAAAAGTTTGATTAGTCACAACCCATTCATGGTCATTTAAACATGTATTGAATATATTGGAAACATTAAAATTAGTGTCAGTTCATGAGTGAGTCAGTCCTTGTCTAATTTATTGTTGATTATCTTCCTCTTCAATTTGGTCATTTCTAGGTGAATAGTTATTAAGGAAAAATGGAAACTTTAGGTAATTAGATCTATGCTAATTAAAAAATAAGGGAGATTAAAGAAAACTAATGAACACTATGTGAACCACTCAATTCATGATTCAATATGTAATAGTAAGACTAAATATGTTGAAAAGGGAAAGAAAAATGACAAGTCTTTAATGAAAGTCAATGAGGGACAAATCCATAAAGAACATAAATGTTTCTTTAGCAAGAAAAGTGATCATTCAAAAAGGATTGTCCCAAAATGAAGTATTTGTTAGAAAAGAATGTTATTTATTATGTTTTCATATGTTTGGAATGATATATCATTGAAAATCCAAGTAAATATCATAGTTATTAGACTCAAGTGCAACCTACATATGTGCTTCATCTCACAAATGGATTCCTTTAGATCCAACACATAACATGAATTGTAAACTTTTTGTATATGTGGAATCGAATGAAGGAACATAAAGAAGGAGTTATGACTTACATATTGATCATGGACAAATGATGTCACTTCATTCTTGAAACGTTTCTCTATGTTCCTAATTTGTAAGAATTTCATTTTTGTTGCAAAGTGGGATGATGTAAAGTTCCTTTTGAAATATGAAATGGTAAGTTGGATGATGTTTCATTTTGAGATTGTAAATCGTAAGTTATTTTTGTATAAATAGATACACTATTATGGTTTTGGTATATTGTTTGATAATGTTTATCATTTCAATATTGATAAATTTTATGTTGATTCTCTATTTCATGTTGATTACATATAGGAATTAATTATAGTACACTTGATGAAAATTCAATATCATTGCGGCATCAATTATTAGGAAAATTTCCAAAATAAGGACATTAAGGTTTATTAAAGATGTAATAATACATCAATTGGATCTTACTAATATGGTTTCATGTTTAAGTTGTTTTAAAGGAAAGGAAGCCAAAAAAAAATAAAGAAATCAGCCACACAAAGCACCCAACTAGTTTAGGTAATACATTTTGACATGTATAGGTTGTTTAATGTTTCATCATGGGATGAGAAAATATATTATATCTTTTGCATTTATGGTCTATTTGAAATCATTATATTTATATATGATTGGAATATTAAGTATACATATATCTACGACATGAAGAACGTCAATTACTAAATGTCCTAGAAGTGTTCATTAACAAGATAGAAAAGAAATTATATGGAAAAACAAAGATTTTGAGAATTTGATAAGGTTGGTGAACATTTTCGGAAATTTTATGAACATGGAAAATTCCAAGGACCACTTGAAACATTTCTTTAAATAAAAGGGAAACATTCCCAATATACTTTTTCTAGTACACCACAAAAAAATGCATAACAGAAAGGAGAAATCATAATCATGTAGAAGTTGTTAGGATTATGTTAAATAGTAGTGGTGTCGCAATTTCATTTTGGGAATATGCATCAAAGACCTCTACATGTTTTTTAAACAGGTTCCTACTAAGGAAGTTCATAGAATTTATTATGAATTGTAGAGGATATATATATATATATATATGTATATATGTATGTATATATATATCATTGTGGTTTGGTGATGTCTAGAGGAAGTAAGGACATATAATCCACATGAAATGAAGCTATATGTGAGGACCTTCAGTGGTTCCTTTGTTGGCTACATGTAAAGTCAGAAGGGTACATATATTAATTGTGCTAAACATAGTACATGAATAGTTGGCTGTGGTAGTTCTTGCATTATTGAGAATAACAACAACAACTATGGGAGTGAATAAATTCAAAAATTGAATATTACTAAGATTTACTAGGAAAATCCTATACCCAATGTTTCTTCTCAAAGTTTTATCTATCTTATTGTTTCAAAATCTCACAACATCACAGATAAATAAATAATGTTGCATTCCCACAAAGTTTTGTAAACGACGATCCTTAAAATGATGAGCAAGACACAGATGAATAAGTGGTAGATGAATCATAAGAAATGGTATTATGTAATCTACAAGATACAAAATATCAATCATTTCTAGTGATTATAGGTCTAATCACTTAAACATGAATGTGATTAAAGCATTGATTTGGATCTAGTCTTAGTTCATCAAGCCATGGGAATTTATAATTCCAAGTAATGGTTTCATGCCATGAAAGAAGAGTTGAAATCAATGGATGATAAAAGTGTATGGAAATGAGTTGAGTTGTCTGAAGGATCAAATGCTTCGGGTTGTAAATGGGTCATAAAAACCAAATGAGATTATAAGGAAAACTTTAAAAGATATAGGGCTAGACATTTCTCTAGAGGTTACACTCAAAAGGATGGTATCGAAGATAAAGACACATTTTGTCTCATATGGAAGAAATATTAGGGTAGCTTATTATGATTTACAACTTCACAAAATTGATATATCAATCTTTTTTTAATGGCGAACTAGAAGAACTAGTATATATGAATCAACATAAAGGTTTCTTGACAATAGGAAAGGAAAACTTGGTGTGTAAGTTAAGTATATCAGCATATGAGATAAAACAAGATTCCCATCAATGCTATCTGATCATTGATAATACCATTACTTCATATGATTTTTTAGAAATAATTGTCCATAAAATTATATATAGAAGAACATTTGGATTAAATTTCAAATTTTAGTCTTGTATGTTGATGCCTTACTTATTGCTACAAATGATGGTAGCTTGTTACTTGAACTAAAATAATTTCTATATTGTTTGGATTGAAGGACATGAGTGAGGCTTCCTATGTAATCGGTATAGATATATTTTGTGATAGAACACAAGGATAAAGGGTTGTCACAAAAGGGATATATATACATAAAGTTCTAAAGATGTTCAATATCGAGAAGTTCTTTACATGAGTATTTATAGTTCATGTACTGGACAAGTTTAGTAAAATTCTATGTCCTCAGATTGATCTAGAATTCCATGAAAATAAAAATATTTTCACCATGGAGGCTGAATTTGTGGCATGCTTTAGTACATTATTCACTCATTGTGTATGCAAAAATTTAGCTTAGGACTTGTTATTATCGAAAGCATATCCATGACATTGTGGATTTACTATGACAATTTTACATAACTCTTCTTCTCAAAGAATGACATAATTCAAAAATTGCAAAAAAAACATGGACTTGAAGTATTTATTTAACAAAGAGGAAGTATATAAACATGAAATGTCAAGTATCATTGATGGTATTGATCCAACGATAGTGAGATCACAATGAGATATTCACTCAATATTTTAGCACCCATATTGTGGATCCATACTATACTCAACCATTTGATTTGAAGGGTGATGCCTCTGACTATTTTCTTGAGGATATTTTGGACCAGTGAAAAGATTGTGCTTTTTTGATGATTTATTGTTCTTTCTGCATACTCAATTACACTCAACTGAATTACACTACTTTGTGGCATTGATTTCATGGGTCCCTTTGTGCCTTCTCTTCATATGTTTATATATTTCTGTCCTTTGACTCTATATACATTTATATGGAGGAACTTTGAAACTATAGCAATGATGCAAATGTTGTATGAAAAGTTTTTAGAATACATATCTTTTATAGGCTTGGGGTTCCTATTCTAATCATTAGTGATGATGGTTGTCACATAAAGAAACATCAATTTGTTATTTTCTTGAAAAACTATGGAGTGAAACACATTATAAGTACATCATACCATGCACAAATTGAATAACAAGTTGATGTATCAAATAGGAAGGTCATGCAATTCTTATAGAAAAAAAATCTCCATTACCTATACCAATTGAAAAAAAAGCTAAATGATGCCCATTGGGCATATTGCATAGATTTACAAACTCTAACTAGAACCATTATGCATCATCACACATTTAAGTTTACACACTCTAGTATAAATGACATGGTGTTGCACGTGCTCGAGATGTAGTATAGGTATCTAACAAATCGAGGTCAAATCCACAAGGAGTGGAAAAGAAACTAGAGCTATGTTGTTTCATTAGGTTTATAGATTGGAAGTTAGGGTTTTATGGTTTAAATGGTGTCGGAGTTAATTAAACAACGGGCCATGTAAGAATAAAAATCAATATTGAAGTCTAAGTTGACACTAACAATTAATTATGACGAACAAACAAAGAGAAAAAATAACACTATACTAAGAAAGAGGAAGAAATTACACTAAATTGGGTTAGCAATGGAACAAAATAGAAATTAACTTCAGTAGACTAGCAATAACACTACAAATAATAAAAGACTAAATTAAGATACTTACCAAGAAAGCATAACACAAGAATCTAAGAAGCACCCATTATGTACTAAGAACTAACTAGCACGTAGTAAGCAATTAACTAAGCAAGAATGCTAGCAAATAATAGGGTGAGTCGGGGTTCAAGTTATTAGAGGTAGTGGTTGTTTGGGGGTACACTACTAATCAACTATGCAACTGGGTCACTGATGTGTGTAAACTACATGTATGGAACACAAGTGCATGTATCACATAATATAGGCCTATGAGGCCTGAGTATTGAGCTCCGGGAAACGTATCCAGAGACTAATACTAATTGTGACTTTATCATCTAGACCTAGCAGAAAGGTGATTGAGTAATTAGTTAACTTATTGCAAGAATTAAAACTAAATTAATGAGGTTGTGATCATAAATGGAATGGATTCCTAAGGAGTACAGTTTTACCATTGTTCACACTACAGCTAATGACATTTGTCAATATTTATTTGTCCTAACTATGTATCGAGGGTGTTGTAGTAAGAGTTATCCTCTCTCACAGTATAATTCACTACCTAATCTAATATAAACCCCAATCTCCAAGTGATTTGACTATTACTTAGTTGCTTTAACAAATCATCTCGGCTATGCCTTTCAAAATTGTAAACCCTCTCTAAAGGCATGGTCTAAACTATGTAATTCTACAACTTTTCTAATCCTAAGTCCCTTTCTTGAAGCAATTAATGATTTGACAAATTATCTATGTTGACAAGGAAAAGTTAATTCGTTATGCAATCATAGTATTATGCCAATAAATTAGGATGATATATATATATATATATATATATATATATATATATATATATATATATATATATATATATATATATATATATATATATATATATATATATATAACGTCAAATACAGTGCATAACCGAGCTCGTCGTGGATCTTAAGGAACTAAGGGATTATCCCCACATAGTTTATGTTGTCATACACATATATGGGAGAGGAGAAGAGATGGAAAACATTAAATAATTAATGGAAACCCCTAGAGAAGATGATCCAAATGACTTCCTCTAAAGAACGTGATGATTTTCCATCCTCTGACTGCAAATATGTCCACCAGAGGTTCTTGAATAATCTGAAACATGGATTTCTCCTCTCCTTTCTCTTCTCCTGGCTCTCTACTAATTTTTAATGAACCAAAGCATGATCATTTGGTATAGGAAAAATTATCCCTAGTCATAAGAGAGACTTAGGGCGTCATTAAGTCAAGGCCTTCAGATTAATCATGATCATTAATCTTGTCTGATCATGCCAAGTCGATACTACAAATAAGAGGTTGGTGGTATGAAGTCCTCCTTTGTGTCACAACTCTATGTAAGTGTTGGTACTACCCACTTAGGTGTCAAGAGTATCGAGTTGCTTTCTATCTTCCCTGACGATTTTTCCACATAATTATCAATACCACCACCAACAAGTTTGTCGCACCGAGATGCTTTAGGTGCATTCCTATCCAGAGAGTCGGCATTACCAAGCCTATGGTCTGTATGACTGAGCATCTTTGATTCATGTATGTTCTTTTCTTCCAATGCTGGTACCACCGACAAAGCAGTCAGTAGCACTGAGCTGATTCAGGATTTCTCAAATAACCTAAAATTCAAGATAAAAGAACATAAATTCAATTAAATATGATAAATCAATATAAAATAGTGAAAATTGATAATATTTGATGCAAATATGTGTGACATGATAATGATGTTAAACCACACACAATCAATATCAAAATGAGAAAATATGCATGAAATACCTAAAAAAATAGCCTATGAAAAGCATATAACGTTCAGTGCATCAAAATTCCCTAAGCATAAATGTTGATCAACCTCGAGTAAGACTATCCTTGGAACTATTTGATACAGTCAGCAAAATAAAAAATAACATGAACTATATTACTCAACTACCGCCACTGATAGTCCCAAACTGACCTTTACTAACCATGGAACAAATGACTACTCTACAATGACATGTTCATTAAAGATGTCCACCCTTAGATCAGTAAAACACTACCAGTAGAGTAGTTAATATCATAGTCAATAGGGATTTTTCTTGGTGAATCATCTAATTTTCTATCTAAATTGCTCTTTTCTACCTACCAAACTAACTACAAGCAGTTCCATTTTTAAGAATGAATGAAAGGATCAATCATACATTTGGCCTATCATAAAGAGCAATGGATGGGATGAAGTAGGTGGCTTATGAAGAATCATTAGTAATATCTGAATCATTTGATGAACATATAAAATTAAGGAAATGAGAAATTCATGAATCCTAATGCTTACTATTTTGGTGGAATGATGCAGAGTGTGGAGTAAAAGAATGCGTGCATGTAGTTATTCGTTTACCTCTCCTTGAAGAAAAATTTAGATTGAGTTCAAGGCATCCTTTTCTCTCTTTTTATTTGATTTTTTTCTTCTTTTTTCTTGTCCCTCTTAGTTTGGCATGATGGAAAATTTATGCTTGGACATTTCTTTAATATAACATTGATCTTGTTTTTTTCTTCAATGAGAGAGATGGATGTGTATCTTGTCACTATATACTGGAGAAGGAATGCACATACATGACGAATGAATGATGTCAAAAGAATATGCAATCTATATGAATTTGAGTATGCAACTAATTGATATTTAAATCTTTTGGATTTTTTCCCTTTCTAACTAATGTAATGAATAAAAACTGCATACCATGATGACTACCGTTCTATGCAATACAATAAAGAGAAAACTTGGGTTACTTGATCATGTTATGATGGTGGATGAAATGTTCAAAATTCAAGTGGAATCACATGATCAAGAGAGAATGCCTTCTTTGAGATATGATATGTCACTCTCCTATCAACCTGTGTACATGGTACCCTTTAGAGTTTATTTCAAAAACTTCCATTTAAGGTCTCATTACTCGTTTGGTCAGTTCAGGATCAAACCCCATCATCATCCTCAATTCATAAATAAATTAAGATTTTACATTCATATTAAACGTCCTCAAGATGACTAACTGATACATTTCCTCTCGGGGACTTACCATGTAGAATTTGCAAGAAAGCTTTCCAAGATATGACAATTTTAAATCATTTCAAAATTTCTTGACTTCATTACAAAAGCACCAAAGCACAGTCTATGATGAAGGAAAAAATCATGATAATTATGCTCCATGATAATCCTAGATAGTTGGGATCCTAAAAATTTAGAAAATTTAAAACAACTAGAGAAAAACATAGAGATAGAGTTGTTCAACACCTCCCTTAAGATTGAACATGATGATGTCCTCATAGTTAAAATCCAATCAAAGAGGTGGAACAATTGTACCAAATCAGAATGATGGTGGAGACATGTTTGGATCTAGTGGATAGAATGTGTCGATGAAATTGGGTGGCTGAGTTGGAATTTTTGGTGGCTTTGGGGAGTTGGTAAACTACCCCTGGCTCCAGTAATGATCATAGAGAGGCTACTTATAATGCTCAATCCGCTACTGGTGAGTGTGCATATTCTCTTCGTTAGCTAGGAGAAGGTGCTCATTATCATAAATGGCATGCTATTGCTACTGAAGAAGTTGCCCTTGAACATCGTGGATCTCTACCAATGTAGTTGATTGTCGTTGTTTCCCCTATTGAATTGATTGCAACATTCCATGCATACATGCCATAGAAAAAGAATCATCTTCATGTGTAGGTGGTGGAGCGACAGAGCTTGATGCTCCATATCTTCATTAAGATCGATAGATGACCCACCGCTGAGTGAATGTTATGGTATCCTCCTCTTCCTCAACTTCCTTAATGAGTTCTATATTGGGGTCGTATTAATCATTTGACACCACTTTTGCATCCTCCACAGGTCACCTTAAGAAGTGTACCCCCTGTAGATAGGAAATGGTGTCCGGGAGAGCCCTTTTCTATAGCTGATTGTCCATCGTGCAATAGAAAAAGGCCTTTCCCTGACTCTTGCTAACAAGATGATCCCTCTTGAAGTGGTTGAAATCCATCTTGGAGGAGGTCCTCAAAGCATTTGAGGTGGAGAGGTCGAGTTTGAGGTTCAATTCCCCTAGTGTAGTGAGCCCACCAAAATGAATTGGAGGCTTCCTTTATAACTAATACTTGACTTCCAACATTTGTTACAAGAACAAGGATCTGAGGTCATCTTCTCTTGCCCTTGAGACAAACATGCCCAAAAGACAAAGAGATTAGCTTGTTGCAACTTCCCTTGCCATTGTGTAGACTTGGCAAAGATGGTGTTGGTAAGATATTGATACAAAATCTAGGTGAACAAATGCTCAATATCCATGACAAATAATCGACGCCAATTGATGATGAATCCTTACAACAAGTCCATCAAGATTCGACATGCCCATGTGAAGTTGAAGTCATTGGGAGTGAAGCATGCATCTCCTACTGTCCACCCAAATATTGTGTTGAACTCTACCAATGTGAAGTGGTGTTGTAGAGGAGAAAACACACCCATCTTTCATCATAGCCTTCCCCATGCTCAGGGATGCAATAATCCTCTTAGGATGCCAGGAATTTGTAGACAACCTCCCTAGTAGGTGGGCCAATCACCAAAGTAGGGGTGATCACCCACCATGCCCTAGGAAGCACAAACTTGATGAAGACTCTTGGGGAAGCCTACATCATTAAGGAAGGTTCAACCACCATACCGCATGGGTATGATTTTTGTCTTCATCAAGCTAGAGAACAACTTCCTTTCATCTTCGTTGACACATAAGACATGTGTGTCAGCTTGGGCACCATCTAGTTGGATCCTCCCACTGATGAAGTTGACCTCCTAGGAGCCATTGAGAGAAAGAAGATTAATATGAGAGATCGAGGAAGCCTCTAGCCGTTGTGGAGATCTGGTGCCTTTGAATATGCAAAGTTGACAGTGTGGGTGTGTTTGAATCACATCGCATATCTCTCCTTTTATAGCTTGTCCAATTGGCCTAACACAATGTGTCAGTCTACTGACAAGAAGTTTCAATGAAACCGGCTCATCCCCCTATCCATGGGTTATAGTATTAGTCGTTGGTACCAATGGGCCATGTTCGTCAATGTAACAACGCATGGATAGCTCCACATCGGTAGTACCAATTCCATGTTGGTGGTATCGACATTTAGTATGAGTCATCAGATCAATATCCATTAATCGTTGGATATTAGAGATGTGGCTCGTCAATTTTGATATCCCCATATTCATGTTTTCTTATATCGGTACCACCAACAATTATGTTGATGGTACTAGGATGTAACTCGGTCATTTCTGTGTCAGTGGTACCAACTTGTTCAAATTGTTAGTGATGTCAAGCAACACTTTGATATCTCAAACATGGAGTTTCTTTAGGCATCGATTCTACCGACAGACTTGTGTGTAGTACCAAGCCATGTATAGTGATTCCAGTTTTGTCTCTACAAAGAATCAGTGCCACTAAGTGATTGGCTCTCACCATAGTGATTTTTTGATACAGACTCGGTGCCACCGACTGGTTTATCAGTGGTACCAAGATGCTCACAAATTTTATCATCGAATTGCACGTCACTCTCAATGCCACTGACATGGGTGTTGATGGTAGCTACTTTTTTACTGCCTGCACACCAAACAAAGATGATCACCATAACATTTTTATATCTAAAACATCTAATAAATTGAATGACAATTTTAACAATCAAACCTTCTATAAAGCATGTAAAAGACAAAAATAACAATACAATAAAATAAAATTGGATTCTCTCACGATGAGGGGCCTTGTTTTACTTCATAGGCTCTACTACAAGATCATGCAAAACCTCAATGGAGATCAAGGAGCTTCAACTCTTCTACCTCAAGAAAGGGACACTTAGACTGGTAGTTAGTCTCTATTCCTTAAGAAAAGGGACACTTAGACTGGTGGCTATCAACACACTGTCCTGAGGGTGGTCAATCTACATTCCTTAGGTGATGAGACACCCACTAACCCCATTAATTAGTGATTACTCTATATCCACTAACCTTACTAACTGATAGTTTCTCTCTACCCCACTACCACCAAATCCCAATAACATGGTTATTCTCAAACATGTTGGATGTACAAGTGACTATGAAAGAGGAAGAGCATGTATGGGAAGAAGGGTGGTCATTATCTTCCTCTTAGCATCTTATGATCGAGAAAGACAAGAATGTATAGATTAAAGAGAAACCATTAAGTAAGGCTCTCTTGGTTGATGGTGTGGGATAGACAAAGAGTTACAACAAGAACTTACTACAAGGATGAGGATTTTCCACTTCAACTATAGGAGTTAAAAGAGCAAGAGGAAAATATTCCATTCAAGTTCTACAAGAAGAAGATATTGATAATTTTATACATCGATCAAGATAAATATTTAAATATAGTTCACAATATGAAAATGAAATGTTCAGATGTATAAATCAAGATTCAAAAGATTCTCTTTTATTCAAATAACAAATTTCTAACAATTTATATCAAAGCATAAATTTCCAATAGGGTTATCGTCATTAAAGTGTGTTTTATTACACACTGTGTTATAGTTATTTCCTCTTTGTTGTTGTCGATAATATTCCTATTTCCATGTAAATATCATACTAATTGTGATAACGTGTATATGTTATAAAAGTAGAAACCATTTACTTGAATGACTACCATTACATGGTTTTAAGAAATGTTTAATTAAATGTTTATATGGAGGCATGTTGTATCTAATGTGCCCATGTCAAAATGTATATACATTTAATCATGTGAATATTTTTTGTTCATAAAATAAATGATCCTCATACATTCTAATGGAGAAATTATGTTATTTTTTAAATTGCTATTGGTCCACCGAAAGGTGAACCAGTTTTGGAATTTGTGGGATACCATGATAATCATTTGAAAATGTGAGTGTATATCCTCCAATAACATTTTTAAATGAACATGAATGTCATTGACAATTGGTCAATTTTTTTGGAATTATCATATTTTTTCTTTGAAATATTTGTTTGTTTATTTCTTAAAATTAACATAAAGAAATTCAATATTGTACATTTTCCTTAGTTACTTAAGTGTTACTCAAAGAAATAAATATGGACTTGTGCAAGACTCCTCAAAACTATTTGGTGTGAGAATTGGAATGATCTTGTTCAATAAATTGAACTATGCGAATTGGTAAAGAAAAATTACTTTCATTTGGGTGTCATGCATTTAGATCTTGTTCTAGTTTTAGAAGAGAAGCATGCAAACATCCTAGAGGCTAGCTAAAATCTGAAAGGGCATTTTAAGTGGCGTGGTAGAGGTATAACCAATTGTGCATTAATTTATGTGAATGACAATGGATGAAAATGTCAAGGTTTGAATAACCAAAATAGACAATGTTATGGAATTTATGGTGTGAATTCATGAGTTCTCTCAGTCATATATAATAGTCAAATCTATTACAATAAGTATAATGACTGAGTTGACTACCAAAAAGTTTGATTAGTCACAATACATTCATGGTCATTTAAACATGTATTGAATATATTGGAAACATTAAAATTAGTGTTAGTTCATGAGTGATTCAGTCCTTGTCCAATTTATTGTTGATTCTCTTCCTCTTCAATTTGGTCATTTCTAAGTGAATAGTAATTAAGGAAAAATGGAAACATTAGGTAATTAGATCTATGCTAATTAAAAAACAAGGGAGATTAAAGAAAATTAATGAAGTCTATGTGAACCACTCAATTCATGATTCAATATGTTATAGTAAGACTAAATATGGTAAAAAGGGAAAGAAAAATGACAAGTCTTTAATGAAAGTCAATGAGGGACAAATCCATAAAGAACATAAATGTTTCTATAGCAAGAGAAGTGATAATTCAAAAAGGATTGTCCCAAAATGAAGTATTTGTTAGAAAAGAATGTTATTTATTATGTTTTCATATGTTTGGTATCATATCTCATTGAAAATCCGAGTAAATATCATAGTTGTTAGACTCAAGTGCAACCTACATACGTGCTTCATCTCACAGATGGATTCCTTTAGATCCAACACATAACATGAATTGTAAACTTTTTGTATATGTGGAATCCAATGAAGGAACAAGAAGAAGGAGTTATGACTTACATATTGATCATGGACTGTTACAACCCCAATTTTGGGTTCATCTGATGAGTAATGAAAACTCTCATATTGGACAAATAATGATGTAATTTCGTTTACAATAGCCATGATGATTGTATTGTGGGCTTTATTGGCTATTGGGCCCAATATCACGAAAATGCAATTAATTAAGAAATCGAGAAAAGTAATATGTGGAAACCTCTAGAAGGTAAAGAACTTAATCCAAAATTGGATTTTGTGCCACATGGGTTCCTTTGGTTCTAAGGAGTCCAAAGTTGCAAAGGAAAGCAATAAGAAAAGAAAAGATTAATAAAGTATTTCATTATTAAGAAAGAAATTGAAAATAATGATAAAATGTGGAAAACAAGTGAAAAGAGGTATAATTGAGTTCTTCTTGGTGGAATTTCGTATTCCAAGGATTCCTACTGATAAAAGGAATACCAATGAGGAAAAATAAAAGAGAAATAAAGAGAAATCCTCAAAAAGAAATATTTTAATAAGAAATATACATGATAATGAAGAATAATGCATTTAGATGCATCTAGAAGGATAATGAGCATCCAATAAAAAGGATTTTGAAATAATAGAGTTTCTTGGGATCCAAGGAGTCCCAATAAAGAGGAAAGAAAGAGAAAATACCAAAATTGCAAAATAAGGATAATGGGAATACATAATTAATGGAATTATGTGGTTTTATTAAGAAAGAGTATTTTCCTACATGAGGAGAATATAATTTCAAGGCCAATGAATTAAAAGACAACATTAAAGAGGATAAGGGAGAGGAATATCTAATTCCTAAATATCCATGCAACAAGGAATATCAAGGAAATAAAAGTTAATGAAGAGAGAGAGAGAGATGGTTGCTTCCCAACCAAGGAAAGTGTGTTTCCTTTCGAGATGGGACTTGAGTCCTCATGGGGCACGCCTTAGGGCTTCATACCCCACCCAATATAAAGGGGTAAAGCCCTAGTTCGAGTCCGAGAGAGGGAGAAAGATCCCACGCTCTTTTCCTTCTTCCTTACGTGTAAACCTTAAACAAGGGTATGGACCTAACCCTGGAGCAACGTGGGTGTGCTTGGTGGTCTTTCTTGAGGCAGGAGACCTCCACGACCACCTAGGGCCGTTTGGATACCACCCATCGACCCCTGACTTCACGCAACTGCAGCTATGAGGCTAAAACGATGGTCGTTCTTAGAAGCACCATTTCTCGTGCACTAGCCGGTTAAACCGCGACCTGGGCAGTGCTCTAGGTGCGCCTAGGGCCAAGCGAGCTTAGGCGGCCATCGGCGGAGGTCCGTGGGCCCCAGAGAGGAGGAGGTAGGCTCGATAAGCCCTGCACGTGGCGACTAGGGCGGCAGCCGTCGAGCTGCTGGAGGAAGAAGAAAGGAAAGACCCTTTGGATGTTTCTTCCCTCCACGTTCTAAAGAAGCAATCCACTTAACCAAGGGCATTTCAATCTTTTCGAAATGTTTCCCAAGAAACCAAGCATCGTTGCATGGCAAGGCCTACATGGCAGTCTTCTATTGGTCCAAAGTAAGTTATTCTTGTTAAATTCATATCTCCTCAACCGTAGCTCGGATAGATGCTCTTTATACATGAAAGTTGCTCAAAAAATCAAGGAGAGTCCATTAAAAATATAGCTGAAGCTTAATTCGGATTGCAATTCTAAAAGTAATGAAAGTTATTTACTTTAATGTAAAGATGATTAAGAAATCCTATTTTGATATAATTAATGTGATTCATAGGGTTTAATGAATGATTAGAGTTGGTATTAACCAATTAATGATCAAAGAGATACATTAAGTTTGAAAAAGATGAATCTTACACGTAATTGGTTGATTTAGAAGTTCATGCATATAAATAAGCATTAATGGGCCTTGAAACCCTAATTTTAGTGAATGAGATTATTAATGGCTTTAATTGATCAATTTGATTATTGGAGTTGAAATATGTTGAATCTAAGCTATTAGAATATTAAAGTTCCTAATTTTTGGATAAATACCCTAAATGTTGTAATTAGGGTTTTTGAATGAATCAAGATGTAATTAATGATAAATAGAGTTCACATGTGGATTCAATCATAATGAACTATGAATTGATGATAAATGCTTATAATGAGTTTGCCATGGATTAAAAGGATTAAAATAGTAGCTTTAATGAAAAGAGGCTTTATGGACTTAATTGATAGATAATAATGTTGTTAATCCGAAAATAAGATTAAATATTGTTAAAGGATAACCTTAACATCTTTTGTGATGAATAGATGAATAATTGGGGTTTTCGTGGTCCAAACCTGATCTTAAGGACCTTAATGGAAAATAAGACAAGATAATTAGGATTTGATGGATATTTGATAAAAGTAAGGTAAAAGTAATAAAAAGGAAGTGAAACCCTAATTATACTCAAAACCCTAAAAAGGGCTAGTAAACCTAGGGCACATTAGGTCTATTAGATTTGTATACCATATCCATGATAGAGAATATTGGATGTCTTTTCAGGACCAACCTGCACATAATTGCTTGAATTCTTGATTGGTTATTTGTGCATTCAATCTGCTTAACAGGTATGTGGTTAATTATGGATAACAACATTAGTTTCCCGAGGATTTTCCGGACGGTTAATCGCATTGAATGCAAATTATATGTTGGATGTTCATACTTGCAAATCATAAAGTTACTATGATTATCACATTGAAAATAGAAGTATGTATTCTCGCACCTACCTGCCAAGGTGATGGATGATGCCAAAGGTCAGGCCCAGATGGGTAGACCAATGGACACCTTGAGTGGTAACCCCAGGCACCAAGCTCGGGAATGAGAAGGTGGCCTATGATATTGCATGACTAGTGGGCACCATGAGGGATGACCCCTAAGCACCAAGCTCGGGATTGAGAAGGTGGCCTTAAGCCATTGGCAAAGGGAACCCTAAGGTGGGTATGCCAGGGTTAGGGCAAAAGCGGTGGAGAATGTCATACTGAAAAGTGTAAATTGGCTTGTTAATTAATTTGATTGTGATTATTAAATTGTTAGCCATATTTGCAAAGTTTTTGGTTGTTCCCACATACCAGTATATTTTGATATACTGACCGATGTTTTTTTTGTCAGCATTTTAGGAACAACAATTGAAAGAACAAATAGTAAAGTGACACATTGTGGAAATAAGAAATAAAGTGCAAGGAGGATTAAATAGGATAATTCAAGCTCTGGATAGATAGATTTCCAAAGTTTTCAAAGGTAAGCAAAATTGATATTTTATACCAGTTTTCAGTTTAGTAGTAGAATTTCATAATTATTATTGATTATTTGTTGAACCTTTGATCCTATTAATTGAATAACGGCTCAGTCCTTCAGGTCTCCCTTAATTGGGGGTTACCGGGAGGCGGGGTCGTTACAATTGGTATCAGAGTGTAGGTTCCTCATCTAATCATTAATAATTGTTAAATTTTACAAATTCCATAGAACTGAGGGAGTTATTAGAGGAGTGTTTGAAAGGCTGAGGTGTCTAGAAAAGGATCACTTCCAGGGGCTGGCAATATTTTCCTCTGCACCGCTAGTCGGAATATGAGGACTCCCGGATTGTGTGACTGCCTGGCCGATGTCTTAGGATATGACTCGAAATATGATACCTTTAGGACTCTCTCATCTTGTTCATCCCTTCTCAACTCAAATTCTATTAAGGACCTTAAGGATTAGGGTTTCCTCTCTTCACCTCACCCTCTTGAGGTTTAGGTAAGGTAAATAAGGTCTAAGGAATCCTCCACCCAATTAATAAAAATCATGTAAATAAGATGTCATGGACATAAGCTTAAAAGAATAAGCGCAAACTAAAGAATAGATACATGCTTAGGTCATATGACGCGAGTTGTCATGGCCCTCAGGATAGACCTGAGGCTAGACCTCCTTGTCAGGAGGATGAGTAGAGAGAGTTAGTCTTGGAGGTAGACACCTCCATTAAAAGTAGAGACCTAGCACATCCTTTGAGGATGATGTTAACCCTAACCCTAAGTGAAGGTTAGAGAGAGAGATGACATGAGGAGTTGGATGTCATGGTTGACCGAGTGTTTGGTTGGACATGTCTTTGGGATGCCATAAGAGGTTAGATGACCTAGTACCTTTGGCTATCCAACCCTGGAAAGGGTCGTGCATGTTTCAGCGAAGGATAGCTCCTTCATGGATGAGGTTAGAAAAGAACCTATAGAAACTCTATGTACTTATGCAAGTAGGGGATAACATACACCCAGAGTATGTCAGTAGTGCTGACAGTAGGATGAAACCCTGGCCAGAAGGGCACGATGGATGGCTTATGAGATAAGCATAAAAAGATCTGGATAATCATGAGTAAACATAAGTTGAGCATAGGCTTCACCCGCATAGAGGTACGCCTGTGAGCTCGATCCTCCATGGAGATAGCAGAAACCTGGCAAGAAGGTTGGAGGCCTAACACCCCGAGTATGAGGAACAATGGGGAGTCGAGGATGATGTGACCTAAGTGGATGATAGAGGTTGCCTCATACATGATCCCTGGAGGCTGATGATATCTTAGTTTCCTTTAGAAGAACCAAACCTTAGAAGAAGGGTGATGCTTCTGGTACCTATGTACCTATGGTATAAGTGGTTACCTACTGGATGAGATAAAGAGTGCTTTAGACCCTGAGGAGGCTTTATACCTAGTTGATTGTCCTTGAGGAGGACTCAACTCAGGGGTTTTTCTCATATAAAAGGATCATGGGAGTACATGACATACCTTGGACATGTTTGAGTTGTGGTTAAGAGTTTGAGCATGCAGTTGGATATCCAAAGGAGAACCTAGGGTTCCTAGGCCTAAGAGGGGAAGCCGTGTATCCAATGCTCCTGATGAGATTTGAGTCTCTATAGTTTCGAGCATGGTACTCCTCATGTGTAGAGGTAAAGGAAACCCCTTAAGTTAAGGGTATGTGTAATGAACCCCTCACAACTAAGTTGGTCTAATGTTGAGGAAAGAGAACAAGTACGACCTAGAATGGTTTAATAGGTGGTCCGCTTGTGCTTTAGTAACTGTTGGGTTAGACATGATCATGTGAGGGTAAACCCTAAGGACATTTGTGACCTTTGTTATCAAGGTGTAGTTTCCTCCCATCCTGGGAGAGGGATCCTTTGGTAGGGAGTTTACCAGTTTTGTGGGTTTGTGGAAACCTAAAGAGGTTTCATAGGACCTTGAAAAGCTAAGTGAAAAGTACATGGCAAGAGATTGAACCTATAGACCCATAGATAACCATCTCTATGTGCACGTGGATGTGTTACTCTGGTAGTAAATGGTATGGGGCCTGACCAAGGTAGGCAGGGTGCCATGACCGTTTGAAGGGATGAAAGTCAGTCGAGAATGCAGAGAGAGATGATGAAGGCTTGGTTAAGGTGCTAAGTTGGACATGTACTATAATGGAATCCTAAGTCTATCCTAGGGTCAGGTAGGGATAAGACTGATCGAAGAAGGAGTTTCCTAATTCCCTAGTTGCACATGACCATAGGGTCGGGGGGTAACAACAATCATTGTCCGAGGGCCATGGGTTAGGAGATTGATCACCTTCATGAACTCATGGGACCCAAAGGGCAGATGAGTAGGGCACTCTCTGGATGCATAAGGGAACATGGATGACCCCGACAGTGTCGGCACCCTATAGACCTAGAGGAGACAACCAAGGATTGTGTTTAGACCAAGTAGGGTTGAGACCAATTCTCCATGGAAGTAACTTTGATATCAAGATGAATGTGATGTTGAGACATATGTGGCACGTTTCAACTTAGATTTAAAGGTGTACTGGCAAGGTGGGATGTACCATCTCTACTCTTGGAATAGGAAGAACTCCGTATTTGGACTGTAGCCAAATGCTTGTTTCCTTTTTATTATGGGAGTGAGAGATAGGACAATATGCATGCCTTACACCAAGGATAAAAGATGATGGAAGTTGGAACGTTGCTACGAGGTATAAGGATAGAAATGATAACATACTATTGTGGAGTGAATGATACATGGATCGTTTACAAACACTAAGAGTATTAAGGAAATCATCTTGTGAGGATGTTTTATCATGAGATATGTGGAATTTGCAAGTTATGCAAAGTTGAGTTGAATCACCATGAGGATGAGCTCAGAGTTTCTTGATGAAGACAAACTTAGAGTTTGAGATGAGATGATAAGTGGAATATGTTGAGGTGTATGTCTTCAACATTACCTGACACCTAAGGAGGTGAAGTGGTAATGAATTCTCTAGTTGAGATATAGCTACCTAGCTAGTTTAACTAGAGGCTAGAAGAGGTTGAGGTTGTTCGACTAACCCCAAGTTTGGAAAGAAGATGAGTTTTGGCTAACACACAGATGTAATAAGATATGTTGAACAAGTTAATGGTTGTTTGGTTAGCCAGTTTAGTCCTTGATGTAGTGAAAGGATGGTGATAGAACCTCATATACACTTCTTTGGATAGGAAGGTAATAAAACCATGATGAGAGTGGTTTAGAGTTCCAAGGTATCAAGCTTGAGGAATCATAACGATGCAGGAGATCATGATACACCTTGGTACTACAAAGATAGTAAGTGACAGTAGTATTTTGGATGTCTAAGGTGAATTTGCATGTGGTATGTTGCCATGCATGACAGGAGGTGAAGGACGAACACCACTAACCCAGTGCATGAATATAAAGTATAAATAGTCCCCGAGAGGGAATGGGAGTTCACCTCTATGGGTGTTGTGGTAAGTCTCCCCTTGAACAAGAAAGATCAAGATGTAATAGGGGTTATGGTAGATTGCCTTACCTAGATGACATGAGAAAGAAAGGAGTGATGTCAAGGGATAAATTCGGTTGAACTACTTAAGAGAGAAAGATGGTTCAACCACATCATGATGCGAGTTCAAAAGTTCTTGGGTATGACCAAGGTTCACTTCCATGAGGGGGAAGTGGTTACATGAAGAACTCGATGATAACACAGTTTATCACCCCATACTAATGGATAGTATGATCCAGACTAGAAGGTCTGATGAGAGCATGTGTGCTGATTCAGGGTGATACCTAGAGACAGTTCTTAAAGATGTGATGTTAACCACCATAGCCTTTATCGGGATGCAAGAAGTCTTATAGAGAGGTTGTGTCGGTCACCACTTCATTAAGATGATGTTGGTGAAGGAGGCCTCGCAAAGGTCAGAAAAGAACCATAGTGTGTGTAGATGAAGTCTCTGTGATCGTGCAATGGCCGAGAGAGAGCTCAGTGGTGACGCGAGTCACGAGCTGATGCAAAGCAGACTGACATGCAGTTCACTATGGGAGAATATGTGATGTAAAAATCTGACCCCTCTAAGCTACAGCTAAGAAAGCTGAGTCCCCGATATATGGGTCCATTTGAAATGGATTGGTGGATATGGTTGTGTTTACCCCTCAGGATAACGTGATGAATAAAGGTGTTCCCTGAGTTCGATCTAGATCACTATGTGAGGTACCCAAGCCATGTGCTGAGCCCTAAACCTATTCAGCTTTTTGAGAGGCTGAAATATCCTGAGTCACCTATGAGGGTACAATATACCAAGGTAAGAAAGATCTCAGATGGAAGATTATGAGATGATAAAGGTTCTTGGGAAGCACCATGGAAAAGGGTAAGACTACATGGGAGCCATGATGGACATATGAAATGCTTATCCTGAATTGTTTATTTACTTGGTGGAATTTTGAGGGCAAAATTCCTATAAGAGGGGAAGGATGTTACAACCCCAATTTTGGGTTCATCTGATGAGAAATGAAAACTCTCATATTGGAAAAATAATGATGTAATTTAGTTTACAATAGCCTTGATGATTGTATTGTGGGCTTTATTGGCTATTGGGCCCAATATCAAGGAAATTCAATTAATTAAGAAATCGAGAAAAGTAAGATGTGGAAACCTCTAGAAGGTAAAGAACTTAATCCAAAGTTGGATTTCGTGCCACATGGGTTCCTTGGATTCCAAGGAGTCCAAAGTTGCAAAGGAAATCAATAGGAAAAGAAAAGATTAATAAAGTATTTCTTTATTAAGAAAGAAATTGAAAATAATGATAAAATGTGGAAAACAAGTGAAAAGAGGTATAATTGAGTTCTTCTTGGTGGAATTTCGTATTCCAAGGATTCCAACTAATAAAAGGAATACCAATGAGGAAAAATAAAAGAGAAATAAAGATAAATCCTCAAAAATAAATATTTTAATAAGAAATATACATGATAATGAAGAATAATGCATTTAGATGCATCTATAAGGATAACGAGTATCCAACAAAAAGGATTTCGAAATAATAGAGTTTCTTGGGATCCAAGGAGTCCCAATAAAGAGGAAAGAAAGAGAAAATACCTAAATTGTAAAATAAGGATAATGGGAATACATAATTAATTGAATTATGTGGTTTTCTTAAGAAGGAGTATTTTCCTACTTGAGGAGAATATAATTTCGAGGCTAATGAATTAAAAGACAAGATTAAAGATGATAAGGGAGAGGAATATCGAATTCCTAAATATCCATGCAACAAGGAATATCAAGGAAATAAAAATTAATGAAGAGAGAGAGAGATGGTTGCTTCCCAACCAAGGAAAGTGTGTTTCCTTTCGAGATGGGACTTGAGTCCTCATGAGGCACGCCTTAGGGCTTCATACCCCACCCTATATAAAGGGGTAAAGCCCTAGTTCGAGTCCGAGAGAGAGGGAGAAAGATCCCACACTCTTTTCCTTCTTCCTTACATGTAAACCCTAAATAAGGGTATGGACCTAACCCTGGAGCAACGTGGGTGTGCTTGGTGGTCTTGCTTGAGGCAGGAGACCTCCACGACCACCTAGGGCCATTTGGATACCGCCCATCGACCCCTGACTTCACACAACTACAGCTACGAGGCTGCAACGACGATCGTTCTTGGAAGCACCATTGCTCGTGCACTAGCCGGTTAAACTACGACCTAGGCAGTGCTCTAGGTGCGCCTAGGGCCAGGGGAGCTTAGGCGGCCATCGGCGGAGATCCATGGGCCCCAGAGAGGAGGAGGCAGGCTCGAGAAGCCCTACACGCGGCGGATAGGGCGGCAGCCGTCGAGCTGCTGGAGGAAGAAGAAAGGAAAGACCCTTTGGACGTTTCTGCCCACTACGTTCTAAAGAAGCAATCAACTCAACCAAGGGCATTTCAGTCTTTTCAAAATGTTTCCCAAGAAACCAAGCATCGTTGCATGGCAAGGCCTACATGGCAGTCTTCCATTGGTCCAAAGTAAGTGATTCTTGTTAAATTCATATCTCCTCAACCGTAGCTCGGATAGATGCACTTTATACATGAAAGTTGGTCAGAAAATCGAGGAGAGTCCATAAAAAATATTTGAAGCTTAATTTTGATTGCAATTCGAAAAGTAATGAAAGTTATTAACTTTAATGTAAAGATGATTAAGAAATCCTATTTTGATATAATTAATGTGATTCGTAGGGTTTAATGAATGATTAGAGTTGGTATTAACCTATTAATGATCAAAGAGATACATTAAGTTTGAAAAAGATGAATCTTACACGTAATTGGTTGATTTAGAAGTTCATACATATAAATAAGCATTAATGGGCCTTGAAACCCTAATTTTAGTGAATGAGATTATTAATGGCTTTAATTGATCAATTTGATGATTGGAGTTTAAATATGTTGAATCTAAGATATTAGAGTATTAAAGTTCATAATTTGTGGATAAATACCCTAAATGTAGTAATTAGGGTTTTTGAATGAATCAAGATGGAATTAATGATAAATAGAGTTCACATGTGGATTCAATCATAATGAACTATGAATTGATGATAAATGCTTATAATGAGTTTACCATGGATTAAAAGGATTAAAATAGTAGCTTTAATGAAAAGAGGCTTGATGGACTTAATTGATAGATAATAGTGTTGTTAATCTGAAAATAAGATTAAATATTGTTAAAGGATAACCTTCACATCTTTTGTGATGAATAGATGAATAATTTGGGTTTTTGTGGTCCAAACCTGATCTTAAGGACCTTAATGGAAAATAAGACAAGATAATTAGGATTTGATGGATATTTGATAAAAGTAAGGTAAATGTAATAAAAAGGAAGTGAAACCCTAATTATACTCAAAACCCTAAAAAGGGCTAGTAAACCTAGGGCACATTAGGTCTATTAGATTTGTATACCATATCCATGATAGAGAATATTGGATGTCTTTTCAGGACCAACATGCGCATAATTGCTTGAATTCTTGATTGCTTATTTCTGCATTCAATCTGCTTAACATGTATGTGGTTAATTATGGATAACCGCCTTAGTTTCCCGAGGATTTTCTGAACGGTTAATCACATTGAATGCAAATTATCTATTTGATGTTCATACTTGCAAATCATAAAGTTACTATGATTATCACATAAAAAATAGAAGCATGTATTCTCACACCTACCTGCCACCCTGATGGATGATGCCAAAGGTCATGCCCAGATGGGTAGACTAATGGACACCTTGAGTGGTAACCCCAGGCACCAAGCTCGGGATTGAGAAGGTGGCCTTAAGTCATTGGCAAAGGGAACCCTAAGGTGGGTATGCTAGGGTTAGGGAAAAAGCGGTGGAGAATGTCATACTGAAAAGTGTAAATTGGCTTGTTAATTAATTTGATTGTGATTATTAAATTGTTAGCCATATTTGCAAAGTTTTTGGTTGTTCCCACATACCAGTATATTTCGATATACTGACCGACGTTTTGTTTGTTGGTGTTTTAGGAACAATAATTGAAAGAACAAATAGTAAAGTGACACATTGTGGAAATAAGAAATAAAGTGCAAGGAGGATTAGATAGGATAATTCATGCTCTGGATAGATAGATTTCCAAAGTTTTCAAAGGTAAGAAAAGTTTTTATTTTATACCAGTTTTCAGTTTAGTAGTAGAATTTCATAATTATTATTGATTATTTGTCGAACCTTTGATCCTATTAATTGAATAACGACTTTGTCCTTCATGTCTCCCTAAATTGGGGGTTACCGAGAGGCGAGGTCATTACATGGACAAATGATGTCACTTCATTCTTAAAAAGTTTCTCTATGTTACTAATTTGTAAGAATTTCATTTTTGTTGGAAAGTGGGATGATGTAAAGTTCCTTTTGAAATATGAAATGGTAAGTTGGATGATGTATCATTTTGAGATTGCAAATCATAAGTTCTTTTTGTATAAATAGATATACTATTATGGTTTTAGTATATTGTTTGATAATGTTTATCATTTCAATATTGATAAATTTTATGTTGATTCTCTATTTCATGTTGATTACTTATAGGAATTAATTATAGTGCACTTGATGAAAATTCAATATCATTGTGGCATCAATTATTAGGAACAATTTCCAAAATAAGGACATTAAGGTTTATTAAAGATGTAATAATACATAAATTGGATCTTGCTAATATGGTTTCATGTTTAAGTTGTTTTAAAGGAAAGGAAGCCAACAAAAAAATAAAGAGATCAGCCACACAAAGCACCCAACTAGTTTAGGCAATATATTTTGACATGTATAGGTTGTTTAATGTTTCATCATGGGATGAGAAAATATATTATATCTTTTGCATTTATTGTCTATTTGAAATCATTATATTTATATATGATTGGAATATTAAGTATACATATATCTATGACATGAAGAACCTCAATTACTAAATGTCCTAGAAGTGTTCATTAACAATATAGAAAAGAAATTATATGGAAAAACAAAGATTTTGAGAATTTGATAAGGTTGGTGAACATTTTGGGAAATTTTATGAACATGGACAATTCCAAGGACAACTTGAAACATTTCTTTAAATAAAAGGGAAACTTTCCCAATATACTTTTTCTAGTACACCACAAAAAAATGCATAACAGAAAGGAGAAATCATAATCATGTAGAAGTTGTTAGGATTATGTTAAATAGTAGTGGTGTCACAATTTCATTTTGGGAATATTCATCACAGACCTCTACATGTTTTTTAAACAGGTTCCTACAAAGGAAGTTCATAGAATTCATTATGAATTGTAGCGGATATATATTTATATATATATATGTATATATATGTATGTATATATATATCATTGTGGTTTGGTGATGTCTATAGGAAGTAAGGACATATAATCCACACGAAATGAAGCTATATGTGAGGACCTTCAATGGTTCCTTTGTTGGCTACATGTAATGTCAGAAGGGTACATATATTAATTGTGCTAAACATAGTACATGAATAGTTGGTTGTGGTAGTTCTTGCATTATTGAGAATAACAACAACAACTATGGGAGGGAAGAAATGCAAAAATTGAATATTACTAAGGTTTACTAGGAAAATCCTATACCCAATGTTTCTTCTCAAAGTTTTATCTATCTTATTGTTTCAAAATCTCACAACATCACGTGACAAATAAATAATGTTGCATTCCCACAAAGTTTTGTAAACGACGATCCTTAAAATGATGAGCAAGACACAAATGAATAAGTGGTAGATGAATCATAAGAAATGGTATTATGTAATCTACAAGATACAAAATATCAATCATTTCTAGTGATTACATGTCTAATCACTTGAACATGAATGTGACTAAAGCATTGATTTGGATCTAGTCTTAGTTCAACAAGCCATGGGCATTTATAATTCCAAGTAATGGTTTCATGCCATGAAAGATGAGTTGAAATCAATGGATGATAAAAGTGTATGGAAATTAGTTGAGTTGTCTGAAGGATCGAATGCTTCGGGTTGTAAATGGGTCATAAAAAACAAATGAGATTATAAGGGAAACTTTAAAAGATATAGGGCTAGACATTTCTCTACAGGTTACACTCAAAAGGATGGTATTGAAGATAAAGACACATTTTGTCTCATATGGAAGAAAGATTAGGGTAGCTTATTATGATTTACAACTTCACAAAATTGATATATAAATCTTTTTTTTAATGGTGAACTAGAAGAACTAGTATATATGAATCAACACCAAGGTTTCTTGACAATAGGAAAGGAAAACTTGGTGTGTAAGTTAAGTATATCATCATATGAAATAAAACAAGATTCCCATCAATGCTATATGATCATTGATAATACCTTTACTTCATATGAATTTTTAGAAATAATTTTCCATCAAATTATCTATAGAAGAACATTTGGATTAAATTTCAAATTTTAGACTTATATGTTGATGACATACTTATTGCTACAAATCATGGTAGCTTGTTACATGAACGATAATAATTTCTATAATGTTTGGATTGAAGGACATGAGTGAGGCTTCCTATGTAATCAGAATAGATATATTTTGTGATAGAACACAAGGATAAAGGGTTTTCACAAAAGGGATATAGATACATAAAGTTATAAAGATGTTCAATGTGGATAAGTTCTTTACATGAGTAGTTCTAGTTCATGTACTGGACAAGTTTAGTAAAATTCTATGTCCTCAGATTGATCTAGAATTCCATGAAAATAAAAATATTTTCACCATGGAGGCTGAATTTGTGGCATGCTTTAGTACATTATTCACTCGTTGTGTATGCTAAAATTTAGCTTAGGACTTGTTATTATCGAAAGCATATCCATGACATTGAGGATTTACTACGACAATTTTACATAACTCTTCTTCTCAAAGAATGACATAGTTCAACAATTGCAAAAAAACATGGACTTGAGGTATTTATTTATCAAAGAGGAAGTATATAAACATGAAATGTCAAGTATCATTGATGGTATTGATCCAACGATAGTGGGATCACAATGAGATATTCACTCAATATTTTAGCACCCATATTGTGGATCCATACTATACTCAACCATTTGATTTGAAGGGTGATGCCTCTGACTATTTTCTTGAGGATATTTTGGACCAATGAAAAGATTGTGCTTTTTTGATGATTTATTGTTCTTCCTGCATACTCAATTACACTCAACTGAATTACACTACTTTGTGGCATTGATTTCATGGGTCCCTTTGTTCCTTCTCTTCATATGTTTATATATTTCTATCCTTTGACTCTATATACATTTATGTGGAGGAACTTTGAAACTATAGCAATGATGTTAATGTTGTATGAAAATTTTTAGCATACATATCTTTTATAGGCTTGGGGTTCCTATTCTAATAATTAGTGATGATGGTTGTCACATAAAGAAACATCAATTTGTTATTTTCTTGAAAAACTATGGAGTGAAACACATTATAAGTACATCATACCATGCACAAATTGAATAACAAGTTGATGTATCAAATAGGAAGGTCATGCAAATCTAAAAAAAAAAGATCTCCATTACCTATACCAATTGAAAAAAAAGCTAAATGATGCCCATTGGGCATATTGCATAGATTTACAAACTCTAACTAGAACCATTATGCATCATCACACATTTACGTTTACACACTCTAGTATAAATGACTTGGAGCTGCATGTGCTCGAGATGTAGTATAGGTATCTGACAAATCGAGGTCAAATCCACAAGGAGTGGAAAAGAAACTAGAGCAATGTTGTTTCATTAGGTTTATAGAGTGGAATTTAGGGTTTTATGGTTTATATGGTGTCAGAGTTAATTAAACAATGTGCCATGTAAGAATAAAAATCAATATTGAAGTCTAAGTTGACCCTAACAATTAATTATGACAAACAAACAAAGAGAAAAAATAACACTATACTAAGAAAGAGGAAGAAATTACACTAAATTGGGCTAGCAATGGAACAAAATAGAAATTAACTTCAGTAGACTAGCAATAACACTACAAATAATAAAAGACTAAATTAAGATACTTACCAACAAAGCATAACACAAGAATCTAAGAAGCACCCATTATGTACTAAGAACTAACTAGTACGTAGTGAGCAATTAGCTAAGCAAGAATGCTCAAAAATAATAGGGTGAGTCGGGGTTCAAGTTATTAGAGGTAGTGGTTGTTTGGGGGTACACTACTAATCAACTATGCAACTGGGTCACTGATGTGTGTAAACTACATGTATGGAACACAAGTACATGTATCACGTAATATAGGCCTATGAGGCTAAGTATTGAGCTCAGGGAAACGTATCCAGAGACTAATACTAATTATGACTTTATCATCTAGACCTAGCAGAAAGGTGATTGAGTAATTAGTTAACTTATTGCAAGAATTAAAACTAAATTAATGAGGTTGTGATCATAAATGGAATGGATTCCTAAGGAGTATAGTTTTACCATAGTTCACACTACAGCTAACGACATTTGTCAATATTTATTTGTCCTAAATATGTATCGAGGGTGTTGTAGTAAGAGTTATCCTCTATCACAGTATAATTCACTACCTTATCTAATATAAACCCCAATCTCCAAGTAATTTGACTATTACTTAGTTTCTTTTACAAATCATCTGGGCTACGCCTTTCAAAATTGTAAACCATCTCTCAAGGCATGGTCTAAACTATGTAATTCTACGACTTTTCTAATCCAAAGTCCCTTTCTTGAAGCAATTAATGATTTGACAAATTATCTATGTTGACCAGGCAAAGTTAATTCGTTATGCAATCATAGTATTATGCCAATAAATTAGGATGATATATATATATATATATATATATATATATATAATTTCAAATACAGTGCATAACCAAGCTCGTCGTAGATCTTAAGGAACTAAGGGGTTAGCCCCACATAGTTTATGTTGTCATACACATAGATGGAAGAGGAGAAGAGAGGGAAAACATTAAAGAATTAATGGAAACCCCTAGAGAAGATGATCCAAATGACTTCCTCTAAAGAACGTGATGAATTGCCATCCTCTGACTGCAAATATGTCAACCAGAGGTTCTTGATTAATCTGAAACATGGCTTTCTCCTCTCCTTTCTCTTCTCCTGGCTCTCTACTATTTTGCAATGAACCAAAGCATGATCATTTGGTCTAGGAAAAATTATCCCTAGTCATAAGAGAGACTTAGGGCGTCATTCAGTCAGGCCTTCAGATTAATCATGATCATTAATCTTGTCTGATCATGCCAAGTCGATACTACAAATAAGATGTTGGTGGTATGAAGTCCTCCTTTGTGTCACGACTCTACGTAAGTGTTGGTACTACCGACATAGGTGTCAATAGCATCGAGTTTCTTTCTGTTTTCCCTGATGATTTTTCCACATAATAATCAGTACCACCACCAACAAGTTCGTCGTACTGAGATGCTTTAGGTACATTCCTGTCCAGAGAGTCGGCATTACCAAGCCTATGGTCTGTACGACTGAGCATCTTTATTCATGTATGTTCTTTTCTTCCAATGTTGATACCACTAACAAAGAAGTCAGTAGCACTGAGCTGACTCAAGATTTCTCAAATAACCTAAAATTCAAGATAAAAGAACATAAATTAAATTAAATATGATAAATCAATATAAAATAGTGAAAATAGATAATATTTGATGCAAAGATGTGTGACATGATAATGATGTTAAACCACACACAATCAATATCAAAATGAGAAAATATGCATGAAATACATTAAAAAATAGCCTGTGAAAAGCGGATAACGTTCAGTGCATCAAAATTCCTTAAGCATAAATGTTGATCAACCACGAGTAAGACTATCCTTGGAACTATTTGATACAGTCAACAAAATAAAAAATAACATGAACTATATTACTCAACTACTTCCACTGACAGTCACAAACTAACCTTTACTAACCATTGAAAAAATTACTACTCTACAGTGACATGTTCATTAAAGATGTCCACCCTTAGATCAGTAAAACACTACCAGTAGAGTAGTTAATATCATAGTCAATAGGGATTTTTCCTAGTGCATCATCTAATTTTCTATCTACATTGCTCTTTTCTGCCTACCAAACTAACTACAAGAAGTTCCATTTATAAGAATGAATGAAGGGATCAATCATATATTTGGCCTACCATAAAGAGAATGGATGGAATGAAGTAGGTGGCTTATGAAGAATCATTAGTAATATCTGAATCATTTGATGAACATATAAAATTAAGGAAATGAGAAATGCATGAATCCTAATGCTTACTATTTTGGTGGAATGATGCAGAGTGTGGAGTAAAAGAATGCATGCATGTAGTTATTCGTTTACCTCTCCTTGAAGAAAAATTCAGATTGAGTTCAAGGCATCCTTTTCTCTCTTTATATTTGATTTTTTTCTTCTTTTTTCTTGTCCCTCTTAGTTTGGCATGATGGAAAATTTATGCATGGACATTTCTTTAATATAACATTGATCTTGGTTTTTTCTTCAATGAGAGAGATGGATGTGTATCTTGTCACTATATATTGGAGAAGGAATGTAGATACATGGTGAATGAATGATGCCAAAAGAATATGCAATCTATATGAATTTGAGTATGCAATTAATTGATATGTAAATCTTTCGGATTTTTTTTCCTTTCTAACTAATGCAATGAATAAAAACTGGATACCATGATGCCTACCGTTATATGCAATACAATCAAGAGAAAACTTGGGTTACTTGATCATGTTATGATGGTGGATGAAATGTTCAAAATTCAAGTGGAATCACATGATCAAGAGAGAATGCCTTCATTGAGATATGATATGCCCCTCTACTATCAACCTGTGTACATGGTACCCTTTAGAGTTTATTTCAAAAACATCCATTTAAGGTCTCATTACTCATTTGGTCAGTTTAGGATCAAACCCCATCGTCATCCTCAATTCATAAATAAATTAATATTTTACATTCATATTAAATGTCCTCAACATGACTAACTGATACATTTCTTCTAGGGGACTTACCATGTAGAATTTGCAACTATGCTTTCCAAGATATGACAATTTTAAATCATTTCAAAATTTCCTAACTTCATTGCAAAAGCACCAAAGCACACCCTATAATGAAGGAAAAAATCATGATAATTATGCTTCATGATATTCCTAGATAGTCGGGATCCTACAAATTTAGAAAATTTAAATCAACTAAAGAAAAACATAGAGATAGTGTTTTTCAACACCTCCCTTAAGCTTGAACATGATGATGTCCTCATAGTTAAAATCCAATCAAAGAGGTTGAACAATTGTACCAAATCAGAATGATGGTGGAGACATGTTTGGATCTAGTGGATAGAATGTGTTGATGAAATTGGGTGGCTGAGTTGACATTTTTGGTGGCTTTGGGGAGTTGGCAAACTACCCCTGGCTCCAGTAATGATCATAGAGAGGATACTCATAATGCTCAATCCGCTACTGGTGAGTGTGCATATTCTCTTGGTTAGTTAGGAGAAGGTGCTCATTATCATAAATGGCATGCTACTGCTACTGAAGAAGTTGCCCTTGAACATCATCGATCTCTACCAATGTAGGTGATTGTTGTTGTTTCCCCTATTGAATTGAATGAAACATTCCATGCATACATGCCATAGAAAAAGAATCATCTTCGTGTGTAGGTGTTGGAGCGATAGAGCTTGATACTCCATATCTTCATTAAGATCGGTAGATGACCCACCGTTGAGTGAATGGCATGGTATCCTCCTCTTCCTCAGCTTCCCTAAAGAGTTCTATCTTGGGGTCGTATTAATCTTCGACACCACGTTTGCATCCTCTACGGGTCACCTCAAGAAGTGTACCCCCTGTAGACAGGAAATGGTGTCCGGGAGAGCCCTTTCCTATAGCTGATTGTCCATCGTGCAATATAAAAAGGCCTTTCCCTCACTCTTGCTAACAAGATGATCCCTCTCGAAGTGGTTGAAATCCATCTTGGAGGAGGTCCTCAAAGCATTTGAGGTGGAGAGGTCGAGTTTGAGGTTCAATTCCCCTATTGTAGTGAGCCCACCAAAATGAATTGGAGGCTTCCTTTGTAACTAACACTTGACTTCCAGCATTTGTTACAAGAACAAGGATCTGAGGCCATCTTCTCTTTCCCTTGAGACAAACATGCCCAAAAGACAAAGAGATTAGCTTGCTGCATCTTCCCTTGCCATTGTGTAGACTTAGCAAAGATGGTTTTGGTGAGATACCGATACAAAATCTAGGTGAACAAATGCTCAATATCCATGACAAATGATTGACGCCAGTTGATGATGAATCCTTACAACAAGTCCATCAAGAGTCGACATGCCCATGTGAAGTTGAAGTCATTGGGAGTGAAGCATGCATCTCCTACTGTCCACCCAAAGATTGTGTTGAACTCTACCAATGTGAAGTGGTGTTGTAGAGGAGAAAACACACCCATCTTTCATCCTAGCCTTCCCCATGCTCAGGGATGCAATAATCCTATGAGGATGCCAGGAATTTGTAGACGACCTCCCTGGTAGGTGGGACAATCACCAAAGTAGGGGTGATCACCCACCATGCCCTGGGAAGCACAAACTTGATGAAGACTCTTGGGGAAGCCTACATCATTAAGGAAGGCTCAACCACCATACCACATGGGTATGATTTTTGTCTTCATCAAGCTGGAGAACAACTTCCTTTGATCTTCGTTGACACATAAGACATGTGTGTCAGCTTGGGCACCATCTAGTTGGATCCTCCCACTGATGAAGTTGACCTCCTAGTAGCCATTGAGAGAAAGAAGATTAATATGAGTGATCGAGGAAGCCTATGGCCATCGTGGAGATCTGGTGCCTCTGAATATGCAAAGTTGACGGTGTGGGTGTGTTTGAATCACATCGTATAGCTCTCCTTTTATAGCTTGTCCAATTGGCCTAACACAATGTGTCAGTCTACAAACAGGAAGTTTCAATGAAACTAACTCATCCCCCTATCCATGGGTTGTAGTATTATTCATTGGTACCAATGGGCCGTGTTCGTCAATGTAACAATGCATGGATAGGTCCACATCAGTAGTACCAATGCCATGTTGGTGGTATCGACATTTAGTATGAGTCATCGGATCAATATCCATTGATCGTTGGATATTAGAGATCTGGCTCATCAATTTTGATATCCCCAGATTCATGTTTTCTTATATCGGTACCACCAACAGTTATGTTGATGGTACTAGGATGTAACTCGGTCATTTCTGTGTCAGTGGTACCAACTTGTTCAAATTGTTAGTGATGTCATGCAACACTTTGATATCTCAAACATGGAGATTCTTTAGGCATCAGTTCTACATACAGATTTGTGTGTAGTACCAAGCCATGTATAGTGATTCCAGTTTTGTCTCTACAAAGAATCAGTGCCACTAAGGGATTGACTCTCACCATAGTGATATTTTGATACAGACTCGGTGCCACCGACTGGTTTATCAGTGGTACCAAGATGTTCACAAATTTTATCATCGAATTCCACGTCACTCTCAATGCCACTGACATGGGTGTTGATGGTAGCTACTATTTTATTTCCTGCACACCAAACAAAGATGATCACCATAACATTTTTATATCTAAAACATCTAATAAATTGAATGAAAATTTTAACAATGAAACCTTCTATAAAGCATGTAAAAGACAAAAATAACAATATAATAAAATAAAATTGGATTCTCTCACGATGAGGGGCCTTGTTTTACTTTATAGGCTCGACGACAAGATCATGCAAAACCTCAATGGAATTGAAGGAGCTTCAACTCTTCTACCTCATGAATTAACTCTCCCACATAATAATGTTTCAAATGTTTCCTATTAAAGAGAAATGACTCAGCCCCATCACCAATTTCTATTGTTTCGTGAGGGAAAGCCTTAACCATCACATATGAGCCACTCCTTGTATGCCTTAATTTTACAGGATACAATTTCATCCAAGAATTGAACAAAAGCACCCTTTTCCAGGAGTAAACACTCTATGAAGTATATGGAAATCATGCTCTTTCTTAGTCTTGTCCTTATATATCCTAGTGATTTCATAGGCACCTATCCTGAGCTCATGCAATTCATTAATCGAGATCTAGGATGTACTTCTTCCCTACAATATCAAGAGTATTATTCAACTTTCTCAATGCCTACTTGGCTTTGTGTTCCAACTCTATTGGTAAATGACATGCCCTCCCATAAATTAACATAAATGGTGTTGTTCTTATCAGTGTTTTATAGGATGTCATGTATGCCCATAGAGAATCATTCAGCTGCATGCTCTAATTGATCCTACTTGTTGAGACCGTCTTTTATAAAATTGTTGATCTTTGTATTAGACACATCAACTAAACCTTGGGTTTGTGGATGGTATGGGGTTCCTACCCTGTTCCTCACTCCATACTTACTCAAAAAAGCTCCAAACTTCTAATTTGTGAAGTGAGATCCTTGGTAACTTATCATCACTCTTGTCACCCCAAACCTACAAAAAATGTGATCTTTTACAAATTTGCAAACCACTTGTGCATCATTGGTGCGAGTTGGAATTTCTTCCACCCACACAGACACATAGTTGATGGTAAGAAGAATATATAGATTAGATTAGAAGACATAGAGGGTCCCATAAAATCAATCCCCCATAAATCAAAAACCTCTACTTCCTGATAAGTGTTTGAGGGCATTTCGTGTATCCTAGATATATTCCCTGCAAGCTAAAATGCATCACAATTTCGCATAAGATTATAAGCATCTTCAAGTATCAATTATTGGGTTTTTATGGCCTCAGAGTAGGCAGCAGAAACAAAATTTCACTGGCCGTTAACCCATAACAGGAGATCATATTAATGACTATGTAATGGGAAGGATGGTTTTAGCGAGATATACCTGATCTTGGGGCTTGTCTAGTGACAATACCTCATAGCCATGTACGGTCTTCAACACCATGTCTTGGACAGTGTCTATGTAGATCTTGGTCTTCACCATGGACTCTGTCCTCCACCACGGACTGTGGCTGACATGTCCTCCTGAGCGGCATACATCTCCCGCCTCTGCATATAGTCCACATGGACCACCTGGAACTCCTACCATTGTAGAAGAACTGGCAGGAAGGAAACGACCCTCATGTTGGCGTACTAGCACCAAACTGCACTCCCAAACTCAGACGGCCTTTCTATAGTTGTCGTTCCCTTGTTGTGCCTCCCTAGTCAGGTAGCACTAGATCGGGCTCTCTCGATTACCAAAACTAGAGAGAACAACAACTTTTCAGAGCAACTGATGTTCTAAGTTGTGTATTCTGAGAAACCCCCAATACCCTTCTATGTAAAGTAGAGGGCAGAGTCAGGGTTCCTAGTCTGTTCGGGAGTAGAAGGATTCGGAAATTCCATGAACTGATTGCACTACGGCAGGCGAACCGATTGGTTTACAACTGAACCAATTGACACTGATCATTTGGGCCGGTGAGCCGATCGGTTCACCCAGCGAACTGATAGTTTCACTTCCTAGACTTTCCCACAATTGACTTTCCTTATTCATTTCCAATTAATTCAAAGATTAATCCTTATTCCAATCAAATTGAACAAGTGAAACGTGAACGTTTTCCTCCAACCGGACAAATCCCAATTTCCTCAGTTGGTAAGACTATGAGCCACCCTTTTCGCCAAGTGAACCAGTCAGTTGGCTCACACTAGCCGATCAGCTCATAGGGGTGAACTGGTCGGTTGGCAATCCTGACATTGCCAATACAGTCTCCAATCGACCTGACACTCTAACCAGCTAGTTCAACAATTGAATTTGATAGTTCTGAGTCCAGTCAGTCAATTGTATGTTTAATTTAGTACCTAAACACCTTTAGTCTCAATCTAAACATCATGCATGGATAATCTCCTCTTCTAGGGGTATCCAATGTATGTGACCCTGAATATTCCAATTTACGTTGGCAGTGAATGTCCATAACTAAATTATGACATCACAAGCAATGAGATGAATCTAGTAACTCATCAGTTCTACCCAAGTAACTCAGAAAGTTGGTGAACAACTGCAACCTACAATCTGTGATTAGTGTTATAGTGATCGTATAATTTCTTTGTCTCTTCCATCTGGATTGAACTCAAGCCATGTAATGTCATCCTCTTCAACATTCAATCCATGTTCCTTGATCAAGAGAAGACTATCTAAGATGCATGTGAATTCACATATCATATATTGAATCACATGAGTATGGCCATACAATTCTCAATGTCGCTTATCAAGGGGCCCTGGATAACATACTCATTGTAGGAGGGACAATTCCCTTATCTATCACTCACAGTCATGTCCCCATGTGTCAAAGTCACCCAATCATCACAATTATAACAACCCATGTTTCAGGACTGTATCTTTTGATGTCATATTGTACCCAATAACATGTGATGAGTGCAGTGGTTTTAGGTCTAAGAACCACAATCACTATGAGAGATGATTGTGACTACCATTCCATGGTATCCATGTATCACTCTCATGGTGGGTCTATCAGATATACTGTTCTCTAACATATATTTGTGGCTTGACTTGATATCATATATCATGACTAATGAGACTCTTTCATCAGTTAACACACACTCTAGTCTTATGTATTATTGTTGTCTATTTTTCTTCCACAATAATATCCGACTAGGGCCATAAAAAGAATGTATGTACTCTTATCATACATATGGTCTCATTGTTCAGGTCCTCAAACTAAAGACATATGTCATCCAATCACATCATTCTTTAGACATTTGTCATGTATGTGTCATCATCTCATGAGTGAGACAAACATAATAGATGGAATTACCTTTATCATTATCAAATCAAGTATCATATTCCTCATTGCAATCATTATATGATTGACTCTCTAGGCATACAATACCAACATACTCCCACTTGCACTTAGAGCCAATCACCCACGAATCATATTTCAAGTGATCTTAACATGTCCATCATATTTCTGCTGCACAAGTCCTTTTATACCTAGTAAGCAACATTTGCTTCAATTCAGTATATTGCATGTTTCACACCCGCTCACTGTACGACAACTCATATGGGATGGAAGTGTCATAGTATGCTATCAGAAATTCCTTTGCCTAACCAGTAGCTCAATTGTTGTCACAATATTACTACTGATTCACCAACATTTAGAACCTCCCATAAGTTCATCCATATGAACTTCTAGATGCATACAGTATCCTTTACAGTGTTCGCAACACTAAGGTACTCAACTTCTTATTGTAGAATTAATCAATTGTTTTATGTTGGAACATTTCCAACTAACAATTCTTATTCCAAGCTCAAACATAATTTTATCATTTTGAAAGCTTGCATTGGTGTAACTCTTTACACCCAACTCTTCCTTATTACCATAATTAAAGAACTAATCCTTTTAGTACTTCACAAGTATAGAAAGATGTCCTTCATGGTATTCTAGTAACTCTTATTGGAGTTTGACAGATATCAATTTGTCATGTCCAATACATATGAGATAACCGGATATTTATATCATATTGTCATACAAGGTGATGATTTCCTATCTTCTTGTCATGTCCAATACATACAAGATGATGAGTTCGTATATTCTTTTCATGTCCAATACATACAAGATAATTAGTTCATATTTTCTTGTCATGTCCAATAAATACAAGATAATGAGATAAGTTCTTACGTGATAGATCCAATTGCGAATGCATATGTCATCTATCCATGTGTTCCTTATTCTTCATAAGAATTGGGATACTTGGCTCTTGAGAGACTAACTCCATGGAACATGGACATGTTTTCTCTCATCATGCTGAACTCATTCAACATCTAGCCAAAGTATGTTCTCTTTCCTAGTAAAATAAGCCCTCTTGATATATCTATATAGATCTTGATTTCTATCACATAGGATGCTTCTCTAACAACCTTTTAGAATGCACTCTGTTGCCAGATTTTGTAGTATAAGGATGATACTCCCCATCAATATGTGGAATATATGCTCCCACTAAATTCTTGTAATACCACATTACATCTTCATTCTGACTCAAGTCAAACTCTTTGACTATCTTTTCAAATTAAAGATCCAGTTCTGAGGTGCTTGCTTCAATTCAAAGATTGATCGCAACTTTATAGACTTTATTTGCATTATTGGATTTATAAAACCTTTAGGCTATATTACATACACATCCTACACAATATTCCATTTAAGGAATGCAGTTTTAACATCCATACGCCAAATCTCATAGTCATATTAAGCTACAATGGAAAACATTATCCAGATGGATTTATCCATGGTAACTTCTTAAAAGATTTCACCATGTTCAACACTTACACTTGTTAGAAACTATTTTCAACCAACTTACCCTCCATGTCGGTCTTCTTCTGGAAGACCCAAAAGTACCCTATGGGTTTTACCCCCCCCCCCTAGGTGGATCAACCAAGGTCATACTTTGTTGATGTACATGGAGTCCATCTTGGATTTCATGTCTTGAAGCCATATCTCAGTTTCTGGCTCTCATTAGCTTCTAGTTAGACTGTTGACTCATCATATGATCAACTCACCACCTTCTTGTCCATAAGATACCATATATCATTCAAGATCTAGGTGTGTTCTCCCAGAATAATGAGTTTTGTAGGTTACTTAAGGAACTTTGAGATTCCACAACATTTTGTGATTCTATTTATTCCCAGTGTAAAACATGCGCCCAAAAGGAATTTTGATGTTTTAGCTAGTAATCACACTCTGACTTATCAAGGTGTGATTCCTTCTTTTTGATACACTCCTCATGATACACTATCATTGTGTTTCAGATGGAGGCCATCATGATACATTATCATGATCTTCTAGAAGGTTCTCAAACTCTTGGTTCATAGTATTTCCATATCGGTTGTATCAAAATTTAATACTCATACCAAGTTTGTTATGTCCAGATTCATGTTTGTATTTTATTAAATACAAACTACCATATCTACTGAGGTCATCAATACACATATTGAAGTACTATTGCTTACCTTTAACATTTATTCTAAAAGGTCTATATACATCAATATGTATAATCCTTAATAGAATAATCGTTCTCCCACTACATCTAGTGAAGAAACTTTGTCATATTGCTCAATGAATGAGATTAGCATGTCTCTATTGGTTCAATAACCAAAATGAGTCTAGATAACCATCATATGGATTTATAGAAATGAAATTCTCATTGATGAACTACAGATGACTATGATATAGGCATTCAAGTTTGAGTTATCATGTCATTCATTACATGTGTCACACACATTTGTCTCTTTAACTATCAAGTATAGTTGATGAGACATAGGCATTTCCATCAAAGATCATTTCTTTGAAATGAACCATAAATCCATTACACTTTTGTCCATACAAGATGTATGAAGATTTCTGTAAAGAAGTGAAACCACCTCTCTACTAAAAATTTGAACAATACAACCTCCAGTCCAAACACACTTCAAAGGTATGCTTGGAGTGGGTGTAAAATTTTCAAATCTTTATTAATGGTATACAAAAACAACCAAAGAGTAGCAGTAGAATAAAAATATGACTATATTCAATTATAAAACAAGGGAACATCTTAAACTTAAATGTAAAGGTACATCAGAAGGATCAATGTAGAGGGAAATCTAAACCACATCAACATTGTATCCAACCTTTAACTCCTTAAGCTAGATCCAAAACTTTATGCCATGTCCTCCACATCCTTCACCTAGGGTTGGAAGCATAACCCAGCAAGAAGAGAAAATAGAAGACATCAACAAAGGATGGTATGTGCATACTAAATAGAAAATTGAGAAATTTATAAAGAATAATGGACACAAAAATAAAAGGCTTCCCATGAAAAAGATAAGTACCACCCAAATGGGTATCAAGAGAAAATAATCACAATAAAAATGATACTTGCCATAAAACAACATAAAAAGATTGTGACATATATACATTCACTACCATGGTGGGAAATGAAGCAAAAATAGGGCACACACCCCACAAATAATATCCCACATGCATGTGAGATAAAAATAGCCCTAGAATAATATAAATACCAAGACGGCCAAGAATCACACATCTTGAACCTGGTGAGGCATGGGTGAAGAATCACACATCCTACCCTGGCATGGGAATCACACATCCACCACACAGATATATATAACATTGTCCAGGAATCACACATCCTACCCTGGCATGGGGAATCACACATCCACCATCCAAAATATCACAATGTTTCCATACATGATAATGAGACAAAACAAATGTAGTTATACTACTCTAGTGCTACTGAATCACATAGCATGCAAAATTTAGAGGCAAGTAAAAAGTATAGTCAAATTATACAAACTAGTCACCACATAAGTGACAAACATAAGAATCCACCTCATAAGTGGGAAAAACATCACATGTCCTCAAGTAAACATCCACCTCAAAGTGGGCACATATAAAAAAAGTCCAACATGCACCAAGGCATAAAATAAGAGTCCAAGAGAATATCCATGATCACAAGATAAATAATAAATAAGGTAGTTCACATGAACTAAGATTTCCAAAACAAAAGACGTATTATGTAGGCTATTGTACATAGGACCAAGAGAAAGAATAAACATAGGTGAATTGATCAACATAAAAAATTAGGATATGCAAACATACCTCTCTTCAAAGTCTATACAAGTCCAAGATACTTCTAGATCTGAGTCTAGGCTTCCAAAGCACCTATTAAGCATATAAGTAGATTTTAGGTCAATTTTGTATTCATTAACCAAACCCTAAAACCACCTTTTTATTAATGTGTGAATTAGGTTATCAAAACCATATCATATTTTAGGTTATACTTTTCTGAGTCAAAAACATATTTTATTATATTTTTTAACTTATAAATATTTAGTTATGAATTTTACAACGTATTATCTAATTACATTAATCCATTAATATCCACTTTCAATTAGACATCAGAATCAGATGACAAGATTAGATCTATAGATACATCATCTTTTTCTCATTTTATTGACTATTTAAGCATATTTTTCTGATCAGTGTAGAATTAGTTATGGATTTTACAAAATTGACCAATAATAGAATTACAAATCAGCAACCAAGGGCGAGAGAGAAGAGAGAGAGAGTGCGCTGGGACCTATGTTGGCCCAACCAGAACTGGCCAACTCAGCCGATCACTCATCTAGATAAGACATGAAAAGAGCAAAACAAAAAAGAGGAACCCTGCAAATAGACAATTTTACTCCTAACTGAAAAACAAAGCAAAGAAGTTGAATCAGAAGGGTAAAGATAGGATTACATCAGGGGATTTGTTCCCCATGCAAGCACCACACAAATGAGAACATCGTTGGTGAATCCTCGAGGTACATATTGTGATGCATAAAAAAATAGATGAGAATGTCTAAAGGAACTTCATTCCTAAAATGCAACCGAACATAAGAATCCAAACCGTCGAGAAAATGACTGCCTATAGCTCGAGATAGGCTCTCTGCCATTAACAACCATGAAGGTCGAGGTACTGATTCTAGAGAACTAGGCAAAAACAATGGAAAACTTAGCAATAAAACATCTAGACTATGATCACGAGGCCAAACGTGATCAGCACAGAACAAACCAGAGCAACCCTAATGAGAACGACCCTGAATTCCAGTTGTAGAAGCAAAACATGAGATTTGGGGAAACGATATTGCTACCATAAAACATCGAATCAAAGGGTCAAAAGCTCTGTGGGGACATACCTAAGGATTCTGGGCTACCAAAGCACTCGGTTGAGGTCTTTTCCTTGTCATTAAAGCCCAAGCTTCCTCATGGCACAGATCGAGTAGGAAGGATGTGTTCGAGGGAATACAGGGTTAAACTAGAAGGGAAAATGCTCGCGAAAGACTTCAACGGAGGTTAGGAAAACCATATCCGAGAGTTTGGAGGTCCAGCGTGCAAAGAAGAAAAGAAAGGGGGAGAAAACAGAGGAACCATAGGCGGTGCTCGAGGTTAGAGAGCTAGGGGTATTTAAACCCCAAAAAACTTGGGATCAGTCACTGTGAAATCGAGCAAGGATGCCATAGGAGAAGGAATCAGGGAAAATAGTGGGGAGGAGAGCGAGAAATTGGAAAACAAATCTCACGGTTATTGTTCATATGACAAAGGTCTCATACCCAAGGTAGGAGATGATGCAGATTCACTAGATCTAAAAATTGACGGCCGAGATCGCGAGCTACAACAAAGGAAAATAAAATTCAACGTGTGACACATATAATTCGAAAACATTATTCAAATAGGAATTCGAGTAAAGTGAGGTCATATTAATGTGCCTTTTTATCTCTCTTTGACTAAGGCTTCATACTTTCATCAAATTAAGTGAAATTTGGTACACAAGCCAATTAAGGCATGTAGATTCTGATTATGCACTTAGTTTTGCCATTTGGAAACTTTTAATGGGTTAAATAAATCAAATCTCATTTTCTATTTTTTCTCCTTCATTAAATGACATTAAGATTATCCAAATTTTATGAAACTTTACCCACAAGTCATATTTAATGTGTTGGATACGAATTTTCCATCAATTTCATATGATGGAGTTATTTATACAATTATTTAATATTTTGAAGGTTCTACACACTTTCTCTCTCCTGATTTATACCTTTAAAGCAAACTTTCTCCAAATTAGATGAAACTTCACCCAAAGGCTATATTTATTATGTAGATTACAAATCCAAGATTATTTTCCTCCTGTGTAGTCATTCATTATTTTATTTGATATTTTGGGGAAAACTTAGATCTTGTCTCTCCAAAAAGAATTAAATTAACTATTATTATGTGAATACTGTGAAACTTGACTGCCAAGGTAATTGGGACCTAAGGAAAATGATTTTTAACTTAGATTTCACTTTTGGGATTTTTTTTAATGAGATATGTCATATAGCCCATTAGTGGCCCATTATCTTAATTACTTATTCAATTAGGTTCTTTAGGGTGATTTTACATGCATTAGCTCACATTGGTCATTCTAAACCTTTTTCAAGTCTAACCTCAAATCATTTTTGGTCAAACCCAAAAGGTCAAAGTTCTAGGGTAGGGTCCAAGATATGGTATGTTACAACACTCCACCCACAAAAGGATTTCATCCACAAAATCTATTGATCCTAAAATCAACAAAAATCTACTCTCCACCCCTTAAAAAGGTTGAACCTAACAAGTTAATCTAAACAACTTTTTTAAAAGTTTTAGAGATCTATGTTATTCATGCATCCATCTATTAAGTCATCATCTAGGGTTGAGTTTTAGGTCCTTGTGTCTCTAACCTAGCAACCATACTTGAACATCCAACAGTCCAAGGGTATGTCAACTACACCTTTATATCATTCGTAGTCACAAAAACTAGGGTTAGATTCTAATCAACCAATTCTAGTGTATCTCTTCATTGTGACTTAGTTCAAGAAAACCTCAAAAAAATCAGTGAATTTTTGTATATATAGTAGTATAATGAAAATAATTTTTGTCGATAAGAAACATTGGAGATAAAATAAAGATGGTACCAAAATCAATGCAAAAACCAAGTCACAATTTCAATAATAAGACCTCTTATCATAGTATCATCCTCAAAGAAAACCTTATTGCCTAAAAGATCATCATTGATCAAATCTAGGGTGAACATCTCACCTAGAAGACACTATCTAAGTCAAAGGTCTAACTTGGGAGACAAAATTGAAATAATCAGATTTTGACTACCATGGCCTCTAATACCATGTTGTAAAGAAGTGAAACCCCATCTCTACCAAAAATTTGAACAATAGAAGCTCCAATCCAAACAAACTTCAAAGGTATACTTGGAGTGGGTGTAAAATTTTCATATCTTTATTAATGGTATAAAAACAACCAAAGAGTAGCAGTGGAATAAAAACATGACTATATTAAATTATAAAATAAGGGAAAATCTAAAACTTACATGTAAAGGTACATCATAAGGATCCATGTAGAGGGAAATATAAACCACATCAACATTGTCTCCAACCTTTAACTCCTTAAGCTAGGTCCAAGACTATATGACATGTCCTCCACATCCTTCACATAGGGTTGGAAGCATAACCCAACAAGAAGAGAAAATAGAAGACATCAACAAAGGCTGATATATGCATACTAAATAGAAAATTGAGCAATTTATAAAGAATAAGGGACATCAAAATAAAAGGCTTACCATGGAAAAGATAAGTACCACCCAAATGGGTATCAAGAGAAAAGAATCACAATATGAATGATACTTGCCATAAAACAACATAAAAACATTGTGCCATATATACATCCACTACCATGGTGGGAAATGAAGCACAAATAGGGAACACAACCCACAATCAATATCCTACATGCATGTGAGATAAACATAGCCCTAGAACAATATAAATACAAAGACGGCCAAGAATCACACATCTTGAACATGGTGAGACATGGGCCAAGAATCACACATCCTGCCCTAGCATGGGGAATCACACATCCACCACCCAGATATATATAATATGGTCCAGGAATCACACATCCTACCCTGGCATGGGGAATCACACATCCACCATCTAAAATATCACAATGTTTCCATAAATCATAATGAGACACAACCAATGCATTTATACAATTCTAGTGCTACTGAATCACATAGCATGTAAAATATAGAGGCAAGTAAAAAGTATAGTCAAATTATATAAACTAGTCACAACATAAGTGACTAACATATACATTCACCTCATAAGTGGGAGAAAACATCACATGTCCTCAAATAAACATCCTCCTCAAAGTGGGAACATATAAAAAAAGTCCAACATGCACCAAGGCATAAGATAAGAGTCCAGGAGAATATTCATGATCACAAGATCAGTAATAATTAAGGTAGTTCACATGAACCAAGATTTCCTAAAGAAAAGACATATTGTGTAGGCTATTGTCCATAGGAACAAGAGAAAGAATAAACATAGATGAATTGCTCAACAAAGAAAAATAGGAGATCCAAACATACCTCTCTTCAGAGTCTATACAAGTCCAAGATACTTCTAAATATGAGTCTAGGCTTCCAAAGCACCTATTAAGCATATAAGTAGATTTTAGGTCAATTTCGTATTCATTAATCAAACCCTAAAACCACCTTTTTCTTAATGTGTGAATTATGTTATCAAAACCATATCATATTTTAGGTTATACTTTTCTGAGTCTAAAACATATTTTATTATATTTTTCTGACTTATAAATATTTAGTTATGAATTTTACAAGATATTATCTAATTACATTAATCCATTAATATCCACTTTTAATTAGACATTAGAATCAGGTTAAAAGATTAGTATCAACAAATAAATCATCTTTTTCTCATTTTATTGACTATTTAAGCATATTTTTTTGATCAATGTAGAATTAGTTATGGATTTTACAAAATCGACCAATAATAGAATTACAAATCAGCAACCAAGGGCAAGAGAGAAGAGAGAGAGAGAGAGCACTGGGACCCAAGTTGGCCCAACCAGAACTGGCCAACTCAGTCAACCACTCATCTAGATAAGCCAGGACTGGAGCAAAACAAAAGTGATGAACCCTACAAAAAGAAAATTTTACTCCTAACTGAAAAACCAAGCAAAGAAGGCGAATCAGAAGGGTAAAGACGGGATTACATCAAGGGCTTTGATCCCCATGCAAGCACCACACAAATGAGAACACCATTGGTGAATCCTCGAGGTACAGGTTGTAATGCAGAGAAAACCATATGGTGATCTCTAAAGGAACTTTGTTCCTAAGATGCCGCAGAACATAACTCCCCAAACCCCCAAGACCACCTATAACTTGAGATAGGCTCTCCGCCATTAACAACCATGAAGGTTAGGGTACTGATTCCAGAGAACCAAGAAAAAACAATGGCAAACTTAGCAATAAAGCATCTAGACTATGATCGCGAGGCCGAACGTGATCAACACAGAACAAACCAGAGAAATTGTGCTGAGAAAGACCCTAAATTCCAGTTGTAGAACTAAAACATGAGATTTGGGGGAACTATATTTCTACCATAAAACATCGAATCATAGATGTCAAAAGATCCATGGGGACATACCTAAGGATTTTGGGCAACCAAAGAACTCAGTTTAGGTCTTTTCCTTGCTGTTGAACCCCAAGCTTCCTCACAACACAGATCGAGTAGGACTGATGTTGTTCGGGGGAAGACGAATCTAAACTAGAAGGGAAAACACTTGCTAGAGACATCAACAAAGGTCAGGAAAACCATATTCGAGAGTTCAGAGGTCCCATGTGCGAAGGAGAAAAGAAAGAGGGAGAAAAAAGAGGAACCATAGGTGATTCTCAAGATTAGAGAGCTAGGGGTATTTAAACCCCACAAAACTTGGGATCCATTGTTGTGATATTGAGTAAGGATGCCATTGGAGAAGGAGTTGGGGAAAAAGTGGGGAGGAGAGTGAGAAATTGGAAAAAGAATCCTATTGTTATTATTCATATGACAATGGCTAACACGCTTAATGAGAAAGAATGCACCGTTTGTCTAGTCAGACAACTATGAGAAGAGTTCTTAGATCTTAAAGAAGAGGTTGACTACAACACCAGTGTTGATCCTACCCAAGGTAGATAAAGCCTACATAGTGCTTTGTGATGCTTCAAGGAGAGGTTTAGGCTGTGTGTTGATTCAAGAAGACAAAGTAGTAGCTTATGCATCTAGACAACTTAAGAAAAATGAGGAGTATTACCCAACACATGATCTGGAGTTAGTTGTTGTAGTTCATTCTCTTAAGACATGGTGTCACTATCTTTATGGTTAGGCATTCTAGGTGTTTGCGGATCATAAGAGCTTGAAATATATTTTCACCTAGAAGGATATGAATCTTTGACATTGGAGATGGTTAGAATTGATCAAGGATTATGATGTGACGATAGATTATCATCGTGGTAAGGAGAATGTGGTAGTAGATGCCCTCAGTAGGAAGTCAAGTACAATAGTAGATGTATTCTGTATGGCATGTTTCAAGAGAGACCTACTAGTGGAGATGTGGAAGTTGAACTTAGACTTAGAGGTGACAAAGAAGAGTGGTTTGATTGCACAGATGCAAGTCAAGTCTACTTTTTATGATCAGATCAAGGAACTTCAGTAGAGGGACAGTGATTTACGACAGATCATGTAGGATATGATAGAGGGAAAGAGACCAGAGTTCAAGCTTTCAGATGATGGTTTGTTATATCATCATGACAGATTGTGTGTACCTTGAGACAGTGATTTAAAAGGAAGGATTCTTGATGAAATGCATGCATCGATGTACGCTATGCATCTAGGTAACACTAAGATGTATAGGAATCTCAATGAGTTGTACTGGTGGTCAGGTATGAAAAAGGATGTAGCTGAGTATGTGTCTAGATGTAGTGTGTGCCAGCAGGTTAAGGCTGAGCATCAGAAACCTGCAGGTACCTTGCAATCTCTTCCTATACGAGAGTGGAAGTGGGAACATATCACAATGGATTTTGTGGTAGGGTTGCCCAGGACACCTAGAGATTGTGACTCGATATGGGTGATTGTGGATAGAATGACTAAGTCTGCTCACTTTCTTCCTGTTATGTCAACCATTGATGTCCCAAAGTTGGCTAAGATATATGCGGATGAGATAGTCAGGCTACATGGTATCCCTGATTCAATTATATCAGATAGAGATCCTAAGTTCACATCCTGGTTTTGGAATCAGTTGCATCGTGCTTGGGGTACAAAGTTGGGGTTTAGTACAACTTTTCAACCGTAGACAGATGGTCAGTCAGAGAGGACCATTCAGACTCTTAAGGACATGTTGAGAGCATGGGTCTTGCATTTCAGTGGAAGTTGGGAAGAACACTTGATCCCTATAGAGTTTGCATACAACAATAGTCACCATTCCAGTCTTGGTATGTCCCTGTATGAAGCTCTGTATGGTAGATAGTGTAGATCACCCATATGTTGGTATGAGGTGGGTGAAAAAGAGATTCTTGGACCAGAGATAGTGGATTTGACTACAGAAAAGATTACAGTGATCATAGAATAGTTGAAAGCCGCACATGACAAGAAGAAGAGTTACGCTGAAAAGAGACATAGACCTCTTGAGTTTGAGGTTGGTGATGAAGTGTATCTGAAAGTTTCACCATGGAAAGGAGTGTTGAGGTTTGGCAAGAGAGGAAAATTGACTCCTAGGTTTATGGGCCCATATCTTGTCATTGACAGGATTGGACTTGCAGCCTACAAGTTGGATTTTCCATCCGAGTTGGCTAATCTACTTGATGTGTTTCATGTATCGATGTTGAAGAAGTGTTACCCTGGTATAGAGAAGATAGTGGACCCAGAACTTGTACAACTCAGATTAGATGTGTCCTATGTGGAAGGACCAGTAAAAATAGTTTATCGGAGGATCAAGAAACTCAAGAATCAAGAGATATCATTAGTGAAAGTTTTATGGATGAACCATAACTTAGAGGAAGCCATGTGGGAGCTTGAGTTAGAAATGCGTAACAAGTTTCCTTTTATCTTTTAGGAATTTTAGGATGAAATTCTTATAAGGGAAAGAGATTGTTATGACCCACTCCATGATTAATCAGTATGTATAATAATTGGTGCATCATCAAGTTGATTAAGTTAAATTAAGTACTTACAAATGCAATTAGTTCTTTGATCTAGTATTACAATCTAATAAGCATGTTTTCGTGCTTTGAGAAGGTAGAGAATTTTGTGCTTGAAGCCTTACAAAAAGAATCATTCGATTTGGACCTTCGAGTCAATAGTTATGACGTTTGTATGTTTCTTTGGGCTTGGATGCAATTTTTCTAGTAATTAGGTATTGCTTTCCCTTTCCCTTTCTTCTGTATCTTCTTCTTCACCCGATCATTTTCACATAACTGCTTAAAGAGGCGCCCAATCTAGCCGATAGGACATCAGTAGGGGGTGAACGGTGGGCGATTTGGGTGCCCTTAGCTCCGATCTACAACGCCCACTCTTCTCTTTTTCTTCCTCCTCCCTTCCTCCCTTTCTTCCTTGCCTAGCAGTAGCCGACTGGCTAGGGCACCGACTAGCAGCAACTGCAGTGACTAGCTGCAACGGTGTAGCCAGGATCTCAATTGGGTGAGAAAGCAACACAAAAACGCCGCCCGACTTCGTCCTTAAGGTCTATGCTTGAATATGTAGCCCCAACAACGAGCAGCGACCCAGCCAGCTTCCCCTTCAACCTGTACGTGAGAAGAACGACTGCTTGTAGCAGCAGGGGCGGTGCCCCATCTGGTCCGAGAAGCAACAACTACAGCCATGGCTTTGTGCCACCTTGGGTGTGAGGTAGCACCAAGGAACGACGTCGTTAGCTCGTCTTTGAGGTCCAAGCACGAAGCAACTTTGAGCGATGCCCAAATCAATAAGTTGTGTGTTGTGCACGTTTGAAACTAGGGCTGTCCCAAGGTAGAAGAAGACCCTACTGATGCTCGGAAACTAGACTCTAGATGCATTTCAAGTTGATTTTGGTCATCTTGGACCACTATGAGTAGAATTTCACTCACTAAGCACGTTTAACTCAAATAATCAGGTTTTTTGGTTGAATCGATGTTATTTGTGGGTAACAACATTTACCCAGGTGTCGAGCAGTGCCAACGCCGCTCAATTTCCCAATTGCATGTTTTATTTATTAACATTACACGACGCTTGTTAGTTGATTAATGAGTGTGATTTAGATTAGTGAAATTTACACGATTGATCGAAACCTAAATTGCTTAGTTAAAGGTTGAAAACAGTAGCACACGACCTGCAACCGGGCAGTTTGGGTATAAACCTAGGCTACATGATTTTAGTAATTCAATTGATGCACGATTACAAAGAAATGATGATGATATGAAAACATTCAAGAAAACCTAGTTGCACGCTCCCTACTATACTTAATGCGAGTACTTTAATAACTATACAAATTGACACGTTTTCCAAAGAAATTATTTGAAATTCTCAATTAATATTAATAACTCATGCGATAATAAGAATTTAACTCTTAATTGAGTTATGTGATGCACAACTCTGATCTTGGGTTGATGTGCATGATTTTTTAGGAATTACAGATAATTTAGAAGTGCTACTGACGATTACTCATATAACGAGTAATTAATTCTTGTTAGTGTGTTATGATGTTCAATTGTATGATTTCAACGTATATGTGCCAAGTTGACATGAATTCTATTTATATAAGAATTTTAGTCTACCTACATGCATAATAATGTTTATTTCTTAGTAAATTACAAGTGTACATGTATTTAGTTTATTTAAGAACTTGAAATCTGCCTGCATGCTTAATATGTCAAATCTCTCACCATTTGCAACGCTTAAATATACTGCTCTGTCAAATTTAGAATGATATTCATGTCGTGTTATAAAGTTCAAGTAAACAGACACGGTACCATAGAGATACCAAAGCCAAGAATAAGTAAGAGAGAGATGCAATGCAGTAAGAGCTTTTCTAGAATAATAAAATAATAGATTTAAGGGCCATGCCATCGTAGAATCCATTTTGAGGTCTGCGCCTTAGGGATGAAATGACCTACCCTAGTGGTGCGTCCAATATACAGGGGTTGGAACGCACCCACAGAGCATGCGGGGAGACGAAGCCCTTGAGGAAGTCTCCTAAGAGAAGATAGGTTACCCAACCTAAACCGGAGATCCCGGTGGTAACCCAGAGGTACCCACAAAGCGTACCAAGATGAGTCCCATAGAGCATCTCAGACTCTATACCTATGTGCTCATGTTAGAGGAGGAGTCTAGTTTATGACACCATAGGAGTGTCGAGGCCAGAGAGCCAAATTTCATGTTGTAGACCAATAGAATAGTCAGACTTAGCTATCCCGGGGTGTCGCCTAAGTCTTGTACGGTGGGATCGTAGTTCGCTACGAGTCTTCATATGTAGAGTACACTGCATATGATCAGGGCATAAGATAAAATATGTTCATATAGGTTCACAAAGTTTCTTATAAGTTAAAGAGTTAAGAAAGATTTGAGTTTAGATTCATATAAGTTGTTCTTTAAATGAAATGTTGATAATCCTTGTTATTTAATTGTAACTATAGATTGCATCAGTTGTTATTTTAATGAGATGTTGATATTTCTTGATATTTAATCTATATTGTTTTAGATCTTCTCAATGTAGTATTTATTGCATATTATTCCAATTAATAATCATAAAATGAGTTATCGGTGATGGGTGGGTGAAATTCTATTCACTGAGCCAGTAGCTCACTAACCTACTGAAACATTTTTCAGGTCAGTGTCAGTATAAGGAAGCTGAAGGATCTTATTGCCTAAGTTCTTAGAAGGTAGTTCGTAGTTAGATAAAGGTCTCTTAGTCCTTTCCCCTCAGTCCTTGGGCATGTGGTGTGGTAGTGAGAGAATGTAATGTAATATGTAGTTTAGATTTCAGTTATCTATTGTGCTTTATATTCTGCATGAAAAATGTAATATGCCTTGTAAATATACTTTATATATCTAGTAATATAAATAGTAGTTTCTTCCACAGTTAGTAAGGTTTCAGTTTATTCTAAGTTAAACGATTTTTCCTTTAAGCAAATTTTAAGTGATTAAGAAAAGAAAAATGTTAAGGGTGTATTTGTATTATGTTGAATCCTCTTGTCATGCCCTAATCTCATAATTAGTGGTAGCTGTGGGATTGGGGTGTGAAAACTAATTTGGTATCAGAGCATAGGTTAAGTACATAGATACTCTAAGTCAAGGTCAGGGGACGATAAGAGACCAATAGGATTAGGACTTAGGTGTCTTCCTTTTAACTACAATTTTCTAACATGAAGTGTTTAGTTATACTATTGCATATATTAGGAAGAGGACGTGGTCATGAGGACCAAGCTGAGAGACACATTAGACCTGACCCTCAGGTGATGGGTTCAGGTGGTGGAGATGATGTGGATGAGGCATCAAGGATGTACATGATGTTTCTTGAGACTAGGGAAAAGTATAAGATGGAGAGGCGATCTTCTACCTCGAGCAGCAAGGAGCTGATGAGATCCTATGAGCTAGTTAAGAAGCTTGGAGGTACTGAGTTCAATGGAACTACAAACCTTGCAATGACAAATGAATGGTTGAGACAGTTAGAGAAAGTGTTCCATTTAATGGAACTATCTGAGGAAAGACAAATTAATCACGTAGTTTATTTGCTTATAGGTGATGCATAACTCTGGTGGTGTGGAGTGGAAGATAAAAGGGGGGACATGGTATTGACCTGGAAGGACTTCGTTGATGAATTCCATCTTAATTACTACCCGCCTACCTTCTTGAGTGAGAAGATAAGACAACTACAGAATATCAGACAAGGAAGTATGACAATTGGTGAATACGAGGCACATTTCACAAGGTTGGTGAATTTCAATCCACAACTTGTTCTTAATGATGTAGAAAAGTGCAAAAGATTTCAAGAAGGATTAAGGTCAGAGATTAGACACACCATTTCAGCCATTAGTCGAAGAGATAGAGAAAACTTTGGGGAATTTGTGGAAGCAGCAAGACGTGTAGAAGAGTCAGTTAATGCTGATAAGAAGTCTGAGAGTAAGAAAAGATCTGGAGACTTTATTAGAAGGGGACAAAGCAGTGGTGGATACAGAGGAGGTGGTGGTTTCTTTTCAAAGATAGGATGAGGACTTGGCTATTTTGGTAGACAAGGTTGTAGTTTTTCATCAAGTTGAGGAAGACCTAATTCTGGAAGATGGAGTACACAGTCTACACGGACACCTCCAACTAGGTCTTCGAGATCTTTAGTGTCAGTGACAGGACCGCAGAGATGTGATGCATCCATGTGTGATATTTGTGGAAGACCACACTCAGGATAGTGTTGGGGAATAGGGTTTGAAGGATGTCATCAATGTGGACAGATGGGACATATCAAGAGGAATTGCCCCAGTTACAACAATCAGCATCACAGGGTTCTCAGCCACAATATTAGAATGTTCTAAGACAGGCTACAGCTGGAGGACCCAGTTCCTCTGTAGCTTCAGGTTCCCGAGGTGGTGCAACACCCAGTGCTAGTGAAGGACAATGAGGAAATCGTAGGAGAGGAAGAGCTTCAGGACGCTTCTTCTCTTTGACACCACAAGAAGGTATTATTTCTTCTCGAGTGATTACAGGAGAAATTCTTTTCTTTAATAGCATTTCAATTACAGTTTTGATAGATCTGGGTGCTACTCACTCGTTTATACAGAGTTCTTTAGCTTGTGAGCTTAACCTATTAACCCAGGAGTTACCAGTTGAGTTGTTGTTGAGGGTTCCGTTAGGCGAACAGACAGTGTTGACAAAGTTTTGTCCCAGATGTTTGTTGACCTTTGTTGGTAACACCATCACGGTTAATCTTATACCTCTAGATGTTAACTCTTTTCAAGTTATCTTGGGTATGGATTCTATAGAGACGTATTGAGTTCAACTTGAATGTTGGAAGAAGGAGGCTATCTTTCAACAGGGTGGATTTTCTTGTGTCTTTACTGGATACAAGAAAGTTTTTTCTACATGTATCATATCAGCCGCTGTAGCTGATAAGATGTTGCAAAAAGGTTGTGAGGTGTTCTTGGCAGATATAGTAGATACTAGAGCTGAGAAGAGCACGGTCAGCCTATGGGATGTGCCAGTGGTATGTAAGTTCCTAGATGTTTTCCTAGATGAGTTGCCAAGTCTACCTCTAGAAAGATAGATAGACTTTGAGATCCAGGTGTTTCCAGGTAGTCAACCTATAACACTACTACCCTACAGAATGGCACCTGCAGAGTTGAAGGAACTCAAGATTCAGTTACAACAATTACTGGATAAGGGCTTCATTCGACCTAGTTCTTTGCCATGGGGATCTCTAGTCTTTTTTGTGAAAAAGAAAGATGGTACTATGAGGTTATGTATAGACTACAGACAGTTGAATAAGATCACCATCAATAATAAGTATATGTTGCCAAGGATAGATGATTTGTTTGATCAATTGTGTGGAGTGATGATCTTTTCTAAGATAGACTTGAGATCTAGATATCATCAGTTGAGGATAAATGTAACGACCCCGCCTCCCGATAACCCCCAATTAAGGGAGACCGAAAGGTCGGTGCTGTTATCCAATTAACATGATCAAAGGTTCGACAAATAATCAATAACAATTATGAAATTCTACTAACTAACTGGAATTTGGTATAAAATTAAAACTTTATTTACCTTTGAAAACCTTGGGAATCTATCTATCCAAGCTTGAATCCACTCTAACTAATCCTCCTTGCACTTTATGTTTTACTTTCACAATGTGTCACTTTACTGTTTGTTCTTTCAATTGTTGTTCCTAAAATGCCGACAAACAAAATGTCGGTCAGTATATCGAAATATACTGGTATGTGGGAACAACCAAAATCTTGCAAATATGGCTAACAATTTAATAATCACAATCAAATTAATTAACAAGCCAAATTACACTTTTCAGTATGACATTCTCCACCACTTTTGCCCTAACCCTGGCATACCCACCTTAGGGTGCCCTTTGCCAATGACTTAAGGCCACCTTCTCAATCCCGAGCTTGGTGCCTGGGGGTCACCACTCAAGGTGCCCACTAGTCATGCAATATCATAGGCCACCTTCTCAATCCCGAGCTTGGTGCCTGGGGGTCACCACTCAAGGGGTTCATTGGTCTACCCATCTGGGCCTGACCTTGGCATCATCCATCAGGGTGGCATATAGGTGTGAGATACATACTACTATCTTCAATGTGATAATCATAGTGACTTTATGATTTGCAAATATGAACATCCAACAGATAGTTTGCATCCAATACGAGGAAACCTTCGGAAAACCCTTGGCAAAACTAATGCGATTAACCATAATTAACCACATACCTGATCCAGAGCAACTTGATTGTCCAAGAAATAAGGATAAAGAATCAATCAACAAGCAATCAACAATATCCTGAAATTAATGCATATGATCCAAGTGTTATAGTTTATCTAGAACATTCTAAAGCTAGACTTGGATTCCACCTTAGGCTTTCTATACCACATTAGGGTTTTTGTCTCCATAACACTTTTATCATATTAAATGCTCTCTTAGTTCATAAACCCTAATTTCAACATCATAAGCCCAATTAAAGTCGATTATTTCTCTTTTTATACCAAAACTACCTTCTTTATCCTTTTAAGTTATTTCAAGGTCATTAGACTCAATTATCACCTTTAGTTTCTCTCGGATTAACAACTCATAATTCATTATGATCTAATTCACCTATGAACTCCATTTATGATTAATTCTAACTTTATCCTTTTGAAATCCCTAATCGTCATATTAAGGGTATCTATCCATGATTAGGAACTTTTTATATTTAAAATATCTTAGAACCATCATTTAACGACATATTATCATATTTTTCGAATTAAATATGACCTTATCCTCTTTTACCCTAAATTAGGGTATCTAAGTGCTTAATCATGGATAGATACCCTTAATATGACGATTAGGGTTTTCAAAAGGATAAAGTTAGAATTAATGATAAATGGAGTTCATAGATGAATTAGATCATAATGAATTATGAGTTGTTAATCTGAAAGAAACTAAAGGTGATAATTGAGTCTAATGACCTTGAAATAACTTAAAAGGATAAAGAAGGTAGTTTTGGTATAAAAAGAGAAATAATTGACTTTAATTGGGCTTATGATGTTGAAATTAGGGTTTATGAACTAAGAGAGCATTTAATATGATAAAAGCGTTTTGGAGACAAAAACCCTAATAAAACCCTAATGTGGTCTAGAAAGCCTAAGGCGGAATCCAAGTCTAGCTTTAGAATGTTCTGGATAAACTATAACACTTGGATCGTATGCATTAATTTCAGGATATTGTTGATTGCTTGTTGATTGATTCTTTATCCTTATTGCTTGGACAATCAAGTTGCTCTGGATTAGGTATGTGGTTAATTATGGTTAATCACATTAGTTTTCCCGAGGGTTTGCCGAAGGTTTCCTCGTATTGAATGCAAACTATATGTTGGATGTTCATATTTGCAAATCATAAAGTCACTATGATTATCACATTAAAGATAGTAGTATGTATTCTCGCACCTATATGCCGCCCTGATGGATGATGCCAAGGTCAGGCCCAGATGGGTAGACCAATGGACCCCTTGAGTGGTGACCCCCAGGCACCAAGCTCGCGATTGAGAAGGTGGCCTATGATATTGCATGACTAGTGGGCACCTTGAGTGGTGACCCCCAGGAACCAAGCTCAGGATTGAGAAGGTGGCCTTAAGTCATTGGCAAAGGGCACCCTAAGGTGGGTATGCTAGGGTTAGGGAAAAAGTGGTGGAGAATGTCATACTGGAAAGTGTAATTTGGCTTGTTAATTAATTTGATTGTGATTATTAAATTGTTAGCCATATTTGCAAGATTTTGGTTGTTCCCACATACCAGTATATTTCGATATACTGACCGACGTTTTGTTTGTCGGCGTTTTAGGAACAACAATTGAAAGAACAAACAGTAAAGTGACACATTGTGAAAGTAAAACATGAATTGCAAGGAGGATTAGTTAGAGTGGATTGAAGCTTGGATAGATAGATTCCCAAGGTTTTCAAAGGTAAGTAAAGTTTTAATTTTATACCAAATTCCAGTTAGTTAGTAGAATTTCATAATTGTTATTGATTATTTGTAGAACCTTTGATCCTGTTAATTGGATAACAGCACCGACCTTTCAGTCTCCCTTAATTGGGGGTTATCGGGAGGCGGGGTCGTTACAATTGGTATCAGAGCCAATTCCCCTCTAGTAGGTGGGGCCCACATGGGCATGTGGCATGCTAGTCTTGAGCCGTACGGTCCAGGCATGTAGGAAAGGGCTATCCATGGTGATGTAGCCACCCTTGCGCTGGTATTCCGTGATCGGGAGCTGGGTGTCCATGGGCCATGTTGGGTATGCACTGAAATGGTGAAATATTATGAGGCCACATAGTTGAGCCTTGACGAGGACGTCAAGAGTCTAAGTGGGGGAGATTGTAACATCCCAGGATTTGAGGCCTCTGATATAATGATCTTAAAAGGAATTATTGGACTACTCATATCACCAAGGTGCACCTCCTTTTCTGGGAGCCCATCACTAAAGAACACCACAGTTAAGCGTGCTTGGTTTGGAGTAGTACTAGGATGGGTGACCAGTCGGGAAGTTGATCCTGGCTTGCGCGTCAGTGTGGACAGTGTGCACAGTTAAGGCTAGTGGTGGTCTATGAGGCCAGTCGTCATTCCTGAAACTCTACTAGATCCTTGGGCATTGGGCCCGAGCGTTTACAATAAAGGCTTCAGATATTCCTAAGTCGGCTTTCAAAACAAGATATGGGCATTATGAGTTTTTGGTCATATCATTTGGACTGACTAATGCCCCAACAACCTTCATGGATATGATGAACCAAATTTTCAAGCCTTTCTTGGATCATATCATAGTGGTTTTCATAGATGAAATTTTGATTTATTCCACAGATGATGAGCAGCATGAGCAGCATATGAGGATAGCATTACAGTTGTTGAGACAACACTAGCTATATGCTAAGTTCAGTAAGTGTGAGTTTTGGTTAGCTGAGGTGTCTTTTCTTGGATATGTCATCTCCAGAGATGGAGTAAGTGTTGACCCTAAGAAAGTCAAGTATGTTCTACAGTGGGAGAAGCCTAAGAGTCCTACAGAGATCAACAACTTCTTAGGATTGGCAAGTTACTACAGGAGGTTCATCTAGAACTTCAGTGTTGTAGCGTCACCTCTAACATGCTTAATAAGAACGAATGCACTGTTTGTCTGGTCACACAACTTTCAGAAGAGTTTTCAGATCTTAAAGAAGAGGTTGACTATAACACCAGTGTTGATCCTACACGAGGCATATAAAGGTTACATAGTGTTTTGTGATGCTTCAAGGAGAGGTTTAGGTTGTGTGGTGATGCAAGAAGGCAAAGTAGTAGCTTATGCATCTAGACAACTTAAGAAAAATGAGGAGAATTACCTGACACATGATCTAGAGTTAGCTTCTATAGTTCATGCTCTTAAGACATGGCGTCACTATCTTTATGGTGAGGTGTTTACGGATCATAAGAGCTTGAAATATATTTTCACCCAGAAGGATCTGAATCTTAGACAGCAGATATGGTTAGAATTGATAAAGGATTATGACGTGATGATAGATTATCATCCTGGTAAGGCAAAAATGGTAGCATATGACCTCAGCAGGAAGTCAAGTTCAACAGTAGATGTATTCTCTATGGAATGTTTCAAGGGAGACCTGCTAGTAAGATGCAGAAGTTGAACTTAGATTTAGGGGTGATAGAGCAGAGTGGTTTGATTACAAAAATGCAAGTCAAGCCTACTTTTTATGATCAGATCAAGGAACTTCAGTAGAGTGACAGTGAGTTATGACAGATGATGCATGATATGACAAAGGGAAAGAGACTATAGTTTAGGTTTTCAGATGATGGTTTGTTATATCAGCATGATTGGTTGTGTGTACTTGGAGATGGTGATTTGAAAGGAAGGATTCTTGAGGAAGCACATGCATCCATGTACACTATGCATCCAGGTAACACTAAGATGTATAGGAATCTCAAGGAGTTGTACTGGTGGTCAGGTATGAAAAAGGATGTAGCTGAGTATGTGGCTAGATGTAGTGTGTTCCAGTAGGTTAAGGCTGAGCACCAGAAACCTGCAGGTACCTTGCAATCTCTTCCTATACCAGAGTGGAAGTGGGAACATATCATAATGGATTTTGTGGTAGGGTTGCCCAGGACACCTAGAGGTTGTGACTCGATATGGGTGATTGTGAATAGACTGACTAAGTCTGCTCACATTCTTCCTATTAAGTCAACCTTTGATGTCCCAAAGTTGGCTAAGATATATGTGGATGAGATAGGCAGGCTACATGGTATCCCAATTTCAATTATATCAGATAGAGATCCTATGTTCACATCTAGGTTTTGGAATCAGTTGCATCATGCTTTGGGCACAAAGTTAAGGTTTAGTACAACTTTTCACCCGTAGATGGATGGTCAGTCAGAGAGGACCATTCAGACTCTTGAGGACATGATGAGAGTATGTGTCTAGCATTTCAGTGCAAGTTGGTAAGAACACTGGAGCCCTATAGAGTTTGCATACAACAATAGTCATCATTCTAGTCCTGGTATGGCCCCGTATGAAGCTCTGTATGGCAGAAAGTGTAGATCACCAATATGTTGGTACGAGGTGGGTGAAATAGAGATTCTTGGACCAGAGATAGTTGATTTGACTACAGAAAAGATTACAGTGATCAGAGAATAGTTGAAAGTTGCACTGGACAGGCAGAAGAGTTATGCTGAGAAGAGACATAGACCTCTTGAGTTTGAGGTTGGTGATGAAGTGTATCTGAAAGTTTCACCATGGAAAGGAGTGTTGAGGTTCGGCAAGAGAGGCAAACTGACTCGTAGGTTTATGGGCCCATATCCTGTCATTGAGATGATTGGACCTGTAGCCTACAGGTTGGATTTGCCATCCGAGTTGGCTAATCTACATGATGTGTTTCATGTATCAATGTTGAAGAAGTGTTACCCTGGTACAGAGAAAATAGTGGACCTAGAACCTATACAACTCAGATCAGATGTGTCCTATGTGGAAGGACCAGTACAAATAGTTGATCGCGGGATCAAGAAACTCAAGAATCGAGAGATACAATTAGTGAAAGTTTTATGGAGGAACCATAACTTAGAGGAAGCCATGTGAGAGCTTGAGTTAGAAATGCGTAACACGTTTCCTTTTATCTTTTACGAATTTTAGGAAAAAATTCTTATAAGGGAGGGAGATTGTTATGACCCATTCCATGATTAATCAATAAGTATAATAATTAGTGCATGATCAAGTTGCTTACATAAATTAAGTAATCACATATGCAATTAGGTCTTTGATCTAGTGTTACAATCTAATTAGCATGTTTTCATGCCTTGAGAAGGTAGATAATTTTGTGCTTGAAGCCTTGCAAAAAGAATCATTCGATTTGGAGCTTCGAGTCAATAGTTATGACATTTTTATGTTTCTTTGGCTTGGATGCAATTTTTCTAGTAATTAGCTATTTCTTTCCATTTCCCTTTCTTCCTTATCTTCTTCTTCACCTGATCATTTTCACAGAACCGCTTAAAGCGACACCCAATCTAGCTGATAAAACAACAGTAGGGGGGGTGAACTGTGGGCAATTTGGGCGCCCTTAGCTCCAATTTGTAGTGCCCACTCTTCTCTTCTTCTTCCTCCTCCCTTCCTCCCTTTCTTCCTTGCCCAGTAGCAGTCGACCAGCTAGGGCGCCGGCCAGTAGCAGCTACAACAGCCAGCTACAATGGCATAGCCAGGAGCCCGATCGGGCGAGCAAGTAGCACGAAAACACCGCCCCGACTTCGTCCATAAGGTCTATGCTTGAATCCACAACCCTAGCTACGAGCAGTGACCTAGCCCGCTTCCCGTTCAACCTATATGTGAGAAGAATGATTTCTTGTAGAAGCAGGGGCAACACCCCATCTAGTCTGAGCAGCAACAACTGTATCCATGGCTTTGTGCCAACTTGGGTGTGAGGCAGCACCAAGGAACGACATTGTTAGCTCGTCTTTGAGGTCCAAGCACAAAGCAACGTTGAGCGACGCCCAAATCAAGAAGTTGTGTGTTGTGCACGTCTAAAACCAGGGTTGTCCCAAGATAGAAGAAGACCCTTCTGACGCCCGGAAACTGACCTCTAGATGCATTTCAAGTTGATTTCTATCATCTTGGACCACTGTGGGTAGAATTTCACTCGCTAAGAACGTTTAACTCAAATAATTAGGTGTTTTTGGTTGAATCGATGTTATTTTTGAGTAACAATGTTTACCCAGGTGTTGGGCAGTGCCAGCGCCGCTCGATTTCCAAATTGCACATTTTATTTATTAATGTTGCACAATGCTAGTTACTTGATTTAGATTAGTGAAATTTACACGATTGATCAAAAAATAAATTGCTTAGTTAAAAGTTGAAAACAGTAGCACATGACCAGTAATTGGACAGTTTGGGTATAAACCCAGGCTGCATGATTTTAGTAATTCAATTGATGCATGATTACAAAGAAATGACGATGACATTAAAACGTTCAAGAAAACCTAGTTGCACGCTCCCTACTATACTTAATGCAAGTAGTTTAATAACTATAAAAATTGACACATTTTTGAAAGAATTTTTTTGAAATTCTCAATTAATATTAATAACTCATGCCATAATAAGTAATTTAACTCTTAATTGAGTTATGTGATGCACAACTCTGATCCTGGGTTGATGTGCATGATTTTTGAGGAATTACAGATAATTTACAAGTGCTACTGATGATTACTCATATATCGAGTAATTAACTCTTGTTAGTGCATTACGATGTTCAATTGTATGATTTCAGCGTATATGTGCCAAGTTGACATGAATTCTATTTATTTAAGAATTTTGTCTGCCTGCATGCATAATAATGTTGATTTCTCAGTAAATGACAAGTGGACATGTATTTAGTTTATTTAAGAACTTGAAATCTGCCTGCATGCTTAATATGTTGAATCTCTCAGAATTTGCAAAGCTTGAATATAATACTCTGTCAAATTTAGAATGATATTCATGTCGTGTTGTAAAGTTCAAGTAAATAGACATGGTACCATAGAGATACCAAAGCCAAGAATAAGTAAGAGAGAGATGCAATGTAGTAAGAGCTTTTCTAGAATAATAAAATAATAGATTTAAGGGCCCTGACACCGTAGAATCCCTATGAGAGGTCTGTGCATTTGGGATGAAATGACCTACCCTGGCGGTGCGTCCAGTATACGGGGGTCGAAACGCACCCATAGAGCGTGCGGGGAGACGAAGACCTTGAGGAAGTCTCCTAAGAGAAGATAGGTTACCCAACATGAACTGGAGAGCCCAGTGGTAACCCAGAGGTACCCACACAGCGTACCAAGATGAGGCCCATAGAGTGTCTCATACTCTACACTTGTGTGCTCAGGTTAGAGGAGAAGTCCAGTTTACGACACTATAGGAGTGTCGAGGCCAGAGTGCCAGTTTTCCAGTTGTAGACCAGGAGAGTAGTCAGACTTAGCTATCCCTGGGGTGTCAGCTAAGTCTTGTACGGCGGGATCATAGTTCGCTATGAGTCTTCATATCTAGAGCACACTACATATGATCAGGGCATAAGATAAAATATGTTCATATAGGTTCACAAATTTTCTTATAAGTTAAAGAGTTAAGAAAGATTTGAGTTTAGATTTGTATCAGTTGTTCTTTAAATGAAATGTTGATAATCCCTATTATTCCATTGTAACTATAGCTTGCAGCAATTGTTATTTTAATAAGATGTTGATATTTCCTAATATTTAAACTCTATTGTTTTATATCTTCTCAATGTAGTATTTCTTGCATATTATTCAAATTAATAATCATAAAATGAGTTATCTGCGATGGTTGGGTGAAATTCTATTCACTGAGCCAATAGCTCACCAACCTACTGAAACATTTTTCAGGTCAGCGTCAGCACAAGAAAGCTGAAGAATTGTATCACCCAAGTTCTTAGAAGGTAGTTCGTAGTTAGATTGAGGTCTCTTAGTCCTTTCCCCTCAGTCCTTGGGCATGTGGTGTGGTAGTGAGAGAATGTAATGTAATATGTAGTTTAGATATAAGTTATCTGTTGTGCTTTATATTCCGTATGAAAAATGTAATATGACGTGTAAATCTTCTTTATCTATCTAGTAATGTAAATAGTAGTTCCTTCCACAGTTAGTAAGGTTTCAGTTTATTCTAAGTTAAAAGATTTTTCCTTTAAGAAAATTTTAAGTGATTAAGAAAAGAAAAAAAGTTAAGGGTGTATTTGTATTACGTTGAATCCTCTTGTCATGCCCTAATCTCATGATTAGTGGTAATTGTGGGATCGGGGAGTGACACTTTCTCTCTCCTAATTTCACCTTTTAAGCAAACTTTCTCCAAATTGGATGAAAATTAACCCAAAGGCTATATTTATCATGTAGATTACGAATCCAAGAATATTTTTTCTTTTGGAGTCATTTATTATTGTATTTTATATTTTGGGGAAAACTTAGATCTTCTCTCTCCAAAAAGAATTAAATTAACTATTATTACGTGAATAATGTGAAACTTGACTCCCAAGGCAATTGGGACCTAAGGAACACAATTTTTAACTTAGATTTAACATTTAGGATTTATTTTAATGAGATATGTAATATAGCCTATTAGTAGCCAATTATCTTAATTACTTATTCAATTAGGTTCTTTAGGGTGATTTTACATGCAGCAACTCACATTGGTCATTCTAAACCTTTTTCAAGTGTAACCTCAAACCATGTTTGGTCAAACCCAAAAGGTCAAAATTCTAGGGTAGGGTCCAAGATCTGGTATGTTACAATTTCATTGATGGTGGATGTATAATATCAATTCAATAATTCTATTATATGCCCATGGATGTCATATTGTAACTGTAATGGTAGCAATGCTTGATCTACATAGTTTCTAGCTTAATTCTTCTTAGGTCCTAAAGTAGAGATCTATATCTCTTTCATCTTCCCAAGATCCTCTATAAAGAGGTTATTTCCCTTTCCAACTTACCCCTCTCCATATCTTGAGTGATGAATACTTGGACCTAAGCTTGGCTTTAGAATACTTTTTAACCATGCTTTAGTCTATGGATTCACTCTGATGATCATTATCATAGGTTTTGTCCTTTCTTCATTCATTCTTTGGCATCAACATGCCAAGCAATTTAGACAGTGGTTTGGCCAATTTTCTCAACATTTGATAAAGTGGATATATGATTCACATAATGATTTGTAGAATCATATGTTTGGTCAACTCTTGACCTATAAGAAATCATAGTTAATCTATATGCACGATCATATTGAGCATATGAGATTATACTTGATCTCCATCTGTATGATTATACTCAAACATTGCATTTAAGACATTATACCTTTCATGCTTTACATGATTCTTAAGATGAATAACCATCTCAAGAATGTCCACGCTTCAAGCTATTTATGCAACTCATAGTTCATATAGCTCAGCATAAGGTTCTTGATATCTTAAGCATCATTGGCATACTTCAAGTAAGCATCCAATTTTAGCCTTAGGCACATTTGGAGTGGTTCTAATGGCTCTAGTCTTTCAAGGACTTTAGAGTTTACACTCACTATTGAGAACACTTCTCAAAAGTCTCAAACCAGATTTGAAGTTTATCCTATTTATGAACTGATCGCAATGATAATGTATTTGTGTTTGTCATTTGGATTCAACAAAAGAATTGTACAACTTTCAAAACAATTTTTGATTTGTTTGTTTTGATAAATTTGACGATATTAATTAGTCCTTTACACAACAAAAAATTTGGCCTTTGTTGAAGAACATTTGTGAGGAACCAAAAATCTTGAATAATGATGTCGATTTGTGAGGGCTCATCCTTCAAATATGGGACCAAATCCCTCAATCGTGTTTTTAACATCCTTAGACCTTTTATGTGAACACTAATCCGTCAAAAATACATTACTCACTAATCACTCCGTGAAAAATGCCATGTCAAATGTTTCCCTCCATCTCATAACCCTTCCCTCCATTCTAAAACACAATATTTGTAAATCAAAATAAAAAAATAAAAAACCCTTCTTCCATGTGAGAACCGATTCGTCACTCTGTGCTTCCCCCTCTCACGGTGTGCACGTCCGACCGGTCCTCCCCTCTCAGTGCCGATCCTCCCCTCTCCGCCCTCCATTTCTCTACGTGCAAGCCCTCAGACAACACTCCGACGCCCTCACAAGCTCGTTGCTATGTGCTTCAAGAGAGCTACCGCTGAGAGATATGCTACGGCCGGTTGAACCTGCATTACTGGCGCCTGTTGCTTCTGCCAAGGGTTTGTCCTTGGGCTTCCATCTATCTCCTTCGACAACATTCTCCTCTACTTGGATGGAACCTTTGCAAGATCACTGTCACCCCAACAAGTCCGATCGATCGGATCATAGGCTTCCACCCGGTAAGCTTAGTTTTTCCATTGATGTCCCCAATCTATTCAATAGGACCCTGCATACTTCTGCCTGTCAGTTAGAATATCAATGGCAGGTTCTTCTATGGAATCGACATCATACCTTGTTTTCCTAAATAAGTCTGCATCTCCCAGTATTTTTTAGCAAACCATAGAGAAGAAAGGAGGAATGGAGTCTCCCTGTGTGAGATTTCTAGACTTGCTTCTAGTGAAGCACAAACCTGCTTCTAGAGGCAATTGGATGTGTCCGGGAAGCATCCATGTCCGAAACGTATCTGACATGGACACTGGGGTTATATAGAAGTGTATGTGCTTCCTAGCTCCTCAGACAACGAGTGCCAGTTGAGAAAAGGCTTCAATGTTACCAATGACAATAGAGGTCGAGGTCACATGTGACATGGAAGATTGGAATAATGATTTTTAATGATCAATCTATCTGTGAGCATGGGTTGGTGTCCTCTTCTCAGTGAAGATGTGGTAAACATTGATTCTCCCATTGATCTTCCCCTCGATGGTCTGTTTGTAGTAGAAGGCAGTCAATACTAGATCCTCTCAACTAGATCGATAACAAGTGTCTTGACCTCTGGGCATCGTGTGCAAACAAATGAATGTCAAACTCATCCATTTTAGTGATGAAATACTTGTTATGAACCATGTGCATTTATCAATGGAGCTCAGACAGGAAATCAAAATGCAAAAAATACGGGTTTGCATGTAGTGTGGGGGGGAGAAATCCAAAAAAATTGATTTGAGGCATGACTATTATTCTACAATGCCACAGTCATATGAGCGTGTGTGTATGTGTTGGGGGGTGGGGGCTAGCAGCCATGATAACTCATTTTGTCCCATTCATTAGGGGTTATGCATGTTGGGCATAGTAGAGGGGCATAGGACACCCCTAGGGTGTTTTTCTCAAGGCCCAAGATCCTTCTTAGCCAGCTGCAAAGAAGCATACCAAGGATTGCTCGTCCTCTAGCCATAATGGTGGGCAAAGATTCATCGCATCACCTCCCCTAGGGTCTTGTTGTATTTGTTTCCCCCTTGGTAGGATGTTTCAGCCTTAGGGCCAAGGGGAGGGGTTGAGATCTAACAACATTGGAGAAGGGAATTTGCAACCCCTGTCAACCACAATGATGCTGCATGGGTTCATCATAGCATCGATGGCATGATGAAGGAAGAACAACAACAAAATGTAGCGGGAAGAGGAAGAAAGCAAAGGAAGAAAAGGGATGTCTACTGTGGTGTAGAGGATAGAGGGGTAAGTGCGAATCATGGAGAAAAAGTATGTTAGAGGGGAGAGGAACAACGTACAATGGGTGGACAATGACAATACGAGGCAACACTTTTTTTATAATAAAATTACACAACCTGGGAATCATCACTTATGAGTGATTGAAATGATTCCTAGACATAGGGCTTACGCTTTCTCATCTGATATCAACTAATGGGAAATCGGTTCTGGAATAATCACATTAGATAATCAATCTACATGGAGAAACTACTCTGATCATATTTATAATAAGCCGACTATAACCCTAATGATGCAATAATTGTGACTAATTGCCTAACTAAATACCAAATCACATAATAAGGTCCAAATAAAATAAAAAAACTTGGAATTTACAATTTAGTTTGTAAACTGCTAATGTCCTACAATCATATAAAACTCTTAAACTAACTAAATAGCTACTATGCAGTTTCCTCGGGTTTCATGGAGGGTGACAAGCCTTACAATGAGCTAAGAACAACCATCACCACTAGAACCACTACAATGAATTACTCCCAGGTACATGCTTAGCTATAGACGAGTAGGCACGATGATTTGTCTGGCTTCCTATGTTGGAATTGAAGACATGATGCATGTAATGTATTCATTAGGTAATGTTAAAAGGACACTACTGGTCTCTAGCGGTGCCTTGTCAGTAAATTCAATTGCAACCAACTCACAGATTTTAATTTCATGCTTTATTAGACGTTGATGATGTAACTGGTGCATGAATATGTATATTCGTAGAAATTAAATCAGATAATGTGTGGGTTTATACATGTTAATGCAATAAGTAATTGGTTCTAAATATATGCCCTTATTCATAAACATATAATGATGTGATTCGTCATTGTACAATGAAATGACTATCAATCACTGTGTAGTGGCTCTCTCTCATGTATCCATTTGTACATAATTCATTTACTATTTGCCCTTATTAGTTACTAGTGATTCATCATTAAACAGTTAATCAACAATAAATCGCTATGAATTATTTCATTATTGAACAGTTAGTTAACTCTCAAGCACTATGCAGTAGTTCTTCTGCCTGCCTGCCTGCTGATTCTTGAATATTGCCAAGCATGTCGGAGTCACTGACCTCTCGAAACTCGGAAGTGGTTGCTTCAGTGTCAAGTGGATTACAACAACCCAGTGCAAGCATTTCTACTGGACGATTTCCTTCAAGCAATATCTCTACTGCTATTTCTCAAGTCTAGCTTGTGAACTAGTCTTTGTGAACTAAGTTATGTGTGAATGTGATCTTTAATATATTACAGTGATTCTCTTCCTGCTAACTGACGCTGATTTTCTTATTTCTCACTGTTGGTATGCAGATTTCTCATGGTCATTCCTCTCTTAGCAACAAAGGGGTCAATTCAGTAGTTGTTCCTGGATACAGTAGGGGTATGAACGGAGTGGGTGGTTCCATCTCTGGAATTAATCCAAACACTGGACCTATCAGTAATCATAATTCAATAACTAGGTTAGGTGTGTCTCCCATTCTGGGAAATGGTGGTTCTCGAATAACTTCTTCAATGGGAAATATTGTTGGAGGAAACATGACAAGGAACATAAGTTCTGGTGGCTTAAATGTTCCTGGTCTTCGTTCACACATGAATTTGACAGGAAATGCTGCATCTAATAGTATTAATGTACAGGGCAATAGGCTAAAAACTAGTGTGCTTCAGCAAGGTAATCTTCTACATCACGTAAGACTCATTATGTTTTTTCTATATTGCTACACTTAGTTTTCTACCATCTATAATTTTTATGTGTTTTCCCTTTATGTTACTTTAATTTATAAAAGAAGCATTTTTGATAAGGAAGGAAATGATTATTTCTCAGTTAAATACAGTTAATCTCATTCAACTTGTGTTTATATTAGATATTAGTCTACCTAGCAATTAAATGACATCTGAGGATTCTATCCTCAACAATCCTTTTTTTTGATGCAGTAAGCATTTGTTTCAATATTAACAGGCCTTACAATATTTTTATATTATTTCTATACTCTTCTTCACTTACATTTTTCTTAGCATCTATGATCTATTTTGTCATCATTTAACACATCTTTTAACTGTCCGACACACTTGTCTTATAGGAAATGTAACTAAATTTCATTGAAACTCTATTAACTATCTTGTCTTCTAGAAATTAATGCAATCCGAGATTTATGTATCATCTATAGCAATCAATAATGATTCATGTACATAATACATATATGTTTTAATTTTATAAATGATGGTAATAAATAGGAGAGAATATACACTTTTTGGATCATGCTTTCTTTCTATAACTTATTTTGATATTGTATCATTGCAAGCATAGTGACAACTTTGGGATTCAGCAATTTTTCGTCGGGCTGGAAAAAATCGGAATTTCGGAAAAATCGAGAAAAGTCATGAAAAAATTGATAAATTTTGGTCAAAGTTTGGTCAACTAGTCAAGTACCTCAGGCTTCCGACTAGGCTCCTGTATTCAATAGGGTCTACAGCTTCACCTTCGCCTTCCTTTTTTAACTTGAGTTTTGGCTCCATGGGAAGTTTGTTCAGATTGCAATCTCCCATTCCTACATGTTCAAGTATTTTTCTGGCATAGACTGATTGCTTTAGAGATATGTAATCTTCCTTCTATTCCACTTCGATTCCGAGATAGTTTGAAAGGGATCCCAAGTCAGTCATATCGAACTCCAACTTCATTTGATCTTTGAATGTGTTTATTTCATCACTACTTGCCCCACTGACGATCACATCATCAACATAGATCCAGACAAGAAGTGTCCCCTCTGCAGAGCTTCGAGTGTGTACAACCTGCTCCTGTGCACACTTTCTGAACCCAAGCTTCTTGATGCTCTTATCTAACTTGATATTCCAGGCCCTAGGTGTTTGACGTAATCCATACAAGGCCTTCTTGAGTTGAAGAACCTTGTGCTCCTGTGTCGCAACCTTAAACCCCTTAGGTTGAGAGATATAGACTTCTTCTTCCAGATTGCCATTAAGGAAAGTTGTTTTGACATCAAGGTGATGTACCTTCCACCAGTGGTGTGCTAAAAGAGCAAGTATCTGTCGCACAATTTCCATCCTTACTACTGGAGCAAAAACTTCATTGAAATCTACTCTGTGTTGTTGCATGTATCCTTTCACCATGAGTCTCGCTTTGTGTTTGATCGATTCATCCAATTCTCTGAACTTTCCTCGTAGCCTTGTCATATGATTGCTCACTCTGTTATCCAGATACCACAGATCTGACGACATGCCTCTCCCTGTGTTGTTGTATCGATTTGGTATGATATTGTCCTCGTTTAGCAGGATCATGTTGAGCTCCTACACGTCATGCTTTTCCAGTAATAGGGATGGTTCCTCGTTAGGTACTTGAGCCAGATTGGCTTCTTCCTTCCGCTGCTTCACTTGGCACTCAGAAGCATAGTGACCAAGGTTATTGCAGTGAAAGCACCTTACATTGCTCTTGTTGTGATTGGTGTCGCGATTTCCTTCTGAAACTTGTCATGTGATGTTCCCTTCACCACGACCTCCTCTACCACACCCTCGACCTCATCCTCGACCTCGCTGGCCTCCCCGTCCTCGTCCGCGATCACTATGATAGGTATTATCACTGCCTTGTGATGTCTATATCTCTGATCTGGTGTCCTTCTTCATCAGTAGAACTTGTTCATGCCTCCCGTCATAATCCCGATAGCGCTCTTTGTGAGCCTTGAGATCCCCGATGACCTCGTCTATCTGCATCATCAATTTACTTGTGAATTCATTGACACCTTGCGCATCACCCATCTGGAGTTTTTCAAACTCCCATCTGAGAGTATAGAGAGTCTGGTTAATTTAGTTATATAAGTTATTTGAGTCTAATAGTATATGGGACAAAGTGTGTCTTGGCCCATTAGGGTTTAGTCTAAAGTATGTATGCTTCCACCTTCTCATATATAAAGGAGGGGGATTCCTCTTATCAAAGATATCACTTAGCCATCTTTTATTCTTTGACAAGATAGACTACCAATTAGGAAAAAACATTTCATTATATTGTTTTCCAATGCAGACTGAAGATTGAGAAAATTCTCAAAACTCGAGTCTTGAGCCTCGAGCTAGGCTCGCGTGGCACCCTTGTGCGTGCATATGATGTCCATATCCTTCTCTGATCCTTGTGAACAACCGTGCACTTGCGTTCTCATATAAGGGTTGGCACCGACTACGAGGTTGGCAACTTGGGACTAAAGTCCCCCTTTCCAAACTCCACAATTAACACTATATTGGATGTCATATGGATTTCACATTTAGATCCACTAGATAGCCTGAATCTACCATGATATCCATCTAATATTAAGAAACAAAGCAATCCAAGCAAAAAAAATGAAACCAAAGCTTAAAACACAATCTAAATACACAAATATTGTATCTTATGCATCCATGTCTATCTATACACGCATTTATATGCATGGATGTGTCTACCTCTGATCTCACTCGGGTACAAGGAATGGAATTTTGGCACATTGGCATTATTCAGATACAAATACCAACATCCATGCTATCAAGTAGCTATATAGGTGTGGATATTGATAAATACAAATATTAATATTTTGATAGGTCTCCTACCAAATATTGCCAAATTTCAATGATCTTGGTGAAAAATGGCTACTTGTGGGTGGTATTTACTACTTAGTTGCATAATTGCAGCATACAACCATAATATACTGATCTTCGCAACTGTGGTCTGCTATAGATGTTTGAGAGGATATTAGGAGGAGGAAGGAGGATTCAGCCATTGGAACTTAAACTGACCTAATCTAGGGTGACCGTTAATATTTTATACCATTCACTCTCATGTGAACCCCTGTTTCCAACTTGAAATTTCATTTTTAAAAGAAACAGAGTTCAAATGACAACCACCACCCCCATCCAAACTCGTAGATCTACTTCTTGCTCTAGATCTACATACCAATTCTTATCTAACCATCGGTCTACAACTCTTATCTCTTATATCTATATTGTAGACAAAAAGTCTACTAATGTACTAAATTAAGTACTAGTGCTATCAAGTTCTTTGCAATTTGTTGTATACATAAGCTAATTACTTACTTATATTCTAATTATATATAATATGATCCATAGAAGAGTTGAGTTGAAAGTAAGGATTAATATAGCCCATTCAACATGGTTGGGAATGAGGCTTTGATGATTATTATATTCTAACTACTAGTAAAAATTAGTTTATAGTGGATGAAATGTATTGATTTATAATATAAGCAAACAACTAATTTTCTAATGTATATCAATACCTTAATGGTTTACAAATATTACTGAAAATAAAAAAATTCTTATTTTTTCAGTAGAGATCGATAGTTAAATTGTACTAGATAAATACATAAGATCAAATTGTTTCCAATCATATGATGTATATCACGAGCTAGAGCTATTTGAAAAGTAAAACTCTTAACAATAGTAATATTTGCACTATGCAATCCTTCACTTCTCTCCCATCTCTTCACTTACACACAGTACATGAAAGATCCCCTCACATATTCAGTAGATTATATAATAATGTTGCATAAATAAGTATGTTTGTGTCTATATATCATGCTTGCAACCTAAAGAAGTCAATTCATTCATATGGTAATCGAGATGCCCTAATAATAGTTTGATTTATGTCCCTTACACATGAAGGACACCCCAACCACTACCAAAGAAGGGAAGAAAAATACAAACATGCCCTTCCAATATAGACATCTCTGCATAGATGTGTGTGCTGAGGGCCTATAGATTGCACTTGCAAATTTCATAACTTAAGTCATTCATTTTAGTGTTGAAACAACTATCTATAGATTTATCGAGGTTTCCATTGGTTACTAGTAAATGCCCATTTTCAGGCTGTTAAAAGTGTATTGGTATTGGATACCTAGTTCCTTGCCAAGGTTCATCATGATAACATTAGATTCAGTTTGTGCATATTGAAACACAAAGACAGAGAGGAATGGCAGTTTCCTCATCCTAAAAGTTTCATCTTTAGGAGAGAGCACGAGAAGTAGACCTATAACTCTTCATCTGCTTGTTATCTATAATCTGGCTATATTTTCTAACTTTATAATAACAGCCATACTGTCTGTATGTCTTTAAAAATTGATAATTAATTATATTGATTTTTTTTATTTTTATTTTTTTAACGTCAATCCAAAATCCGTCAGACTTGTAGATAACTGCTAAGGACATTTTAGAGAATTTGTAAACAACAGGAGAAAGGGTTTTGGATCTAACTGTTAAGGATAACAATTTACCTAACATTTCATTTTGTTTAACCCTTTCTCCTATTTCCAAAATAAATTGCCTTCCAAGTGATCAATCCGGTAAATTGATAAAGGATATTAATAATAAAGGTACCAGGACATTCTTTACATGATAGCTATTATGCCAACAAATCTCTGCCATATGATCACTGAATAAGAACTTGTGTACAAAGTAGCTTTCTTCGCCATTTCCTTTCACCATCATGAATTGTGTAACTTAAGATGAATGAATGGTACATTATTGTAAGTACACAGAGAGAAAGCTCCGATGATAATGTGTTTTTAGCCCTAACCACTATAGGACAAAGGAGAAAGTTGAGGAGGGGGTTGCTGCAAGTGGGAGGAGCTATAGCTGCTTCAATTTTCTTCAAATGCAAATTTTCTAATGTTATGGCTCTTTCGCTTGGCTGCTGTTGCTGGCAGCTACTACTATTGTGGAGGAGTGAGGTGTTGCTGGTGGTTTTGTGGTGTTGTGGTGGTGCTGTGGTTGATGGTGGTGCTGTGGATGTCGTGATGGATAGTTTTGTGGAGGATTTTGTTATGTGTAGGTGGTGGATGCAACAACTTGCTTCTATGCTTGGTGCTGAATGGTGGAGGTTTGTGGTGGTGCTGTGAGTGCTGGTGGTTCTTTGGCTGTCATGTTGCATAGTTGTTTGGTAGAGGAGTGAGGTGGTAGCTGTTGGATGTTGGTTGGTGGTAGTTGTTGGTGTTGTTGGTTGATGGTGGTTGATGTATGGTGTGTTGGTGTGCGGAGGATGTATGGAGCAGCAATTTGCTATTGTTGGTGCTGTTTTGTGGATGGTGGCGTGCTGGTTGGTGGTGGTGGATGTTGGCTGGTGGTGGTGGTGTTGGCTGGTGGGTGGGAGTGCTGATGTGTAGGTGTTGGTGGGGGCTGCTATGTTTGTTCACTTACATTTATCTCGACTTTACACTCACTCTGATTCCTTTTTGTATTTATATTGATAGGGTAGAATTTCTTTTAATGATGGATTTCAACCGACAATGCACCTTGGAGTAAACCAGAACCGAAATATAAGGGTAAGTTGTTTGTTGTACTATGATTTATGTATAAACTTTAAATTCTATTAATATAATGATTTGTCATTTTTAGGAGAAGAATACTTAAGTACCCAACCGTATGAGGCCTGTCATTGATGAAGAGAACCACACCATTTGAAGGAATATGGAGACATTATAGATCTTTAGAGTTTCTAGCATGATATGTTGTTTGTCATCAATCTCAAATTTTAGAACCATATGTATTATTTATTTATATCAACGTTGAGCACACAATGTATGGATAATATTTTGCTTCAATAACAGAAATTAGTTTGAGGTGATTTAACATTTTTATGTGTCATTTAGTGTTGAATCTTCTTATGATGTCATGTGAATATTATAAAAATATTGCTTAAGGTTATATATACAAAGTTTTCATTTAAAATTATTAACGTTCAACAAATCATTCAATAAATCAATAACCAAATCATTTATAGTAATCCCTCAAAAATGTATTAATGAAGGTCTTTAGTCCCTCAAAAATGAGATCCAAATTGGCCATCACAATTGCATTGATGACGACCACATAGCCCCTCAAAAATAATATTAATGAAGGCATTAGCCCTTCAAAAATATATTCTCCAAGACCATCAAGTCCCTCAAAAATGTATTTATGAGAACTAAACATGACCTCAAAAATGTATTCATGAAGGCTAAATAGTCCCTCAAAAATGTATTTATGAAGGCTAAATAGTCCCTCAATATAACATTCTTGAGGGTCAGTTGGTTCGTGACAATTGTATTTGTGAGGGCCATTGGTATTTGTCACGTGAGTTCTCTTCACAGACCATTTGTGAGGGCCAGACTCACAACTGTCCCTATTTGTGAGGTCCTGTAGAGAGGGGTTTGTGACAGGACTCACTCGTGAATAATGGCCCAATTTTTACTAGTGTTAATTGTTATCACTCCCACTATTTTGTTCAAATTGATAACCCTCGTGTATCAATTTAGAAGATTGTAGCGTATAATCTTCTAGTGGCCAAGATCCATATTTCATCAAATTATGAGTCAGCTTTGGTTGATTGCCCACAACTTGATTATTAGGTATGCCATCATGCCAATTGCATAATGTGGAACTCTTATATAGATGATATGCGCAACTATTTGCCATAATCATCTTCATGCCTCTGGGCTTGGGCTCTCCAAGTCACCAGTTAAGTCTGACCCAAAAGCTGACACGATAGATATGCACCATGTTTTGTGAAAATCAACATATCTACCATCACACTTCCATGAGATGCATGGTGTACCATGATTTTTGCAAATCTATGCTTGGACGATCAAGATTTTCATGTGTTCCACTTATGGAAGGCATCAAATACTCTAATATTGTATTTGAGGGATTTGATATAACTACATATACATATCCAGTCATCACATTATTATAGTACATATCATATACATGCTATAACCACAACGAGAAACATGCAATATCAATAAAAGTGATGATTATGGCCATCCTATTACAATTCCTTGGAGGCACAAGGAGTTACAGTCATCTAAGGTCTACATCATATGCAACCTACTATTGATGAAGATCTTTTTGCTTGAACCATTCTGGGTTGATTGGCTCATCCTATGACATGATCAACTCGTCTCCTGGCTGGTTGGCCGGTCAGTCTAGTCTTTGATGTTTGGACACCTCCAACAAGTGGTTGGGCCATCAGCCTGTTGGTCCGGCTCCTTTGCAATCCTCCTCGGTCCTCTAGGCAGTCGGGTCGTCTGGTGCTGAGCATCTTCTACTTCGATGTAACAAAAAATAAACTATCCTACTTTTACATAATCTTTGGGAAACCTCAAGTTACATTTGAGGGGAGAAAAGGTAGAAGAGAAAGGATCTCGAGTTATCTCAAGTTACATGTGGAATAGAAGGAAGAGGCTCAATATGCAAACCGAGATGCAAACAACCATAACCAACCAAGCACACATAGGGTTTATAGGCCATATCCATGCTACACATCCACCATCAAAACCATTTTAGGGAGATGTGTATCAATTTTGTATATATGGTATCATATATGTATATGAGTTTGTGGTCGCATGTGGTATTTAGTCATATATGCACATTAGACATTTTAAATATTTACATCGTATGAAATAAATAAATGATGATAAAACCAAAATATGATCATATCGATTTATCCCAAAACATAGTACGTTGACATGGCTCGGATACCACTATTGGGTTTTTATGGCCTCAGAGTAGGCAGTAGAAACAAAATTTTACTAACCATTAACCCATAACAGGAGATCTCATAAATGAATATGTAATGGGAAGGATGGTTTTAGCGACATATATCGGGTCCTGGGGCTTGCCCAGTGACAATACCTCACAGCCATTTTTGGTCTTCAACGCCATGCCTTAGATGGTGTCTGTGCAGCTTTTGGTCTTCACCATGGACTCTGTCCTCCACCACAGACTACGGATGACATGTACTCCTAAGCGGCAGACATCTCCAGCCTCTGTAGATAGTCTACACGGACCATCTGGAACTCATGCTGTTCTAGAAGAATTGGTAGAAAGGAGATGACCCTCTGATGGAGCTGGAACTTACACCAAAAGATTTTCAATCTTCCAATGGGAGTCCCAGGATTCTATCACCAAAAACCCTAGAGAGGATGAATGTCTTCCCTAGGTTTACCTATAACTGGTGCTTAGATAACAACTCCAACCCCATAAGAGTATGGAAGCCTTATCATAGTACAGATTTAGGATCGAACCCAAAAGACAACGGTCTTGTTGCAAGCAACAAGATGGAAAACATACAACACTTCACTTAGTTACTTTACTAATTGGCACTTATATCAAAAGGTTGGATTTTGATTGGTTTTTAGACTAAAGCATGAAAAGTAAATAAAGCAAGTAAAACTAAGATTTGACAAATGATGATGAATCACTGGGGTTAAGCAGGTATTCACCACCGCTACACATGCATTGTTTATGTACTAATCAAGCAAGACTTATAAGCTAGATGCATGGATGTTCCACAAGACCGATGCCTTATAAGACAAGAGCGATGCTTTGCATTCAAGGATGATCCACAAGACCGATGCCTCGTAAGACAAGAGCGATGCATTGCATCCTTCGATGTTCCACAAGACCAATGCCCATATAAGACAAGAGCAATGCATCACATCCTTCAAGGGTTAAGTAGCTCTCATTCGGTACATTTCTACGTGTCAATGAAGATATGTAGTCTTCCAAAGAGAGAAATCTTACTCAACCTCATGAAACGTGCATCTAAAACTAACAAGCGAGCGATAATTATCAAATCGAATAGTGTCTTTGTAGGCCTAGTCTCCTATTCGGATAACCTAGCTACGAGAAGTGCGGGAATGTTGCAATGCCAGCCATTCCCGATCAAATGGTCACATGCTTTACATCATTCCCCTCGCAAAGCGTGTTCCTCGACTTACCAAGGTTGCTTCCATACAGATGGAAGTGTAACGGATGATAGTGAGTATACTCCACTCTTTGAGATACACTCCTAGACACCGAAGCGGATGCGTGGTGGATACACACACCAGAAACCAACACTAAATCGGTATTCGAGTCTCGAGAGCGGTCGTAGACAAACCACAACAAAAGACAATAGATGCATACAAGAACATGGCCATCATTCAAGCATGTATGAAACGATTTAGTATTAAAACGAAAGGATAACATCTTTTTAGTACAAAGTACAAAGCATGGGCAGTGGGGCTAGTCCCCGCGCCCCAGTGGATGGAACTACTCACTCCTCATAGAGGGAGCAACAAAGGAGGAGGCAAGAAGAGATAGAAAGAACATCATCTCCACTGAGGAGAGAAGGTTGAACCCTTGGTGGAGAGAGCAACGATCTTCACCCTTCGTGGCTTGCTTGACGACGGATCTTCTCCTATCACCTTCTTTGTTGATGAGAGAGAAGGTAGCTTTGCAATGGAACGTGAGTCTCAGACCGGCAGCCTCGGGCGGTAGATGGTGTTGTTCTGGTAGTAGAGAGACAGCCTCTGGACGTCTGGACCTCCTCAGGGATGGCCCTTGAGGTCTTATTTATAGGCCTTGAGTGAGGTCAAATGGTCTCAAGACCGTTTGGGTTCAAACGGTCTTGAGACCGTTTGGCGTCAAACGGTCTTGAGACCGTTTGGCATCAGACGGTCTTGAGATCGTTTGGCGTCAAACGGTCTTGGGACCGTTTGAACTCCATGCGGTCTTGGGACCGTTTGGATTCATGCGGTCTCGGGACCGTTTGAGCTTCATGCGGTCTCGGGACCGTTTTAGTTTCATGCGGTCTCGGGACCGTTTGAACTCCATACGGTCTTGGGACCGTTCAGCTTCATGCGGTCTCGGGATCGTTTGAACTCCATGCGGTCTTGGGACCGTTTGGCTTCATGCGGTCTCGGGACCGTTTGAACTCCATGCGGTCTTGGGACCGTTTGGCTTCATGCGGTCTCGGGACCGTTTGAACTCCATGCAGTCTTGGGACCGTTTGGCTTCATGCGGTCTCGGGACCGTTTGAACTCCATGCGGTCTTGGGACCGTTTGGCTTCATGCGGTCTCAGGACCGTTTGAATTCCATGCGGTCTTGGGACCATTTGGCTTCATGCGGTCTCGGGACCGTTTGAACTCCATGCGGTCTTGGGACCGTTTGGCTTCATGCGGTCTCGGGACCGTTTGAACTCCATGCGGTCTTGGGACCGTTTGGCTTCACTCCGCCTTGAGGTTGTTTATTCTTTTATGATTTTTTTGTGCTTTTTCTGCAAGTGTAAAAGGAAAAAGTTAGTTTGATGATGTATTTACAAAAAAGGGGTAAAATTAGGTTTATGTACCGTATAAACGTAAAAAGAGTATGGAAAACTAGAGAAAAAGACTAAGATAAACTACTAAAATAGGAGGTTATCACCCCCCTAACTTAGAGTCTAGCTTGTCCTCAAGTTAGATAGAGCTGAGACATGAAATGGCGAGGCGATCTTAATTAGGGTCTCCATATCTTTTGCTTCAATTCTTGACCTGAGTTCCCCAGGGGTCATATCGAGGCTTATTACATGCCTTGATTCTTTTGGATTTTGAGAGTTGCTTGGATCTCAGGGTTTTTCCGTATCTCAAAATTTGCCTTGGGACCACATTTATTTTGTGCATGTCGTTGACTCTAATCAACTTTATACCTCTCTGGAAACCTATTGGAAGCTAGAGAGGGTATGAGGGTTGGCTAAAGGCTTGGAGTGTAGCTCCCCTTCGAGTGGGGGAGGGCTGTCTATGCTTTTTAGGATCTCACTACCGGGCACGACACATCTGCCTTTATGAGGGCAGCTGAATGTACCGGCCGGGCAAGTCCTTTATGAGCCTTTTCATATACTTGGAACTTTTAGGGTTTCACTACCGGACGCGACACATCTGCCTTTGTGAGGGCAGCGGAATGTGCCGGCCGGGTGAGCCCTTTATCAGTTATTCATATAGGTCCTTATGCGCGGCACAACTCTCATGATTTTATTCGTCTCTCTGGCTTTTATTCAAAAACTCACAGGCTTGGGTTTTGGAAAGAGGATTTATTTTGGGCGGCCAAGCCTCTTTTATTTTGAAGAGAGGGAAGCTGTTCTTAAAGTTTTTCAGCATGCACTTATTTGGTTTGTGGTCCACTTGCAGAACTTTTTGATTCGGAAGTTGCCTAATTTCCCTCTCGTCCTCGAGATCTCGGCTTATTTCTGCCCTGATTTTGACCTGTGGAGAGTCAGATAAAGAATTGAAGCAAAAGAATACGGGATCCATAGTAGGTGGAAATTGATAAATCGCCATTTGATGTCTGAGTGCTATTTACTTGCAGAGACTAACATGATTCTAGGGTTAGTTGAGGTGACTATTTTTGAAAAAGAATTGTGAAAAGCATTAAGACTTTAAAGAATTGTAAAAAAAAAATTTTAGGAATGAAGAAATGTATGGAAAAAGGAAGTATAGAAGTTTATACCTAGCCCGTGTCTAATGTATCCCCCCCTAACTTATCACACACTCTGTCCCCAGAGTGGCAAAGTGAAAGGTTGAGGAATCATTAGAACAAGGGCTGCAGGTTAAGGTAGATTTTCGTTTGCCCCTGGAGAACGGAGTAGTGTAGATGCGAACTGCCCACGTAAGGCGTGGTAGTCCACGTCAGTCATTTCCTCCACTGGTCTTTGGAGGACGATTATGGTGTATATCCAGTAGAGGACGTGGAAGCCGCAGTCGTTGGATTGTCGTATTTGCTGGGGGCATTTGTGGCAGAAGGCGGGGCGATTGAAGTGTTCCTTGCTGTATGCCTTAGTGTGCTGACTCAGAAGCTCTATTAATTTCGTAGCGCACTCTTTTGCCGTTTCTTCTGTTGGCGTCTTGGGCGTTACGACGTAGTGTCGTTGTCGGGCGTTGAACTGGCTGTCGGAACTGTTGTATATTGTAGTTGTTCCGTCTTGGAGGTTGGTTGCCAGAAGAATCCAGTGCCCTTGATGCAGGATTGGTAACATGATGAACTTCGGCGTTGTATGTTGGAGATATGCGATCAACGCTTCCGTTGTGCCAAAGTTTTTGAGTTTGAGTAGATCATCCTTCATGTATGGGGACGCCATGTATGTATCTGGATTATGTTGGCCAATCTGAGACTGGTAAGCTGTCATGAGACTGACAGAAAGTTGCCCCTTATCTTGCAAAGTTTCTCACAGTGAGTCGGCCATCACGATAATGTCTTGAGACATGAATACTATGCCATCTTTTTCTGCGGAGAGATTCGCCATGATGATGCGCATTTCAAGGTCGGTGAGACCTTTGCACGAATCGCGATCAAAATCAGGAAAAGTTGGTTTAGTGGTGTAAGCAGGATCGTTTTTGCTGGTATCTTCTTCTGGCGACTTGTGTTGTACCGACTCTTGCAGAATTTGGCGGAAAGGTCGCCGTTGTCGGCGTTGTACAGCTGAAAAGAGATACCTTGGAACATCATCTGGTGACATAGTAGGATCGTTGAAATATCTTCTGTCACTGATGAGCTCCATGGCGTAGCGTCCTCTTAAGGAATGGAAGTCTTCAGCTGCCAACTCGGTGAAAGGAATTTCTTGGTTCAGCGCTTGGATATGTCGGATGGTGTAGAAAGTGCTGTCTCCAGATCCCGTGGTGGCTTGAACTGGAGGGTTAATGATTCTGAACCAGGGTTGGCTCCAGTCTTGCGAAGAGAAGGGCGTACAGCCCAGATTACTTTGAGCAGCTGGAAGGGTATACACCGGGCTTCACCTGCTGCGTCCCCGACGAAGTTTATTATGCCGGCTGGTAGCTCGGCGTTATTGAAGTTGTAAACTTTAGCGTCCCTTGCTTCGGTATCCACTACCATAAAAAGCCAGTGGTCCGAGACTTGGAATGGCATTGTAATATAGCATGCCCGACGTGCTAAACCGGCATGCAGCCGCTCAATCGACCGCGCGCGCAAGCTTTTGTGTAAAAGGCCAAAAGACAATGCGGGTGAAGCGTTGAAGGCTGGTTGTATCCACTGTTTACTTCTGTAGATTTCTATACAGTTGGCGAGGAGGACACGGAAGATTGGCATTGGCATCATAGACCGGGGTCGGAGAATGCAACGAAAATTTTCACGTGTCAACGTACGCCTGGTTTTTGTATTATTGTAAACTATGTCGTCCCCCGTTTTTGCATCGTCTACTATAGTGTTCATGATGAAGATGTCTTGAGCATCTAAAGTAGAGATGGCTGTCATATCAAGATCGTGCATTTTTTGTGGGAGAGGAGGTGGCGGGGGGAGGTATTGTGGTGGAGGGGAGGAGTGCTGTTCGGGGGCCTCTTCATGGTCTCTGAGGTTGTCATCTAGATCGGAGGTGGAGTCAAGATCTGCGTCAGTATCTAGACTGACTCGGTCTGCCTCGTCTAGGTAAGGGGGAGAAGGTGTTGAGGGGGGGGGAAGAAGTTTTTGGCGAGGTAGCGCTGGCTCTTAGTATGCATTGTTGGAGCTCAGCGAAGGCCGCATCCTTGGCAGCTTCCCCCATTGACCCCATAGCGGAGTAATCAAAGAATTGGTCCCCGTAAGAGATGTTTACGTTGTCATGCTGTGGGGACTTGGGGTGGTAGTCACTTTCCTGGTGACCTTTATCAGACCCTCTATGGGGGGGTCCTGCTGCGTTTCCTGGATCTTCACCGTCATCCTGCTTGTCTCCTGAAGATGTGTCTTTATTGGAGTCAGCAGATGAATCAGATTCGTCTTCTTCTTCGTCATCATCGTCGTTGTCGTCCGCAGCTTCGTCGGTTGTCTTCTTTTTAGTCAACTTTTTGCACCGCCGGTGAGTGGCTTGTAGCTCATCGAAAGCCACTTGCAGATGCTCGTGTTTCTCGAGCAGTGCGTCGTGGGCTTCTTTGAGATCTGTGTATCTGCCCTCGGCGGAGAGGAGGCGTGCTGTCAAATCTGTGACTTGGGCACGGAGTTGTTGTGTTTCATTGATATTAGCTTCCTCTTGATGATGATGGAGCTACGTGATTGTTTTGGCGATGGAAGCCAGGCGCGTGCTTAGCTCTTCTTGATTCTGCTCAAGCTTGCGGAGATTCCCTTGCAGAGGGTGAGTCTGGTTGGAGATCTCATCGACTTTTGTTGTCGTAGCTTCTTGCTGGCACGTTGCCCCAAGGATCAGGTCTGGCAGGTTGTTGGTGTGGCTGTTGATATGCTCAACTTGCTTAGCCACTTCATCCTGTCGTTGCTAGATGCCTTGAAGGACGACAGGAAGAGCTCGGTGTTGGTTGTCGATCCTGGTTACCTGTTTAGATAAATCCTGTACACAAGAAAAAATAGAATGTAATAGGTTAGAAGGATCGGTGAGGAGGTGTCGGACAGCGTCAAATTGACGGCCGAATTCCTCACCGATGTTAGTAAGGGGGGCCCCAGAGGCGGAAGGGTGATGTGGCTGGGGCCTATGTGGGATGGTGGTAGTGTCTTGTGGAAGAGACACTGATGATAGCCCGAACTGCGTAGTGACTGTTGATGAAGTCACCAGCGGTGTCGGGGTTGTGGCGGATGTGAAGAGCGGTGGTATTTGTGGCGAAAAAGGTGGCACTGATGATGAAGGGGTGGGAACTGTGGATGTGAATGGAAAGGTGGTGAAGTCGGGCATGGAGGTGGAGAAAGGGAAACCCGGTGTTAGGGTGGGTGAAAAGGTGGATGCGAATGTTGGCGTGGATGTGGGGAGGAAAGTAGTGGTGGGGGCAGCGGAGAGCTGCTCATTTAGACCCTGGATGAAAGAGTCAAATGAGGAAGTTGTTAAGATTTCATCGTTAAACCGCTCGTCCTCCGAGTTTGGGCGGGACGTTGGTGTCCCCGACAGCTGTTGGACCCGCAGCAACCTCCTAGAAGGTCGTTTGACAGGGATTTTTGTAGATCGAGCTGTCGGGGCTGTGATGCTCGTTTCAGTTGGGCCCACAGTTTGTTTCTTTGCAGCGGGTGTGACCGAAGCTAGTAGATGAGTAAGCTCCTCGTCAGAAAAGAGGAGTTGTGTCATATCATAGTGTGCTAGCTCTGGTAACGGAAGGAGGGTTCTTGATGACTTAACCATCGGGCAGAATACATAGTGTAACTTCCCATCCTTTTCTTTGATTATAAATGAATTTTTCAAAGATTGTTCGTTTGTAAGGATGTCGCCCTTTATTTGCGTGCATTGGGGTAATAGCCTGTCCATCTTAAAAAATTTAATTATGGATGTGACATGGCCCCCCAAACAGATCTCTTTCCCTATGAAGGCGATAGATAATTTCTGGACCATCAACCGTCCGATGTTGACTGGCCTACCGTGGAGGATAGACCAGAGGACAAAGAGGTCTGATATTGTAACGTTTCCTCCCTCCGTTCTTGGAAAAAGTGCGCCAGCTAGGATTTTGTGCAGAGTGCGCACAAATCCGGAGTGTATGTTGGACGCTTTGCATGTTTTGGCGTCGTATGTGGGAATCCCAGTTAAACTTTTCCAGAATGTGTGGCGGTTGAATTCTGGATGATCAGTTCCCACTGATTTGGCCTTTTGTAGCTGTTCCAGGTCGTCAATGAATATTGAATTGAGCATATTCTCTGTTAAGACGACGTTGCTACCGAAGATTTGGGTGACAATGCTTCTATCACCCCCATCCCGTGACCTTTCTGCAATGTCGACGGGCTCCTTTGTCAGGCAGGAGAAAAATTCCGCTGTGGGCTCGATGTAGGATAATTCAGGTATTAAGCACAACCTGGTGAGGTTGGCTTTTTGTAGCGCTTTGAAGATGTGCTCGTGAATTCCCATTTTAGCTAGTATGCTGGAGCAAACATACTTAGTTGGTTTAAGGTTTTTATCGGTGGTGATGGAGGTTTGGATGGATAGGTGCTCTGGTGGTGGTATTGGGGCAATGATGGGAATGAAGGTGATAGGGATGGTAGCTGCAGAGGTGATGGTGGTAGCAGCGAAGGTGGATGGTTTGGCAGCAATGATGGGAATGAAGGTGGTAGGGATGGTAGCTGCAGAGGTGATGGTGGTAGCAGCGAAGGTGGATGGTTTGGCGAAGGGTTGGTCCATGGCAGATAGAGGGTGGACTTGTTTTCTTGCCCTCTTGGGGGGCTGCCCAGATGCAGCCTTTGTAGCTTTGCGTTTTCCCTCTGTCTCTTGGGCAGAGGAGTCTTCATTGGGATTCGGTATGTAGTCCGATCCTTCATCATCGTCTGAAGAGATGTGCTCGATGTCCTCTTCCGGGGCCTCACCCAAGCATTTGGTGAGGCGAGTTATCTCACACAGTACGTCGATGATCTTGACCTTGGGAGGGACGACGCTGATGGTGTTGTAAGTGTCCCTGATCTGTATGAGCCTGTCTCGCTCTTCCATCATCTGCTCCCTTGTCAGAGTAGGGGCAGTTCCTGAGCCGGAAGTTTTGTTTGCTGGTGACGCCATTTTTGAAAAAGAATAAGAGTTTCATAATTAGAGAAGATTTGAAACAATGTAGATTTGATTTGTAGTTATATCTTTTATATTTTACGAAAGCAAAAAGGGAAACAAAAACCAAACGGTTTCAAGACCGTTTGGTCCCAAACGGTTTCGAGACCGTTTGGTCCCAAACGGTTTCGAGACCGTTTGGTTCCAAACGGTTTGAGGGCCGTTTGATTCCAAACGGTTTCAGGACCGTTTGGTTCCAAACGGTTTGAGGGCCGTTTGGTTCCAAACGGTTTCGGGACCGTTTGGTTCCAAACGGTTTGAGGACCGCTTGGTCCCAAACGGTTTCAAGACCGTTTGGTCCCAAACGGTTTCAAGACCGTTTGGTCCCAAACGGTTTCAGGACCGTTTGGTCCCAAACGGTTTCAGGACCGTTTGGTTCCAAACGGTTTGAGGGCCGTTTGGTTCCAAACGGTTTCGGGACCGTTTGGTTCCAAACGGTTTGAGGACCGCTTGGTCCCAAACGGTTTCAAGACCGTTTGGTCCCAAACGGTTTCAGGATCCTTTGGTTCCAAACGGTTTCGGGACCGTTTGGAAAGCGAAGAGTCGCAGGTCGCCGGCGCGGGAGAAGATGGAACGGCGCGAAGGTGAAAAACACGCCGGCGCCTTTGAAAACGATGAGAAGAACGGCGACGGTGATGAAAGCGATGGAGAGTTGGTGAAATCTTTCGACAGAGACGGCGATGGAGGAGCAAGAGATGCCGTGCGATGGTACAGGAAACTACAACTGGCGCCATGATGGTGGCGACAGGACGGCGCGGTGATGAAAGTGATAGAGGAGTCGGTGAACTCGTTCGATGATGATTGCGATGGTGGCGAAGGAGACGTCGGAGTGAGCAGCGTGCTTGTAGTCGCCGGACTACCTTGCGGAAGGTGGATGGATGAACGGGTGAGAAGCTTGCGCGGATGCAACAGGAGCAAGAACGAGATTCTTCGCACGAAAGCTCTGGAGAATTCGAAGGTTCGAAGAGAGAAGGACTGAGGGGTAGGGTTGATATTTATAGTGATTGGTTGGTGACCTTTTGTATTCCAAACGGTTTGAAGACCGCTTGATCCCAAGCAAACTCAAGACCGTTTGGTCCCAAACGGTTTTAAGACCATTTGGTCCCAAACGGTTTCAAGACCGTTTGGTCCCAAACGGTTTCAGGACCGTTTGGAGGGGCACAAAAGGTTTGTATATTTTTATGTTTGTTTATGTATATTATTATTATTATTATTATTATTTTTTTTTTTGTATTTTGGTTTATGAATTTTTATGTTGTTTGTTTTATGTATTGTTTTTGTAGTTTTGATTATGTAGATTTTTTTTTTATTTTTAGATTAATGATGAAAGAACTTAAAGAAAGAAAAACAAATTCAAAAGAAATTAGAGAAGGTGATACTGAGGTCTTGGGTTGCATCCCAAGAAGCGCCTTGGTTTTATGTCGCTGGCTCGACGAAGTTAAAACATTATTATGCTGTTGTCATAGTATTTGATTGCTCATGTCTATTTGGCCCATGTTTAGGGTTCGATTCAGGCTGCCCAGCGAAAGTGCCTGTTGGGGGTTTCAATTGTGCAACAATCTGGGCAAGCTGTGCTTCAACTGCCTTCTGTTGAGCTTTTTGGTTGGCCAGCATGCTTTGCTGAGACTGAAGCATTTGTTTTATCAAAGATAGCTCATCTTCCGGTTGTGCAGTGACGTTTTTCTGAGGGTTTTGTTGTTGAGACTGTTGAATATGCAATTGCGGGTGAAGCGGGGGATGAGTGTACTGATAGTAGGCAGATTGATTTCTAGGGTAGTTAGCCCTAGGGAAATTGTTCCTTGGGTTCCCTTGATTTTGGTTAAAATTGTTTGGAAATCCAGGAGGCAGCCTATTGTCAAGCCCCCCTTGTGTCTGATGTTGCGGATTCGCAGTTCCAGAGGGATTCCCATACTGGAATCCGGGATGGTTCCTTGGTTGACTGGGATTATAATAAACTTGTCCGGGAATAGTATGGATGGAATTGACTTGCTCTGGAATCTGATCTTCAGCCTGATTAGTGATGGCCTCATAGGATTGTGGTGGTGGATGCAGATCCATCATCACATTATAGAGTATTCCGCAGGAAAGAGTCGGATGATCCGAAGAATGACAAGCTTCACAGGATCCTGTGACGGCTTTGACTTGATGAACCAGCGGGGTTTTCTTCTTATCAATTTCCCCTAGGGTTGTTTCAAAGGTTTGCTGTTTATGAGCGATTATCTTCAAAGCTTCGGCTATTGACTTTAGTTCCATAGATTCCTCAGCTTTACAGACTTTAAGGACGCCTTTTCCGGTTGACCGCCCCCAGTTGGACTGGTTTTCAGCTCCTAAAGTAACGATTTTCCAGGCATCTTCATAATTTTTCCTCATGAAATTTCCTCCAGATGAGGAATCTAGGAACTGTTTAATGTCATCGCTTACCCCTCGATAAAAAGTTTCAATCAATTGATTCTGTGAAATTCCATGATGAGGGCATTTGCGTAGAAGTTCCTTGAATCTTTCCCATGCCTCAGCGAGGGTTTCTCCAGGTAGCTGGGAGAAATGGTTGATCTGCCCTCTGATTTCATAGGTCAGCGAGGGTGGAAAGAACTTCTCCAAGAATTTTTCCTCTAGAGGGGCCCAAGTGGTTATGATGGGTTCTCTGTCCAGTGAGTTGTACCAACTCAAGGCCCTTCTAGATAAGGTGAAATGAAACAGGTGGAGCATTATTGCGTCGAAAGCAATGCCAGCTTGCGGGACCAGGCAGCATAATGCCTTAAACCGTTTCAAGTGGTCCATGCAATCGTCCCCTGAACCTCCAGAAAAGGAAATTCCTTGCATAATCTGGATCCACTGGGTCCGGATCTCAAAGTTTGGGATATTGATGATCGGAGGCCGGACCGGGTGGTTGTCTTCGTAATTCTTCGGGACAGCATAGTCCCTCAGTTGCTTGTTTCGTAGTTCGAGCTGAGCAGCCTCGGTCTCTGCTCTTATGCGGGCTTGCTCTTCTGCTCGTATTTCCGCTTGTATTTGGGCACGGGTGTCTGCAATGAGTTGTGCCTGTTGTGCGGCGATAGCAGCATTGACTCTCTCCATCACCAAAGCGGCTTGATGCTGTTCGTCAGCCATTTGACTAGCGCGTTGGCGATTGAGACGGATTCTGCGGTGGAAACTTCTCTCTACCTCGGAGTCGAACTCCGGATCAGGGGAGAATCCTCGATTATGCGGTGATTGCATATACGGGTTCTACCTGAGTAAAGAAAAGAGAACACCTTTAGATAATAGAGACAATATGAAAGCTTCAAGAAGATAGTGAATTATGATTCAAAAAAGAAAGTGTAAAATCCTAACCAACTAGAAAAATAAACTAAGTGAAATACTAACGTTCCGTTGTCCCCGGCAATGGCGCCATTTTTTGATGGAGCTGGAACTTACACCAAAAGATTTTCAATCTTCCAATGGGAGTACCAGGATTCTATCACCAAAAACCCTAGAGAGGATGAATGTCTTCCCTAGGTTTACCTATAACTGGTGCTTAGATAACAACTCCAACCCCATAAGAGTATGGAAGCCTTATCATAGTACAGATTTAGGATCGAACCCAAAAGACAACGGTCTTGTTGCAAGCAACAAGATGGAAAACGTACAGCACTTCACTTAGTTACTTTACTAATTGGCACTTATATCAAAAGGTTGGATTTTGATTGGTTTTTAGACTAAAGCATGAAAAGTAAATAAAGCAAGTAAAACTAAGATTTGACAAATGATGATGAATCACTGGGGTTAAGCAGGTATTCACCACCGCTACACATGCATTGTTTATGTACTAATCAAGCAAGACTTATAAGCTAGATGCATGGATGTTCTACAAGACCGATGCCTTATAAGACAAGAGTGATGCTTTGCATTCAAGGATGATCCACAAGACCGATGCCTCGTAAGACAAGAGCGATGCATTGCATCCTTCGATGTTCCACAAGACCAATGCCCATATAAGACAAGAGCAATGCATCACATCCTTCAAGGGTTAAGTAGCTCTCATTCGGTACATTTCTACGTGTCAATGAAGATATGTAGTCTTCCAAAGAGAGAAATCTTACTCAACCTCATGAAACGTGCATCTAAAACTAACAAGCGAGCGATAATTATCAAATCGAATAGTGTCTTTGTAGGCCTAGTCTCCTATTCGGATAACCTAGCTACGAGAAGTGCGGGAATGTTGCAACGCCAGCCATTCCCGATCAAATGGTCACATGCTTTACATCATTCCCCTCGCAAAGCGTGTTCCTCGACTTACCAAGGTTTCTTCCATACAGATGGAAGTGTAACGGATGATAGTGAGTATACTCCACTCTTTGAGATACACTCCTAGACACCGAAGCGGATGCGTGGTGGATACACACACCAGAAACCAACACTAAATCGGTATTCGAGTCTCGAGAGCGGTCGTAGACAAACCACAACAAAAGACAATAGATGCATACAAGAACGTGGCCATCATTCAAGCATGTATGAAATGATTTAGTATTAAAACGAAAGGATAACATCTTTTTAGTACAAAGTACAAAGCATGGGCAGCGGGGCTAGTCCCCGCGCCCCAGTGGATGGAACTACTCGCTCCTCATAGAGGGAGCAACAAAGGAGGAGGCAAGAAGAGATAGAAAGAACATCATCTCCACTGAGGAGAGAAGGTTGAACCCTTGGTGGAGAGAGCAACGATCTTCACCCTTCGTGGCTTGCTTGACGATGGATCTTCTCCTATCACCTTCTTTGTTGATGAGAGAGAAGGTAGCTTTGCAATGGAACGTGAGTCTCAGACCGGCAGCCTCGGGCGGTAGATGGTGTTGTTCTGGTAGTAGAGAGACAGCCTCTGGACGTCTGGACCTCGTCAGGGATGGCCCTTGAGGTCTTATTTATAGGCCTTGAGTGAGGTCAAACGGTCTTGAGACCGTTTGGGTTCAAACGGTCTTGAGACCGTTTGGCGTCAAACGGTCTTGAGACCGTTTGGTGTCAGACGGTCTTGAGATCGTTTGGCGTCAAACGGTCTTGGGACCATTTGAACTCCATGCGGTCTTGGGACCGTTTGGCTTCATGCGGTCTCGGGATCGTTTGAGCTTCATGCGGTCTCGGGACCGTTTGAGTTTCATGCGGTCTCGGGATCGTTTGAACTCCATACGGTCTTGGGACCGTTTGGCTTCATGCGGTCTCGGGATCGTTTGAACTCCATGTGGTCTTGGGACCATTTGGCTTCATGCGGTCTCGGGACCGTTTGAACTCCATGCGGTCTTGGGACCGTTTGGCTTCATGCGGTCTCGGGACCGTTTGAACTCCATGCGGTCTTGGGACCGTTTGGCTTCATGCGGTCTCGGGACCGTTTGAACTCCATGCGGTCTTGGGACCGTTTGGCTTCATGCGGTCTCGGGACCGTTTGAATTCCATGTGGTCTTGGGACCGTTTGGCTTCATGTGGTCTCGGGACCGTTTGAACTCCATGCGATCTTGGGACCGTTTGGCTTCATGCGGTCTCGGGACCGTTTGAACTCCATGCGGTCTTGGGACCGTTTGGCTTCACTCGGCCTTGAGGTTGTTTATTCTTTTATGATTTTTTTTGTGCTTTTTCTGCAAGTGTAAAAGGAAAAAGTTAGTTTGATGATGTATTTACAAAAAAGGGGTAAAATTAGGTTTATGTACCGTATAAACGTAAAAAGAGTATGGAAAACTAGAGAAAAAGACTAAGATAAACTACTAAAATAGGAGGTTATCACCCTCCTGTTGGTGTACTAGCACCAACCTGCTCTCCCGAACTCATATTGCTTTTCTATAGTTGTCTTTCCCTTGTTGTGCCTCCCTAGTTGGGTAGCACTTGCTCTAGCTCTCTCGGTTACCAGAACCAGAGAGGACAACAACTTTGTAGAGAAACTGATGTTTTGACTTGTGTGTTCTGAGAAGCCCCCAGTATCCCTCTATTTATAGTAGAGGGCATTGTCAGGATTCCCAGTCTATTTGGGAGTAGAAGAATCCAGAAATTCCAAGAACTGATTGCACTATGGAAGGTGAGTCGATCAGTTCACAACTAAATTGATCGTTTGGGCAGGTGAGCTGATCGGTTCATAACTAAACCCGTCATTTGGGTAGGTGAGCTGATCGGTTCACCCAGTGAACCAATCGTTTCACTTCACAACCTTGCCCATAATTGACTTTTCTTGTTCGTTTCCAATTAATTCAAAGATTAATCCTTATTCCAATTGAATTGAATAAGTGAAACGTGAAAGTTTTCCTCCAACTTGGAAAATCCCAATTTCCTCAGGTGGAAAGACTATGAGCCACCTGTTTCACCAAGTGAACCATTCGGTTAGCTCAAACTAGCCGATCGACTCACAAGGGTGAACTGGTCGGTTGGCAGTCCTAACATTGAACTTTATTGTTCTGAGTCCAGTCAGTCAATTGTATGTTTAGTTGAGTATTTAATCACCTTTAGTCTCAATCTAAACATCATTCATGGACAATCTCCTCTTCCAGGGGTATCTAATGTCTGTAACCATGTAGGTTACAATTTATGTTGGTAGTGGATGTCCATAACTAACTCCTGACATCACAGGCAATGAGCAAAATCTAGTAACTCATCATTTCTACCCAAGTAACTTACGAAATTGGAGAACAACTTTAACCTACAATATGTGATTAGTGTTATAGTGATCGTATAGTTCCTTTGTCTCTAACATCCGGATTGAACTCAAGGCATGGAACCTTGTCCTCTTCAACATTCAATCCTTGTTCCTTGACCTAGAGCAAACTGTCTGAGATGCATCTAAATTTACATATCATATATTGAATCACATGAGTATGGCCATACAATTTTCAGTCTCTCTTATCAAGGGGCCTTGGATATCATACTCCTTGTAGGAGGGACAAATCCCATATCTATCACTCCCATTCAAGTCCCCATGTGTCAGAGTCATCCAATCATCACCGTTATAATAATCCATGTTTCAGGATTGTGTTTGATGATGAAAAAGTGTAGTTAATCATATGTGATGAGTGTAGTGATTTTAGGTATAAGAACCACAATCACCACCATCACTATGACAGACGATGGTGACTACCATTCAACGGTATCCATGTATCACTCTCATGGTGGGTCTGTCCGATATACTGTTCTCTAAAATATATTTGTGTGCTTGACTTGATATCATATATCATGACTAATGAGACTCTGTCATCAGTCAACACACACTCTAATCTTATGTATTACTGTTGTCTATTTTTCTTCCACAGTAATATCCTAGTAGGGACATAATGAGAATGTATGTACTCTTATCATACATATCGTCTCATTATTCAGGTCCTCAACTTGAAGACATATGTCATCGAGTCACATCATTCTTTAGACATCTATCATGTATGCATCTTCATCTCATGAGTGAGACAAACATAATAGATGGAATTACCTTTATCATTATCAAATCAAGTATCATATGACTCATTGCCATCATCATATTATTGGCTCTCTGGGCATACTATACCAACATCAATGGCCAATGAAAACCACTCTCTAAAACCGTGGGTACTATCCTTGAGCTAGCATGGTGTTCCCCAGTAGGTTGGGAGTGGAAGTGTGCCAATATGCTCTCAAACTCACATCCAGGCACAACTTCATAAGAATCCTCCCCTACATTGCTTGAGTTAATTGGACCATCCCACACATAAAATCTTGAGTGGAAAAACTTCTTCTTATCCTGATACCCCCAATCTTATGGTAACTCTCCACATGCCAAATAGTTTACAATGTCTGCAAACCACATGTCTTTATGTTGCATGGCGAATAACTACTCATCAGGGAACTCCTCAACAATGGGTATTTCTCGGTGTATCTCATACACTCTCTCCAACCTACACAAATGATGTGATACCACATTTTCTGTCTAGTCCTTATCCTTGATATCTATATCAAATTCCTATAGCAACAAAATCCACCCGACTAATCTAGGTTTGGCATCTTTTTCTGCAACAAATATATTATGGCAATGTGGTTAGTCCAAACATCAACTTAGAACATATCAAATAATGGAAAAAAATTCAAAAACAAGCACCACAAACAAAAGCTCTTTTCCAGATGTAGTGTTATTAAGTTGGGCATTGCTATGGGTTTTTGATGCATATTAAATAACAGTCGGGGTTGATTTCATGTTTAAGGAAGTACGTTTTTCATGTTTGGGTCATTTATTTCATGGGTCCCTTTGTGCCTACTCTTCATATGTTTATATATTTCTTTCCTTTGACTCTATATACATTTATCTGGTGGAACTTCCTAACTATAGTAATGTTGCAAATGTTGTATGGAAATTTTTTAGGGTACATATCTTTTGTAGGATTGGGGTTCTTATTCTTATCATTAGTGATGATGCTTGTCACATAAAGAAACATCAATTTGTTATTTTCTTGAAACACTATGGAGTGAAACACATTAGAAGTACATCATACCATCCACAAAATGAAGAACAAGTTGAATTATCAAATAGGAAGGCCATGCATATCTTATAGAAAAACATATCCATTACCTATACTAATTGAAAAAAAATTAGATAAATGATGCCCATTGGGCATATTGCATAGATTTACAAACTCCAACTAGAACCATTATGCATCATCACACATCTAAGTTTACACACTCTAGTATAAAAGACCAGGAGCTACACATGCTCGAGATATAGTATAGGTATCCAAAAAATTGAGGTCAAATCCATAAGGAGTGGAAAAGAAACTAGAGCTATGTTGTTTCATTAGGTTTCTAGAGTGGGTAGTTAGGGTTTTATGGTTTAAATGGTGCTGGAGTTGATTAACCAAAGGGCCATGTAAGAAGAAAAGTCAATATTGAAGTCTAAGTTGACCCTAACAAGTAATTATGATGAACAAACAAAGAGAAAAAATAACACTATACTAAGAAAGAGGAAGAAATTACACTAAATTGGGCTAGCAATGGAACGAAATAGAAATTAACTTCACTAGACTAGCAATAACACTACAAATATTAAAACACTAAGTTAAGAAACTTACCACTAAAGCATAACACAAGCATCTAAGAAGCACCCATTATGTACCAAGAACTAACTAGCACGTAGTAAGAAATTAACTAAGCAAGAAAGCTAGCTAATAATAAGGTGAATTGGGGTTCAAGTTATTAGAGGTAGTGGTATTCTTGGAGTATGTTACTAATCAAATCTGCAATTGGGTCACTGATGTGTGTAAACTGCATGTATGGAACACAAGTGCATGTATTATGTAATATAGGACTGTGAGGCCCGGGTATTGAACATAGGGAAACATATCTAGAGACTACTACTAATTGTGGCTTAATCAATTAGATCAAGTAAAAATGTGATTGAGTAATTAGTTAACTAATTGCAAGAATTATAATTAAATTAATGAGGTTGTGATCATAAATGGAATGGATTCCTAAGGAGGACATTTTTACCACAATTCACACTACAACCAATGACATTTGTCAATATTTATTTCTCCTAACTTTGGAACAAGGCTCCTCTGGTAAGAATTATCTACTCTCACAGTATAATTAACTACCGAATCTAATATAAACCTCAATCTCCTAGTGATTTGACTATTACTTAGTTGCTTTAACAAATCATCTGGGCTATGCCCTTCACAATCATAAACCCGCTCTTAAGGCATGGTCTAAACTATGTAAGTCTATGACTTTTCTAATCCTAAGTCCCTCTCTTGAAGCAATTAATGATCTGACAAATTAGCTATGTTGACTAGGGAAAGTTAATTTGTTATTCAATCATAGTATTATGCCCATAAATTAGGATGAAATATATATATATATCAACTCATAATGTCAAATAAAATGCATAACCGAGCTCGTCACGGATCTTAAGGAACTAGGGGATTAGACCCACATGGTTTCTATTGTCATTCACATAGATGAGAGGGGAGAAGAGAAGGAAAACATTAAAAAATTAATGGAAAGCCCTAGAGAAGATGATGCAAATGACTTCCTCTAATGAACATGATGATTTTCCATCATCTGGATGCAAATATGTCCACCAGAGGTTTTCAAATCATTTGAAACATAGCTTTTGTCCTCTCCTTTATGTTCTCCTAGCTCTCTGCTATTGTGCAATGAACCAAAGAATGATCATTTGGTCTAGCCAAAATTATCCCTAGTCATAAGAGAGACTTAGGGCATCATTAATTCATGTCCTTCAGATTAATTATGAACTTTAATCTTGTTTGATCGTGCCAAGTTAGTACAACGAATAGGAGGTCATTGGTACCAAGTCCTCCTTTGTTTCATGACTCTATGTAAGTGTTGGTAATACCGACTAAGGTGTTGATAGCACCGAGTTGCTTTCTATCTTCCCTGATAATTTTTCCATGTAATAATCAGTACCACCAACAACAAGTCCGTCTTACCGAGATGCTTTAGGTGCATTCCTGTCTAGAGAGTTGGCAATACAAAACCTATGGTCTGTACCACTGAGCATCTTCAATTCATGTATGTTTTTTTCTTCCAATGTTGGTACCACCAACAAACCAGTCGGTAGCACCGAGCAGACTCGAGATTTCTCAAATAACCTAAAATTCATGATTAAAGAACATAAATTCAATTGAATATGATAAATCAATATAAAATAGTGAAAATAGATAACATTTGATGCAAATATATGTGACATGATAATGATGTTAAATCACACACAATTAGTATCAAAATGAGCAAATATGCATGAAATGCATAACAAAATAGCCTGTGAAAAGTGGATAATGTTCAGTGCATCAAAATTCCCTAAGCATAAATGTTGATCAACCTTGAGCAACACTACCCTTGGATTTGTTTAAGACAGCCAACAAAAGAAAAAAGAACATGAACTATATTACTCAACTACTGCCACTAACAGTCCCAAACTGACCTTTACCAACCATTGAACAAATAACTACTCTACACTGACAAAAAAATTTCATTAAAAATGTCCACCCTTAGATCAATAAAACACTACCAATAGAGCAGTTAATATCATAGTCAATAGGGATTTTTCTTGGTGCATCATCTAATTTTCTATCTACATTTCTCTTTTCTACCTACCAAACTAACTGGAAGAAGTTCCAATTATAAGAATGAATGCAGGGATCACTCATATATTTGGCCTACTATAAAGAGAAATGGATGGAATGAACTAGGTGGCTTATGAAGAATCACTAGTAACATCTGAATCATTTGATGAACCTATAAAATTAAGGAAATGAGAAATGCATGAATCCTAATGCTTATTGTTTTGGTGGAATGATGATGAGTATGGAGTAAAAGATTGCATATATACATGAAGTTATTTGTTTACCTCTCCTTGAAGAAAAATTTCGATGGAGTTCATGGCATCCTTTTCTCTCTTTTTATTTGATTTTTTTCTTCTTTTTTCTCGTCCTTCTTAGTTTGGAATTATGGAAAATTTATTCTTGGGCATTTATTTAATATAACATTGATCTTGGTTTTTTTCGAATGAGAGAGATGGATGTGTATCATATCACTATATATTCGAGAAGGAATGTAGATACATGACGAATGAATGATGTCAAAATAATATGCAATCTGTATGAAATTGAGTATGCAACTAATTGATATGTAAATATTTTGGATTTTTTTTCTTTCTAACTAATGCAATGAATAAAAATTGGTTACCATGATGCCTATCGTGCTATGAAATACAATCAAGAGAAAACTTGGGTTACTTGATCATGTTTAGATGGTGGATGAAATGTAAGACATTCAAGTGGAATCACATGATTAAGCGACAATGCCTTTGTTAAGCTATGATATGTCCCTCTCCTATCAACCTATGTACATGGGAGCCTTTAGAGTTTATTTTGAAAAATTCCATTTCAGGTCTCATTACTCATTTGGTCAGTTCAGGCTCAACCCCATTGTCATCCTCAATTCATGAATAAATTCAGATTTTACATTCATATTAAATGTCCTCAAGATGACAAACCCATATACTTCCTCTACATGACTTACCATGTAGAATTTGAAACTAATCTTTCAAAGATATGACAATTTTAAATCATTTCAAAATTTCCTGACTTCATTGCAAAAGCACCAAAGCACACTTTATGATCAAGGTAGAAATTGTGATAATTACGCTCCATGATTATACTAGATAGTTGTGGATCCTAAAAATTTAGAAAATTTAAAACAACTAACACTTGACTTCGAAGATTTGTTGTAAGAACAAGGATCTGATGTCATCTTCTCTTTCTCTTGAGACAAATATGCCCAAAAGACAAAGAGATTGGCTTGTTGCACCTTCCCTTGCCATTGTGTAGACCTGGCAAAGATGATGTTGGTGAAATAACGATATAAAATCTAGGTGAACAAATGCTCAATATTGACTGATGATTGACGTCAATTGATGGTGAATCCTTATGACAAGTTCATCATGAGTCGACATGCCCATGTGAATTCAAAGTCATTGGGAGTGAAGCATGCATCTCCTACTAGCCACCAATAGATTGTGTTGAACTCGGCTAGTGTGAAGTGGTGGATGGTGTTGTAGAGGAGAAAACATACCCATCTTTCATCCTAGCCCTCCCCATGCTCAGGGATGCATCTATCCTCTAAGGATTCTAGGAATTTGCAGATGACCTCCCTGGTAGGTGGGCCAATCACCTAAGTAGGGGTGATCACCCATCATGCCCTAGGAAGCACAAATTTGATGAAGACTCTTGGGGAAGCCTGTGACATTGAGGAAAGCTTGGCCACCATACCACATGGGTATGATTTATATCTTCATCAAACCGGTGAACAACTTCCTTTGATCTTCGTTGACACATAAGCCATGTGTGTCGGCTTGGGCACGATCTAGTTGGATCCTCCCACTGATGAAGTTGACCCCCTAGTAGCCATTGAGAGAAAGAAGATTAAGATGAGAGAGCAAGGAAGACTCTAGCCGTCGTGGATCTCTAGTGCCTCTAAATATGTAAAGGAGATGGTGTGGGTGTGTTTGTATCACATCACATAGATCTTCTTTTATAGCCTGTCAAATTGGCCTAACAGGATGTGTCAGTCCACCGATAGGAAGTTTCGATAGCATTGACTCATCCCCCTAACCATGGGTCTTAGTATTAGTCGTTGGTACCAATAGGCCGTGTCTATCGATGTAACAATGCCTTGATAGCTCCACATCTGTAGTACTGATGCCATGTCAGTGGCATCGACATTTGGTATGAGTCATCAAATCAATATCCATTGATTGTTGGATATAAGAGATCTGACTCATCGATTTTGATATCCATAGATTCATGTTTTCTTGTATTAGTATCACCGACAACTATGTTGATGGTTTTGGAATGTATCTTAGTTGTTGTTGTGTCAGTGGTACATACTTTTTCAAATTTTTAGTGATGTCAAGTGGCACCCTGATATCTCGAACATGGAGTTTCATTAGGGGTTGATTCTACTGACAGACTTGTCTATAGTACTAACCCATGTACAATGATTCTAGTTTTGGCTCTACAAAGAATTAGTGCCACCAAGTGATTGGCTCTCGCCATAGTGATTTTTTGATGTGTACTCGGTGCCACTGACTAGTTTGTCAGTGGTACCGAGATGTTCACAAATTTTATCATCAAATTGCATGTCACTCTCAATGCCACCGACATGGGTGTCGATGGTAGCTACTTTCCTACTGCTTGCACACCAAACAAAGATGATCACGATACCATTTTTATATCTAAAAATTCTAATAATTGAATGACAATTTTAACAATGAAACCTTCTACAAAGCACGTAATATATAGAAATAACAATACAATAAAATAAAATTGGATTCTCTCTCGATGGGCACCATTGTTTTACGTCATAGGCTCTATGACAAGATCATGCAAACCTCAATGAAGATCAAGGATCTTCAACTCCTGTACCTCTTGAATTAACTCTCCTACATAATAATGTTTCAAATGTTCCACATTTAAGAGAAATGACTCAGCCCCATCACCAATTTTTATTGTTCCATGAGGGAAAGCCTTAACCACCACATATGGGCCACTCCTTGTATGTCTTACTTTTCCAGGATGCAATTTCATCCAAGAATTGAACAAGAGCACTCTTTTCCTAGAGTAAACACTCTATGAAGTATATGGTAATCATGCACTTTCTTGGTCATGTCCTTATATATCCTAGAGATTTCATAGGCACCTAGCCTAAGCTCATCCAATTCATTGAGATCTAGCATGCACTTTTTCCCTGCACTATCAAGAACATAATTCAACTTTCTCAAATCCTACTTGGCTTTGTGTTCCAACTCTACAGGAAAATGACATGCCCTCCCATAAACCAACGTAAATGGTTTTGTTCTTATCATTGTTTTATAGGTTGTCATGTATGCCCAAAGAGAATCATTCAGCTGCATGCTCCAATTGATCCTACTTGTTGAGACTGTCTTTTCTAAAATTATTGATCTTTGTATTAGACACCTCAACTAAACCTTGGGTTTGTGGATGGTATGAGGTTCCTACCCTATTCCTCACTCCATACTTAGTCAAAAAATCTCCAAACTTCTTATTTGTGAAGTGAGTTCCCCCATCACTTATCATCACTCTAGTCACCCCAAACCTGCAAAAAATGTGATCTTTTACAAATTTGCAAACCACCCGTGCATCATTGGTGAGGGTTGGATTTGCTTCCACTGACTCAGACACGTAGTTGACTATAAAAAGAATATATAGATTAGATTAGAAGACATAGAGGGTCCCATAAAATCAATCCCCTATGAATAAAAAACCTCTACTTCCTGAAAAGTGTTCAAGGGCATTTCATGTCTCCTAGATATACTCCCTTTTTGTTGACATGCATCACAATTTCACATAAAATTATAAGCATCTTCAAGTATCAATGGCCAATGAAAACCACTCTCTAGAACCTTGGGTATTGTCCTTGAGCTAGCATGGTGTTCCCCAGTAGGTAGGGAGTGGCACTGTGCCAATATTCTCTGAAACGCACATTCAGGTACACACTTCATAATAATCCCCCCTACATTGTTGGAGTAAATTGGACTATCCCACACATAAAATCTTGAGTGGAAAAACTTCTTCTTATCCCAATACCCCCAATCTTCTGGTAACTCTCCACATGCCAAATAGTTTACAATGTCTACAAACCACTTATCTTTATGTTGCATGGTGAACAACTACTCATCAGGGAACTCCTCAACAATGGGTATTCCTAGGTCTATCTCATCCACTCTCTCCAACCTACACAAATGGTTGGATACCACATTTTCTGTCTCATCTGTATCCTTGATATCTATATCAAATTCTTGTAGAAAAAAAATCCACCTGACTAATCTAGGTTTGGCATCTTTTTCTACAACAAATATATTATGGCCACATGGTTAGTCCAAACATCACCTTAGAACAAATCAAGTAATGAAAAAAATTTCAAAAAAAAAACACCACAGACAAAAGCTCTTTTCCAGTTGTAGTGTAATTTAGTTGGGCATCGTTAAGGGTTTTCAATGCATATTAAATAACAATTGAGGATTTATCTTTGCATTGTCCTAAAACAACACCTACCGTATAGTCCAATGCATCACACATGAGTTCAAACAATTGGCTCCAATTAGGACCATGTACAATAGGTGTGGAGACCAATTTCTCCTTATAGAATTGCACATGCCCATCTTGTGGAGCTCAAGAAACAATTAGAAGAACTTCTTGATAAGGGCTTCATCTGTCCTCGTACATCTCCTAGGGGTGCTCTTGTCCTTTTTGTTAAAAAGAAAGATGGGTCAATGCAAATGTGTATTGATTATCACATGATCAATCAAGCCACCATCAAAAATAAATATCCCCTCCCAAGAATTGATGACTTATTTGACCAACTTCGTACTGCTATTGTTCCAAGATTGACCTTAGATCAGGCTAACATGAATTACGAGTGAAGGATTGTGATATTCCAAAGATATCTTTTAGAACTATATATGGACATTATGAATTTGTAGTGATGCCTTTTGTGCTGACCAATGCTCCTAGAGTATTTATGAATCTGATAAATATTGTCTTCCATCCTTTTCTTGACAGCTTTGTTGTGGTCTTCATTGATGAAATTATTATATATTCAAATTTGTTGATCAACATTGTGAGCATCTCCGGAAAGCACTTGATGTGTTGAGAGCCTAGAAATTGTATGCTAAACTATCCAAATGTGAGTTTTTGATTGACCAAGTCATGTTTCTTAGACATGTCATTTTGGGTGGGAAAATTTTTAATGACCTTTCAAAAGTCTTATTCATCCTTGATTAGAAAGCTCCTACTAATACCTATAAAATTCCGTAGCTTCCTTGGTCTAGCAGGTTATTACCACCGTTTCATCCTTAATTTTAGCAAAATAGCCCTACCCATGACTAAACTTACCAGAAAAGATGCCAAATTCTTTTGGACTTCTGAATGTGAATCTATATTCAAAGAATTGAGATCTTGTTTGACTTCTACTCCTATCTTGACCTTACCTTCTGGTAATGATGGCTTTGTAATATTTTTTGATGCTTCTAAAATGGGTTTGGGTTGTTTCCTAATGTAAGACGGTAAAGTTGTTTCCTACGCTTCTAGGAAATTGAAACCTAATGAGGTCAATTACCCAACTCATGATTTGGAATTAGCTGGCATTGTCTATGCTCTCAAAATCTGGAGACATTATCTATATGGTGTTACATTTGATATAGTCATGAATCAGAAAAGTCTCAAATATCTCTTGACTCAGAAGGATCTCAGTCTTAAATGAAGAAGATGGTTGGAATATCTTAAAGACTATGATTTCACTATTGCTTATCATCCAAGAAAGGTCAAAGTTGTAGTTGATGATCTTAGTCATAAGAGGTCAATTTGTGCATCTATCTTTACTTCTGAACCAATGAGTCTGGAAACTTCAACCTTTGGGTCACCTCAAGTAGAAGATGGCACTATTATTCTAGAAAATATCAATATTATTCCTGGTCTTCTTTCTGAACTCCTGACATCTTAAAAGAGTAGACTTAGCTTGGAGGAGACGACAACTCTTTTGGCTAAACCCCTGACACATTTATCTGTTGGTACGAATGGTGGACTAAGGTACATGCATCAGATTGGGTACCTGAGGAGTTGGAGATTAAGAAGTGTATTCTGCAAGAGGCACATGGGTCTAATTATTCTATACATCCTGAATCTACTAAGATGTACAAGGATCTGCAAAGACACTTTTGGTGGAGAGGTATTAAGAGTGATATAGAAGAGTTCGTCTATAAGTGTCTCACTTATCAGCAGATTAAGGCCAAACATCAACGACCAGACGATTTATTACAACCTTTACCAATTCCTGAATGGAAATGGAAAAACAACACTATGGATTCTGTGGTGGGATTACCCCAGAATAGGAAAGGATATGATGTGGTATGGGTCATCGTATATCATTAGATCACGCCTGCACATTTCTTACCTTTGCAGACTATGGACAAGGTTCCTGAGCTTGCTGAGTTGTATATAAAGGAGATCGTATGGCTGCAGGGAGTTCCAGTATCTATTCTCTCATACCAAGATCTAAAGTTCACATCACACCTATGGAAGAAGATACAGAATGAGTTGGGTACACAATTGAATTTTAGAAAAACATTTCATCCCCAAACTGATGGTCAGTCAGAACGTACTATCCAAATCTTGGAGGATTTTCTTATAGCATGTGTTCTAGATTGGGGAGGATCTTGGGATTACTACCTTCCATTAGCATAGTTTGCATACAATAAAAATTACCAATCAAGTATTGATGATAGGCCACCCTATGAAGCTCTCCATGGTAGGACATGTAGATCCCCTCTCCATTGGGATGAAGTTGGAGAAAGGAGAATGCTAAAGTCTGAGGAGTTGCAACTCCATGCTGATAAGGTATCTTTGATCAAGCAAAGGTTGAAGTGGGCCTAGGATTGTTAGAAATCATATGTACATGCACACTTATCAGAGAGGCAGTTCAAGGATGGTGATTATGCTTTCTTGAAGATCAGATCCATTTGTGCTATAGACAAGAATAAAGGGAAACATAGTCCAAGATATGTGGGTCCCTTTGAGGTTCTGGAGCACATTGATGAATGTGCTTATCGAATTTCTTTCCCTTTATAAAACATCATGATGGACAATGTTTTTCATGTATTCACTCTAAAGAATTATGTGAAGGATGTTAGTCATGTGTTGAATCATGAGCCTCTTGAGTTGCGGGAGAATATCTCTTATCTGGAGCAGCCTACAAAGATTCTTGATTCCAAAGTCAAAGAGCTCAGGAACAAGAAGATCCAGATGGTGAAGGTGCAACGAAACCATCATGGTGTAGAAGATGCAACTTCGGAACTACATGCAAATATGGAGCAATGATTTCCTCATCTCTTTCAACCAATTTAATTTTGAGGACAAAATTTCTTTTAAGGTGAGTAGGATGTGATAAAGTGGTTTTCTAAACTCTTTTATATTTGTCCTTTTATAATATCATAATCGTGAACCCTAGTTTCAAAGAAGGATAAGTTGATCAATCAAAGATTGGAATATCGAGCTCAAACTTTACCAACACCTAGGGTTTTCCATGATGAAGCCATGGTTCAATTTATGTATCAATCCAACACTCATAGCTCCCTCTACAATTCTTCAAAGTTAATTCAACATTTTTTCTTTTAATTAAATCACATTTGTTGTATCCCAAAAGTTTGGATCAACCGCTGAGTTATTTAACCCTATCACAGGGGTCTGACTCAATGATCTGTGAATCACCTCGCAGGGACACCTCGTGATCAGTTGATGGCATGCCCATGGATCCAGGGTGGATTAGATGGCTGCAAACTTATCCCTAACCTTCGAACGACCCACAAGATCGCGGCTACAACCATGAGACTCAAACACCAACCAAAATCTCCCTCTCTACCCTCTTTTGTAAGAAATCACGTAAGGCACTACCCCCACCTCGTCTCCACAAACTCTCCAGCCCTCACACGATCCCCAGCGATGAGCAGGACCACTCCCACGAACTACTTCGACAACCACCCTCTCCAGCGTGCCAAACTGAAGTTTGGGGTTTTCACGCTCAGTCCTCCTCCCACCTATTAAGCAACCCACCCGCATCGTGGAGGCTCCTTTACATCGTATGACCTCTCAATTCATCCAGAGTGAGGCTCAGAAGCTCCACCCTCAACCAAATTCCCTCAAGTCACCTCCTCCATGGTGTATCTACCGATCAGGCAGCCACTGCCTTCACCTCTTCAATTCAACCACTCCTCAAGCTTTGAGGAAATCCCAACCATCTCAACATCACCTCAGGAAGGCTCAGAGTCATCTGAACTGAGCCCTTCTACTCCTTCTACATATTAGGCTGACCTCTCCGGCCATCCCGATGACCCAACGTTCCAGAGGGAGCCAAGCTTCACAAGCTTGCTGCCCTAAGCTAGGAGAGCTCCACGAAGGTGAAGCCAATCCCAGATCTGCACTAGAAGCATACTGCTTCCTTCCCAAGCTTTTCAGAGTCGAGAGAAGGGCTAGCTAACCTCGCAGATAGCAGAGGAGGAGTGGGTCCCACCTTGCTGACCATGGACAAGTGAGGTAATTCCATATCATCTCACTATTATCTGAATGTGCTAAATCGCACTACCATTGGATCTGAGCATCCATAGTCCACATTAATCACTATTTCTTTTTTTTATCCTATAAATTGATTAATAAATCATAGGAATATCAGAAAAATACAAATAAGTACTCATTTTTTATCAAAAAAAATGAGGATCACGAATCTATCCTCAGTTAACCCTAAATATGACTCATTTTGATGCTTATATTTGAATATGATCCTACCTTATTAAATTATTCAGAAAATACACGGGCCTGATCAAATCACCAAATTCATATGATTATCTTCTTTTTGTGCCTAGATAATTATGGGATGTTCATTTCCAATTTATGTATTTCAAATACCAGCCAAGATGATTTATTGCTCTTTTTCCCTATTTGGCTTACCATAAATTGTTATAATTATCTACCATGATCTAAAGACCACCAAATTATCTTGGAATTCCTACCCTGTCATGATATCTCCAATTAAGGACTCAAATCCACACTCAATGACTCATACTCCACTCTCATGAACATTATCAAGGGAAAAGGCCACTTTTATACTCTTTTATAACTAAATGGTGATTTTTCCAATATATCTAATTAGTACAAAATCTCTTATAATTTCAGGAATACAAAGGTACTAGTGAGGAGCATCTCTACACTCCCCACTTCTGAGTAGAAGGTACACCCTTAACTCTTGATTGGCTTACTAGATAGTATGGATGTATTGTACATATAAGATACTTGGCATAATGTATTCTTTGCAATAAACATTTTAGTATAACCAATTTTAGTGATGTTCCACTATATATATATATATAAATGTATATATATATACATTTATATATATATATACATTTATATATATATATATATGTATATATATATATATATATATATATATATATATTGCCAAAACTTGAAAATAATTTATCTTGTCCATTATATCAAAACCACATCAACTCTTTGGTAGTAAAGTGCTGGAAATTAGAGTACTTCAACTCTTTGGTAGTAAAGTACTTGTAAGTGATCAAACTCCTTGGTAGTAGATGACATTGTGAAATCATCCAACTCATTGCTAGTAGATCATAAAGGCCTTAATGCATTAAACTCTTAGATAGTAAATGCATGGATGATATAATGGAAAAATGTACTTAAAACATGTGTTCTCTTTTGTTAATAAACATTTTCTTATTCAAGTATGCTTTTTCCATATTGCTTAATACTGGCAAGTTTTAGTTTTACTTTTATTGCCAAGATATGATAAGAGGTATAGTTAAAGACACGTAGTCATACTCAGTACAATATATTATTATATTGTGCTGACATGTACCAATTTGAAATGCTTTTTAGGTACCTTTTGCTTATGATGATGATGATACAACTCAATATAATATGATGGCTCAACAAAAATCACATATTTATTTAGGATGCTAAAGTTAAATGGGACTCCTAGTTTATGTTGTTTTTCTATTTCAAGTAGTTCTAGTTCTCTCACGTATTAAGTTTTTCTTCTTTACTACTCCTATGCCTTTGGGCCCCTATGTAATTAATGCATGGTTTTCAAGGAAGCTTGTTATTTGGTGCATGTATATACGTGTGTGTTTGATCCACTCAGGGATGGGCAACTTTAACCCTTTTTTACACCATTCCCTTTTGGTTCAAAAATGTAGATTGGAGTTAGGTTGTTAACCTATGACACGAGTTCAGCCAGTTTGGTTGGGTCGGTTCATTCCTTACAAAATTCAACTCAAAACTAGGCCTGACACCCAGAGGCCCATATAATCACTTCATATGACTATTTGGCACTTCCATATGGTCATCTCAACGCTTGAGATGGGCATTTGGCAGTGTTTTCAGCCTGTTTGTTGCATGAATCAAATGACTAAACACTTTAGCATTAATTCAAATGTCATTCAAGATCTGAACTCCTCTTCTAGGTTGAGACTTATGTGTGTGACCCTATAGGTCCCATATCATGTTGGTTGTGAATGTCCATAAAATTTTTTGACATCACAAGCAGAGAGTGGTGCCTAGTCACACATTAGTTCTACCCAAGTGAATGGAAAGTTGGAGAATAATTTCAACCTACAATCTGTGTGGGGTGTTATAATGTTTGTATAGTTACTTTTCTACTGATATCCAGATTGAACTAGAGGCATGGAGTAGTCACCCTCATTATTATTCAATCTTGTTTCTTGAACCAGAGCAGACTGTCTGAGATATATGTAAGCTCAACACATTGACTTACATGTTCATGGCCATGTATTTTCTCACTCTTACTATACAGGAGGCCTAGGATATCATGCTCCCATAGGAGGGACAAGTCCCTTATCTATCACTCACAGTCAATCCCCATGTTTCAAAGCCACCCAATCCTCATCGTTATAACAACCCATGTTTTTGGACTGCGTTTGATGATGTCAAAGTGTACCCAACAACATGTGATGAGTGTAGTGATTTTAGGTCTAAGAACCACAAACACCACCATCACTATGAGAGTTGACTATGACTTCCATGATGATTTCTTCCATGTGTCAGTCTCATGGTGGGTCTGTCTGATACATTATTCTCTAACATGCATCTATGTTCGTGGTTTGATATAGCCATATCATGACCAATGAGACTTAGTCATGAACCAACTCACACTCTGATGTTATGTATTATTGTTTTCTATCAGCCTTCCATAATAAAACCTGATCAAGGACATAATGAGAATATGCATATGTACTCTTATCATATGTATGATCTCATTTGTTAAGTCTAATACTTGAAGAAATACATCATTGAGTAATATTATTCTCTAGATATTTATTATGTTATTTCATTATCTCATAACTAAACAAACATAATAAATTGGAAGCTTGACTTTATTGATAATCAAATCGTTTACATTTATGCCATTACAATCATCACATGATTGCCTCTCAGGGCATACATACCAACAAACTCCCACTTGGACTTAGCCGATCACCTATTAATCATATTCCAATTGATCTTACATGTCCATCAGGCTTTTGATGTAAATGTGTCTTTGTTAAGGGGTCAACAACATTGTTGTTAGTTGGTACTTTGCAAATCTATACATCTCATCTTTGTACAATTTTTCATATGAGATGGTACCGCCTTTGTATATGCTTTGAGAGCATATGTGATCTGGGTTCCTTAGCTTGTGCAATATCTCCATTGCTGTCACAATATAGATCGATTCCCTCACTGATGCTAGGAACGGCCTTAAGTTCTGTGATGAACTTCTTAATTCATACAACCTCCTTTGCTGCACTCGATGCATCAATATAATTGGCCTCTATTGTAGAATTGAAAACAATTTCTTTCTTAGAACTCTTCCACCTTAGAGCTCCATTGTTGAGGCAAAACAAAAATCATGATTGTGACTTATAATCATCTTGATCAGTCTAGAAGCTTGTACCAGTGTAACCTCTTACTACCAACTCTTCCTCTCTATCGTAGACCAAGAACTGATCCGTAATCCTTCTCACATACTTGAGTATTTTCTTCGTGGATATCTAGTGAGCATCACCTGGATCTAACTGATGTTTTCTCATCATGCTCAAGGCATACGAAATGTCTGGATAGGTACATAACATTACATACATGATTGATTCAATTGTTGAGGCATACATAATCACACTCGTGCGTTTCTTTTCTTTACAAGAATTGGGACACTGAGCTCTAGAGATGGGGACACCATGACACATAGGAAAGTTTCCTCTCATTGAGTTCTCCATGTTGAACCACTTCAACACATTGTCAATGTATGTTCTATGACTTAGTCTGAGAAGTCTTCTGGATCTAACTCTATAGATCTTTATTCCCAATATGTAGGATGCTTCTCCCAATTTTTTCATAGAGAATGTATTTCCAAGCCATATATTTACCTTTTGGAAAGTAGGGATGTCATTCCCCTTCAATGGTATGTCAGCTACATACAATATGAGGATTGTCACAATTCTCCCAATGACCTTTTTATACACACAAGGTTCAACTTCATTTTGAATAAAGTCAAACACTTTCACTATCTCATCAATATGGAGATTCTAGATCCAATATGCTTGCTTTAATCCATAGATTGACCTTTGTAGCTTATAGACTTTTTTTGCAAACTTTAGATGTATAAAACCCTCAGGTTGTGTCATGCACACATCATCAACAAGATTCTCATCAAGGGATTCAATTTTAACATCAATTTATCAAATCTCATAGTTATGATAAGCTGCAATAACAAGCATGATCCTGGTGGATTTAACCACGACTATTTGAGAAAAGGGTTCGTCATAGTCAACACCTTGAACTTGTTTGAAGCCCTTTGAAACCAATATATCCTTATAAATTTTGGACCTTTCCATCCATGTCGATCTTCTTCTTGAAGACCCACTTACACCCTATGTATTTTACCCCTTCATGTGGATCCACCAAAGTCCATATGTTGTTGGTATACATGGATTCCATCTCAAATCTCATGGCCTCAAGCCATTTCTCTGACTCTGGTCCCTCAATTGCAACTTTATAGGATATTGTCTCGTCATCTATGACCAATTCACTACCTTCCTGAGTCACAAGATATCCATATCTCTCAGGTTTAAGGCATGCCCTAATAGATCTATGAGGTTCCTGTGTTACCTAAGGAATTTGAATCTCCATAACACTTTGTGATTCTCTTGGTTCATCTAGTTTATCTATCAGTTCTATGTTTTCTTGTTGGTCTTGAACCTCTTCACATTCCACTTTTCTCCCATTGATTCCTTTGGAAATAAATTGCCTTTGAAGGAATACAAGTGTCCTGGCAAAAACCACTTTATTGTTAGATGGATTATAAAAGTAATTTCCCCTTGTCTCTATTGGATATCCAACAAAATAACATTTATCAGACTTAGGGCCATGCTTTTCAGGAAACATTTTCCTAACATAAGCTTCACATCACCAAATCTTAATAAAAGACACATCAGGATGTTTCCCATAACATATCTCATACGGTATCTTTTGAATCGATTTAGATGGTACACAGTTAAGTGTAAACACGTTGGTTTGTAGAGAAAAACCCTAGAAGGTTGTCGAAAGATCAACAAAACTCATCATAGATCACACCATATTAGTAATGGGTGATTCCTTCTTTCTTATACACCATTATGCTGTGGTGTTCCAGGTGGAGTCCATTGGGATACAATCCCGAGGGCTCTCAGAAGGTCCTCAAACTCTTGGCTTAAGTATTCTCCACCTTGATCAGAACAAAGTGCCTTAATGCTTTTTCCAAGCTGGTTTTGTACTTCATTCATAATCTCTCTAAACTTTTCAAGAGTTTCTGAGTTGTGTCTCATCAGGTAGACATAGCCATATATACTGAGGTCATTAGTAGAGGTAATGAAGTACTTGTACCCACCTCTAGAATCTATTCTAATAGGGACACATACATATGTGTGAGTCCTAATAGATCACTAGCACTTTCACTCTTGCCAATAAAGGGAGTCTTGGTCATCTAGCCCAACAAACAAGATTCCAATGTCTCTACTGATTCAAGATTAAAAGAGTCCATATCACCATCCTTATGGAGTCTAGATATGTGTTTCTCATTTATGTGCCCTAGAAGATGATGCCAAAGGTATGTTTAGTTTGATTCATTGAGTTTTTGTCTTTTGATATTGACATTATATACACTTGTCTCTAGATCTATCAAGTATAGACCATAAGACATTGGGGCACTACTATAAAAGATCCCATCTCTATACTAATAGAACATCTTCCATTCTTTATAAGAATTCAAATCCGTTTTTGTCCAAACAAGATATAGATATGATGTTCCTATTAATGGGAGGTATGTAATTGCAATTCCCTAACTCTATTACCAGCCCACTCAGTAGAGATAACTCAAAGGTTCCAACTGCGCTGGTCACAAATCTTGCACCATTTGCAACATGTAGTTCAACCTCATCTTTATCTAAAGGTATACTTCTCTTTATATCCATCACATTTGAGCAAAGTTGTGATACAAATCTGGTATCTAGTACCCACGATGAGGAAGTAGTGAAGTTACCTCAATAACGTATACACTAGAAGTAGAGATCTCAATCCCTTTCTTCCTAGGTTTCCATATGCTTATCCTAATTTTGAGTGCAGAAGGCTTGGACCTTATCTTAGCCATAGAATGCTTCTTGGACTTGCCCTTATCCTTATACTCAACTCTACTAATCATCATCATTGATTTGTCCTTCTTCATTTGTGCTTTGACACTTATCTAGATGTCAAGCAACTCTGACAGCAGTCTAGCCATGTTACTCAAGTGATAACACTCAATAAAATGGCTATATGATTTAGGTGACGATTGTAAAATCATATACATGGCCAACTCTTGACCTAAAGAAAATCCCAATCATGCATGATGCTTCATATACCAAGTCAAATTGAGCACATGAGGCTCTACTAGATATCCCTCTATCAGTTGCACTCAAATAGCACCTGAGAGACATTATACCTTTCATGCTTATCATGTTGTTTATATAACTCATAGTTGATACAACCCAACATAAGGTTCTTGATGCTCAAAACATCCATGTCAATCTTAGGTTTGGAGTGGATACTGGCACTGGTATTTCAAGATCATGCTGAACACTTTTCAAGGCCCATAACCAGTTTGAAAAATAATTCTCATTTAATTCGTCCAATCACAATGTGGATTTGTTTGTCATTTGATACTACAAGAGAAAATTGGCATTTTTCGAAAACTATTTTGATTGATTTGATTTGATACATTTGATCATATTAATTAGGTATTTAATTATTATTGCTCCCACTATTTTATTCAAATTGATAGCCCTTGATATCAATTCTGAATATTGCATTGTACAATATTCTAGTGGGACAAGATCCAAAATAATTCAACTATTACCTGGCCTGCACCAGCATCCATAGTCAATTGTCAAGGTAGGCAATCATGCCAATTACATCATATGCAACTATTGGTTATAAGATATGCGTAATTCCTTGACATAATCATATACATGCTTCCAGTCTTAGACTCTCTAAAAATCACCAATTAAGTCTAACCCAAAAGCCGACATGATAATAATGCACCCCGCTAGGACGGAAACTACACTATTACGATCACGCTTCCATGAGATAGATGAGGTACCATGCTAGGGCATAAAATTCTCTTACTGATTAAGATTTTCATGTGTGCTGCTTTTGGAAAGCATCTACGACTTAATATTTGAATTAAGGGAGTTTGTTTAAGTACATATACTTTATCCAATTACCATATATATGTACGTATCATATACATACTATATCCCACAATGAAAACATGTAATAAATGAAATTTAATGTTATGGCCAATCCTAATGTAATCCCTTGGAGACAAAGGGATTATGTCATCTAGGTCTACATCATATGAAGAAACCTATTGTTGATGAAGATATGTGTTTGCCAACCGGGGTTGATCGATTCAACCATTGAACCGATCGGCTCACCTCCTGGCCGGTTGTTAGGTCATTTCACCGGTCGTCTGGTCCATCTGTCCACCATCGGCTACTCCTCCAGCAGATCGGTCGGGTCCACCAAGCAATCAGTCTAGCTTGTCTACCATATCCTCCAAGGTCCTTCAGTCAGCCATCTCGTCTTCCAGATATCTTGATATTCATCATAATAGGAAATTAAACGATCCTACTTTTACATAATCCAAGTCAAACCTCGGGTTACATTTGTGGGGAGAAAAGGTAGAAGAGAATTAAATTGACATTGGGAAGGTAAGATAGAGGCTCTCTACATAGACCGAGATAAATGGATAAACCAAGTACATACAACCATGCACAGATAGGGGTTATTGGCCATAACCATGCTATACATCCACCATAAAACCACTTTTAGGATGCATGTAAATTACACACACATAAATACACACACACACATACATATATATATATATATATATATATATATATATATAGAGAGAGAGAGAGAGAGAGAGAGTCAGGATCAAATACACTCGAGTGTATTCGAAGAAGAATACACTCAAGTAGTTTTTCATGATGCAATATTTTTTCAAAAATCTAATCTGTTGATCTTCTTAAACATCTTGTGAATAGCTCATGTGCAAAATTTGAGCACATTTTGATATTTATAAGTCATGTTGTAAAGACCACAAAAATTATGCATTTCAAATTAGTTTCATGCGTCGATGTTGTTGCTCCTGGATGAGTGACTTACACTCATCCAAATGGGCTCAAAATTTGTATGTAGCCTAGATATAATATGACAGTGAAGATCAATGGTTTAAATTTTGCAAAAAATAGTCTTGATATGAAAACACACTTGAGTGTATTTGTGCGATCTGTACACTCGAGTGTATTCTAGCCTGACTATATATATATATATATATATATATATATATATAGATATATAGATATATATATATGTATATATATATGTATATATATATATATATATATATATGTATATATATATATTAGTTTGGGATTATTGTGGTGTTTGGATTTGACAAGATATTATTCGCATCACATGTAATAATTGAATACAAAACCAAAATCTGATCATATCGATTATCCCATAATATAATAAATTGACATTGGCTCTAATACCATTGTAGGGAAATATGACTACAGAGAAGGTCACAAAATTTATATATTTATGTACCATATTCCCCATGATCAGCAGATCATGTCAATAAATTAAGTGCAAGAAGGATGGTTTCGAGGATATACCTGGTCCTGGAGCACGTCCAGTGACATCTACTCATTGTTGTTGATGCGCAACTATCTTGGATGGTGTCTGTGCAGCTCCTTGTTGCACTGGGTCTCATATGATTGTTGCACCCTCTAATCTACACCTCAGGCAGTAGGACTACTACAACTCCTCCTCCTCGCACCAGACACTACAGCCACAAACATCATCTTCTTCAGTAGCTCCTCTTGTCACAAACTACTGGCTGATGTTATCCTCCAAGTGATAGACAACAACCTCTCGCCTATATGGTAGTCCACATGGACCATCTAGAACTCCTATCATCTTGCTAGAATGGACAGAAAGGAGTTATCCCTCTCGTTGGTATACTTGTCACCAACTTGCTTTCCACAATAATGATCTCAATTGATCTTTCCCTTATTATCCCTACCTAGTCAGGTAGGACTTTCTTAGGCTCTGGTGGTCAACCAGAGAGGATAACATTTGTCAAAGAAACTTATTCTCAATTCTCTATGTTGTACTCTGGGAATCCCTAGTACCCCTCTATTTATAGCTGGGTTTGGGTCCATATTCCCAGTCTATGCGGGAGTGGAAGGGACCAGAAGATCTGAAATTTTCGCAACAATTCTAGAAACTTCACAACCTATAGAAGCCAAAATGGTCATCTCACAAGCAATACAGTGATCTGGTACTACGAAAGGGTCATATCACACTATAAGATGGTGGTTTTGCAATTTCCTAGTTGTACATAAATTTGGCAATCAATTATCATCAATCTTAGACATTGATTTCCTTGTACAACAAGTATTTCCCAAGCAAAATGAATAGGGAAAAGTCTAGAACCTTCCTCGATAGAATTGGACCATCTCAACTATGCGAGACGGTCGTCTTGGTCACCTAGATGTTTGTCTGGTGACCTGAGTCGAGCTAGTTTGTTTGGGTCAGTTTGTTCCTTACCAATTTCAACTCAAAACTAGGTTTGACACCCATACGCCCATCTCAACACTTGAGATGACTGTTTGGCACTTCCAGACAGCCATCTCAACACTTGTGTTGGTTGTTTGGTAGTGTTGTCAACCTTTTTATTATGTGAATCAAATGCCTAAACACTTTAGCACTTAATTCAAATGTCATTCAAGATCTGACCTCTTCTTGGTCGAGACCTATGTGTGTGACCCTATAGGTCCCATATCACATAGGCAATGAATGTACATAAAAACTTATGACATCACAAGTAGTGATTAGTGCCTAGTCGCACATCGGTGCTACCCAAGTGAATGGAAAGTTGGAGAACAAATTTAACCTACAATTTGTGTGTGGTGTTACAATGTTTGTATAGTTCCTTTGTCACTGATATCCAGATTGCACTAGAGGCATGGAGCAGTCACCCTCATTATTATATAATATTGTTTCTTGAACCATAGAGGACTATTTAAGATATATTTAAGCTCAACACATTGAGTTACATGTACATAGCCATGTATTTTCTCAATATCTCTAATCAAGAGGCCTAGGAAATCATGCTCCCATAGGAGGGAAAAATCCCTTATCTATCACTCATCCCCATGTGTCAAAGCCACATAATCATCACCGCTATAACAACCCATGTTTCAAGATTGCATTTGATGATGTCAAAGTGTAACCAACGACATGTGATGAATATAGTGACTTTAGGTCAAAGAACCACAAGTACCACCATCACTATGAGAGATGACTATCACTTCCATGATGATGTCTTCCATGTGTCAGTCTCACGGTGGGTCTATCCAGTACATTGTTCCCTAACATGTATCTGAGTGCTTGGTTTGATATAGCCATATCATGACCAATGAGACTCAATGATAAATCAACTCACACTATGAACTTATGTGTTATTTTTTTCTATCAACCTTCCACAATAACAATCGATCAGGGACATAATGAGAATATGTATATGTACTCTTAACATTAGTATGATCTCATTTCTCAGCTCTAATACTTGAAGACATACTTCATTGAGTAATATTATTTCCTAGACATTTATAATTTTATTTCATTATCTCATAACTGAACAAACATAATAAATTGGAAGCTTGCCTTTATTAACAATTAAATCATTTACATTTATGCCATTACAATCATCACATGATTGTCTCTCAGGGCATACATACCAATAAGGGTGCCATTCATTGGAGGGCAGAGTTTATCGAACTTAAGGAATTGTGTTCCCCTTTGGGGCTCAAGGTAGTGTACCTATATCCCTACATAATCCTAGGTTTTAGATGTACTTGTGTACTACCTATGAAATCATTCATTCTATTAGCCCTGGATCAAGATCTCTAATCTAGTTCAAAGATAACTTATATGTTATAATTTGTTCTCTTTCTCCTCCTTTACTAAAATTGTCTATACATGTTTACTTTGTTTATTAGCATGTATACCCATAATTTGGATTTGGACTAACTCTCTTATCATAATGTTTTTATCTTTTATCTTCCCTACCTATATAGTTAGCATAATACCTAATTTATCCATGTTTATCATTGGTTCATACAAATTTTGAGATTTGTCTCGTTATAGGAGGAAATACAATACATAAAACATGTTTAACATATATTTATTCTATTTATTTCAAATTGGCATTTCATATGGCTTAGTTCACGGAGCATGTCTTAACCCTACTTCTCTTGAGGTGGTATCCTAGATGAGAAAAGAAGAAATGCCTAGGGTTAAGAAAAGAGGCACTCTTATGGTTAAAGAGAAAAGAGACAAGGAAGAGATGAAGTTTGAATAAGAAATCCTAAAGATATGTTATGTTTTGGATAAGTCATGAGGCTATGTCAAGTCATGAATCATCGTGGTCTACAAGTCCTTGTAAGCAAACTAGTGGTGTGGAGGAAAATATTGTCAAACTTGAGATGTGAACCATTCTAGGAACCATTGCGTTTTGAAGAATACCCTAATAATTCTATTAGGTTCTATATAGTTTTATAAATATTTCATTAATAAAATATTTTTATATAAATATGGGGTATAATACCAATTGTAATTTCCCGTTTCTTCTATTATACCTAATTAAGGTGAACCAAGAAGGAAAGGGTCGTTATTCATATTTTTGTGATCTAGATTTATAATAAATGACAAATAATCATTAATATACCTAAATAGAGTTTTTTTTTAAATGAAGACATATCCTCAGAGGGATTTTATAATAAAATTTAATCTCAAGAATGATTAACATCTTATAAAACTAGAGACAAAAAATAAACTATATAAATTCCTCCTTTGTTCTCTTCTTATAGCTTCATCTTTTCTTGCAAAATGATCCATATATTCAAGTAAGCATTCTTAACCTAAAACACCAACAAACAATAAAGGGTTAGCACATTAATATGCTATGTATGTTAGTCCAACCAAATTTTAAGCATGTAATTTTTAACAAAATATATGGTAGATAAGAATCAAATATTTTCAATATAACAACTACACATTTCTCACTATACTCCAACCTAATATATTTCTCATCTCACTTTATTATCTAATAACAATCCATGGATGTTCTATCATCAGGCTCGTCCATGTATTACCTACCATTGGAGTCCATCACCTTAGTTCATGTTAAATTTTGGAACAACCTTTTAGTGATTATTCTACATTATAACTAGGGAGTGGGTTTCTCCCAACAATACCCTTGTGAGGTATTGATTATTGGGTTCCATTTTATGCCATAATGTTACACATAGAGTCTTACAATTTTGCATGAAATATAAACATTCCAGGAATTCATCATATTGATTCAACATTAAAAGACTTTGAGAATATGAAATGCTTGCAAACAAGAATTCATTCATAATTTTACCCCCCAAAATTATCTAGAAATGCATGTCATGTCAACAATAAAATAATGCAAGAAAACAAATATTAATCTGAAATTCAATATTTAGCACATAAGTATTACAAACATACCAAAATGTCCTTAACTAGGGTTTTAAGGTTAGGGTGGGTGTATGGTTTAAGAAGGATTTGATTTAGCATTGAGATGGTAAATTAGGATTTGCCTCCATGAAACCCTAATTTCCTTCATTCATGTATTTTATCAAATTGATTACTCATGTTAAGTCAAATCTTACTAACATAAGAGGTTTCCATCATTCAATCATATGATTAGTGTTAACTTTTAGAAATATGCCAAGAATTTTATATTTAACAAACCAGGGTTTTTTACTTAACGATTGATATTAAAGATCACCTTGAAGTAACTTTTCAACTAGGTATGAAATTAGGCCTTGAAACTATGTTCATTAAATTCCTCCCATCAAACTGGCCAATTTTATATATCATCTCACTATTTTGGAGGTTTGTAGAAATTTATAGGATTTTTATTAGGTAGCGATAAAACTAAATGATTAAATAAGTAATATACTGTTACTAGAAATATGTATGCCATTGATGTGAGAATTGTTTCCAAATTTGAGGCGTGTTGACACCAGTAGGACCAGCTTCTTATGCAAGGGTCAAATTAGGACATGCATTTCTTTGGTTTTTGCAAAAATATTCATAAACCCTATCTTGACTTAGCCCAACTAGAGATCATCTTATGAGGCCCAGATCCACCCCACCCCTAGTTTCCACTTTTGATTGCAATACCCCCCCCACAAATTGATTTTTGTTCTCATCTCATGAATACGACCACTGTGATATATATGTGACTAGGAATCCTTTGAAGAAGTTTTAGAAATAAAGAGACATTCTTTCCTTTAATGAGGGTGTCCACCAGCACAGAGGCTACAACCATCTGCAATCTTCCATATCATGATAGTGGTAGTGGGTAGGCCGCAACTAGTTGGCAGAGCTAGAATTGGGGACTATATGCAGAGTTCTTATGTAAAAATTAAATTCACGTGTTCCTATATGCCTTATATAGGCACAAGGATAAGAATTTCATCTACATAACTAGATGAGTAGGAGGAGAATATGAGAGGAAGGGTTTGAGATTTCATGTATACTTAATGGTGAAGGAAAAATAAAGGGTCAGTGGAAAGGCTAAGCCTTTCTAAAATAGTTCAAACCAAAATAGAAAGAAGCCATCAATCAGATAGGGAGCGACACATGGGACAAAATGTCTCCCTCTTTCCTATTTTCTAGGTATGTAAGGGATGAATGTTTATTTCATTATATATCTTAGACCACATGTCCAGAGGAACCCCATATTCGAAACTTTTTTTGTTACTTGTGTTAAAGACAAAATTTAAGAAAGTATTTCCATTGAAAACATGTGTCCTTCGTTAGTGACAAGATCTTATAGTTTAGTTATTCATTGAACTTTACCTCTTTTGGTACAAAGAATGATATAGAAAATAATTATAAAGCTAGTGGCCTATTACTTGGTTTCCATGTAACAAAATTACATAATTACCTAAATTAAAATCATCCAATTTTCCTACAATAATGTACTTAAATTGATAATGTCCCACTAATTAATAGGAAATTACATTTTTGGATAGATCATCTGATCAATGGGGAAATTTTTGTGCTTATTATCATGAATGATTAAATATTTAATCAACTAAACTCTTAAATGATACTTAAAGTTTGGATATACAAGACTCTTGTTCTGTAAATCCTAATATCTTGATATTGTGACCATTACTTACTTGTTAGTAAGTCTCAAAATTGAGAAAGTTTTATCCCATTAGAAAAATATTTGATTGCCAAACTAAGCCATTGATCAACACAAACACACAAAAACATATATATATATATATATATATATATATGTATGTATGTATAAATATGTATATATATATAGACACTCACACACACACAAATATATATATATATATATATTTATTTTTATATATGTATATATATATATATATATATAAATATATATATATATATGTATATATATGTGTGTGTGTGTATGTATAAGTCCCATATTAGATAATAACTGTAATAGACCACTAGGAAAAATTTTGTGACTTGAAATTATAGGATTTCTTTGTTTCTCTATGATTTGGCTACTCTATATGGAAACAAAAATTTTTTAGATTAATAAATATATTTTTTTGTCGTTCAAGTCACACTTACATTAAACCCAAGTAAAAGTCTCCAAAAACACATATACTCTCATAAAGAGTTCAAAACATGAAAATAACTTTCTCAGATGGTATTGTAAACAAAAATGATCAATATATTAAATATTTAATTAGTACACAATCATTAATTGGTGTCCAAAAGGACTATGTGTAAATATAAATAACAAAATTATTTATTTCAAGGATTACACTTTATAATTATTTTGAATTAAAAAATCTACATGAAAGGAAATAAATGTCGATTCCTCACAGAAAGAGACTTCCATGTAGTGAATAGTGAACCATAAGTAGGACGCTCTAAGACATGTTTGATCTTGAGGACTATTCTTTGGGAAAATTAGAAGACTCACATATATGATTAGAGGTTCAAGTTCCTTATGAAAAATATGTAAAAAGGATTAGGGGAACCCTTATAAGTGCAATCATGTGTTATGTGATGCTTAAAATGAGAAATGTGAATATTTAAAATAAATAAGGTATGGACTAACCTTGGGCTATGGTATGGCAATGAGAAGGTAAAGATGTTGTTATAACCTCAATCTTCATGTATTCATACGTATATTTGGATGTAAAATAATGGAATGTTTAGGACATATTAGAAATCTTGATTTTTCTATGTCTTGTTTTTTGGACTGTAGAATGAAATTTCTCCATATATGAAGGATTTTGTGTATTTTTGTGCTTTCAATAATCCATTTCTAGTTGTTGGTTTAAGAAATATTGGAAAACTCAATAATATAGGAATTTCCAAGAGTAAGAAAAAATTCATAACTAACATATGGAAATATCTTGGGTGCAAAAATAGCATTGCTTGCCAAGTTTGGGTAGAAAAGGGGTTATAATATGCATTAAATAATTCAAATAAACCAAATGGTTGGCATGCAAGTAAAAGGTATTTAATCTTCATGTTTGGCAACCAAACCTTTCCTAAACCGAAATTAAGTGATTAAAAGGCTTCCCTTAAAGATTCAAGACATTTCGAGAATGGAGGAGATAGAGATGAATTTATTAAGTTTCCCTGAAGTGGAGGATTAACTTATATATTTGTGTGAATTGTCACATTTAATCTGATTAGGAAACTTAGGCCAACCCCTTTAAATTGTCACACGACCTCGTTACACTTGTATCCAGGATCAATGATCTAGGGATCATCTCCCACCTCCAACCAAATAGGGAAATTCAGTTGTAGTTTCGACCCTTCTCCACTCTCATATCCCTCTCTATATGTTCAATGTGGACATCTAAAACCTTTCCCATTAGCATCGCGAGAAGTTTTCAAACCAAACATCCATAGATAGCCCTATCTTGAGGGGACATTGGAACTTCCCCTAATCATAGATGGAGTCAAACTACATAGATATCTGGTACCCCTATACTATAAATATGGCCCTCAATCTTTAACTTTGATGCTAGGAAATCCCTCCTGAAGGATGTGCAACAAAGCAAGGCATTGTGCAACACTCTCCCTTGTCCCTACCCTCTCCTCTTTGATGTCCCTTGCTCCGACTCCCTATATTGTAATGAGTGGTATCCTCCTTCTCAGTTATCATCCCTCTCGACCAAATCTGAGACCACCTTTGTTCTTCGAGGAGTCATGCAAAGGATCTTGCACTGGTGGTCCACTCTCCAGTACTCAAACGCCTAGAGTCAACAATTGTGTTGACTCATCTTGAAGCCTGGTTCATGATCAACAAAGGTTGAAGAAAAGAGTGTGGGATAATACATCCCTACCCTGGGGCTGTAGTAGTAAGGTAAATGTTATCCTGGTCTTTTAACAATAGTTGGTACCCTTGACACGTGAGCACGGGCCGCTACCATGGCACAAGCTTACTGGCTCGACCTCGGCCCCACAATGCATGAATTACCTAGTCAGTTGCTAACATGGTGTGTTTTTATTGGTTTAAATAGTTTTATCATGGAAAAACCTAGATAATAATTGGTAACTCCAACTATATCTAATAAATATAATTTTCATCTAAAAATTCATAAAATGCAATAAAGTAGGTGCTTTACTTAAATTTGTCTTGAATTCTAAAAGTACATAAAGATGTGTATTTTGGTGGTTCTAATACCTATAAACCCTAATTTAATGAAAGTTATGATAATATTTAGGTTGATTAGTCCTAGTAAGTAAATTACTATGAAAGTTGATAAAAGAACATTGGAGATAACCTAGGATAGTGGGTTCACATGTTGCCAAAATTATGGTTTCTAAAGTGGAAAAGCCTTAATATGTGATAATTAGGGTTAGGGAATCTTAACCCTAATGAAATCATAAATTGACCCTAAAAACCCTAACATGGGGCCCATCAATCTTAAGTGATATTTTGTGAATATAATTATAATAGATGTGTGTTAAACATTAATTATAGTTAGATTTCTTGGTTGGTTGAATCTACTTTTATCTACTTGGGAATTAAACCATATTGGAGAGAGGTACGTGGTTACAACTATGAATACTTGCCTTATGGACTTCCACTATTTTTTGAAGTTTCATGAATGATTGCAATTAGCTTGCTTGGTTGTTTGTTTATTTCCTACAAAATATAAGGCCCTATGTGTATCATCTTATATGAACATAACTTGCTCGCACATGAGATACCATCTCTAGTGAGTTGAATGAACATGTGGGAGGAAGAAGTCATTGTGATGACTGCCGATAAAACTGGGATAGGAAAATCACTAATAGGCCAAGCCTGGAAAGGAAGGCCGATATAAAACCAAGTATGAGTGAGGGGAAGTTATGAGAGTCCACTATAGGGACCAAACCCTAAAGAGAGGGTACCCTACAAAGAATGCCTTAATGAGAGGGCATACCACATATAGTGAGAAAATATGGGTCGAGAGTTATAATAGAAAACACATGTTCGACTATATAATAGTAATTGGTATTATGGTTGTTTATGTTGTTACACCTACATGTGTATATTTTGTTTCCCCCATCTACTAGTATAGAGATAAACTGATTGTATTTGTGTGTCACACCATTTTAGATCAAACTGCAAGTTATCTGAAGATATGTACTTCCAAAGAAGGTGACATCATAAGAAAAGTTAATTAAAGCGACCAGAGGATTTATAGATAGATTTACTTTATGTTGCACCTTTAGTTCCCTTTGTAGGAAACTCCCTAGAGGATATTCTAGAGTGATATTGTTATCAAATTCTTTTCCATTCTATGGAATTTTTAATTATCATGGGATATTTGTTGAATCTTGATCCTAGAATTATGTTAATGTCCCTTGTCCTATCTCTCTACCTTAATTGGGAATAAATGGGAGAGGTGGTCATTACATTTGATATTAGATCTTAGGTTTACCATTTAACCTTTAATAATTAGTAAATTTTAAAGAATTCAGTAGAGCTCAACGAAATTATTAGAACATCTTCTAAGGCGATGTTGTCTAGAAGGAATCATGACCCAGGGGCTGGAAATACTTTCTTCTGCACCATTCATTGACATACGAGGACTCATGAGCCTCTACAAATCCTTCTTGGCCAAAGTCGGAAGTTCTTGCGCAAAATAAAATACATCTAGATTTTCTTCTAATCTTGTTGATTCATTCCTTCTCTACCCCCTACTTGTCTCTCAAAATTCGAGGGACCCAATAACTGCTTCCTTCTAGCCTTCTGAGAAATTAGGTTTATGATTATTGGGGTTAAGGCATCCTCTGCCAAATCATAGTTAATGCATGAAAATTAAGATGTGATGGACATAATTTATGATGTTTTAAATGACCTAAACCTAAAACTGAGATTAATTTATAATGTGAAACAACATACCTCACACCAAGACTACCATAATTATTGATGACACACCTCGGGACCACCCAGATAAGAACACCTCTCACAGAAATAGGGTTTCCTCATAGAAGAGGAGGAGATCTGACACACTTAATTTTATCTGCATTTCAGAAGCTATTTTATGCATAATTGCTCATTTTGATATTATATATGCATTGTTTATCATCATTAGCATTTGACATATTATTGCATTAAATATTATTTATTCTCACTATATGATATTGATTTATCATATTTATTTGGACTTATGTTCTATATTTTTGTACTTCAAGAAGTTGAAGCAGTTCTGAGTCAGCTTAGTGCTAGAGAAATTCTTGTCGGTGGTGTCGCATTTTGAAGAAAATGAATAAAGTTGAGTCAAAGAGTTTTGGTGCTATGACCCCCTGCTGAGTGCTATGAATTTTGGGACAAACCCGCACTGAAGACTCTCAATGACACTAACTTATTTTCATTGGTATTGACTTTTATTTGAAGAAATAATTAGAGAAGTTAGAAATCATCTCGTTGCAAGTGAAATTTTCATTAGTAGTACCGACACATATAAGTATTCAAAAATCTAGGAGATGACTCAGTGCCACTCACTTGTTGTCAGTGGTACTGACTTTGTTGGTACAATACAGATTAAAGATCTTAATCAATTTGATGGTATCGACTTAATGATGACTAGAGACTCTCTTATGACCTAGGAGTAGTTCGGCTAGACCTATTATCGTCATGCTATTCCATTTCATGAGAGAAAGAAGACAAGAAAGGAGAAAGAGGAAGAGACAACCATATCTCAATGACTAAGGCACCTTTAGAGAGAGGATTTATAGCTAGAACATAGTACATCACAAAATTCTTCAGAGGGAATCATCCAGATCATCTTCTCCAGGGATTTTCACTAGTTTTATAATGTTTTCCTCTTTCTCTCTTCTTCCATGTATGTAGGTAATGATAGAAATCATGCAAGGTTAAAACCCTAGTTCCTTACGACTCAGAGTATCCCTATTTTGTATTGTAATTGACTTTATGATTAAATAAATGAGTTTTTCCTAATTTTAAGGACATGAATCTATGATTGCCTCATGAATTGACTATGTTTTATCACCATATCTAATTTCTCTAGCCATTAATGGCTTTGAGAGAGGGATTAAGAGTTAGATAGGTCATAGATTTACAAAGTCTATAGTGTGCTTCAAGAGAGGACCTACGACTATGAAGTGTGTAGCCCAGAGGATCAATAAAGTGCCTAACTAATAGTTAAATATCTGTGAGAGTGGGATTTATATTAGAATATGTAGCGAATTACACTGCACATCAGGTTATTCTTACTATAGGTCCCCTGATCTAAGCTTAGGAGAAATAAATAAGAATGAATGATGTTAATTGCAATGTGAACTGTGGTAAAATTGTAATCTTAATTAATCTATACAAACCGTGATCACAACCCATTTAATCTAGTTTTTAATTATTTTAACTAGTTTAATGAATCAACCAATCATTATTTCACTAGGTCTAGCTGATTGAGTCATAGTAGCAGTCTTTGGATTAACATTTCCCTTAGTTTGACATTGAGGCCTCATAGGCCTATACTACCCAATATGTGCACTTGTTTTTTATACGTGTGGCTTACAAACATCAAGTAATTGGTGTCGTTGTCGGGGAAATGACAACTTCAACACTACTATTTATGTGACTGACCACTCTAGGCCACACTTTTATTTTTTTGTTCATCATTTTTGCCTTACAGTCAAATTTTTGTCAAAATCACTACTATCCAATTCTTACATTTTCCTATTATTGGTAGGTACTAGTGTATGGTTTAGACCAGAATCAATAATTATAGAGAAGCAACCCCATGTGGCATAGGCCCAAAGGAACTTCATCATAAGGCAAAGGAGTATGAAAACTCCATAGAAGATTGTTCTTCACTCCACCACCATGGGCATAGCAAGAAATGGTAAAAGTAGAGGACCTAAATGAATAGGATTGAGTAGGAGTTCAACCTGAGGAGCAAATTGTCTGGGAGAATATTAAAGCTTCACCTCCACAACATAATTACAATCCATATAGAGGCAAGATATGAATGTTGGGAGTTACAAAATAGATCACGGCATGGTGGCATTGATAAAATCTCAAGCAATCCATGACCATATAATAGAGTACCCGATGACTCACATCAACAACTTTTTAGAAAGATGTGATATTTTGAAGATCAACATGGTCCTGACAATAGTGATATACTTGAAGTTATTTTTTTACTCATTGGTAGATACATAGAAGGAATGGTTTCTAAGCCTCCCTCCAGAATCCATAGAGACATGGAACATGATGATTGATGTCTTCTTCGAGCGGTACTTCCCACCTCAGATTCTAGTCTGAACCATACACTAGTTCCTTTGAGCTAGTGGGGAAGATCTACAACTTCAAGCTGAAGGTTGAGGAGTCATATTCTGAAGCTTGGGAGAGGTTTCAAACCATGCTCAGGAAGGTCCCTCATCATAGAATTGATCTTTATGACCAGTTAGATAACTTCTATTAAGGCCTCATCAAGGGTGAGAGGACTATACTTGATAGTGTAGGAGGAGGATTCTTCTTGAACAACAAGCCTATTGGGTATGATGAGATCCTAAGAACATGGCCAAAAACCAGTCCGGGGGGGGTGGAGAAGAGCATTACCAACTACAATTAAAAGCACCATTGAATCAAAGGAGCTTAATGAGCTTAAGGATCATAAGACACAACTGATGAAGAAACTTGAATAGAAATATGACACCTCATTTGGAGGTGAGATAGAAGAATGTGTGTATTTGCAAAAAAAACTAGAGGGGCGATAATGATAATGCAAGGAGGAAGGATCCTAAATTCTCATGGAAGGATCCTAACAATTTTTAGCAAGACCCATCTCAAATAGAACAAGCCAAGCCACAATAGTGGAATGTAAAAAAATAGTATTAGCAAGTCAAGAGTCCTTGCAAGATAGACCACATAGTGGACACGCTAGGAAAATTGGTTAGTCAGAATTAGACAATTATAGGCCAAACATGAAGGGACATGTAGACACAAGGGGAACATATTTGCATAATAGAAAATCAAATTTCTCAGATAGTTGTGGAAGTAGCATCTTTGTAGAATCCAGGTCATTAAGGATTCCATGGAAATACTGACACCCTATGTACTAAGAAATAGGTGAAGGCAGTGTTACTCTACAGTGACAAAGTGTTGTTTAAAGAACAGAAGACAACTCTAGAGAGTAATGACAATGTAGGTGACACACGAGCAATGTCATGTAGTGATCCTCCTAAACCACACACCATACCACATGAGAAGGAACCAATAGTGGAATATTATAAGCCAACTAAAATTAGGAAGGATCCTTATGTTCCACCCCTCCAAAGAAAGATGGTGACTGTAGTTCCATTCCTCAATAGTTTCATGAAAAAGAAGGTTGACCAGCAATTCAAAAAGTTTTTACATACGTTTAAAAAACTCCATGTCAACATACCCCTTTTAGATGAAATAGAAAAAATCACCTCATATGGAAAATTTTTGAAGGACAAAATTGAGAAGAAAAGGCGGATATCTAATATTGATGTAGTTGTATTGAAGGGGTTGTCAGTGCTATATTTTAGAGGAAACTTCCACTAAAGAGGTAGGGTTTGAGATGCTTTGATATAGCATGTTACATTGGCAAATTCAAATTTGGTGAAGCTTTATGTGATTATGAGGCAAGCATAATTCTCATGCCCTTGACAACATTCAAGAAATTAGGGTAAAAGAATACAAGAAGAGAAACATGACCATACAATTGGAAGGCAATTGAGTGTTAAGACCAATAGGCATCTGCAAGGATATGCTAGTAAAGGTTGACAAATTCATCTTTCTGACATAGTTTATAGTCATGGAAATCTATGATGACTATAGAAAAGTTTATAGTCATGGAAATCTATGATGACTATAGAAAATTTTATAGTCATGGAAATCTATGATGACTATAGAAATGATCTACTCTTAGGGAGGCCATTCCAGGCTACAACAGATGTAATTTTGGAAATGTGAAGAGGAAGATTGACACTAGGAATCATGGATGACCACTTTGAAATAAATATTCCAGACTATCAACAAAAGGTTAATGAGAAGCCACATTATCATATGATGCATCGGTTAAGAAGTGAGGTATGCTTGTTCTTGGGTAAGTAGTTTTTAGACATGGCTTAATGCATGACAAAGGTGAGTAAGGGAATACTAGGAGTGTACATCATGGAACATACTAAGCAAATATCTTTGATAGATATAGTAAAGTATCTAGATGATTATGAAGAGGAGATATACCCTATCACAATTGCAGAGGAAGAATCTTCTGCTCTCATGCAAACATATCCACAAATACTATTATATGCATGCATAATGAATCTGGTGGATGATCACACACTATCTTTTTTTTTGGATAAGGTAAAATATTACTAAACACCAAAAAGAGTATAGGAGTATAAACACCCCGTATACTATACACGGTCACATAAGACCCCACATCAGAATGACCTCAGGTTGAACCCTTGAAAGGGTACCCGGGTTTGCTTTGCACAACAAAACAAGATTATGTACAAAAAAGTCAAAGCTTTGGACTTTGTCTCTCTCTTTTTTCCCATGCTTCCTGCTATTCCTCTCATATAATATATGATAAATGAGCCCTGTCTAGATAAGCCAAGCAAAATGCCTCATATGGCTTTCATGTTTTGTCTAGTCTAAAATCCACATCATGCTATCATGATGTGGATTTTCTCAATGCATTGCATGCTTGTACTCAAGGAACTATGAAGATTTGGGATTGCCTCCACCACCATTGATCACATCATTGAAGTTCTCCACCACACCCCTCCCCCTGATCTTGAGCTAAAGATGCGTCCTTCACATTTAAAGTATATCTTTCGGATATAGACAAGAAACTCCTCGTCATCATTTCATCTTCATTGAGCATGCACGAGGAGGAGTAATTTCTTGTTGTGTTAAAGAACCAATGAACAACATCCAGGTTGTCTATTACAGACAAAAAGGGGATATCCCCTGATTTTTCCAACACAAGATCAAAATCAATTAAGGAGCTTAACTGATAGTACAACATCAAAGGAGTCCCAATCCCATAACGACTGAGGTAGTAAATAAAAAGGTAGTGGAGCTCCAATCGGCTAGTATAATTTATGCTATATTTGATTCTATCTGAGCTAATCCAACCCAAGTAGTTCCTAAGAAAGGGGGGATAATGGTCACCATAAATACAACAAGTGAGTTAATTTCAACTAGGCTAGAGACTAGTTGGCGTGTGTGTCTTGATTATTGCTGATTGAATGCCGCCATGCTAAAAGATCATTTTTTACTCCCTTTTATTGACCAGATTCTCGAAGTGGCTTGGCGGATACTCTCATTTTTATTTTCAAGATGGCTACTCTGGGTACAATCAAATTTCCACTGAACGACATGTCCTAGACAAATCCACATTCAGTTGCCTCAATGGAACTTTCATTTACATCAGATGCATTTTGGCCTTTGTAATGCACTGACTACATTTTAGAGATGTATGTTTGCTATTTTTTCGGACATGGTAGAGCGATGTTTGAGGTTTTTATGGATGAATTTTTAGTGTACGGAGAATCATTTGAGGACTGTCTTGCCAATCTGGATAAATTTTTACAAAGGTGTGAGGACAGTCACCTAATTTTGAACTGGGAAAAATGTCACATGATGGTGAGTGAAGGGATAGTTTTGAGACACAAAGTGTCCAGTAAAGTAATGTAAGTACACCCGATTAAGATAGACATGATCTCTGAGCATTCTCTACCATCATCAGTGAAAGGGGTTAGGAGTATCTTGGGATACACTATTTTTTACTGATGGTTTATTAATGACTTTTTGAAGATTGCCAATCCACTTTCTGATCTGCTAGAGAAAGATACTGAGTTAAATTTTGATGAATGATTCTAGAATGATTTTTAGGTGTTGAAGGAGAAATTGGTTTCCACACTTGTAGTACATGCTCCAGGTTGGAGCCAACCATTTGAATTAATGTGTGACATATCAAACTATGTGATAGGGGCTGTTTTGGGGAAACATAAAGATTAAACCCATGTTGTCATATATTACGCATCAAAACCCTTAATGATGCCCATCTCAATTACACTACAAATGAAAGATAAATTTTGGCTGTGTTATTTTCTTTTGATAACATTTGTCAATACTTAATAGGGTCCAAGGTGATAGTTTGGACTGACCACACAACTATACAATATCTTTTGTAGAAGAATGACGCCAAACATAAATTGATAAGTTGGATTTTTTTGCTACAGGAATTTGACATAGAAATCAAGGATAATGTCGGGGAAGAAAATATGGTATCCGGTCATATGTGTAGGTTGGAAAGAATCAATGTGATAGATTTAGAGATACCCATTAATGAAGAGTTTCCTAATGAACAATTGTTTGAAATGCAAAATAAAGACCCATGGTTTGCATACATAGTGAACTACTTCATGTGTGGTGAGATACTAGAGGATTGGGGGTATCAGGAGAAAAAGAAAATTTTCCACTCCTTTAGATTTCATGTATGGGGTGATCCCATTTTACTCAAGCAATGTGGGGAATACATTCTAAGGAAGTGTGTTCCTAAATTCAAATTTGGGAGCATATTGGCACATTGTCACTCCCTACCTTCTAGGGGACACCATGCCAACTCTAGGATGGCTGCAAAAGTCTTTGAAAGTGGTTTTTATTGTCCTTCACTAGTTAAATATGCTTATAATTATGTGTAAAATTGTGATGCATGCCAATGAGATGGAAATATATCTAAGAGACATGAAATACCATTGAATACCTTTTAGGATATTGAAATTTTTTACTTATGGGGGATTGATTTAATGGGACCCTTTGTGTCTTCCAATTCGATCTTATATATTTTTCTTGCAGTGTATTATGTGTCTAAGTGGGTGGAAGCAATTCCAACCCGCACCAATGATGCACATTAAGTTTGCATATTTATGAAAGACCACATTTTCTAAAAGTTTGGGGTGTCTAGAGTTGTGATTATTTATATGGGATCTCAGTTCACAAATAGGAAATTCGGAGCTTTTTTGAGTAAATATGGAGTGAGGCACACGGTAGGAACACCATACCATCCCTAGACTCAAGGTCAAGTTGTAGTCTCTAATAGAGAGATCAATAAAATCATAGAGAAGATAGTCTCAATGAGTAGGACCAACTAAAACATTTAGTTGAATGATTATCTATGGGCATACAAGACAACATATAAAAAACCTATAAGAACAACCCCTTTTAGGTTTGTCTATGAGAGAACTTGCCATTTACCTGTGGAGTTGGAACACAAGGCCAAGTGGGTTTTGAGAAAGTTGAATTTTAATCTTGATAGTGCGAGGAAGAATAGTATGTTGGAACTTAATGAATTGAATGAGCTTAGATTTGATTCCTATGGAATTTCTAAAATCTACAAGGATGGGACTAAGAAAGTGCATGATAGACATAAACTTCATAGGGTGTTTGCTATAGGATAAAGGGTGATTTTTTTTATTTTAGAATGAAACTACATCCTAGAAATAAAGATCTAGATGGAGAGGCCCTTATGTGGTAGTTAAATCTTTCTCTCATGGAGTAGTATAAATTAGTGATTGGTCTGAGCCATTTCTGGTAAATGGACAATGTTTGAAACATTACAATGAAGGAGAGTTAGTCCAAGAGGAAGAGGAGTTGAAGCTCATTGTGCTTCTTTGAAATTCTACATGGCATGATCTCTGAGCTTAGGACATAAAAGAAGGGTGTTTTTGGGATGCAACCCAATTTTATTTTAGTTTTTGTCTCTTACATCCTTTTTAGGAGTTTTCACTATCTCATGTTTGCATTCAATTTATTAGAAGTCACTTAGTATAAAAAGGTGTCATGATCATTTTGTTTGGTGTGAAGGTAGTAGAAAAGTTGATACCACCAATGCACCAGTTGGTTGCACTAAAGGTGGTCTGAAATACAATAGTTAAGTCCATTATCATTTTGGTACCATTGACCCAAAAATCAATGTCATTGAGTTTTGCAACAAAATCATAGGGAAAGTGCAACAATCACTTGGTACCACCCACACATCAGTCGGTGGTACCAATTTCTTATAGAGAGAAAGGCCAAAATACCTATAGAAATTTAGCACCACTGTCAAGTTCCTCAGTAGAAGTGAAAGTTTGAGAAGCTTCATGTTTAACATATTAAAGGGGCCATTTGATAGCACCCAATAGAAATACAAATCAGTACCACTGACGGGATGCCATGAGAAAATACAAAATTTGTGGACATCAAGATCTATGACAGAGATGATCCCTATCCAAAGGTGATAACACCAAATTTTGTGATGTTTTTGGCCCTTATTTTGTTATCAAAAGTACCCTTTTTTAACTATTTTCCTCTCTCTTTCGTCATGTTTTTGAATAAACAAGCCACGCTACGCTATTAACTCAATTTTATCGTCTTTTGCAGAGTTTTCCTCATTTTTGAACTCATTTAGCAGCAAAAAGGCTCGTCCCAACCCACGAATTTGTTTCACCTACATCGACCTTCTTACCAACCAGACCGGCCGATACGCTCGCTGCCCGACACGGGTGCACGATACCATACCACACGACACAAGGATTCCGCGCAAGAAGGATCAAATGAGCGACACACCATTTACCCGACAGGGAGCCGAGCTCACCACGACAACTGAAGCATGTCACGCGATACAGGCCACCCACAGGCAGGCGCCACTCGTCATGATGACCGACAACCCGCTATCCTTGTGTCGGCCGATACACATATCGGGTGTCCCTGAAGCCACAATAATGGAGCTGAAGGAAGAACATGTGGCGTCCAGAGCACCATAACTTCCCCAACCGCTGCCTATAAATAGCAGCTACAGGACTCCGATGGGATGGGTCGGAATCTCTCAAAAGCCAACTTAGGAAAGCTTCAGGAGCTAGCATGTCGCGCCTCAGGGGTGTGTCGGGCGATTCTAGGTGAGCACTTCCCCATCCTGAGAGGGAGGGAATGGTTCATTTAGGGTCATCTCGGGCACCACTACAGGTCGATATCGGCCAACAAGGACACCCGGAAAGAGTGCCCGATACTGGAAGTAACACTCTAACCCGACACGATACCGAACCCCGATATGCATCGCCGGTTGCGGTGTGTTGCCGAGAGGGTGTCGCCCGACACGATCGTATCATGCAAGGGCACCCAACACGATACGTCTGCCCATCATTAGCATGTCGCCCGAGAGGGTGTGCCACCCGACACAGGCGTATCGGGTAAGGCCCCTGCCCGGTATCGGGCTGGAGGATCTGCTACTGCCTGTCGCCCTTTTATATCAAGAAGGTGACATTTATCTTTACTTATTTCAGTCATTTACTTCCTTTACTTATGTAATGTAATCAGAGCCTTATATGATAATGGAATTAGAAGAGTTTAGCTATCTGCTTCTTTATGTTTGGTACCTTTGTTGGAGGATTGCTATGTTCAACATCTGAACTCTAGCTTGTACGCTTGGATCGCATTTCGATTAGCTACCGAATTGTGTTTTCCCATTGCAACAGCCTTGAGAGAGGTGTTGTGGCTCTAGTGTTTGGTCCGATACTGGAGTACGAGAGTGCCCAAGATCGGAGTTGCTGTAGTAACCTTTCCACTCTAACTTAAGTCCAGCAACCTCGAGAGGGGTGTTGACACTTAGTTAGAGGTACCCGCTTTGAGAGAAGGGGTACAAGATGTTTCTGTTGCCGCTTGTTTTTTCCAAAGCTTTCTCCTTCATTCCTTGATAATGCAATAGTTTTATCTCTATGTTTCTGTTGCATGAAAACCCTAAAAACTGATAAATGCTTAAAACCTAATTTTTCCTAGCAGCTCCAGTTGGAGATAGTTTTCTTTTATTTCATCGATCTTAGCCCATTGCTCCCTTGAGGAACTTTATTGTCTCCTTACCTGTACTGGAGTGTAAAGTGTCGATTAAGCATTCTCATCACTACCACCCTTGTCCCTGTGTTTGACCCCGCATATCTACTTCGACCCCGTAAATAAAGTTGTGGGGGCCTAGAAGGTTTCAGGTTATAAATTTAAAAGTCTGACTACTTCAAATCCGCCTCCACTTTTCGGACACGCGATTTAGGTCAGTAAACTTTTTGGCGCCGTTGTCGGGGACAAGGTAAAACGGTACTGTTGACGAACCCGAATCCACTAACTACACTCAAGTGCCTCAAGCTTAGAAATGAGCTTGACAACACTCTTTTTTTCCTTTCTTATTTTATTTTTATTCTTACCTGATATGAATAATTCGTGTTATTAATAACAAATTTTCTAACTTGATTATTACACGATATTCAAGTACTCAGAAGAAAGGCATTCTACTCAACTGAGCACCGACACCATCAAACATGCCACCTCGTGTTGAACAACCCCTTTCATAAGGTGAACGCCAAGGGAGAGCTAGACCTCATTCACCTCCACCTGAAGATAACGACCGCTACAACGTCAATGATCAACCTGAAGACCCAGAAATGGAGCGGTTCGAGGAAGACCATCGCCATGATAAACGTCGTCACCACCAGAGGAATAGAAGAAATCACAATAATTAAGAACAGTGCCACGGAGGCACTGACATCGATGATTCAGATGAAGAAGAGAAGACTGTAAGGGAGTTATCTTCCACAAAAGCTAACAATTCCAGATGCCCTGTCATCATCCCACGCGCCACCAATTTCGAGCTTAAGCCATCAGTCATCTCCATGATTCAAAACAAAAGCTTTAGAGGGAGTTCTAAGAATGACAATCCCTATCACCACTTAGATGCTTTCAAAAATATTTGTGACTCAATCAAGATGCGGGGAGTCCCCCAGCAGGTAATCTACTACAAGGGCTTCATCTTTTCTTTAGAAGATAAGGCTCTATCATGGTACCTGGGGCTGCCCCACAAACATCTGGATGGATGGAGTGAACTGGAAGATGCCTTCGTGAACAAGTTCTATCCTACTGAGAAGACTGTCTGGAACAGACAGAGGATCACTTCCTTCATGCAGAAACCAAACGAGAATCTCTAGGATTCCTGGGAGCGATATCAGGAATATCAGAGGGACTGCCCTCATCACAACTACAAGAAGGGTTTCTTAATCACTACCTTCTACAACGGTCTAACCCCCGAGGAAATGGTCTCACTGAATGTAGTAGCAGGAAGTGACTTTCTGGGGAAGAAGCCGAGCAGGTCTGAGAAGATCATCAAGAACATGGTCGAGCTACAAGCCGGCTCTGACTATGATAGATCTGACAGGGGGTAAGCTAAGAAGGCTAGTGAAGGACCTTCTTTTGAATCCAAGGCTCTGGAGACAATCACTTCTCAAATCCAGAGGATAACAACTGATGTAAAGTAGCTAAAAGAATCCAGTGGGAAGGGAAAGAAGCAGATCGAAAAGGTAATGAAGTGTGTCACCTGTGGAGAGGGTGGACACGGGGTAGATAACTGCATCTACACCCAACCTGACGCATCAAGCGATACCGAATTTGAGGTAGAGGAGACTAAGAAGGTCTCTTTTGTAAATTTCAAAAGGCCGGACCATCCTAGTTTCAGTTATGGCAAAAAAGATGTAGCTAAAAACTCGCATCAGTTGCATAACTCCTCCAAGCCACCTCAAGATTTCGAGAAAAGGGGAGGACAGAGTCAATTTGCCAAAAACACCTCCTTCCAGTCAAACAAAGGAAATTTTCAATCACAAGTTAAATACCAAGGTCAAGCCAAAGAGCAGGGACAGGACAAAGTTGCAAACCAATCAGATGTGGTTGGACAATTGTTTGATTTTGTAAAAAGATAGGATACAATTAACAACCAGCTAGCGCAGAATGCGCTTTCGAATTCGGGGGTTCTGAACTCATTACAGGTCCAGATAGCGGATATGCAGACGCATCAACACCAAATTGATCAGCAACTAGCTCAGATGGACGAATTAATAAAAAATCCCTTGGGCAAAATACCTTCCAACACCGAAACTGCCAAAAAGGTAGGGCTGTGATTGAGAAAGACAGAGATCGAGTTGAGAGATATGGATAATGCTGGAGGCTAAAAGTGAAGATCCTGGAGCCGTCGAGCTGGAGATGCAAACTCCAGCGCTCCTCGGGAGGTAGCCCAAGCTTTTTAATTTTCCTAGAATAGGACACTATTTACTTTCTTGCAAAACTAACATTATGAACATTTGGACTGTAGTAAGGCCCAGGTCAGTACATGCGCCACATGCGCTGACTCTTCTGTTTTATGGGCCACCGCTCGATTTTATAGACCTGGATGGGTAATACTATCTCAGGCCGGGGACTTAGCCTTAGGCCAATGATGTTTTACCCATCAACCGCTTCTTCCCTCACTTTGTTTTAAGTTTATCCTCTAGAATTTTGTTGATCTGAGGGGTTCGTATTGGGCGAAAGCTCCATCGGCGCGCAGAACGTGCTCATATCGGGCGACGGTGTATCAGGGATTGTGTGGACCATGACGGATGACATGCCCAGACGGCGAGCACCCGTATCGGGGAAGATGAGTAATTGCCCTTGATTAGATGGATGGGACCACTCGTCTCGGGAATGACATGTCTCAAACGACCGACACGCGCCCCGGATTTACCTGATTTACCCCCGATTGAGACTGCTATATATAGTACGGAGGTTTTTACTGTGTCGGGCTACTACTTTTGCTCTTCTAGCTACCTGTATCATGTAGTTATTTCTCCCTCAGCTCTTGTGTCGTCTTGGGTAGCATCAGATAGAAAAGGTATAGACCGACAACCTGCTTGCCCGACACGAGCTTCATACCGCGCGCAGCATATCGGGTGGACGACTTTAGTTGATTTTCTTTGTGTCACCCGACACATGTGCTATGCGATACGTTTTTCCTACGCGTTTGCCCGATGCACAATATCGAGCGATAACCTTGTCACTCATCCTTGTGCCGCCTCTCTTATTTTTGCTATCGGGCGACACATTGTCTTATTGAAAAGACTGTATCGAGCATTTTGTTTCACGCGATTGTATCGCCCGACACACCCGTGTCAGGCAACAGACATGGAGCGCGACCTCTCTCCGTATCATCCAATTTTGTATCGCTAAAATATTCTTTTGATGGACAACACCCGAACCTTGTAATGAGCCGAATCTTATCGTGCAATCATTTTTTTTGCTACCTAACATCTAAATAATGAATGAACTTGTTTAATGATAACAGATATGGCCCGTACAAAGAAAATTGTCGTTCGAGTTGACAAACTTGGCAGAAGAATCAACGTTGAGGCCGCAACTTAAGCAACAATGGTCGGGCAGAAACGCCAAAATCCCGAGGCAGCTGGACCATCATTTGCGGAGAAGAGAGAAAGGACGGAAGAAGTAACGAATCCATTTTCCTTCCTGAAAGATGCATCCAGAACAAGTGCAAAGCTCTCAAAAAGGAAACGCAAGGCTCGTTTAGATTATGACGATGATAACCGGACAATGGTAGACAGAGAGCTCTTGAAAACACTTGTGGATACTATATCCAAAGAAGATACCCTCCATAAATAAAGTGGCTTCATGACAAATGAACCCAAAATACCCACATTCAATCCAGAAGCCACTGGAGAAAGACTTCCACTGATTTTCTCTTTTGGAGATGGTCCTAACCCACCGCAGAAGACAGACTATGATAAAGAAATGGACCTCTCTTGGGGCTACCAAATCAAGAAAAAGTATTGGAAGAGATAAGTGGACTTCTCTGACTAGTTCAATAGATGATGAAAGTTTAAAGAAATTGAGGTTGATGACCAGTCCTTTTTTTCATGTTCACAATGGAAGTATCTTAAAAAGTCCAACTAGTTTAAGGGAATGCCTAATAGTTTTGGAACTTCTTCCTCAACAAAAGTGCATGACTGATCTCATTGAATCTTGCAATCCTAAACACACATTTGCCTTTTGGTACAGCTGACTGCAGCATCTTCATCCTAGAATGGATATCAAATAAAGATAAGCCTGACCAACTCCACCACGTTGACTACTGGCACAGGCGCGCTCACCGGCTAACCCTCACTAGGTTAACATTACCCTACCTTATCTACTTCACAACTCTGGGACAGAGGGTGGAGTAAGTTTGGGGGGGGGTACCATGTACCAGTGAGGGAGGTATACAAATTTTCTTCAATCTCCAACCCCTTTTTGTTCTTCTTCATCTTCTTCTTCTATATCAAATTTCGAAAAATTTTGCTTATTTTGTCTCCATGCATATGTATAGTAAAAATCAGATACGACTTCTTGCTAGTTTATTTTCTTTGTGCCTAACGAGACACAAGTTTATTATGTCTTTCTGATAATGCAGCCCCAAACGACAAAAGTTTATGACTTTCCATGACAAAAATTTCGAAAAATAATCTTACAACAGCTAAGAGACGTGTATGGAGAAGGAAAAAGCTGCCCAAACAACAAAAATTTCTCTTGTTTTCCCCTTACCCAACAAAATCCCAAAAAGAGAGAATAGCCTTATGAGAGTGAATAAAAGCATGAGAGTTGTGCCAAATGAAAAGAAAAAAAAATACATATACACACTTGTTTTCCAAAATTACTCATCTTTAGGCATGGTAGATCTGGAGCAGTGGTACGTAGGATGTGAAATCATTGCTCTAAAGACAACTGACTTGGACTGCAGTGACCACTTGCCCGTTAACAGACCCTTACCTGGATGGACTGATGGGAAACAAGGAAAACCCAAAAATCCTTAAGCCTACCCAAGCACACAACGTTCTGCCCCCAAAAGCTGTTTGGTGTGAAAGCTAACTTCGAAATCATGCACCAAAGTCTTGCTGAAGCTGTAGAGAAAATTTTTGCTTAAATAAGGCAGGAGAAATAAAGTCTATTGTTCGTGGTTGGGCCGCATTCTCTATGAGACATCTCAATGCTCGCTCAAACCCATGGACTGAAAATGACGGTAAAAAAGAAGCATCAGAAAACAAAGTTTAAAGATTGATTGAGGACAATCAAAATGCTAAGTTTGGGGAAGTTGATAACACCAAATTTTGTGATGTTCTTGGCCCTTATTTCGTTATCAAAACTGCCCTTTTTTAACTATTTTCCTTTCTCTTTTCTCATGTTTTTGAATAAACAAGCCACGCTACACTATTAACTCAAATTCATCGTCTTTTGCATAGTTTTCTTCATTTTTGAACTCATTTAGCATTAAAAAGGTCCGTCCCGGCCCACAAACGTGTTTCACCTACATCAGCCTTCTTACCAACCGGACTGGCTGATACGCTCACTGCCTGACACGGGTGCGCGATACCATACCGCGCGACACAAGGATGTTGCGCAAGAAGGATCGAACGAGCAACACGCCATTTACCTGATAGGGAGCCAAGCTCGCCACGACAACTGAAGCGTGTCGCGCGATACAGGCCACCCACCAGCAGGCGCCACTTGTCACAATGATCGACAACCCGCTATCCTTGTGTCAGTCGATACACATATCGGGCGTCCCTAAAGCCACAATAATGGAGCTGACGGAAGAACATGTGATGTCCGGAGCACCATAACTTCCCCAACCGCTGCCTATAAATAGTAGCTGCAGGACTCCGATGGGACGGGTCGGAATCTCTCGAAAGCCAACTTAGGAAAGCTTCAGGAGCTAGCGTGTCGCGCCTCAGGGGTGTGTTGGGCGATTCCAGGTGAGCACTTCCCCATCCCGAGAGGGAGGGAATGGTTCATTTAGGGTCGTCCCGGGCACCACTGCAGGTCGATATCGGCCAACAAGGACACCTGACAAGAGTGCCTGATACTGGAAGCAACAATCTAACCCGCCACGATACCGAACCCCGATACGCATCTCCGGTCGCGGCGTGTCTCTCGAGAGGGTGTCGCCCGACACGATCATATCAGGAAAGGGCGCCCAGCACGATACGTCCACCCGTCATTAGCGTGTCGCCCGAGAGGGTGTTCCTCCCGACACAGGCGTATCGGGCAAGGCCCCTGCCCGGTATTGGGCTGGAGGATCTGCTGCTGCCTGTCGCCCTTCTATATCAAGAAGGTGACATTTATCTTTACTTATTTCAGTCATTTACTTCCTTTACTTATGCAATGTAATCAGACCCTTATATGATAATGGAATTAGAAGAGTTTAGCTATCTGCTGTTTTATGTTTGGTACCTTTGTTAGATGATTGCTATGTTTAACATCTGAACTCTAGCTTGTACGCTTGGATCACATTTCGATTAGCTACTGAATCATGTTTTCCCGTTGCAACAGCCTTCAGAGAGGTGTTGTGGCTCAAGTGTTTGGTCCGATACTGGTGTACGAGAGTGACCAGGATCAGAGTTGTTGTAGTAACCTTTCCACTCTAACTTAAGTCCAACAACCTCGAGAGGGGTGTTGACACTTAGTTAGAGGTACCCACTTCGAGAGAAGGGGTACAAGATGTTTCTGCTGCCACTTGTTTTGCCAAAGCTTTCTCCTTCATTCCTTGCTAATGCAATAGTTTCATCTCTCTGTTTCCGTTGCATGAAAACCCTAAAAATTGATAAATGCTTAAAACCTAAATTTTCCTAGTAGCTCCAGTTGGAGATAGTTTTCTTTTATTTCATCGATATTATCTCGTTGTTCCCTTGAGGAACTTTATCGTCTCCTTACCCGTACCGGAGTGTAACGTGTCAATTCAGTGTTCTCATCACTACCACCCTTGTCCCTGTGTTCAACCCCGCATATCTACTTCGACCCCGTAAACAAAGTTGCGGGGGCCTAGAAGGTTTCGGGTTATAAATTTAAAAGTCCGACTACTTCCAATCCGCCTCCACTTTTCGGACGCGCGATTTAGGCCGGTCAACTTTTTGGCGCCATTGTCGGGGACAAGGTAAAACGATACTATTGACGAACCCGAATACACTAACTACACTCCAGTAACTCAAGCTTAGAAATGAGCTTGATTGCACTCTCTTTTTCCTTTCTTATTTTATTTTTATTCTTACCAGATATGAATAATTCATGTTATTAATAACATATTTTCTAATTTGATTATTACATGATATTCAGGTGCTCAGAAGAAAGGCATTCTTCTCAACTGAGCACTGACACCATCAAACATGCCACCTCGTGTTGAACAACCCCTTTCAGAAGGTGAACGCCAAGGGAGAGCTAGACCTCATTCACCTCCACCTGAAGATAACGACCACTACGACGGTAATGATCAACCTAAAGACCCAGAAATGGTGCGGTTCGAGGAAGACCATCACCGTGACAGACGTCGTCACCACCAGAGGAACAGAAGAGATCACAATAATCAAGAACAACGCCAGGGAGACAGTGACAATGATGATTCAGATGAAGAAGAGAAGACTCTAAGGGAGTTAGCTTCCACAAAAGCTAACAATTCCAGATGCCCTGTGATGCGATGATTTTGAGTCGCATTTATAGACTTGTTTGATATGTGTTTTATGCATTTATTAGTCATTTTCATGGTTAATATTGCATAATTCATTTATTTTGGTCTATGCTACTTCTTTATGTCAAATTCCCTTTATTTAAGCATTTTGAGTATTAATTATCAAAACAATATATTTTGTGTGAACTTATGTGGTTTCATGTGTTAATTTCAGGAAAAATAAGTATCTGCTACCGTCAATACCATCGACAGTGGTCGATACTATCGACCAGGCCACAGGGTGCCAGCCGCAAGGAGCATCACAGAGTCGATACTATCGACAGGAGAGTCGATGGTATCGAGATACCTTCAGGTTGCTGGTGGGAAGACAGTCGATACTATCGACGAATGTCGATACCATCGACAAGTGGAGCTACAACGACGGTAAAAGGACGAAAGCGACGCCTAAAGAGTCGATACCATCGACCCTTGTCGATGGTATCGAGCTAGCATCAGTCGCGATAAAGAAAAGAAAAGAAGACCAGCCGATACAGTGCAGGGTCGATACTATCGACTCGCGTCGATGGTATCGACTCTGTCAGATATGAGTTTGTTTCAGATTGATCTTAATCGGAGGGCTGTGATTAATTGGCAACCTAATTCGGGAAATATACCTAATGACGGCGCCCAAGAGGGATGCATCACGTCATTAGCCGCTGCACACATCCCGGAGAGCAAGGAGAGAAGAACGGAGCACGAGAGCAAGCCCCAGCCGATCTAGACACTGAAGAAGACGAATTACACCACCAAAAGGTGGGAGAACGCGTATTCCACGCCAAGGATCGATTGGATCTTCTCCGTTCAGTGGTTTTACCACTCAATCACGTTTTTCTCCATGTTTCCCTTTTGCTTCTCCACGTTGTATTCTGAGATGAACATGCGGGGCTAATCCCCTTTGTCTTTAGGACTGGGAGTAGCCCGGGAATTCATTGTATGACTATTTCATAATAGTAATGCATATCTTATCTCTTAAATCTGTGGTATAATTTCGTTTTCTCCAATATATTGTTATGCTTGATCACCATAATAATAATCTAATACCCTTAATTTCTTTGAAAGAAGAATTAATGGTTGAAAAGAGACGAAATTTACATTAATTAACAAATCCCTTGAACAAGGTGGTGTAAGATTAATGGTGGATACCGAGAGGTCGTTTTTAATGCACCTAGTTTAGGGTATAGGTTAGTACGACGGTGGAACCGACCTAGACATAGGTAGTGAATTGTACCACGACAGTGGGCAATTCTGATTTCAGGCCACTACCCGGATAGAGAGATAAAATTGAGTAACTATATAGAATTTAATACAATGAAAACCCACGGTGAAACCGCAATCCTAAAGATCTTCTCTTGAATTGATTAAACCAACATTTAATCGATTGTTTGCTTTGCTTTATTTTTATTTTTCTTTTAATTTTAACAACAACTCTGAACTTTTTAATCGGCTTAGCTGATCACAAGTAGTTAGTAAGAGTCTCCGACAATTTAACGTATCCCTGAGTTCGACTCGGACCTCACAAAGGCCTATATTACTTCAATGCGTTCAATTGCGTTTCTGCGCACGGTAAAATTGCGTCAAGTTTTTGGCGCCGTTGCCAGGGATACATCGACTTGTCGACACTACGAGTGCTACAAGCAGCCACTCTAGGCCACATTTTTTTTAATTTTTCAAAAATTCATAATCCATCTTCTAAATATTTACAATCGTCAAGCACTGTACTAAATTTAAATTTTCTATTTGCAGGTACTGTGCATGGTGCAGACGCGTAGTACAGACTACACGAGGCAAGCACCAGAGGTTCCACTGCCGGGATCGGAAGATGAGGACTAGTATAATCGGGATCAGCTGGAGGATGTAGCTTCTGAACCTGAACAAGAAGATTTGGACGAGCCACAGACAATATGGGAGAAGATCAAGGCTTCTTCCTCATCCGCTTCCAAGGGCCGATCAAGAAGCAAGCGGTGAATATTCTGACATACAAGATTGATCTGGCTTTAATTAACTTGGTGAAGTCGAATGCTTTCCATGGGCTCAAAAATGAAGACCCCGTCACACACATAAGTCAATTTGTGGAGAATTGTGATATGATAAAAATCGACAGATTTCCACAAAATGTGCTATACTTGAAGCTCTTCCCGAGTTCTCTAGCAGGAAATGCGCGTGAATGGCTACACAACTTCGACGATGAATACATGGAGTCATGGTGCCACATGGTGGAAGTTTTCTTCGAGAGGTTCTTTCCGCCCGAGAAGACCAATGACATGATAAGAAAGATCCATAACTTCACCCAACAAGTAGGAGAGACTTATTCTGAGACCTGGGAAAGGTTTCAGATCATGCTCAGGCGATGCCCGCATCACGGGCTTGATAAGGAGACACAAGTCAAGATCTTCTATTTTGCTCTCTCCGAGCATGATAGAAGTAACCTTGATTCAGCCGGTTCTGGATTCTTCTTGAATAACACAGACACTAGATGTTGTGAAATCTTAAAGAACATGGCTAAGAAACAATCGTGGGGCGAAAGAGGAACCGTGGAATAGGTTTGAGTGGCAGGTGAATCTAAAGCAATAAAGGAGCTGAATGAGAAGATCGATCTTCTCGCAAAGAAACTTCTCGCAAAGGAGGATACTAAGTCCGAGGATGAGGCTCAAGTTAAATTCATGAGGCAGCAACAAGGCTACAGGAATAATGACTATTCATGGAGGAAAGACAAGAAGTTCTCCTGGAAAGATCCAAATAACTTCTTGCAGGATCTGGATGCTAAACCCCAGCCAGTAGCGGAGGATAAGAGCACAGAGTTGCTCAATCAAGTGATAAAGCAAAATCAAGAACGCATGACTACTTTCGGCCAGCAAATAAAGCAACAAGGGGAGTTTATGAACCAATTTGGGCAGACACTACAGAGCCATGGGGCTCAAATGAGGACAATAGAGACATCCATGGCACAAATGGCAGCAGAGATAGCCAGTTTGAAGAAGCCGACGCATCCAGGTTTTCCGGGTAATACTAATGTTCCAGGAGGAAACCAGCAGGCGAAGGCCATCTTGCTAAGAAGTGGCAAGAAATTGTTAAATCCTAGGGCTGATGAGGCAAGTAAACCCCAAGCGGAAAATGAAGGTGAGGCAAATGAGGAGCTGTCTGTACCGGTCACTGAACCAGTTGATGACACAACAGTGGGTGCTACTGAAGATCCTATTACAGAGGAGGAGGAGCCTCAGAAAAAGACACCCTATGTGCCACCGCATCAAAGGGCACAGGATATCCCGGTCCCTTATCCGTACAACGCTAAGGCAAGGAAGGTAGATGCCCAATTCAAAAAGTTTTTAGACAGTTTCAGAAAGCTTTCAGTCAATATCCCTCTATTGGAAGCTATTGAGCAAATTCCTTCTTACGGGAAATTTCTGAAAGACATCATCACCAAGAAGAGAAAAATTCCAGATACAGAGGTTATGGTGCTTAAGGAGCAGGTGAGTGCCTTCATCATGGGCACATTGCCACCAAAGAGGCAAGATCCAGGCTATTTTAACATCTCTTGTTACATCGGGAAAGTCAAATTTGGTGAAGCACTGTGTGACTCGGGGGAGAGCATTAATTTGATGCCCCTTTCTACATTCAAAAAGCTGGGATTAAAAGATTCACGGCCAAGCAACATGACTATCCAATTGGCAGACAATTCAGTCGTAATGCCATATGGGATTTGTGAAGACGTCCTAGTGAAAGTGGATCGATTTGTATTTCCAATAGATTTTGTCGTCATGGAAATGCAAGATGAACAAGGCAATGAGCTACTACTTGGACGACCATTCCAAGCTACAACCGACATGATACTTGAGATGGGGAGAGGTCGTTTGACCTTAGGTATAGCCGATGACCGATTTGAGATGGTCATGCCTTCCAGCATCACTTCACCTAAATCCAAGGAGCAATGCCACATGGTAAAACATTTTGATAACAATATCTCACTCTGTCTAGGAAAGCCATTTCTAGATATGGCTCATGTAATGACCAAGGTGGACAAAGGGACTTTGGCTGTAGACATCATGGAGCAGAAAAAAGTGGTATCCCTTTGTAAGGCTGTGGGGTTCCCGAATGATGAGGATGAGGACATTCCTCCCTCTACAGAAGATGATGCTATAGCGAATTCAGTTTTTGATGCATATCCAGAACTACCACTTGAGGCTTGTTTAGTCAATATCACTCATGATTGGATGAGAAGCAAATCACTCAAGGATTGCGCCAAGATGCTTCAGATTTTGCCATGCTTCTATGCGAGGTATTATGAAGATTTAGGTGAACTTCCCTCACTGCTTCAATCATCCTTAATCAGCTCGCCGGATTTCGAGTTAAAGCCACTGCCACCACACCTCAAGTATGCCTTTCTAGCTGAGGAAGACAAGTTACCTGTCATCATTTCTGCATATCTGAGTGTGGAAGAGGAGGACGAGTTGTTGATAGTGCTGAAGAACCACCGGGGAGAATTTGGGTGGTCTGTTGCAGATATCAAGGGGATTTCCCCTACCTTGTGTCAGCATAAGATTCGGCTCGAGGAGGGAGCCAAGCCGGTGATTCAACCACAATGTTGACTGAATCCGAGCATGATGGAGGTTGTGAAGAAAGAGGTGATCAAGCTTCTCTCCGTAGGTATCATCTATGTGATTTCAGACTCGACATGGGTGAGTCCCATGAAGGTAGTCCCTAAAAAGGGGGGAATAACTGTTACTCAAAATATTTTAAATGAACCTATCACCACCTGCTTGGTAACCGGGTGGCGAGTTTGTATAGATTACCGACGTCTGAATGCCGCTACGCTAAAGGATCATTTTCCTCTTCCATTTATTGATCAAATTCTAGAGCACTTAGCCGGCCGATCACACTTTTGTTTTCTGGACGGGTATTCGGGGTACAATCAGATTTCGATTGATCCTAAGGACCAAGAGAAATCTACTTTCACTTGTCCCTATGGAACTTTCGCATATTGCCGCATGCCCTTTGGATTATGCAATGCACCGGTGACCTTTCAACGTTGTATGCTCACCATTTTTTCTGATATGGTAGAACGCTATCTAGAGGTCTTTATGGATGATTTTTCGGTTTATGGTGCTTCTTTTGATGAATGCCTTTATAATCTGGATAAGGTGTTGCAATGATGTGAGGACACACATTTGGTCCTCAACTGGGAGAAATGTCATATGATGGTGAGTGAAGGGATAGTGCTAGGACATAAGGTGTCTAGCAAAGGTTTGGAGGTAGATCTGGTAAAAATTGAAGTAATTTCTAAATTACCCCCACCAAATTTGGTAAAAGGGGTAAGAAGCTTCTTAGGCCACGCCGGATTTTATCGTCGGTTCATAAAAGATTTTTCAAAAATCACCAAACCTCTATCCGAGCTTCTCGAAAAGGATGACGTTTTTTATTTCAATGGCAAATGTTTACACGTGTTCAACGTGCTGAAGAAGAAATTGATTTCTGCACTTGTTGTTCAAACACCGGATTGGACTAGGCCGTTTGAACTCATGTGTGATGCATCTGATTTTGATGTAGGAGTGGTGTTGGGACAGCGGGTGGACAATAAACTCACCGTGATTTTTTATGCCTATAAGACTTTGAATGATGCCCAACTAAATTACACGACTACTGAAAAAGAATTGCTTGCTGTTGTTTTCACTTTTGAAAAATTTTGGCAGTATTTAGTTGGATCGAAAGTAGTAGTTTGGACTGACCACGCCGCTATTAAATATTTGATGGAGAAAAAAGATGCCAAACCTAGATTGATTAGGTGGATCTTGCTCTTACAAGAATTTGATATCGAAATCAAAGACAAGGCGATGATTGAAAATGTTGTAGCGGATCATTTGTCTAGGTTAGAGAGGGTGGATGAAAAAGATTTACACATACCCATAACCGAGACATTTCCAGATGAACAACTTTTGAAAGTTAATTCTAAAGATCTGTGGTTTTCATATATCATGAATTATCTTGCTTGCAGGATCATCCCGGATGATTGGACATATCAAGAGAAGAAGAAATTTTTCCATTTTCTACGATATTATTTTTGGGATGACCCCATTCTTTTGAAGCAATGCAGGGATGGTGTCCTACACAGGTGTGTACCTGAGGTGGAATACGAGAGTGATCTTCGTCATTGCCACACTCTACCTACGGGCAAACACCATGTGAGCTCTCATACGACTGCCAAAGTACTGGAAAGTGGCCTATATTGGCCTACCTTGTTCCGAGATGCCTATGAGTTCGTGAGGCAATGTGATTCCTGCCAAAGAGCAGGTAACATTTCAAAGAGACAAGAGATGCCCCTAAATGTTTTCCAAGAGGTTGAGGTATTTGACCTATGGGGTATAGATTTCATGGGACCCTTTGTGTCCTCCAATTCAAATTTATATATCCTTTTAGTTGTTGATTATGTGTCGAAGTGGGTAGAAGCAATACCCACAAGGACTAATGATTCTACTGTAGTGTGCAGGTTCGTTAAGGAAAACATCTTCTGCAGGTTTGGAGTGCCCTGAATGATCATTAGCAATGGTGGTACGCACTTTAACAATCAAAAGTTCTCGGCACTATTGAAGAAATACGGGGTCAAACATAACATAGGTACCCCGTATCACCCACAAACTCAAGGACAGGTGGAGGTCTCCAATCTCAAAATTAAGAAGATCTTGGAGCGTACGGTGGCTTCCATGAGGAATAACTGGAGTGCCTTACTACCGGATGCATTGTGGGCATACAGGATGGCATACAAGACACCTATAGGCACCACACCTTTTAGGTTGGCATACAGTCAAGCCTGTCACTTATCGGTGGAGTTAGAGAACAAAGCACATTGGGCATTGAGAAAGCTCAACTTGAGTTATGATGAAGCGGGGAAGAAGAAATTACTTGAATTAAATGAATTGGATGAGCTGCGGATGACTCCATATGAGAACTCTCGGATATACAAGGAGCACACTAAGTTGATCCACGATCGCCACATTCAGATGTGCACCTTCAAGAAGGGAGATCGTGTGCTTTTGTTCAATTTAAGGCTGAAGTTGCATCCCAAGAAGCTAAAATCCCAGTGGAGTGGACCATTTACGGTGGAAGAGGTCAAACCGCATGGCGCAATCATGGTGTGCGATGGCGAGACTACATTTTTGGTGAACGGGCAGAGGTTGAAGTTATATTTTGGTGAAGATTACACGAGGAAGGTGAATGAGGTCAAACTCATTTCACTGTCGGATGCATGATGTGCTTCAAGTCATCTAGCCTAAGACGTTAAATAAGGGCGCTTGTTGGGAGGCAACCCAACCATTGGTACGTTAGTTTAGGTCCTTTACATTCGTAGTTTGATTTGTTTAAACTTAGTTTGTAGTGTAAAAAAGATACCGTAATCATTTGTTGTATGTGCAGGGCTGAGGCAGAGTCGATACCATCGACCCTTGTCTTGATGGTATCGACCATGGTACAGGTTGGCGACTATAGGAATCGCATTGTGTCGATACCATCGACGACCTCGTCGATGGTATCGACATACCAACAGGCAGATCGCAAGCAGCGGTCGGTGGTATCGACTTGGGTGTTGATATTATCAAGATCTCTGGAGATTTTCAGAACGAATCGTCTCAGGAAAGTCGATACCATCGACGGGCGTGTCGATGGTATCGACACTTTCATGCAAAGAAGGCGGCAGCCGGGCCTCACGAGGGTTGCCCTAATCAGAGAGTCGATACCATCGACTTGCGTCGATAGTATCGACGCGCCACGTCAACGATCCACGAGGAAAGATCAACGGCGATCGCAGGAATAAGGAAGTCAATCTGGGGGACAGGTCGATACCATCGACTTGCGTCGATAGTATCAATGCGTCAGCAATCTGGGCCCCGCGGATCTAGCCATCGACAACCGTCGATACTCGCGGAGGTACGAATCGTGCTACCCGAGTCGATACCATCGACTCGCGTTGATGGTATCGACGGGCGGACAGTAGCGTCAGCCACAACTATATATGAGGAGTATTTGCGTCAGATGACATCACACCTCCAGTGCAATTCTCCTTCACTTGTGTCGAGCGTGTTCCAGAGTTGTCAAAGCCCGACGACGAGCATCACCGAGCAACATTCTTCATCGAGCAGAGATTCACTTCTCTGATCTTCACCGAGCTCCCTTTCTATTCCCCTTTCTCTCGCAATCATGGTGCACGTAGCTGGTGCGTCGTCTTCACGCGTGAACCCGATGGACATCTCGGAGTTCGTGCCACCTCCGACCGCGTCAGTTGCACGCCTGCGGCTGATCCATCCTTCCACGGAGGTGAAGAAGATATACGAGGAGATTCTAAAGAGGAAGATTGAGCCGACCTGTTATGTTGAATGGGAAACCATCCGCAACCTTGGGTTCGAAGCGAACCTTGACTACGTCCTGAAGGGTCAGGCCCGACACACGAGAAGACGACCTGACGAGCTGGAATTTCATGCAGATGGCCAGCCGTTCTTCGGCGAGTGGCCTACTTACAAGGAGTTGGTGGCTGAGTTCATGGCGTCACTGGACGTCTGCGTCATGCCCAACGATGTCATAGCCACCGACCGCGAGTGGATCAAGGGCCGGGTGTCGTTCCGGCTGTACAAGAACGACTATACCCTTACACTCCGGCAGTTCAACAAGATCTTCAACTGGAATCACTCGCAACATTATTACCGGTGACCGGACAACCACACCGACTATGATGCAATCTTCACTGAGCTGGTGACGGTGCCGCCGGGCAAGTCAGTGAGCTACCATAATGCTGCGGTAGATGATTTTGAGCACCCCTTCATCCGGATACTTCACCAAATGCTGAGTTCTACGTTGTTTGCTAGGGGTAATTTGGCCCTCAGCAAGTTTTAGGAGACAGACCTATTTTTCTTGTATAAACTCCTGAAGCGCCAAGAATGCAACTGGGGCGCTTTCTTTTTGCAGCGGTTTTTGGCAGTGAAGAGGAGTACACGGAAAGCGCCAATTCACTTTGGCGGGTTTATCACCAAGCTGGCCTTTTACCTTGGGTTGAATTTCCAGCAGCTTACTCCTCTCTCCACCAGGAGTAAGGTGAACTTGCAATAGCTGCACCGCTCCAACCTCATCCTTCTTCAAGATGGTTTGGCGTATGCACAATGCCACGTCAACCATGCTTACCAGGAATGCTCGCTTCCCAATCCGATCTTCAACATCGAAGGGGCACAACACTTCCGATGGCCTATCATAGCCATCGCTGACTCCGATGAAGATGGTGGCAACGACGACGACAACGACAATGACGACGAGGCTGCAAGGGAGGAGAGGGCATTCACACCTCTTCGGGCACACGTGGCACCACGGAAGCGTCCTTGGATGCATCTGGGTGCATCTTCATCATCACAGCCTCCACCACCACCACCGCCCTCGCAGCCAAGCGAGGATGCCTACACGATGCAGGGCATGTATGCTATGCTGCAAGACATACAGCAGACGAAGCAGCATCACATGACGATGTACACCGGTAATCAAGACACTACAAACTGGTTACTGGACAATCAAAGGGCAATGTTCGAGAACGAGCGTCTTCTCCTCGACAACCAACAACAAATTCATGATCGGTTGCAACGGATGGAGATGCAATAGGAGCCCTTTTATGACCACTATTGTAGCCAAAATTACTTTGGAGGCTATCCACAACCTCCACCGAGGGCCCAGTTTGATCCAAGCTTCCAGGGGGAGTATCCGTCTTGGGACCCTATAGCTCCGCAGTATCCGCCTCCACCTAAAGAGTAAAAGTGGTATCTCTGTTCCAACCTTTAAGATTGTTTTTGACTATGAGGCCATAGTCGAATTCAAGCTTAGGGTGGGTGTTGGAACAACTCTATCTTTTATTTTCTCTATTTTTAAGTTTTCTTGTTTTTGTTTCTTATCATTTGTTTCCTGCAATTTTCATTTGTCTATAGGATCCACATTCTATCTAGTGTAATCGTGGATGTCGTTAATCTTAAGTCATCTCAGTTGCATGCGCATGGGAATTAAGGGAAACTAAAAATTTTTTAGTGTTCGCAAGCTTGAGTGTTGTTTAACCCTGATCACCTGACTTAGAAAATGATTGGTTTTGTCAACTTTAAAACAGAAAATCACAACTGTACATTCCTAATGATTCATGAAAGTAGACGAAATTGGTTGTTTGAGCCTAAACTGACCAAATGATAATGAGACTCTAATTTGAAGTAAGAGAGAAAAACTTCTTAACTACTACACAGGTTAGTAAGGAGGGACACATAATATTTTTCAAAGGTTCAGTCAATTAGTCTTGTGATCTGTCCACCTCATTGCCTTTCACAATCCACCAAGACTTGGAAGTAAAGTATGGTTTTGACCTTTTTGATTGCATGGCATGTAGATAGGACTTGCATTGCAACCACCTTCATATGTTTTGCATGAAAAAATGAAAATAAAAAAGAATTATAGAATAGGTGTACATGCACATTACCCTTAGGTGCATGTCATGTAGTTGCATTCATAACTTTTATGCATAAAGTATATCATGTACCTCATTTATTCTTTAATGGTGAATTAAATTGTTCCATACCTTCCAAATAGTGTAAATATTCGAGTCATGTAGAAAAAAAATAAGCCCAATAAGTATTCATTGACAATTATGGATATAAGGGTTTGAAAAAAAAGAAGAAAAATATTTAAAAAATCTAAAATTGAAAAAAAAAGAGAGAAAAGTTATTTAGAAGCAACTAGAATAAGAAGGAGAAAGGAACTTAATTTCACCTGCATTTCAAGACGAGTGAGTACATGATGTAGCTTAATTAGACATCCATCTCATTTTGAGATGGATTGTTAGTGCATGCATTATTCCACCCGATCTTAGACATTAGGGCATTTTTTCATGTGCATTTGCATCATTTAGGGCATTTTTGTTTTATGCATGTTGAAATCGTATAATACTTCCACTTCTTCCATGAGCCACCCATTTCATCCACCCGTTGCTCGAATTGGTAGGCCACCATGAATTTCTCCTCACTAATGAATATCAAGAGAACTGCTTCCATGTAGATGGTAGTTAGGGCGAGCAACGTAGTATAGGAGATCACAAGATGCACTATGTCTGGACCGGCGAATTTTATTATGTTAACTGCCTTATGTGATAGTGTTCATCAGTTTTGAGGTCAATATCTTTTATGGATGATTACTGTCGCCTTTAGGGTAATTATCATTCTGTGGTTAGCGAGGGCCGGTATGCGAATGTCCTGTGGGAGTCATATGGGATGTTTGTTGTGATGCTTTGTTCTTTAGTTGACTCTGGCAATTTTATTCTAAGGTCTAGTTGCTCGAGGGTGAGAAATGTTCAAGCTTAGGGGAGTTTGATGCGATGATTTTGAGTCACATTTATAGACTTGCTTGATATGTGTTTTATGCATTTATTAGTCATTTTCATGGTTAATGTTGCATAATTCATTTATTTTGGTCTATGCTACTTCTTTATGTCAAATTCCCTTTATTTAAGCATTTTGAGTATTAATTATCAAAAGAATATATTTTGTGTGAACTTATGTGGTTTTGTGTGTTAATTTCAGGAAAAACAAGTATCTGCTACTGTCGATACCATTGACGGTGGTCGATACTATCGACCAGGCCACAGGGTGCCAGCCGCAAGGAGCATCACAGAGTCGATACTATCGACAGGATAGTCGATGGTATCGAGATACCTTCAGGTTGCTGGCGGGAAGACAGTCGATACTATCGACGAATGTCGATACCATCGACAAGTGGAGTTGCAGCGACAGTAAAAGGACAAAAGTGACGCCTAAAGAGTCGATACCATTGACCCTCTTCGATGGTATCGAGCTAGCATCAATCGCGATAAAGAAAAGAAAAGAAGACCAGCCGATACAGTGCAGGGTCGATACTATCGATGCCGTCAGATATGAGTTTTTTTAAATTGATCTTAATCGGAGGGCTGTGATTAATTGGGAACCTAATTCAGGAAATATACCTAATGACGGCGCCCAAGAGGGATTCATCACGTCATTAGTCGCTGCACACATCCTGGAGAGCAAGGAGAGAAGAACGGAGCACGAGAGCACGCCCCATCTGATCTGGACGCTGAAGAAGACGAATTCCACCACCGAAAGGCGGGAGAACGTGTATTCCACGCCAAGGATCGATTGGATCTTCTCCGTTCAGGGGTTTTACCACTCAATCACATTTTTCTCCATGTTGCCCTTTTTCTTCTCCACGTTGTATTCTGAGATGAACATGCAGGGCTAATCCCCTTTGTCTTTAGGACCGGGAGTAGCCCGAGAATTCATTGTATGATGATTTTATAATAGTAATTCATATCTTATCTCTTAAATATGTGGTATAATTTCATTTTCTCCAATATATTGTTATGCTTGATCACCATAATTATAATCTAATAACCTAAATTTCTTTGAAAGAAGAATTAATGGTTGAAAAGAGACAGAATTTACATTAATTGATAAATCCCTTGAACAAGGTGGTGCAAGATTAATGGTGGATACCGAGAGGTCGTTTTTAATGCACCTAGTTTAGGGTATAGGTTACTACGACAGTGGAACCGACCTAGAAATAGGTAGTGAATTGTACCACGACAGTGGGCAATTCTGATTTCAGGCCACTACCCGGATAGAGAGATAAAATTGAGTAACTATATAGAATTTAATACAATGAAAACCCGCGGTGAAACCGCAATCCTAAAGATCTTCTCTTGAATTGATTAAACCAACATTTAATCGATTGTTTTCTTTTCTTTATTTTTATTTTTCTTTTAATTTTAACAACAACTCTCAACTTTTTAATCGGCTTAGCTGATTGCAAGTAGTTAGTAAGAGTCTCTGACAATTTCACGTATCCCTGAGTTCAACTCGGGCCTCACAAAGGCCTATATTACTTCGACACATTCACTTGTGTTTCTACGCAAGGTAAAATTGCGTCACCCTGTCATCATCCCACGATTCAACGCCACCAATTTCGAGCTTAAGCCATCAGTCATCTCGATGATTCAAAACAAAAGCTTTAGAGGGAGTTCTAAGAATGACAATCCCTATCACCACTTGGATGCTTTAAAAAATATCTGCGACACAATCAAGATGCCGGAAGTCCCCCAGCAGGTAATCTACTGCAAGGGCTTCATCTTTTCTTTGTAAGATAAGGCTCTATCATGGTACCTGGGGCTGCCCCACAAACGTCTGGATGGATGGAGTGCACTGGCAGATGCCTTCGTGAACAAGTTCTATCCTACTGAGAAGATTGTCCGGAACAGACAGAGGATCACATCCTTCATGCAGAAACCAAACGAGAATCTCCATGATGCCTGGGAGCGATATCAGGAATATCAGAGGGACTGCCCTCATCACAACTACAAGAAGGGTTTCTTAATCACTACCTTCTACAAAGGTCTAACCCCCGAGGAAAGGGTCTCACTGAACGCAGCAGCAGGAAGTGACTTTCTAGGGAAGAAGTCGAGCAGGTCTGAGAAGATCATCAAGAACATGGCCTAGCTACAAGCCGGCACTGACTATGATAGATCCGACAGGGGGAAAGCTAAGAATGCTAGTGAAGGACCTTCTTTTGAATCCAAGGCTCTGGAGACAATCACCTCTCAAATCCAGAGGATAGCAACTGATGTAAAGTAGCTAAAAGAATCTGGTGGGAATGGAAAGAAGAAGATCGAAAAGGTCATGAAGTGTGTCACCTGTGGAGAGGGTGGACATGGGGTAGATAACTGCATCTACACCTGACCTGACGCATCAAGAGATACCGAATCTGAGGCAGAAGAGAATGAGAATGTCTCTTTTGTAAATTTCAAAAGGCCGGACCATCCTGGTTTCAGTTATGGCAACAAAGATACAGTTGAAAACTCACATTAGTTGCATAACTCCTCCAAGCCACCTCAAGCTTTTGAGAAAAGGGGAAGACAGAGTCAATTCGCCAAAAACACCTCCTTCCAGTCAAACAAAGGAAATTTCTAAGGACAAGTTAAATACCAAGGTCAAGACAAAGAGCAGGGACAAGACAAAGTTGCAAACCAATCAGATGTGGTTGGTCAATTGTTTGATTTTGTAAAAAGACAGGATACAATTAACAACTAGCTAGCGCAGAGTGTGCTTTCGAATTCGGGGGTTCTGAACTCATTGCAGGTCCAGATGGCGGATATGCAGACGTATCAATGCAAAATTGATCAGCAACTAGCTCAGATGGCTGAATTAATAAAAAATCCCTCGGGAAAAATACCTTCCAACATCAAAACTACAAAAAAGGCAGGGCTATGATTGAGAAAGACAGAGATCGAGTTGAGAGATATGGATAATGCTGGAGGCTAAAAGTGAAGATCCTGGAGCCGTCGAGCTGGAGACGCAAACTCCAGCGCTCATGGGGAGGCAGCCTGAGCTTTTTAATTTTCCTAGAATAGGACTCTATTTACTTTCTAGCAAAACTAACATTATGAACATTTGGATTGTTATAAGGCTTGGGTCAGTACATGTGCCACATGCGCTGACTCTTCTATTTTATGGGCCACCACTCCGTTTTATAGACCTGGATGGGTAAACTATCTGAGGTCAGGGACTTAGCCTTAGGCCAATGATGTTTTACCCATCAACCCCTTCTTCCCTCGCTTTGTTTTAAGTTTCTCCTCTAGAATTTTGTTGATCTGAGGGGTTCGTATCGGGTGGCAGCTCAACCGGCACGCAGAACGTGCTCATATCGGGCGACGGTGTATCGGGGATTGCGTGGACCATGACAGAAGACATGACCGAACGGCGAGCACCCTATCGGGAAAAATGAGTAATTGCCCTTGATTAGACGGATGGGACCGCTCGTCTCGGGAATGACTTGTCTCAAACGACCAACACGCGCCCTGGATTTACCCGATTTACCCCCGGCTGAGACTGCTATATATAGTACAGAGGTTTTTACCGTGTCGGGCTACTACTTTTGCTCTTCTAGATACCCATATCATGCAGTTATTTCTCCCTCAGCACTTGTGTCGTCCTAGGTAGCATCAGATAGCAAAGGTATATACCGACAACCTACTTACCTGACACGAGCTTCATACCGCGTGCAGCGTATCAGGTGGATGAATTTAGTTGATTTTTTTTGTGTCACACAAAACGTGTGCCGCGCGATATGTTTTCCGTACGCGTTGCCCGATGCACCATATCGAGCGATAACCTTGTCGCTCATCCTTGTACCACCTCGCTTATTTTTGCTGTCGGGCGACACGTTGTCCTATCAGAAAGACCCTATCGAGCATTTTGTTTCACACGATCGTATCGCCCGACACACCTGTGTCGGGCAACAGACATGGAGCGCGGCCTCTCTCCGTATCATCCAGTTTTGTATCGCTAAAATGTTCTTTTGATGGACGACACCCGGACCTTGTAACAGGCTGAATCTTATCGTGCAATCAGTTTTTTTTTTGCCTACCTAACATCTAAATAATGAATGAACTTGTTTAATGATAACAGATATGGCCCGTACAAAGCAAACCGTCATTCGAGTTGACAAACTTGGTAGAAGAATCAACGCTGAGGCCGCAACTGAAGCAACAATGGTCGGGCAGAAACGCCAAAATCCCGAGGCAGCTGGACCATCAACTGTGGAGAAGAGAGCAAGGACGGAAGAAGTAACGACTCCATTTTCCTTCCCGAAAGATGCAACTAGAACAAGGGCAAAGCTCGAGAAAAGGAAACGTAATGCTCGCACATATTATGACGATGATAACTGGCCTATGGTAGACAAAGAGATCTTGAAAACACTTATGGATACTATATCCAAAGAAGATACCCTCCATAAAGAAGGTGGCTTCGTGACAAATGAACCCAAAATACCCATATTCAATCCAGAAGCCACTGGAGAAAGACTTCCACTAATTTTCTCTTTTGGAGATGGTCCTAAACCACCACAGAAGACAGACTATGATAAAGAAATGGACCTCTCTTGGGGCTAACAAATCAAGAAAAAGTATTGGAAGAGATAAGTGGACTTCTCTGACTAGTTCAATAGATGATGAAAGTTTAAAGAAACTGAGGTTGATGATCAGTCCTTTTGTTCATGTTCACAATGGAAGTATCTTAAAAAGTCCAACTGGTTTAAGGGAATGCCTAATAGTTTTGGAACTTCTTCCTCAGCAAAAGCGCATGACTGATCTCATTGAATCTTGCAATCCTAAACACGCATTTGACTTTTGGTATAGCTGACTGCAGCATCTTCATCCTAGAATGGATATCAAATAAAGAGAAGCCTGACCAACTCCACCACGTCGACTACTGGCGTAGGCGCGCTCACCAGCTAACCCTCACTGGGGTAACATTACCCTACCTTATCTACTTCACAACTATGGGACATAGGGTGGAGTAAGTTTGGGGGGGTACCATGTACCAGTGAGGGAGGTATAAAATTTTTCTTCAATCTCCACCCCTTTTTGTTCTTCTTCTTCTTCTATATCAAATTTTGAAAAATTTTGCTTATTTTGTCTCCATGCATATGTATAGTAAAAATTAGATACGACTTCTTGCCAGTTTATTTTCTTTGTGCCTAAGGAGACGCAAGTTTTATTATGTCTTTCTGATAATGCAGCCCCAAATGACAAAAGACTACGACTTTCCATGCCAAATATTTCGAAAAATAATCTTACAACAGCTAAGGGACGTGCATGCAGAAGGAAAAAGCTGCCCAAACAACAAAAATTTCTCTTGTTTTCCCCTTACCCAACAAAATTCCAAAAAGAGAGAATAGCCATATGAGAGTGAATAAAAGCATGAGAGTTGTGCCAAATGAAAAAAAAAAAACATATACACACTTGTTTTCCAAAAGTACCCATCTTTAGGCATGGTAGATCCGGGGCAGTGGTACGTAGGATGTGAAATCACTCCTCTAAAGACAACTGGCTTGGACTACAGGGACCACTTGCCTGTTAATGAACCCTTACCTGGATGGACTGATGGGAAACAAGGAAAACCCAAAAAGCCTTAAGCCTACCCAAGCACACAACTTTCTGCCCCCAAAAGTTGTTTGGTGTAAAAGCTAACTTCGAAATCATGCACCAAAGTCTCGCTGAAGTTGTAGAGAAATTTTTTGCCTAAATAAGGCAGGAGAAATAACGTCTGTTGTTCGTGGTTGGGCCGCATTCTCTATGAGACATCTCAATGCTCGCTCAAACCCATGGACTGAAAATGCCGGTAAAAAAGAAGCATCACAAAACAAAGTTTGAAGATTGATTGAGGACAATCAAAATGCTAAGTTTGGGGGAGTTGATAACACCAAATTTTGTGATGTTTTTGGCCCTTATTTCATTATCAAAACTGCCCTTTTTTAACTGTTTTCCTCTCTCTCTTTTGTCATGTTTTTGAATAAACAAGCCACGCTACGCTATTAACTCAATTTTATCGTCTTTTGCAGAGTTTTCCTCATTTTTGAACTCATTTAGCAGCAAAAAGGCCCGTCCTGGCCCACGAACATGTTTCACCTGCATCGGCCTTCTTACCAACCGGACCGGCCGATACGCTCGCTTCCCGACACGGGTGCGCGATACCATACCACGCGACACAAGGATGTCATGCAAGAAGGATCGAATGAGAGACACACCATTTACCCGACAGGGAGCCGAGCTCGCCACGACAACTGAAGCGTGTCGTGCGATACAGGCCACCCACCGGCAGGCGCCACTCATCACGATGACCAACAACCCGCTATCCTTGTGTAGACCGATACACATATCGGGCGTCCCTGAAGCCGCAATAATGGAGCTGAAGGAAGAACACGTGGCGTCCGGAGCACCATAACATCATCAACCGCTGCCTATAAATAGAAGCTACATGACTCCAATGGGACGGGTCAGAATCTCTCGAAAGCCAACTTAGGAAAGCTTCAGGAGCAAGCGTGTCGTGCCTCAGGGGTGTGTCGGGCGATTCCAAGTGAGCACTTCCCCATCCCGAGAGGGAGGGAATGGTTCATTTAGGGTCTTCCCAGGCACCACTACAGGTCAATATCGACCAACAATGACACCCGACAAGAGTGTCCGATATTGGAAGCAACACTCTAACCCGACACGATACCGAACCCCGATACGCATCGCCGGTCACGGTGTGTCGCCCGACACGATCGTATTAGGCAAGGGCGCCCAGCACGATACGTCCGCCGTTCATTAGCGTGTCGCCCGAGAGGGTGTGCTTCCCGACATGGGCGTATCGGGCAAGGCCCCTGCCCGGTATCAGGCTGGAGGGCTACTGCCTATCGCCCTTCTATATCAAGAAGGCGACATTTATCTTTATATATTTCAGTCATTTACTTCCTTTACTTATGCAATGTAATCAGACCCTTATATGATAATGGAATTAGAAGAGTTTAGCTATCTGCTGCTTTATGTTTGGTACCTTTGTTGGATGATTGCTATGTTTAACATCTGAACTCTAGCTTGTACGCTTGGATCGCATTTCGATTATCTACCGAATCGTCTTTTCCTGTTGCAACAACCTTGAGAGAGGTGTTGTGGCTCTAGTGTTTGGTCCGATACTGGAGTACGAGAGTGCCCAGGATCGGAGTTGCTGTAGTAACCTTTCCACTCTAACTTAAGTCCAGCAACCTCGAGAGGGGTTTTGACACTTAGTTAGAGGTACCCGCTTCGAGAGAAGGGGTACATGATGTTTCTACTGCCTCTTGTTTTGTCAAAGCTTTCTCCTTCGTTCCTTGCTAATGCAATAGTTTTATCTCCCTGTTTCTGTTGCATGGAAACCCTAAAAACTGATAAATGCTTAAAACCTAATTTTTCCTAGTAGCTCCAGTTGGAGATAGTTTTCTTTTATTTCATCGATCTTAGCCTGTTGTTCCCTTGAGGAACTTTATCGTCTCCTTTCCCATACCGGAGTGTAAAGTGTCGATTCAGCATTCTCATCACTACCACCCTTTTCCCTGTGCTCGACCCCACATATCTACTTCGACCCCGTAAACAAAGTTGTGGAGGCCTAGAAGGTTTCAGGTTATAAATTTAAAAGTTCGACTACTTCAAATCCGCCTCCACTTTTCAGACGTGCGATTTAGGCCGGTCAAAAGGTCAATGGCATCGATCTAAAGACTCGTTCTAGAAGTAGGTACAATGAACAAAACATTAGTACTATTGACATGAAGCTATCCATGTGTTAATACATTGATGACCATGAACTGTTAGTACCAATGGTTGATAACATCACATACAGATCAGGGAGCAACTATGTACAACTGATGGCCATGTCATTGGTACTAAAGCGGCATGCCTGGGCACTTTGCAGGTTGTAAAAGGGGAGGTGTGTGGTGTTATTAAAAGACACCCACATCACTTCCTCTACATTCATGAAAGCATCCAATGCTCTACATGCCTCAGTTATTCATCAAGCTCTTTTCTCAATTCCTTTTCTCTCATTGGAGTCCATGGATTCACAGAGGTCGACTTCATTAGCGGGAGGAGCCAACTGGATGGTACCAAAGCCACCACACATGTCTTTCTTAAACAAAGAATAAATGAAGCTATTATCTAGCATGATAAAGAGAGAAATTATACCCACACTGTAACGACCCCGCCTACCAGTAACCCCCCAATTAAGGGAGACTAAGAGGTCAGAGACGTTATCCCCATTTCTGGATCAAAGGTTTGACAAATAATCAATAATAATTATCAAATTCTACCAAACTAAACTAAAAGTTTGTAATAAAAATAAACTTTTCATACCTTTTTTGAAAACTTGGATATCTACTTCTATCCACATGGAGTCTATTCTAACTAATCCTCCTTTGAACTTTAATTCATATTTAAGTCCACATATGCCACTTTACTTTTTGTACTTTTCACTTGTACCTAAAATGCCGAAAAACAAAATGTCGGTCAGCCTAAAGCTGGTATGTGGGCGAAACAATAATCGTGTAAGTAACTGTAACAACATATTGCAGTCAAGTATGATTTAACAAACAACTTTACATTTTCAACATAACTACTCAATCCTTACATACCCTAGCCTCTGTGTTGTCCCTGTAGTGGACCTGGATGCTACCTTCCTTATGGTAGATCCCCATTTAACCCCTCATGATCCTACCTAATAGGTGACTCAGTTTCTAGGGTTGAGTCATATGGCACTACCCATAGGTAGCCCCCTCCTTAACTCATGGCGTGCTATAGAGTCTCATGGCACTACACGTGGGTAGCCAAATTTCTAACTCATAATAGCCTAGAACTTACTCTAGGTTACCCTTTTTAACATTTTCAAAGCCATAGAGGAGGACCCAGATCTGAGCCAGTCATGTATACATACTTATGGTGATAATCATAGTCACTTTATAGTTGCATGAAATAAGAGTCATCCAAGCAGTTATTTTCAGGCAACTGATAAAACAACCGGGAATCGCCGTGAAACTAAATCAATTATTCATAAGTGTAACCACATACATGTCAGGCTAATTTGAGATAGAATAATCCAAACAAGAAATCCAAATAGGCAAGCAAGCACATTATGAGATCCTGAAATATGCATACAATTTCGTATTATTAATCATGCCATCAAGATCTATTAAACCTAGCTCGCTTCCTAGGGTTTCTAATCCACTTTTAGGGTTTCCATTGCAATTAGGGTTTCCCTTCATTTTTACCATTTTAACCCAAATTTTATACAATTAGTCACAAACCTTAATCACCTCATCTATTCATTATGAAAGATACTAAGGTTATCTTTTAACAACATATAACCCTGATATCAGAAAAGGCATAATTAACCATCAATTAAGTCCATTAAGCCTCTTTTACATTAAAGCTACCATTTTTATCCTTTTAATCCATGACAAGATCCTTATGCTCATGTATCATCAATTCATAGTTCATTATGGCCTAATTCACATATGAACTCTATTTGTCATTAATCAATACCTTTATCCATTATAAAATCCTAATTACTACATTAAGGGTATTTATCTGGAATTAGGAACTTTTATACTTGAAATAGTTTGGAATTATCATATCTCAACGTTATTCATGATTTTGAATAATTAAAACCATTATGAGTCACATTTACTAATATTAGGGTTTCAAGGCCCATTAAAGCATATTTATGCACATGAAACTCTAAATTAAACCAATTACATGCAAAGTTCATCCTTTTTGTTCTCAATATACTATTTTACAATTAATAGGTTAATATCAACTTTAATCATCCATTAAACCCTACTAAACACATTAATCATTTCCAAATAGGGTTTCTTAATATTTAATTCATTAAAGTTGATAAGTAACACTACTTTTCAAATAGTAAGAGTAATTAGCCTCTAAAACAATTTTTAATGAATTCCACTCATTTTTCTGAGCAAACTGCATATATTATTAGCTACCATCGGAGTTACAAATAAGGATATATGATATTTGTAAAATTAACTCACCAGAACCAATCAGAGCTTGCCACATCACACATGTCATGCAACGTCGCCCAGCTGGTTTGGAAACATTTTGAAAGATGAAACTGCCCTCGGTTAAGTAAGTCGACTCTTCAGCCTGCGGAGGGCAAAATCATCCATAGCCTACCCTTTTCCTACCTCCTGCGTGCCCTAGCACTGCTATGATAGGTGAGGAGCAGGTGCGGTTGTGCCGCCCTCCTCGAACTTTGTCAGCCACCGGGGGTACTGTAGGGTAGGCGGACCAGGGGATCACCACTTTGACCCTCCCCACTGAAACCAAGAACCCTCTTAAACCTCAGAAACCACCTACGATCTTGCTTGTGGCAGAAGATGGTGAGGCCTGGACACCGGCACCTGTAACCTGTAGGTCTAGGTTGAGACCTTAACGGAGAACCTCGAGCAGACCCTCTTGCGACCTGCGGTGATCAAGAGAAGCCACCCTGATTGGAGGCATTGGGTTGGCGGCGCACAATAAGGATGCAGGCGACGACGTGCTAACCTGGCACGGAGGGAAGACTCTAGCGCCGAGGCACCAGGTCGGCGACACAGAGGGATGGAGCTCGAAGCTCCTCGAAGCAATGGGTTGAGACGAGGCGGAGGCGATGGGGGTGGATCTCGTCACCGGAGCTCATGACGCAGGCGACAGTGACCTCACAGAGAATCAGATCTGAAGCCGAATCCTCAGAGATCGTGAAGGTCTGTTCTAGGAAAGGCGTAGGAGAAGAGCGGTTCTTCTTGCTTGTTCTTCCATGGCAGCAGCAGTGCCAGGGGAGTTCGTTGGACCGCAAGGACAAGCAGCACCTTGCCACGGCGACACTTGAGAGCAGGCTGGCGCAGTGGAGCGATGCTAGTGGATGGGGGAAGATGATCACAAGACGTCGACCTGGAAGGGACTGAGGAGGCGCCAAGGGAAGATCTCATTGTTGGAGTGAAGCTCCACGGCGGCGGCATTGGGCGTAGTCTCACGCTAGCGGGCGCAGCACCGGGATCGCGAGAAATTGTCAGAATAAAGGAAGAGGATGAACCGGGCTGAAACCACCAAACCAGTGAAAAACCGGTCGGCCCAGTACAAGCCAGGAGAAGGAGCAGCGCCTCCCAGTGACCACGTGTCGAGATGTAATTGGACGTGAAAGGTAAATACCCAAGAAACTCACAGTTCTTATATAATTCATAGAAAATGCATCCTTTATTAGAAAATTACATATAATATACCGAATTGTTCCGAAAAATGAGTAGAACAAGATGGAACCATAATATCAGCCTTTTGATGCACTAATAACAGTGGTATCATGTAAGATGTATTAAGCTTATATCATGTGTTATAAATAACAAATGATGGCCTAAAATTATGAGAATATGTCAGTAAGTGCATAACCATGTTTATTTTGCATCTAATGTCATTATGGTCATGTTGATGTACAAAACCATATAATTTGCTCAATATGGCTATTTAGGGCTAATATCCTTAAATAAAATGTAATAAATACATACATGCTCAATAAATTATGAAATTTGTACCAGATCTGACTTATGACATACAGATCAGTATAAAAATATCACAAACATATTTAAGATCAGTTGAACCTAGATTTGGCCAAACCATAGTTTGGACCTAAAATTACCAAGAATATGATGTACACATATTAATGATGAATATTTATTATTAATCAGGTGATGACCAGATATCTAGATGATCAAGGATAGCTATGGTTCTCTGAACTCAGGTATGTGGGATTTATTAAGTATAAGACTAGTTTTCTGGTTGCATATGATATGTGATATCTTGAATGCTTGTATTTGGATATGATTGCTTGGTTGAACTAGTATGAGTTATACTTCGCCAAAGTTAAGAGAAATATAAATTATTATGATGGGTTGTAGCTACTAGAGAACATAGCCTGGTGTGGATGTATGTTGCCTAACATGGATGTATGATTCCTTGGCCCATGTTAGATGTATGATGATATTCTATTGCCCACACTAGATGTAAGTCAAGTGCAAGTATGTGTAGTACAACCGCATCAAAGTGAATGCAATAAAAGGAATGTTTACCTGATTATCGCTTTAAATAATGTTTTCTTTTACTCTTTCTTTCTCAAGTTATTTCAATTATGAAAGCATATTAGTATGTATCTTTCTTCCCATGTACACAACACCTTGTGTGTTGATTCGTTGTTTCACGTATGTTTTAGGTTCAAAGATAGCGTGGGATAAAAGATGTGAAGTGAGTATTGTTCAGGTTGTACCTATTGTGTAGATCCTAGCTTAGCATACATGTTCTTAGACTATGAAATCTTCATTCAATATGTAATTGTAAATCATTGTGTAATAATTCATGTTGTATAAATATACATGTCGAATGTTGAGAAATGTTATGGTTGTATGTTTATGTATGCGTATTATGCTTCCGCATCACTTTCTGATATGATTGGATGATGTTTTCGGATTTTGACATCTCATTCCCAATAGGGTTTGGAGGAATCAAAATCCGGGGACGTCACAGTTGGTATTAGAGCATGAACATTAGCTACACTTGACAATTTCTCACCATGAAACATTAAACCTAAATCTCACCTCTCACTTTAAACCTTAGAAACTTAGTAAGTTGTTCTATAGGAATAAGGTTTGACCTAGCCTCTAGGTTAGAACCTAGATGTTCGAGAACTAGGTTTAGACAAGTGTGAGAAACCGTTTCCATATAGAGCTCATATGTATTGGGTAGCTACACTAGTCTACATCTCGTTCTCACCATTTCACTAGGTTACATGACACTAGGCTATCTACTGTGTGTGGGACACTCGGTTTTGCTGATTTGGTTTTGTTTTCCAATCGGATCGAGCCTCGAGTGTTTTCTCTGACGTCTTCTTTCTCGGAGAAAAACTATATAATATTTTATTATATATATGTAAATATAAAAATGTGTCCCTCACACTGGAGAGTAGTTAGTGTTCATGCAATCTAAGTGAAAGGGAGTGACATCAGTCTAGAAGAGAGAGTAGTCTAGATTAGATGTCTAGATCCTTATCAAGATATGTGATACCTAGAGCAGATGATAGAATGACAGTTGAAATAAGCACGTGAAATCTTATCTAAGTTTGATCTCTGATGGTATAAGCTTCCTTATATAGGTTTAAGTTTTATATTAGTTGAATCCAATTTTGGAGAATTTAAGAAAAATCTTGATGATGAAAGTACATTCCCTTTTCCTACTTAAGATAAGTTAAGTTAAGATAGAGATGAGTGTGCATGAGCCTCAAGCTCTTATACAAGGAGGATGTCTAGTGGTAGGATGAGATATGTGGTGAACTCTAGAGAGAGTAAGACCCACAGGGAGAAGGTCATAGGACCTAGCCTCCAATATATGAGATATGTGTTAAAAATAAAATCCTACACTAGATTACTCTCGAGTGTTGAGTTGAGTCCTTATGCATGATTCAAATTTATATGTGAGAATTGGGTAAAAGAAAAGGATGGGTAGATGACCCATATGATAAAGTCAATCCTTTGGCTGAGTTAGGTCCTAGCTAGAGTGACATATTTTGTGAATCTCATCATTAGTTGCAAGTGAGGTGATATATGAACTCTTGTTATGAGAGTATGATGCTTTGTGCAAAAGATACTCAAAATACATGTTCTCCTTTCTTCTTCTCTTTCTTAATATATGATGATAGAAACCTCACTTGAGCTATATAGATGATTTATATATGAGGAGTCACTCATATAAGCTTGACCTATTCTATATTTTTCCCCCTATATCATACATGTAGTACCTAAGATTGAAATCATGATAAGTTTGACTTTAAAATATTCTCTTCCCCTTCATATGAAACATGAAAGATATGATGTTGAGATAAACGGATAAACTTAGTATATTCTCTTTTTCCCTTCACATAATACAGGTAAGACATAAAATTTTGAACTCATGAACTTGATATAAAGATATTTTTGGATCATAGGATATATGATCAGAAATATAGTTTGTAACTCTGATCCTTCTCAATGTATGCTTCTAAGTTGAGTATGAATATCACACCACAGGGTGAAACCCTAATGGCCAAGCATGTTACATAGGCCCTTCTTAAGTAGAAAATCCTAATATCAAGGATGAAGATAAATCTCCTCTAATGCTGAAATCATTGTAAGATGTTAATGATGTTAGATTTGAATGATCTGAATATCATGGCTAATAAATGAATTTCCTCCTAAACATTAAAACTATGAACAAACCATGTACCCTTAGAGGTGATGTAACCCTAAGATATCATAATGTCATGTTATGGCTAAGACATTAAGTGATGATTCCACATATATATAAGGTGGGGTCGATACACCCAAGAATCTCTAGACCCTAAGGTGACAACTTAGAGTGCATATAACTATGGTGCTCTTAGAACCTAAGCAATGATGATGTATATGTAGTTGAATTCCTAAATAGCCTCTTAAGGATGAGATTAGTTGAATTTCGAGGACGAAATTCCAAATTAGGTGGGGTGAATGTGATGACCCTGAATGTTGGAACTTGATATACAAAATATCATTGTTGACATACATGGAATAGAATGGTTAAATGATGGACCTTGAGGTTTCAATTTGTCAAATGATGTAGGTTGAACTCATTTTATTAAGATTCAATGAATAGTCGAATCGTATGCAAGGTTTATACAATTATTTAATTGAGGAAATAAATTAATAAACAAATGTTGGACTTTGGATGTCAAACTTGAACAAGAGTTAGATTACGTGATGGAGAACTAATACTTCAAATTATATGGCTTTTTGATTAACCGTTTGAGAGATATAGAGGCTTGAATATTGATTCAATGATTTAAGCATGGTTGAATGATATGGGTTCCAAATTTCATGATATGACTTAGGTGAGGGGTATATAACCCGGTCACGCATCCTCCTTTTCTTTCGGCGGGTCCTTCCTAGTCCCTGGATTAGATCGGATGGTGAAGACTTTTTCTTTCACCTCCGTTTCCCTCGGAGCCACCATACCTCTCGGATCAGAGCAACAAATGCAGTAGGGGTTACAGTCTTATGGGGAGTGAAGTAACCCCTCTCATCTTGCCGTTTATCCACTCTTGTACTGTAGGGTAGGCGGACTAGGGGATCACCACTTTGACCCTCCCCACTAAAACCAAGAACCCTCTTCAACCTCAGAAACCACCTACGATCTTGCTTGTGGCAGAAGATGGTGAGGCCTAGACACCGGCACCTGTAACCTGTAGGTCTAGGTTGAGACCTTAACGGAGAACCTCGAGCAGACCCTCTTGCGACCTGCGGTGATCAAGAGAAGCCACCCTGATTGGAGGCACTGGGTTGGCGGCGCACAGTAAGGATGCAGGCGACGATGTGCTAACCTGTCATGGAGGGAAGACTCTAGCGCCGAGGCACCAGGTCGGCGACACAGAGGGATGGAGCTCGAAGCTCCTCGAAGTAGTGGGTTGTGACGAGGAGGAGGCGATGGGGGTGGATCTCATTGCCGGAGCTCGTGACGCAGGCGAAAGTGACCTCACAGAGAATTAGATCTGAAGCCGAATCCTCAGAGATCGTGAAGGTCTGTTCTAGGAAAGGCCTAGGAGAAGAGCGGTCCTTGTTGCTTGTTCTTCCATGGCAGCAGTAGTGCCAGGGGAGTTCGTTGGAACGCAAGGACAAGCAGCACCTTGCCACGGCGGAACTTGAGAGCAGGCTGGTGCAGTGGAGCAATGCTAGTGGATGGGGGAAGATGATCACAAGACGTCGACCTGGAAGTGACTGAGGAGGAGGTGCCAAGGGAAGATCTCGTTGTTGGAGAAGAAGCTCCACGGCGGCGGCATTGGGCGTAGGCTCACGCTAGCGGGCGCAGCACCGGGATCGCGAGAAATTGTGAGAATAAAGGAAGAGGATGAACGGGGCTGAAACCACCGAACCAGTGAAAAACTGGTCGGCCCAGTACAAGCCAGGAGAAGGAGCAACACCTCCCAGTGACCAAGTGTCGAGATGTAATTGGACATGAAAGGTAAATACCCAAGAAACTCACATTTCTTATATAATTCATAGAAAATGCATCCTTTATTAGGAAATTACATATAATATACCGGATTGTTCCGAAAAATGAGTAGAACAAGATGGAACCATAATATCAGCCTTTTGATGCACTAATAATAGTGGTATCATGTAAGATGTATTAAGCTTATATCATGTGATATAAATAACAAAGGATGGCCTAAAATTATGAGAATATGTCAGTAAGTCCATAACCATGTTTATTTTGCATATAATGTCATTATGGTCATGTTGATGTACAAAACTATATAATTTGCTCAATATGGCTATTTAGGGATAATATCCTTAAATAAAATGTAATAAATACATACATGCTCAATAAATTATGAAATTTGTACCAGATCTGACTTATGACATACATATCAGTATAAAAATATCACAAACATATTTAAGATCAGTTGAACCTAGATTTGGCCAAACCATAGTTTGGACCTAAAATTACCAAGAATATGATGTACACATATTAACGATGAATATTTATTATTAATCAGGTGATGACCAGATATCTAGATGATCAAGGATAGATATGGTTCTCTGAACTCAGGTATGTGGGATTTATTAAGTATAAGACTAGTTTTCTGGTTGCATATGATATTTGATATCTTGAATGCTCGTATTTGGATATGATTGCTTGGTTGAACTAGTATGAGTTATACTTCGCCAAATTTAAGAGAAATATAAATGATTATGATGGGTTGTAGCTACTAGAGCACATAGCCTGGTGTGGATGTATGTTGCCTAACATGGATGTATGATTCCTTGGCCCATGTTAGATGTATGATGATATTCTATTGCCCACACTAGATGTAAGTCAAGTGCAAGTATCTGTAGTACAACCACATCAAAGTGAATGCAATAAAAGGAATGTTTACCTCATTATCGCTTTAAATAATGTTTTCTTTTACTCTTTCTTTCTCAAGTTATTTCAATTATGAAAGCATATTAGTATGTATCTTTCTACCCACGTACACAACACCTTGTGTGTTGATTCATTGTTTCACGTATGTTTTAGGTTCAGAGATAGCGTGTGATAAAAGACGTGAAGTGAGTACTGTTCAGGTTGTACCTATTGTGTAGATCCTAGCTTAGCATACATGTTCTTAGACTGTGAAATATTCATTCAATATGTAATTGTAAATCATTGTGTAATAATTCATGTTGTATAAATATACATGTTTAATGTTGAGATATGTTATGGTTGTATGTTTATGTATGCGTATTATGCTTCCCCATCGCTTTCTGATATGATTGGATGATGTTTTCGCATTTTGACATCTCATTCCCAATAGGGTTTGGAGGAATCAAAATCCGGGGACGTCACAGAGAGAAATTTGAATGGTCTGACTTGTGCAAATCACAACTCCAAGAGTTAAGAAAAAAGCTTACCCCAAACCCCATGTTGACCATACCCTCAGGCAATGATGGATTTTCTATCTTCACCTAAGCATCAAAGATGGGATTAGGACGTGTGTTAGAGAAAAGTTAGCATGTCTTCACCTTTTCCTCATGACATCTCAAGTCAAATGAGTTGAAGTACCCAACCCACAAGTTGGAACTTGCAACAACTAGCTATGCCTTAAAGATCTGGTGACACTACCTATATGGGGCCACCATTGATATCTTCACTGACTATAAGAGCCTGAAGTACATGTTTACTCAGAAGGATCTAAACTTATAACAATGGTGTTAGATGGAATATCTGAAGGACTTCCTTTCACCAAGACTACCATCCTATAAAGGCTAATGTGGTAGACGATTCCCTTTTTCATAAGCGACTTAATTGTGTGGCTTGTTTGGCCACTCAATGGAGGAGACTAGAAGATTTTTCTAGATTAACTCCTCAACCATTGGTAGATAAAATTTGTTTCACCAAATTCAAATCAAGCCTGACCTATTGATCAAGCTTGCACTAGCAGAGGGCATTTAGTCTAGATCTAGAGAAGATGAAGGGTTTGATAGCAAAGTGTCAAACACACCTCCTGGTGGGTGTGGATTGTAAATACCACTATAAGCATCGTATTTGGGTTCCTGAGGATTCACCTTTGAAGACTAACATTCTACAAGAAGCTCATGGATCAAAGTACACAATACACATAAAGCCACTAAGATCTGTAAAGGCCTACATCGGTTCTTTGGGTGTCCATCAATGAAGAGAGACATGGTCTCGTATGTGGCTAGTTTTCTGATACACACAAACTACACGTATAAAACACAAGTGTAAGTATCGAGTAATATAGGCCTAAGGAGGCCCTAATGTCAAACTTAGGGAAACATAAATTTGGAGACTACTACCAACTAGAATATGATCATCTAGACAAATAACACTTTGAATGAGGGTTTAATTATCTAAAATTTAGAAAATAAATTTAAGGTTACTGGTGTTTGATCTCGATTGGAGTGAATTCCTTAGGATTACAGTTTCACCTCAACAAACATTACAAATAACATCATAACATAATAGAATATTTCTCCTAACCATGGACTAAGAGACCTATAGTAAGAATTATCTACTTTTATAATGTAATTCACTACCTAATCTAATACCAATCCCACTCTCATAACGATTGTGCTATTAGTTTGGCTCTTTATTGAAAAATCTAGGCAATGTCTTCACATTTGTAATCCACTTTTCATCAAAGGGTGATATAAAACATTTACTTCTATAAATTTTCCAACCATTAATCTCTCTCCTGAAGCAACTAATAGTCTATTAAACTTCTCATGATGGCAAAATATAGATAATTCATGATACTATCAAAGAAATAAGTCCAAAAATTAAGAGAAGTTGATATACTAATGCATGATAGTCAATTACAATGCATAACTAGGCTACTCCTGAGTCCTAAGGAACAAGGGAATTAGCCCTGCGTGATTCTATGGTCAAGTACATAGGAGAGGAGAAGAAACTATGGGGAACATTAGGGAACTAAAGAAACTCCTTGGAGAAACTCTTTTGGATGATTACATTTGATGAATGCGCCAATATGCTATCCTCGGGCTGTAGATCCATCCACCAGAAGTGTTTGAACCATCCCAAAGGTGGTCGTCTCCTTTGTTTTCTCCCCTCCTTTCTCTCAGTTGTCATCCAACAAAAATGATTGAGATAATTAGGTTTAGTTGAATTCCTTCTAAGTCATAGAAGTGACTTAGGGAAAAATTAATTATCAACCACCAGATTAGACTTAATTTTGGATATGCTTGATTCTACCATGTCGGTACTACCGACTAGAATGTCGGTACTACTGACTAGAATGTCGGTACTACCGACTCCCTAGATTATTGTGACCTCATGTGCCTTTGTTAAACTACCGAGCTATGATGTTGGTAGTACTAAGATTTCTCAATTTCCTTCTGTTCATCTTGGAGAAAGTGTCAGTATCATTGATAGTGAAGTCGGTAGTACCGAGCTCTATAGATTTGTGTAGATTCACCTAAAATACACAAAAAACAAACATAACCTCTTAAATATAGTGAATCATTTGGGAACATTAAAATTACATTTTTAGGCAGTTGTGTATTACAGGCTAATGATAGTAAATAATGCACAAATTAATATGAAAATGAACAATAAGTTCACAAAAGTCAATGATAAATAGCCTATGAAAATGATAAACATGTAGTGCATCAAACTCCCCTAAGCTTAAATGTTGCTCGTCCTCGAGCAACACACCCTCAGATCTATTTGAGACAAGTCAGGAAATGAACATAAACTATGAATTTCATTTCTCTACCATCCCCACTTGGCGGTCCCAAATAGGTCTTCATTGATAACTGAACAATCAATTTCTCTTAAGAGACCAAAACTCTGCATAAAATATGTTCACCCTTAGAACACTGAACACTATCAAGAGAGCAGTAAATATCATAATCAATCAGGAATTCACTTGGTGTATCATGTGACTCCCTATTCTACATTGGTTTTTCCATAACTACCAACTACTTGGAAGTAGTTCTCCTTATAATAATGAATGAGGAGAACAATCTTTTAAGTGGCCTACAATAAGAGCTATGGATAGTATGAAATGGGTGGCTGTGAAGAATCACAAGTAATATCCGAATCATTTATGAAAAGATAGAACATGATGAACCTATGTGAGTGGAGAAGATGTAAAATGTATGAATCCTAATGCGTAATATTATGGGTGGAATGAATCATGTATTAAAAATCTCATCAAATGAATGATAATGAAGTACAAAAGAGAATACATCATGTGAATGATTCCATTTCTTTGTGAAACATTTAGGGTATCCTTACTCCCTCTTTCCTTCAAAAAATTAATAATATTTTTTTCTTTCATTTTTTATATTAGCCCACTATTGTAGCATGAAGGAACATTTATGCTCGTGCTTCACTATCATACATCATTCATCATTTTTTTTCTTTGATTTTTTTGAGTGTATCAATGTGTATCACTGCACTCTTATTTCAGAGGAAAACAATATTTTTTTAACATAATAGTAAAAAAATGAATGATGAACTAAGAATGATATGCACAAAATTTTTGATGTATATATTATTTCTCATTTTGTATCTAATGCAATAAAAGAGAAACTTACTATCATGTCACAAATCATGCCATGCAATGCAAAAAAGAGGAAATAATTCGGATTACTTGATCATCTTAAGGTGGTGGGTCAAAATGAAAGGAAAGTGGATGAAATCGCATAATCATGAGACTGCCTTTCATGATGTATGATATGTCCCTCTCTAATGACCTGTGTACATGATAACCTTACGATTTCTTCCTTAAATTTCAATTTATGCTCTTGTTAATTGTTTGATCAATTTAAGCTCATTCCCCATCTTCATCCACATTCCAAGAATAATTAAGGATTCCATTCATATCAAATGTCCTTAAGATGACTATCCCATACACTTCCTCTAGGTGGTGCAACTGAAGAATTTTGCAAGTAAGCCAATTTTTTGTTCAATTCAATTTCCATTGCAAGAGCATGAAAACACATTAAAATGACATAAATCATTCATTAAGCTCCACTATTTCCCTAGATATATGTGGATCCTAAAAAAACTAAAAACAAACTAAGAAACAAAATAAAGATAAAGTCGTTCCAACACCCCTCTAAGCTTGAACTTGACTATGTCCTCATAGTCAAAATCCAAATCTATAGGTGGGAAGGGGGTACCAGCTGCTATGTAAGGTGGCATTCGTGGATGATTGGTGACTCTTTTGATCAAGTTATGCAAACATATATCCCTCTTGTTGGTTCCACTAATTTGTGTATTTTTGGCATCAAGATATGACATTCCATCTCCTTCATTGAGGTTTAAGAGTCGTTGTCATCGACACAGGTGTCAGTGGTATCAACACCCTTTTTTTCTCAAGCTCTGTCAATTTTTTCTTTGCTAAACAAGTCGGTAGTACCGAATTTGGACTCATTAGTACCGACATTGGCCCATAAGTCCATTGATTTTTCTAAGAAAATTTGATAGTGCGGACTTTGGACTCGGTAGTACCAACTTTCTACAAACGTTTTCCTGATAAGGTGTCGGTAGCACCGACTTAGATGTCGGTATAATCAACTTTGACTCTACCTGCACACCAAACAAGAGAGTCAAGGTACCTTTTTTACGTTAACTAAACTCTAACATGAAAAATATGAAATGTAACTAATAAAAAGACCTAAACAAATACTAAATGAAAAAAATAAAATTGGGTTTCCTCCCATGAGAACCCTTATTTGATATCATACGCTTGACAAGATGAGCTTTCATCATCCTGGGTTGTTATAGGATGGTTGTGAAGATTCATCTGGAAGTCTGAATTCCACTCTATCATCATCTATCCTGAGTGTCAAGCAGCCTCTACCAATGGCAATGATCATGTCCATTGTAGCTTGTATTGGCCTTCCTAACAACATCTTAGATCCTCAAATCTTGGGCACGTCAATGATCAAAAAATCAACAGAATAGATGAATTTGTCAACTTTGACTAGAACATCCTCACACATCCCATATGGCCTAACAACTAATCTATCTACTAGCTTGATTGTCATGGTTGTCATTGTTGGTTGCTTGAATCCCAGCTTTTAGAAAGTAGAGAGAGGCATGAGATTTATGATTTCTCTCGAATCACATTGTGTGCTTGTAGAAATGTTGATTAGCTATAGAACATGGGATGTAGAAACATCTAGGATCTTTCCTCTTAGTTGGCAATTTACCTTAATCACTACACTCATCACTTCATCAACATGCAAAACATCTGTATATTTCATTAGTCTCTTCTTGTTGATGATGTCCGGCAAAAAACTTTCATATGTTCAATTTCTATAGCCTCCACTAATGAAATGCTGATGTGGAGTTTTTTGAAGATGTCAAGAAGTTTCTTAAATTTCCCTTACACCTTTTTTGGCTTCAAACTATCCAAAAATGGAAAATGTAGCTTCTCTACACGTTTGTGCGGTGGAATGTAGGGCGCATTAGGCATCACCTGCCCTAAGCTTGCTTCACCGCCACCTTATCAGATAGAATTTTGCACATTTCTTGTGGATGGAATGACTTGTGGCTACTTCTTTTGAATTGTGTGAACCTCTTTATTGATTGTGATTGCTCCTTTGTGAAGCAGAACCTTCACATGTTCTTGTACATAGGCACCTTTTCTGGAATTGGAGATGTGGATGCATCAATGGTGGAACCTTGAAGTTCCTTTCTTGGCGAGTTGCATCAACCTGGTCTTCCATATAGGCTCTCGAGGCATGGAACCTTAGGCACATACACCCAATTTGGCTCTGGAGTGTATTGCTTGGGTGACTCCTCAGTATGACGATCCATCTCCTCTACAATAGAGATAATTTTTTTTATGATGTTGATATGATGTCTCTGAATTACCAAGAGATCCCTACTGAATGGGCTTCTTTAAATAGGTCACCTCTACTACTAGTTGAGACATTTGACATTCAATATTGTGGATTTGGGTACCTTGGTTCTGCAATTCCCTCTGTGTCTGGCCAATAATTGCCACATTTTGACTGACCAACTTGTTTAGCATTATTTCAATTTTATCTATCTTACTGGGGCCTTTGTCCTACTAGTACTACTGATGCTTGAACTTGCACTCTTCCTCTTCTTCTCCAGAAGAGCTTGTATCCTTCTAACACAATTTCATGGCAATCAGGTCAAACTTTTCATTCAATGTTGTGATGACTTTATATTCCCCAACACTTTTAATGGTTGTTGTGTGTTCTCTTTCTTCTCCCATGACAGGTTCTTTGTCATGTTCTTCAGAATTTCATGACACTTGGATAGCTTATTGGTGAGGAGGAATCCCGTCCCTACACTGTCTAGAGTGATCCTTTGCCCCTGATGTATCTTATAATAGAAAATCTTTTCCTACCCATAGAGATCAATACCATGATGAGGGACCTTCCTCAACATAATTTGGAACCTCTCTCAAGCTTCAGAATGAAACTCCTCTACATGTTGTTTGAAGTTTATTATCTTTTTTCTCAACTTGTTTGTCTTCTTTAGAGGGAATTAGTGCCTAAAGAAAGCGTCAAACATTTGGCCCCAAGTTTCTAATGACTCAGACTTGAGGATAAGGAACCAAGACTTCACACAATCTGCCAGTGATGAAGGAAATAGCTTTAAGTAGATCACAATGAACAACACTCTATCTATCTTCACCATATCACAACTTTCAACAAAATTGCTTATGTTCGTCATCGGATCTTGAGTATTGTGGCCATGGAAGACATGTTTCTTGACTAATGACACGAGCCCATGATCTATCTTATAGCTAACCACATTTATTTCTTGTCACTTGATTGGCCCAAGCTGAGTTGTTTAGGATGAAGCCTTGATCTTCTCCCTGATCATTTCTTCTTCTTCTGCATTCCCCATTTCAGCTACTTCTAGTACTTTTGCTTGAGGTGGTGGAGGTGATGGAGTGTTCGATGGTGAATTCTAAACTAGTCCTCCCATCGAGGTACTTTTCTCACTCTCATTGCATAGAAGCTCCTCCTAACTAGAGCCTGATGTAGACAGCTCTCCATAGTCATGGGCTCTAGTCTGCACCATATACTAGTACTTGAAATTATCAAAAATCAATGTGAGAACGAATACTAATGATTGAATACATGATATTTGAAGTTTAGCTTAAATTGGGGTAAAAGGAAAAAGCTAATGACTGTGGCCTAGAGTGGCCAATTACAACACTCATAGTACTAGATTTGCCATTTCCCTGACAATAGTGCCAAAAAATTGATACGTATAAAATGCAAGTGTACATATAGAGTAATATAGGCCTAAGGAGGACCAGATGTCAAGCATAGGGAAACATAAATCCAAACACAACTACTAACTATAATACGATCAACTAGGCCAAAGAAAACATTTAATGAGGGTTTAATTATCTAAAATGCAGATAATAAATCTAAGGTTACTGGTGTTTGATCTCGATAGGAGTGAATTTCTTAGGATTATAGTTCACTTCGGCTAACATTATAATTAACATCATAACATTAATAGATATTTCTCCTAACCCTAGACTAAGATACATGTAGCAAGAATTACCCTCTCTAATGACATAATTCACTACCTAATCTAATACCAAACTCACTCTAGTATCGATTTTGTTATTAGTTAGGTGCTTTATCAAAAACTCTAGGTAATCTCTTCACATTCATAAACACCTTTCTCAAAGGGTGATATAAAACATGCACTTCTATGAATTTTCCAACCATTAATTCCTCTCCAGAAGTAATTAACGGTCTATTAAACTACCCATTATTTCCAAACATAGATAATTTGTGATACTCTCATAGAAATAAGTCCATAAATTAAGAGAAATTGATATATTAATGCATGAAAATCAATTACAATGCATAATCAGGCTACTCTCGGGTCCAAAGGAACAAGGGGATTAGCCCCGCATGATTTCCATGGTCAAGTACATAGGAGAGGAGTAGAAAACCATGGAAAACATTAAAGAACTAAAGAAACCCCCTAGAGAAACTCTTCTGGATGATTACTTTGATGAACATGCCGATCTACTATCCTCGGGCTGTAGATCCATCCACTAGAAGTGACTGAACCATCAAAATGTGGTTGTCTCCTCTGTTAACTCCCATGTTTGTTCTCGGATGTCTTCCAACAAAAAAGAATGAGATAAATAGGTTTGGTCAAACTCCCACTAAGTCATAGAAGTGACTTAGGGATAAATTAATTGTTAGCCATTGGATTAGACTTAATTTTGGATATGCCTAATTCCACCATGTTGGTACTACCGACTAGGATTTTGGTACTACCGAATCCCTCGATTATTGTGGCCTCATGTGCCTTTATCGGAACCATTGAGCTTTGGAATTAGTAGTACCGATATTTCTAAATTTCCTTCTGTTCCTCTCTAAGAAATTTTCTGTACCACCAATGGTGAAGTCGGTAGTATTGAGATGTGTAGATTTGTGTAGATTCACCTAAAAACACAAAAACCAAACATAAGCTCTTAAAATATAGTGAATCATGCAAGAACATTAAAATTACATTTATTTGATGTGGTTGAGTATAAGAGGATAATGATAGTGAATAATGCACAAATTAATATGAAAATGTACAATAAGTGCACAAAAGTGAATGATAAATAGCCTGTGAAAAAAATAATTATGCAACGCATAATTGTCTCATGTTCCAAATGGTGAAGGTTGAGCACCAACGACCCAATGGGCTACTACAATGTATCGAGATTCCTGAGTGGAAGTGGGACAAGATCACCATGGATTTTGTGGTGGGCCTTCCCAAGACAGGAATAGGACATGAAACTGTTTGGGTCATGGTGGACTGCCTAACCAAGTTAGAACATTTTATTTCCAGAAGATTACTACCATACATCTTGTACTCAATCTATTTCTTAGTGTAATAACTTCAATAGTGGAAGAATTGCTCTAGAAATTCATCTCAAAATCATATGTTGTTATGTCGTTATGTCATTTTTTCTCGATACAATATACAATGCAAAAAAATGCTTACTTCCCTAAAGAAGACAGGGTTCACCACTACCTTAACCTACCTCCACATATATAGCTAGGCTACCCCAAAAGATAGATGTTTGTTGTGAAAGCTACCTAGATCTAGTGAGAATATTGCATGAGTACGACTAGGAGACAAGTATATGAGTGACTCACGAAGGATAAACCCTTCATCCTAGAAGGTTGTAATAGATGTAAAGGTCACACAAAATTTTATCTATGAGAATGAAATTCATCTTCCCCCTCCTCCTCATATGTGTGTGACCCAAAACTTGTGTCCAAGTTCAAGGGCACCACCTGAATGGGTGCATCTTCATCTTATTCCTCAATCACCTACTGACGCCTATGGGTTGTTGAGCAACGCGTGGTTGTACTGACAAAGTGGAGCATCTTGCCAGAGTCGGGTGTGGAGGTAGTCGTAAAGACGACACAACAACAGACTTCTTGGCCCTCCTTTCTAGGGTTGTGCATCAATATCCACCGAGTTGATGATGTTCTCCATCTCTTCTTCTTCTTCTTCCTCCTCCTCCTCCTCCTCCTTGTTGGGGTTGCTGTAGCTTGGATCTGACATGTGGCCACTTGAGGAGGATCGATGTCGGGAGGCACTTGTCGATGCTGACCATCAGAGTGATTGCAATATGGAATTAGATGGTGACGAAGCACTGCGGGATGGTAGTTTGACATTGGAGGCCCGTTTGGTGCGGCTTTTTCCTCCACTGAGGATGTTCATGGTCTTCTCTACCCCTTTCTTGTTTGCTTTGCCTGTGCTCTTTATCTTTGCAAGGATTTTTGGTGGAAAATGAGCAAGAACAACAAGAAACACACTTCTGTGCTGTAGGGGCAAAATCTTCTTGGAGATGGAGAAATATATGGTAATGGAGGGTGGAAATTGGACCTTGAGGTAGGAGAAGGTGATTGGGGGCCAAAGGGAGCTCAAATCTAGAGTTTGGGAGCAAGAGGAAGTGATTTGGGGGTGATTGGGGGTTTCCCTAATCATCTCCTTGCGCGGAACGACTGTTATGGGTTGAAGAAATAAGGTTTGGGTCATGCTAGCTCGAGCAATAGTATAGATAAGTTGACATGGCTCTAATACCACTTTTGGGTTTTATGGGAGACAGAGAAGGAAGTGGAAACAAAAAAAATCTGCCAAACCCTGAATAAAGGAATCGCGTCAACATCTATAGTATAGGAAGGATGGTTTGTAGAGGCGTACCTTGTCCCGAGGCTTGCTCGGCAATGTTACCTCTTGGCTTGTGTGGTCTTCACCTCTAGTCTTGGACGGTGTCTGTGCTGCTCCTGGTCTCACTGGGACTGTCGGGATTGACAGCTATCCTCCGAGCAGCAGAAGTCTCCCGCCTCTGTAGTAGTCTATACGGACCACCTGGAACTTCAATCTCCTTATCCCACAATGAATAGGAAGGAGTCACACTCTCCTGTCGGCGCACTAGCCACCGACACACTCGCTTTTTTGTAGTTGTCTTTCCCTTGTTGTGCCTCCCTTATCGGGTAGCACTTGCTCGGGCTCTCCTGGTTACCACAACCAGAGAGAATGACAACTTTGCAGAGCAACTAGTGTTCTGAGTTGTACTTTGAGAAGCCCCCAATACCCCTATATATATAGGAGGGTCATGGGACATGGTTCTCTTCCCCGGGCAATGCGAGATTAAAGCAGGAGTAGAAGGGTTTGAGATTTTCCACAAAATCTGACAAACTGCGCTAGTTGAACCGATCAGTTCAGCCCTGAACTGATCGTTTGGGCCCTTCAGCCGATTGGTTCAAGCATGAGTCGATCGGTTCGTGGTCCTGGTCCAACTCAAATTGACATTCCATGTTCGTTTCCAACTAATCATATATTAGTCCTTATCCAAATCAAATTTTACAAGTGAAACAAACTCGGTTGGTCAGCAGACCAGTTCAACTATGTGAACTAATCGGTTCATTAACCTGAGCCGATCAGTTCATCTCCATGAGTCGATCAGTTGGGGCAGCAGATCAGTCATTTGTAGTTTTAAACAATCTGATACTCTAATCATCTGATCCAACACCTTGTATACTATGATTTTGAGCTATCAATCAATTGGGTGTTTAATTGAACTACTAAACTCCTTTAGTAATCAATCCAAACAAGATTTATGGAGAAACTCCTCTTCCAGGAACATGTCTAAGTGTGTTTGATCCTGCAGGTCCATTTCACATTGGCAGTCAAAGTCCATAACACTTATGACTTCACAAGCAAAGAGTGGTGCCTAGTCACACATCAATGCTACCTAAGTGAAAAAGAAAATTGGAGAACAACTTTCAATCCTACAATCCGTGAATGGTGTAACAGTGAATGTATAATTCCTTTGTCACTAATGTCCAGAATGAACTCAAGGAATGGTACAATCATCCTTTCAATGTTCATCCATTTCCTTGATCTCAGAGCAGACTTGGTGAGATGTGTGTGACATCAACATCACATATTGATTCACACATGGATGTGCATGCCTTTCTCAATCCTACTCATCAAGTAGCCATGGACATCAAACTCCCTTAGGAGGGACAAATCAGATATCTATCACTCACCCCTCAAAATCCCCATGTGTCAAAGTCACCCAATCATCACCTTTATAACAACCAATGTTTCAGGACTGTGTTTGATGATGTCAAGGTGTACCTAACAACATGTGTTGAGTTAGTGATTTCAGGTCAAAGAATCACACTCACCACCATCACTGTGAGAGCTGACTATGAATACCAAATCATGGTTCCATGTGTCACTCTCACGGTGGGTCTGTCCACTACACTTGTTCTATAATAAGTACATATGTGCTTGGTTTGATATCACTATATCATGACTAATGAGATTCTATCATCAACTGATGAATCCTCCAGATTCACCCTCACAGTCACTAATTATAGAGATTATGTGCCCCGTATCGACTGATCTACCCTTGTTTTGATTTACTTTAGGTATCTCTTCAGTTTCATGTGAATAGTGCATTACTAGTTCTAATTACCCTAGTTTCCGGTTTATTTGATCTCATCTTCCGCTACTCACGTTCTCTCTCCTCCGTAGATCATCCTCAACCATTGCCAACGGTTATGACCCTACAGTCTTGACTCTAACGGTCTCAAGACCGTTTGAACCCATACGGTCTCAAGACCGTTTGAGACCAAATGGTCTAAAGACCGTTTAAGCTCATTCGGTCTCAAGACCTTTTGAGCCCATTCGGTCTGAAGACTGATAAGCCAGCATAAACTGTTTGGGTGCCAAGGTCGCAAGACCGATCAGCTGTGAAGACCGTTTAGACGCGAAGCCCATTTGGTCAAATTATCGAAACCGAATGGACTTTTCCACATCAAGACTGTTTGAGAATGCCATTTACGAGACCGTTTGGAGAGTTTGGTCTGCAAGACCGTTTGAGCTATACGTGAAGACCGAATGGACACCTGCTACAAGACTGAATGCACTAGTCATGCAGACTGTTTGGACTAACCAAGCAGCAAATCAAATGCCTTAAGACCATTTGCCAATACAAATTTGCATGGGACCATTTGCATGCAACTACGTACAAGATCGCTTGATAAAAGACAAATTTGCATCGGATCATTTTCATGCAACCACATGGAAGACCGTATGATAAAGCTGAACTCACCAAACCATTTGCTGCTGAGAGCACAAGACCGAATGGATTGCTATTCGAAACTGTTTGGTTGAAAAGATCACATGCATGCAAACCGGATGGAAAAGGGAATGCATGCAAACTGTGAGCAATATCCACGTGAAGTCCAAGCAGCAAAACCGAATGGCCTAATGGCATGAGGACTGAATGATCACGTGAATAACTTTTGAGCAGCATGCAAAGCACAAGACCGAATGACAAAGTAAATGTGAAACCGTTTGGAGCGTTGGCTGGGATCCAAGATCGTTTTCATGTGAAAATCGTATGGGTAGTTGCATGCAAATTGTTTGAGTAAGCAACATACACCGGAAGCCACCACACCACCACCACCTGCAACGCCCACCACCGTCTTCGCCATCGCACCAGCAGCCTGCACCTCTATAGGTGTTGCAACCTACTTAATCAGCCACGCCAACCCTCACCAACCACGCATGTAAGACCATTTACATGCCCGCATCATGAAGACCGTCTGTTGCTGGGAGTAAATCGAATGAAGCCCTACCTGGCGCGAGACCGTTTGCTAATTATGAGGGACTCCAGACTGTTTGGTAAAGAGAAGCATGCAAAGCGAATGAGAATCCATGGAAAGAAAACCAAATGATCGGTTGTTGCTGCAGACATGCTAAACCAAATAAGGAATTAGTGGAGAGAAGACCGGTGGAGAAACGTTGACCGTATGAGATGAAAACCGAATGGTAGGGAAAAGAAAAACCAAATGGCTGAGCAAAATATGAAGAAACTGAATGGAGCATTGTGTTCGAAACCGAATGAACAGTGAAACCGAATGGAGAGGGCAAAGTTTTGAAAACAGATGGTTGACCAAGAATCAAAACCGTATGAGCATTGCTGGAGAAAATTGTATGGACCAGACCCCAAAACTAAATGGGCAGGACACTCCTAAAACGTGAACTCAAAACCGGATGAACCTGGTTACTTGGGGAAATTTGCATAATAAGCCCAGCCAGTCCAAGACACATGCCTAGCCTATAAATAGAAAGGTAGAGCCATGGTCTTGGACATCTATCTCATGTGACAGCCAAGGGTTGTCAGACTGAAATCGGTTCTGGGACGCCGAAAGGTTGCCAGTACACAGTTCAGATCTAGATCCAGTCCCGTCTATGCCAGTTTCATTCCACCGACTGCCCGTATTGCAATTAAGGAGACTGAGAAGAGAAGGAAGATAGAGTGAGAGAGACTATCTGGATTGTCTTGGCATCTCCCGTTCTGTGTCCATATATACTCCGACACGACATAGAAGACCGCATCATCTTCAGTGAGCTGCGACTACCTTCTGCACCGAGTTCATGGTGATTTCTCTCTCTTTCTTATTCTTCTAGTTTCTCGCATGAGGAGCGAGTAGTTTCATCCACTGGGGCACGGGGACTAGCCCCGCTGCCCATGTTTTGTAATCTGTACTAAAAGATGTTGTCTTTCTGATTCAATACTAAATCGTATCATACATGCTTGAATGTTGGCCGCGTTCTTGTATGCATCTATTATTTTTCATTGTGATTTGTCTACAACCGCTCTTAGGACTCAAATACTGATTGTGTGTTGGTTTCTGGTGTGCATATCCACCACGCATCTGTTTTAGTATCTAAGAATGCTACCCAAAGAGTGGAGTAAACTCACCTCCATCATTGTACTTTTACACTATGAAATGGAATCAATTGACGTACAGAAGTGCAACCTTGATGGGTCGAGGAAAACACTCTGTGGAGCGAGTTGTGCAAAGTATTTGACCATTCATTCGGGAATGGCTGACATTACAACACTCCCACATTCCTCATAGTTATTTCCTCGAAAGAGGGATAGTCTATAAGGATACTAATCAAATTGGTAATTATCGCTCGCTTGTTAGTTTTCAGATACACATTTCATGAGGTTGAGTAAGGTTCTCTTTTCAGAGACTACATCTCTCCATTGACACGTAGATATGTATCGGATGAGAGTTACTTAACCCGTGAAGGATGTGTGCATTACTCTTGTCCTATAAGACATCAGTATTGTATAATATCCATATATCTCGCTCGCCAGTCCTGCCAGTCCTGCTATGATTGGTACATGTACAATACATGTGTAGTGGTGGTGAATACCCGCATCAACCCAGTGATCCATCATCATTTGCTAAATCTTATATTTTAGTCTTCATATTAGTTTTTTTTCTTGCCTTTACTTTTGCATGTTTTAGGTTAAATAACTCAAATCAAACTTTTGGTCTTAGATGATTAACTTAGATTGATACGAAATGAGAAAAAGACACTCAGATTCTTAACGTTGTCCTTTGGGTTCGATCCTAAATTTGTACTATGATAAGGCTTCCACACTCTTGTGGGGTTGGAGCATTTATCTAGCACCAGTTGTAGGTAAACCTATAGAGAACATCAACTCCCTAGGGTTTTTGGTGCACATTAGGACTTCCATTGGAAGAGTAATCTCTTGATGTAAGTTCTAGCTTCATAAAATAATGATGTATTTCAAGGCATAGACTATAATATAGAAGGAAACCAGGAAAACAATGTAGATCAATACTATGATGAGGAGAGCTATTATCATCATCAACCCAATGGGTGCAGTGAAGAGCCTTTTCATGAAGATCAACACACTTTGATGGAAGAACTATGAACTTTACAGATATCGGTTGTTACAACCCAAATTTTTGGTTCATTTGGTGAGAAATGTAATTTCTCATAATAAAGATAAATGAACAAATAATGATGTCTTTCGATTGAATGCATGAATTTTGTTTAAAATAGCCTTGTTGATTTATTTGTGGCTTTATTGGCTATTGGGCCCAATAACAAGGAAAAGACAAAAGAAACTCCATTATTAGTAAGAAATGGAGAAAAGAAAAATGTAGAAACCTCTAGAAGGAAAATCCAAAGAGGAATTTCGTGCCTCATGGGTTCCAAGGAGTCCAAAGTTGCATAGAGAATAATGATAAAAGAAAAGGTCAATTAAATATTTCCTTGTTAAGAAAGAAATTGAAAATAATGATAAAATATGGAAAATAAGTGGAAAGAAGTATAATTGAGTTATCCTTAGTGGATTTTTGTATCCCAAGGATTCCTAATGTTAAAAGGAATACCAATGAGGAAAATAAAAGAGAAATCCTCAAAAAAAGATATTTAATGAGAAATAAACAACATAAGGAGAAATAATGTATATAGATGCATCCAGATGGATAATGAGTATCCAATAAAAAGGGTTTCAAAATATTTCATTTTCTTGGGGTCCAAGGAGCCCCAATGACGAAAGAGGAAAGAGAAAATACCAATAATGTCAGATAAAAGATAATTTGAATACATTATTAATGAATTATGTGGTATTGTTAAGATGGAAGTATTTTCTACAAAAAGGAAATATATTTCGTGGCCCATGGATTAAAAGGCAAGAATAAAGAGAGTAAGGGAGAGGTTTTTCGTATTCCTAAATATCCAAGGTAATAAGGAATATCTAAAGTTGAGGAAGAGAGAGAAGAATACTTCTCCTTGTAGGAATGTGATTTCTATTAGAAGAGGGACTTCGTTTCTTTGTGGGCATGCCACCCTAGGGCTTCGTTGACCCTCCCCTATATAAAGGGTAAGATCCGGGATCGAGTCCAGAAGGATTCCATGCAACTATATATCTCTTCTTCACCTTCTTCGCCGAAACCCTGACATTGAGGGTAAGGCTCTATCCTTGGAGCGAGGGGGTGTTTATGGTCTTGTTTGAGGCAGGAGACATCCACGACCAACCGCGAAGAACCGGCCACCATAATTTTGCTGACATCTTCAATCAACTCTTACCCGAGGTCTGTCGACATGCTGCAACTACGACAGCAGTCGCGTGCTTCCCTTATGAAGGAATAGCCATCTTGGCAGCATTTTGGAAGAGCCCTAGGTGCGTCGGGGCATGGCAGAGCTAATGGAATAAGTGGTGGCAGTCCTTGATCCCCCGGGAAGGGAGGGCGGGCTGCGGAAGGTGGGTTATTGACGGCCAGGTCGTGCGTCGCAAAGAAGGAGATGACCAAACAATAGTTGGGTGATTTTTCCCTCTGAGGTACAAAGAAGACATCCACTTACGCGGGGGGTAAAATCCTCAATTCAAAATGTTTCCCAAACAAGCCGCGCTTACGTTGCATGAGGAGATGACGTGGCAGCCTGCTATTGGCCAAAGTAAGTGAATTTTGTAAAATTTGTATTTAAATATTGGTAGCTCCGATGGAGACGTGTAAAATATGAAACATGCTCAGAAAAATACGAGGAAAAAATATAATTGGAGCCTAATTCTACTTGCAATTCAAAAATTATATAAAGATGCTATCTTTAATAATTTAATCAATAAAAAACCCTAACCTTTAATGATTAATGAATTAGAAAAGGGTTATATGGGTGTTTAAAGCAAATATTAACATGTTGTTAATAAAAGGGCATATTAAATCTAAAAGGGTGATCTTCATGCGTAATTTGATTAATTTAGGGTTCCATGTACACAAATATGCTTTAATGGGCCTTGAAACCCTAATGTTGGTAAATGCGACTCTTAATGGCTTTAATTATTCAAAATCGTGAATAAAGTTAAGATTTGATGATTCTAAGCTATTTTGAGTATAAAGGTTCCTAATTGTGGATAAATACCCTTAATATGGTAATTAGAGTTTTCTAATGAATAAAGGTGGAATTAGTGTGAATAGAGTTCATGAAAGATAAGTTAATGATAATTAGGCCTAATAATCATGTCATGCCTTAAAAGGATAAAAGTGGTAGCTTTAATGAGGGTTTAAAATTGTAAAAATGAAGAGAAACCCTAATTGCAAAGTTAACCCTAAAAAGAGGAAGAAACCCTAAAAAGGAATAGAAACCATAAGTAGCAAGATGGTTTGGATAGTTTTGATAAAAAGGAATTGGATGTATATTTCAGGATGGAATTGTGTACTTGCTTGTTTTTAGATTACTTGCTTGTTTGGACTATTCCTGCATCTGAGTCTTCCTGACAAGTATGTGGTTACACCTATGAATATCCCGAATTAGTTTCTTGGAGAATTTTGAGGTTTTATCGATGACATGAGTTAAACTGTTGGTTGCATTTAATTCTTGCAAATTATAATGTGGATATGACTATCACCTAAGATATGTGCCTACTAGCTCAGATCCTAGTCCCCTCTATAGCTTAATAGATTAATCTAGTACATGGCTACCAATGGGGTAGGTCCATTATGTCATTGAATGACTTAGTACATGGCTACCCATGGGGTAGGACCATCAAGTCACCATGAGTCAGGGATTGGGCTACCTTTGGGTAGGGCCATGCGACTCCATAACCCTAGGTATTGGCTACCTATGTGGTAGGGCCATGGGGGTAAGGATCTACCATATGAGAGAGGTAGTATCCATGTCCAGTGTAGGGACAGCACAGAGATAGGGTATAGGTAAGGATTGAGTAGTATTTCTTAAAGCGTAATCTTGGATGTTAAATGATATTTGGATGACTACATTGTTATTATAGTTGCATGATTATTGTTTCCCCCACATACCAGCTTCTTGCTGACCGACGTGTTGTTTGTCGTCGTTTTAGGTACAAATGAAAAGAACAAACAGTAAAGTGGCATATGTGGAATTAAATGAGAATTAACGTGCATAGGAGGATTAGTTAGATTAGTATCTTCATGGATAGAAGTTTAGAAATCCCAATTTTTAAAAGGTATGCAAAGTTTTATTTTATACAGTTTTTAGTTGGTAAAATTTTTTAATTGTTATTGATTATTTGTCGAACCTTTGATCTGGGTTATTGGATAACGACTCTGACCTTTCGGTCTCCCTTAAATGGGGGTTACCTGGAGGCGGGGTCGTTACAATTGGTATCAGAGCATAGGTTCCTCATTTAATCTTTAATAATTATTAAATTTTACAAATTCCATAGAACCGAGGGAGTTATTAGAGGATTTTTTGAAAGATTGAGGTGTCTAAAAAAAGATCACGTCCGGGGGCTGCCAATATTTTCCTCCACACCGCATGTCGGAATACGAGGACTCCCAAATTGTGTGACTGCCTGGCCGATGTCTTAGGATATGACTCGAAATAAGATACCTATAGGACTCTCTCATCTTGTTCATCCCTTCTGAACTCAAAGTCTATTAAGGACCTTAAGGATTAGGGTTTCCTCTCTTCTCCTCACCCTCTTGAGGTTTGGGTTGTTGACTCAAGGTCAATTAGGTCAATGTTAACTCACGTCTAAATTGACTAAAGCCGTGTTTTGATGATGACTAACCATTCCACATATTGGTGTCTAATGTCTCTACTTGAGTGATTTCAGATTAGGTATAGACACACTCCAAATGCCCTAACTTGTGCATCTCAAATTGGAGAAAAGACAAGTCAAAGTCATACAAGTGCACATTTTTGTAATATGATGTATATCCATTAGAATCATGTTGTAAATCACTTGTAATGATTGTATGACTTGTAATTAAGCTTAGAAAAATATCAGGAACACTTAGATCAAATATTAGAGCACTTTAGATGCAACTTTGGAAAATTGATTACAGACACTTTGTCGGTCGAGTTTCCCAGACTGAAAAATCGACCGATCATCCTTGATCAATTTTCTGGAGATTGCATCGGTCGAGTTGTGTTTACACAGAACTTGACCGATGGAGTAACTGACCAAATCGATTTGCATTGGTCGGTCGAGTTTCTTCAGGACAAACTCGACTGATGGTCTGAATATCGGCTTTGTCTTTTACTCTATCGGTCGAGTTACCCTTATAGAAACTCGACCGATTGCACAGTACGGAAAAGTGCAGAAAAGTGCTTCTAGTCGTTTTGGAGTTGCAACAAGTGAAAATAGATCCGTTGCAAGCCACAAAATGGCTAGTTTTCATTCACAAGTGTTCCCAAAGGCTAAGAGGCATCCCATCTACAAATAGGACCCCTTGGTCTTCATTCCAAGGTTGAGCATTCATTATAAAACTCTATGTGAGGTTCCTATTCTATAGCTGAGTGCTTCCTACAACCTCCTCTCTCTCTCTCTAAGATTAATCACTTTCTACATCCATTAGAGTGAGTAGGAAATCTATAAGAGAGCTAGTCCTATATGTATATCTTGTGAGGCTCTCACTTCCACCACCTCCATTTCTCTCATTTCAATCATGAAGATGAAGGTTCTCTCTCTTGTCCAAGAGAGGTGGAGAAGAACAAGGGAAGGAGTCCTTTGCTGAAGATCAAAGCTGAAGACTTGGAGCTAGAGTGGGTAAGCCCTTGGTGAAGGCAGAAGACTCCTTGCTCAAGTAGGTAAGTCCTTGGTGGAAGCTTCTCCGAGTGAAGGTGAAGTCCAAAGCTGAAGATCCAAGAAGAGTGGGTAATCCCTACAAGGTTGAAGACTTGTGTAAGAGTGGGTAAGTCCTTGGAGAAGGAAAAAGATTCTTGCAAAGTGGGTAAGTCCTTGGTAAGGTTGAAGACTCTTTGTATTGGATAGTTAAGTCTTTTGTTTGGTCATGCATTGTATGTCTTATGAATGAATATAAGAGTGCAATAGTTTGGAAGTGCTAGAGGTTGACCTCTCTAGGCAAGTGGACTGACACACTTCTAGTTTGAAGTGTGGAACCACTCTAAATAGCTTGTCTAATTGGTGCATGTTCAATCTCTCTCTCCCTTGCTATGTATGTTTTAGTTGCACACAAATTACCCTTTTAGCAACCTTATCTTGTCATATATCTTGAAGGTTTAATGAGTTTTGTTTAAGTGCTTTCCGCTCTATTCACCCCCCCTCTTGAGCATCTAATCACCCATCTAGGATCCAACAATTAGTATCAAAGCGGGTCTTCTCCAAGCATACTTCCACAAGTAGGAGAATATGGGTGATTATGAAGATGGGAAACCTTCAAAGAGAGCAATAGAAGGAAACAAGAGAGAAAAAGGGATCACAAAGGCTCCATCAACAAATGAAAGCACTAGTGGAAGATCTAGTGAATGTGAAGATGGAAGATGCCATTGCGCCCTCATGACAAGCTCAATTGAAGATTTAAATGAGGTAAATTCAAGTGTTGAGATTCAAACAAATGCTTATCTTAGTCAACTAAATGTTCTTAAATTTTTGAATTCTAGCTTGCTTGATAAGACTAAGTTTTTAGAATCTCAACCTTCTATGACTATTTTATATATAGAGTTTGCTACTACTATTGTTTCTCTCTCTATTTTTTCTTATTCTCTTAAATGTTCTTATGAGAGTCAAGAGCTTACTTTGCAAGGAATAGAATGTGTAGATAAAGTTTATCCTTCAAGGATTACTTGTCTTGTATATGAACTTGCTTCCTTGCATAGTAGTGTAATTGCTCTTGACCCTCATACTATCTTTTCTTATAGAGAGAAAGTTTTTGATGCTCTATCTTGTGATAAAGATTCTTATATGAATAAAGATGTTTGCTTAGAAATCTATCTTGTGCATTCTAGAGATTATATGAATCTATTGTGTTTTACCTTTACTTCTCTTATGCATGACAATCATAGTTTGAGATCTTCTTTGCAAAGATTCTTTGGTGATAAAAAGAATCTTAATCAAATCCTAGACCATAATACCAAACAAATGGGTAGAGATGGCATTGGACTTGACTGTAGCCAAAGGAACAACAAAAACAAAGGACCTTCAATTTTCAATGAAGAATCCTCCAGTTCCAAGGCTACAAGCACTTGTAATTATTGCAATGAAATTGGTCATTATTCTACTTGTTGTCCTTTTAGGAAAGCACCCAAGAGCAATAGGACTTGGGTTGCTAAACTAACCCCTCCAGACCCAAAAACATGATTGGGGACCATTTCATCTTTCTTCTTGTAGGTACTTGGAAATGGATTGACTTGAGCTATTGAATTGCAAATTGACTTCTCAATCCACATGAAAGAAGAAAGGTGAGATGTGTAGAGGGTGACAACAAGTGGAAAAAGGAATGGTAAGAACAAAGGTAATGTTTCTCTTGCTTATAACCAATCCTAACTTGTTTTGTCAAGTTAGTGTGCACTATACATATGGTTTTTGAGTCAAAAGTGGCATTTTGTGTTTCTCTACACACTCTTGCTCAAAAAATATTTCTAATGCTTCTATAGTGCATTACTAACTTGCTTAGACATGTTTGGATATGGCTTATATCTTAAGCGTGCCTTTAATTATGTTTTTATGAAATATATGTGCTTTTTGACAGCTGCTCTGTCGGTTGAGTTTGCCCTGCTTGAAACTCAACCGATAGGCACCAAGAGTGTTGCCAACAGCTATCATCGGTCAAGTTGTCAATGCACATAACTCGACCGATAACACAGTGCACAAAATATACATTTGGCTTATTGAGTGAGAATTTCCCTCTCAACTAGATTTTCTCCACAAATAGCCTTATTCTTTGACACTCTCATTTGGTACCTTTATATATGCATATTGCCATGTTCTAAATTTCCTATCCTGTTTACAACTCTATCTCTCAAATTGCTCTAAATTGGTATATCTATATCTTGCAATTACTTGCTTTGAGTTGTTGTGAAGGTTTTGATGATGATCTCTTTGGATCTCTTTGTTGTTTCTTAAATTGCTTCCATTGTGCTCTAACTTGCTACATCTATCTAGGTGTATATCTTGTTTTGATACAACCTTGAGGTTCTTAGGGGTAATCATCTTATGGTAAGGATGCATATCTAGTGAGTTATATCCTTTAATGCTTCTAAAATTGCTTATCTATTTGTTTTGGATATATCTCTACATCTACTCATAGCTTGCTCTATCTTGTGTATCTTTTGGTATATCTTGTTATGATCTAGATCCTACTAGTAGTCCTAACTTGTGATATCATCTACTAGTAGTTCATATACATGTAGTTCTAACCTTGTTTATAATTGGCATCTTTTCTCATCTATATGCTATGCTTATATCTTGTCTCATACATGCTCAAGATTGCTCCTTGAATTGCATATCTACTATCTTGAGTTGCTTGCATAACATTGTGATGCAGGGTACATAGATCTACATTGTATGTAGAAATTGGAGTATTTTTTTGGATTTTATGCAAATTTTGCTCCAGATTCAATTTTTGGTGCAAGACTAGTGTTTTTCATGCAAAAACAACCTTCTGAGCAAGACTCATTGCTTGGCAATGAGCACTGATGGTTTTTGGTCAAAATCTGTCATTTTGAGGGTCAAAATTATGTTTTATTTTTTCTGCAGCACTTTATCTTATTTTTTTTTGGGTTGTTCAATTATATGCTTTAACTTTCTCTTCTTTCTATGCTTGGACAAGCCCCTATCTGTGCTCTTCTACTCTCCTTATATATATTTGTGTTATCTCCTTTCTCTTTAACAAGTGATGTTTCTTATTTCTTCATAACCCCACTTTTGGAAATGACAAAGGGGGAGAAAGGTATGTCTTCTTTTAAAAAAGGAAGAAGTCATGTCTTACATGAAGAAGAGAAGTATGTTCATGTAAAGGGGAGAAGGTAAATGGGAGAAGACATATATGTGTAGAACATATATGAGTAGAAGACATAGTATTCTATAAATGTTATGAAAGCTAACAATGCAGGCGAAATAGCATCAATTGAGGGGGAGTATGAGAACTCCACTAGCATCAATTGAGGGGGAGCATATGAACTCCATTTTATTGAAAACCCTAGGTTTCTCCAAAGGTATGACTTTACTTAAATTCTTTCAATACATTTATGGAATGGTTTGTCATCTTCATAAAGGGGGAGATTGTTGACTCAAGGTCAATTAGGTCAATGTTGACTCACGTCTAAATTGACTAAACCCGTGTTTTGATGATGACTAACCATTCCACATATTGGTGTCTAATGTCTCTACTTGAGTGATTTCAGATTAGGTATAGACAAACTCGAAATGCCCGAACTTACGCATCTCAAATTGGAGAAAAGACAAGTCAAAGTCATACAAGTGCACATTTTTGTAATATGATGTATATCCATTAGAATCATGTTGTAAATCACTTGTAATGATTGTATGACTTGTAATTAAGCTTAGAAAAATATCAGGAACACTTAGATCGAATATTAGAGCACTCTAGATGCAACTTTGAAAAATTGATTACAGACACTTTGTCGGTCGAGTTTCCTAGCCTGAAAACTCGACCGATCATCCTTGATCAATTTTCTGGAGATTGCATCGGTCGAGTTGTGTTTACACAGAACTCGACCGATGGAGTAAATGACCAAATCGATTTTCATTGGTCGGTCAAGTTTCCTCAGGACAAACTCGACCGATGGTCTGAATATCAGCTTTGTCTTTTACTCTATCAGTCGAGTTCCCTTATAGAAACTCGACCGATTGCACTGTATGAAAAAGTGCAGAAAAGTGCTTCTAGCTATTGTGGAGTTGCAACAAGTGAAAATAGATCCATTGCAAGCCACAAAACGGCTAGTTTTCATTCACAAGTGTTCCCAAAGGCTAAGAGGCATCCCCATCTATAAATAGGACCCCTTGGGCTTCATTCCAAGGTTGAGCATTCATTGCAAAACTCTATGTGAGGTTCCTATTCTATAGTTGAGTGCTTCCTACAACCTCCTCTCTCTCTAAGCTTAATCACTTGCTACATCCATTAGAGTGAGTAGGAAATCTATAAGAGAGCTAGTCCTATATGTATATCTTGTGAGGCTCTCACTTCCACCACCTCCATTTCTCTCATTACAATCATGAAGATGAAGTTTCTCTCTCTTGTCCAAGAGAGGTGAAGAAGAACAAGGGAAGGAGTCCCTTGGTGAAGATCAAGGCTGAAGACTTGGAGCTAGAGTGGGTAAGCCCTTGGTGAAGGCAGAAGACTCCTTGCTCAAGTAGTTAAGTCCTTGGTGGAAGCTTCTCCGAGTGAAGGTGAAGTCAAAAGCTGAAGATCCAAGAAGAGTAGGTAATCCCTGCAAGGTTGAAGACTTGTGCAAGAGTGGGTAAGTCCTTGGAGAAGGTCAAAGACTCTTGCAAAGTGGGTAAGTCCTTGGTAAGGTTGAAGACTCTTTGTATTGGATAGGTAAGTCTTTTGTTTGGTCATACATTGCATGTCTTATGAATGAATACAAGAGTGCAATAGTTTGGAAGTCCTAGAGGTTGACCTCTATAGGAAAGTGGATTGACACACTTCTAGTTTGAAGTGTGGAACCACTCTAAATAGCTTGTCTAATTAGTGCATGTTCAATCTCTCTATCCCTTTCTATGTATGTTTTAGTTGCACACAAATTACCCTTTTAGCAACCTTATCTTGTCATATATCTTGAAGGTTTAATGAGTTTTGTTTAAGTGCTTTCAGCTCTATTCACCCCCCTCTAGAGCATCTAATCACCCATCTAGGAACCAACATGGGTAAGGTTAATAAGGTCTAAGGAATCCTCCACCAAATTAATGAAAAGAATGTAAATAAGATCTCATGGACATAAGCTTAATAGATTAAGCGCAAACTAAAGAATAGATACATTCTTAGGTCATATGACACAAGTTGTCATTGCTCTCAGGAGAAACCTGAGGATAGACCTCTTTGTCGGGAGGATGAGTAGACAGAGTTAGTCTTGGAGGTAGAGACCTCCATTAAAAGTAGATACCTAGCAATCCTTTGAGGATGATGTTAACCCTGACCTCTTTGTCGGAAAGATGACATGATGAGTTAGATGTCATGGTTGACCGAGTGTTTGGTTGGACATGCCTTTGGGATGCCATCAGAGGTTAGATGACCTAGTACCTTTGGCGACCCAACCCTAGAGAGGGTCTTGCATGTTAGAGCGAAGGATAGCTCCTTCATGGATGAGGTTAGAAGAGAACCTATTGATACCCTATGGGCTCGGGCAAGTAGGGTATAGCTTGCATGTAGAGTGCTTCAGTAGTATGAGCAGTAAGTTAAAACTGAGGCCAAAAGGACAAGCATAAGGGGCTATGGATAATCATGAGCAAACATAATATTAAGTATAGGCTTCACCCACATACAGGTATGCCTGTGAGCTTGATCCTTCATGGAGAGATGACCTCTAGTAGTATGGCTGGATGTGGAGTTAGCTTTAGAGAGAGAAAGAAGGAACCAAGCAAGAAGGTCGGAAACCTAAAACCCCTAGATGTGAGGAACAATGGGGATTCGAGAATGATGTGACCTAAGTGGATGATAGTGGTTGCATCATGCATGATCCCTAGAGGCTGATGATATCTTGGTTGCCTTTAGAGGAACCAAATCCTAGAGAGAGGATGATGCTTCTCGCACCTATGTGCCTGTGGTATAGGTGTTTACCTTCTGAGATAGGAAGAAGAGGTCCTTAGACCTGGAGAGGTTTGGTAACAGGTTTTGAGGCCTTGTACCTTGTTGGTTGTCCTTGAGGAGGACTCGAACCTGATGTGTTGCTCGAGTAGAAGGATGACAGGGAGTGCATGTCATGCCTTATACATGCTTGATTCGTGGTTAAGAGTTTGAGCATGTAGTTGGACACCCAAAGGTGAACCTAGGGTTCCTAGGCATAAGAGGGGAAGTAGTGTACCCAATGCTCATGATGAGATTTGAGTCTCTATAGTTTTGAGCATGGTACTCCTCATGTGTAGAGGTAAAAGAAACCCCTTAAGTTAAGGGTTTGTTTGATGAACCCCTTACAACAAAGTTGGTCTAATGTTGAGGAAAGAGAACAAGTATGACCTAGCATGGTTTAGTAGGTGGTCTGCTTGTGCCTTAGTAGCTTGCTAGGGTTAAGCATGCTCATGTGGATGCAGACCCTAAACATAAGGACGTTTGTGACCTTTGTTATCAAGATGTAGTTTCCTCCCATCCTGGGAGAGGGACCCTTTTGTAGGGTGCATACCAGTTTTGTAGGTTTTGAGGTAACCTAAAGAGGTTTCAGAAGATCTTGTGAAGCTAAGTGAAGAGTAGATGGTATGAGAATGAACCTACAGACCCATAGATAACCATTTCTACGTGCATGTGGACGTGTTACCATGGAGGTAACTGGTATGGGGCTTGACCAGGGTAGGCAGGTTGCCATGATCCCTATGAAAGGATGAAAGTCAACCCATTAATGCAGAGAGAGAGAGAGATGATGGAGGCTTGGGTAAGGTTCTAAGTTGGACATGTACTATAATAGAATCCTAAGTCTGTCCTAGGGTCAGGTAGGGATAAGATCGATGGAAGAAGGAGTTGCCTAATTCCCTAGTTGCACATGACCAGAGGGTCGGGAGGTAACAACTATCATTGTCTGAGGGCTATGGGTTAGGAGATTGATCACCTTCATGAACTCATGGGACTCAAAGGGGAGATGAGTAGGGCACTCTCTGGATGCATAAGGGAAGAGGGATGACCCCTAAAGTACCGACACCCTATAGACCTAGAGGAGATGACCAAGGAATGGGTGTGGACCCAAGTAGGTTCGAAACTAGTTTTCCATGGAAGCAACTTTGATATCAAGATGATGGTGATGTAGAGACATAAGTTGCATGTTTCAACTTAGATTTGAAGGTGTACTGGCAATGTGGGACGTACCATCTCTACTCTTGGAACAAGAAGAACTTTGTGTTTGGACGGCTGCCAAATGCTTATTTCCTCTTGTTATGGGAGGGAGAGATGGGACAGTATGCATGCCATACACCAAGGATAAAAGATGATGCGAGTTGGAACATTGCTACGAGGTATGAGGGCAGAGAGGATAACATACCTCAGTGGAGTTAATGATAAATGGATGGTTTGCAAACAATAAATGGTATAAGGAAGTCATCTTATAAGGATGTTTTTTTAGCATGAGCTATGTGGAATTTGCAAGTGATGCAAGGTAGAGTTTGATCACCAAGAAGATGAGCTCAAAGTGTGCTCAATAAAGATAGACTTAGAGTTTGAGTTTGAGATGACAAGTGAAATACATGGAAGTGTATGTCTTTCATGTTACCTAATACCTAAGGATGTGAAGTGGTAATGGATGCTCTGGTTAAGATATGTCTGACTAGTTTTGCAAGAGGCTAGAAGAGGTTGTTGGGTTAACCTTCAATTGGAAAAGAGATATGTTTGGGCTAACACTCAGATGTAATGAGATCTGTTGAAAAATTTAGTAGTTGTTGGTTATCCAGCCTTGTCTGTGATATAATTAATGGATGGTGACAGAACCTCAGATACACTTCTTTGGATAGGAAGGTAATAAAACCCCAATGAGAGTGGTTTAGGGTTTCTGAGAAATCGATCTTGAGGAATCATGACATACAGGAAACCATGATTTTAAGATCACCATAACCATGGTACTACTGAGATAATGAGTGGTAGAAGTACAATGGATGTTGGAGATGAGGCAGTATGTGATATGTTGCATGCAAGCCATGAGTTAAAGGATGAACACCAGTAACCCAATGTATAGATATAGAGGATAGAAGATTCCCTGAAAGGGAATGGGAGTTCATCACTATGGATGATGTGGAAAGTCTCCCCTTGACCAAGGAAAGTCATGATGCAATATGGGTTATGGTAGACCGCCCTACCTAGATGACAAGAGAAAGAAAGAGTATTGTCAAGGGACAGATTGGGTTGAACTACTTACAAGAGAGAGAGAGAGAGAGATGGCTCAGCAACACCATGATGTGAGTTCAAAAGTTCTTGAGTATGACCTAAAGGTTCACTTCCATAAGGTGGAAGTAGGAACATGAAGAACTCGGTGTCAGTACCTCTTATCACCCCTATCTAATGGTTAGTATGATCCAGACTAGAGGGTATGATGAGAGCATGTATGCTCATTCAGGGTGATACATAGAGAAAGTTCTTAAGATGTGATGTTAACCACCATAGCCTTTATGGGGATGCAAGAAGTTCTATAAGGAGGTTGTATCAGTCACCACTACATTATGATGATGTTGGTGAAGGAGGCTTCACGAAGGTCAGAAAGGAACAACAGTGTGAGAACATGAAGTTGCTTGATCATCCAATGGCTGAGAGAGTGCCCAAGGGTGATGTGAGTCATGAGCTGATGCAAAGTAGACTGACATACAGTTCTCTATGGGAGAATATAATGTGAAAATTCGACCCCTCTGAGCTACAACTGAGAAAGTTGAGTCCCTGATATATGGGTCCATTGGTGGAGAAGGTTGTGTTTAGCCTTACCCCTCAGGATAACATGATGTATAAGATGTTACATGAGTCCAATCTAGAGCACTATGTGAGGTAACCAAGCCATGTTCTGAGTCCTGAATTGATTCAGCTGTTTGAGAGACTGAAAAGTCATGAGTCACCTATGACGGTACGAAATACCAAGGTAAGAAAGAACTCAAATGGAAGAATATGAGATGATGAAGGTTCTTGGGAAGTGACGTGTATTTTACTACGCGCTTAAACGCAAGTATACGCGTCGAGTAATATAGGCCTTGTGAGGCTCGAGTCGAACTCAGGGATACGTGAATTATTGGAGACTTCTACTAACTAATCGCAATCAGCTAGACCGATTAACAAAGTAGGGTTTTGTTGTTCAAATCAAAAGAAAATAAAAATCAACAAAGAAAACAATCGATTAAAGGTTAATTTAATCAATTAAAAGGGATATCTTTAGGATGGCGGTTTCACCGCAGGTCAACATTGTATTAGATTTCATATAATTCCTCACACTTCTCTCTCTATCCAGGTAGTGGCCTGAATTGAGAATTACCCACTGTCGTGGTGTAATCCACTACTTAGATTTAGGTTGATTCCATCGTCATAGTAATCATTCCCCTAAACTAAGCGCATTAAGATCGGTCCCTCAGTTCCCACCATTAATTTTACAACTCCTTTGTCAAGGGTTTTATTAATTAATGTAGAATTCGTTTCTTTTCAACCGTTAATCCTTCTGTCGAAGTGATTAAGGGCATTAATTTATTATTATGGTGATCAAGCATAACAATAGCAATAGAGAAAATGAATTTATACCACGGATATGAGAGAAAAATATGAATTATCAATATAAGATCATCATACAATGTATCCCCGGGCTACTCCCGGTCCTAAAGATTGAGGGTTTTAGCCTCTCATGTTCATCTTACACAAATACATGGTAGAAATTGGGGAATTCATAAGAAAAACGTGAAATAGATGGGAAAACCCCTGAACGGAGAAGAACCGGTGGATCCTTGGCGTAGAACACAAGCTTTCCCCGCCTGTCGGTGGTGGAAATTGTCTTCGGCAGCATCCGAATCACCCGGGATGAGCTTCTCGGCCTCCATTCTCCTCTCTCTCCTCCTCGGCACTCGTGCAATCTAAAAATGAGATCCCCCTCCCGTCTGGGCGGCCGTCATTAGGTATAAGTCCCTAATTAGGTCGTCAAATAACAACAGCCGTCCGATCGAGATCAAAACAGATCCAATGCATATCTGCCGGCGTCGATACCATCGACGCGGGTCGATGGTATCGACCCAGCGGATTAGCGGCAGCTTTCCTTTCTTTTATTCTGAGCGTCTGTGGTGATCTCGATACCATCGACTCCTTTAGCGTCGGGTGTTGTCGTTTAGCGACGCTGTAGCTCTCCATGTGTCGATGGCATCGACTTGGGTCGATGGTATCGACTCTGTGCTGCTCCTCTCGTCTGGCAATCTGTGGCTTGGTCGATGGTATCGACGGAAGCAGATACTCGTTCTTCCTGAAATTGCACAACAAGACCAAATAAATCCACACGATTTATGATAAGATGATCAATAATGCTTAAAATAATGAAATAAAGGGGATTTGATATAAAATGATGGCAGAGACCAAATAAAGTGAATTATGCAATAATATCCATGAAAATGAGTAATTAAGGCACAAAACACATATGAAATAGGTCTCTAAATGCGACTCAAAATCATCGCATCAAACTCCCCTAAGCTTAAACATTGCTCGCCCTCGAGCAACTAATCCTTAGAATAGAATTGCAGATGTCAACTAACAATCAACACATCACCCCACATCCCACATGACTCCCACTGAACGTTCTCAAACCGGCCTTTCCTAATCACAGAACAGTAATTACCCTACAGGCGACAATAACCATCAATAAAAGAAATTATCCTTCAAACTGATGAACACTATCACATAAGGCAGTTATCATAATAAAGTTCGCCGATTCAGCCATGGTGCATCTTGTGATCACCTACACTACGTTGCTCGCCCTAACTACCATCTACATGGAAGCAGTTCTCCTGATAAACATGAGTGAGGAGAAAATCACGGTGGCCTACCAATCCGAGCAACGGGTGGATGGAATGGGTGGTTCATGGGAGAATTTGGAAGTATTACACAGTTTCAAAATGCATATAACAAAATGCCCTAAATGATGCAAATGCACATTAAGAATGCCCTAATGCCTAAAAGTGGGTGGAATGATGCATGCACTAACCTTCTACCTCAAAATGAGATAGAAATCTACTCAAGCCACATCATGTACTCAATTCCCCTGTTATACAAGTGATATCATTCCTTCCTCCCTCTTATTCCATTTCCTTCTAAATTCTCTTTTTTTTTTCTTTCAGATTTTGTTCTTTTCCTCTTAGCCCACATATCCATAATTGCTTAGAGATACATGTGTTAGGCTATTTTCTTCATGATTGGAAATCTTTGTACTAATGCGAGGGTATGGAACAATTTAGATCACTTTTCAGGTCAACTGAGATACATGGTGTACTTATGCATGAAAATCATGAAAGTATGAGTGCAACTACATGACATGCACCTAAAGGTAATGTGCATGAATCACTATACATTTTTTTCTCATTTTATGCAAAAGTATGAAAATAACAATGAAAATTCTATCTACATGCTATGCACACAAAAGAAATTGAAACTGCACTTTACTTTCAATTCTTGGGTGGATTATAGAAAATGGGGTGGAATGATCACAAGATTAAGTGACTGAACCTTAGAAGAAAATTATGTGTCCCTCCTTACTGACATGTGTAGTAGTTTAAAGGGTTCTTTCTCTTACATCTGATTAAGGTCTCATTACCATTTGATTAGGTTAGGCTCAAACAACCGTTACTATCCACTTTTCATGAGTCAAAGGGGGTGTGGGTATGACATATTGCTTTAAAGTTGACATAATCAATCATTTTCATAGAACAAGTTCCCCAAGGACAACCAAGTAAAGCTATCCAAAAGACACAAAAAAAAAAAAAATTAAATTCCCTTAAATTTCCCATGAAAACAGCGAGATGACAATTTTTAAGACATCCACGATTACACTAGATAGATGTGGATCCTAAACAAACTAAAATTGCAAGAACAGATAACAAAGCAAAAAACAAAAACAACTAAAGACAAGATAAAAGATAGAGCTGTTCCAGCCACCCCCCTAAGCTTGAAATCGACTATGGCCTCATAGTCAAAAACCAACTTAAGGGTGGAACAGTGATACCATGATCATTCTTGTGGAGGCGGAGGTGGGTACTGCCAGGGTCGTGGGGTCTGGATTTGCTCTGGATGATGTGACTTCATTTGGCCAATAACCCCGTCTTGAATAACTGACACCGACACTGCTGTGTGCCCGTCGATACCATCGACGGAAGTCGATGGTATCGACTCGCTGATTAGGGCAACTGCCTCGCGAGCCCGGCCGCCGCCGTTTCCTTTTGAAAATGTCGATACCATCGACGGACCCGTCGATAGTATCGACTTCACTGAGTCGATTTCTTCTGAAAATCTCCAGAGATCTCGATGGTATCGACTGTCATGTCGATACCATCGACCTTTTATTGCGACCTGTCTGTGACCATGTCGATACCATCGACGGGGGTGTCGATAGTATCGACGCAGTGCGATTTTTTCTGGTGTCGACCTGAACCCATGTCGATACCATCGACCAGTGTGTCGATGGTATCGACCCTGCCTGTTCCTGCTCATTCAACAAACGGATCAAGGTATCTTCTTTACACTAAAATTTAACCGAAATAAAAGCAATCTACAACTATATCTAAACTATCCTAATGTACCAATGGTTGGGTTGCCTCCCAACAAGCGCCCTTGTTTAACGTCTTAGGCTAGACGGTGTGACAATCATAATCTTTTCACCTTGGGAACTGCACTTAGAGGATCATTCGGTAATTTGAATTCAACACGATCTCCTCCAATACCCAAGGACAAAGTCCCTCTGCCTAAGGCAGTCACGACATCCGTCGTTGCTTGAAACGGTCTTCCTAAGAGAATTTTGCAGCTTTGGAGTGGTGGCATGTCCATGACGGCAAAGTCCACCGGGAAAACGAATTTGTCAACCTTAACTAGCACATCTTCACATACTCCATAGGGTCTCACTGTCGACCCATCTGCCAATTCAATTGTCGCAGCCAACTTCTTGATCTCTTTTAACCCTAGCTTCTGAAAAGTAGCCAAAGGCATGAGATTGATACTAGCGCCAGAATCACATTGCGCTCTAGAAACATGTTGACCACCTATTGAACACGGAATGTAAAAACCTCCTGGGTCCTTTCTCTTCCTTGGTGAACTCCCATGAATCATCGAGCTCACCGTCTCATTCAACCAATAAATTTCATCATCTTTTATCCGCCTCTTCTTGTTGATGATCTCTTTAATGAACCTCCCGTAGGCGGGCACTTTCTCAATCATCTCCACCAGCGGAATGTTGATTTGCAGCTTGCGGAATATTTCCAAGAATTTCCTATAGTGTCGGTGCTCCTTCTTCGGCTTTGGATTGTCCCGATTTGACACATCTGCCGCATTGACACGCTTGTGAGGAGGCACATATGAGTCTTTCGGAGGTACCTCCCCTAAGCTTGCTTCACTCACTATCTCGGACGTGTGCTTTTGCAAGTCATCCTCATTAGTAGCAGCTTGTTGTGGTTCCTCTTCCACCTTCTTTGTCTCCGCATGTGCAAAAACTTGCACTTCTTCTTTTTGCCCAGGTGGAGATACAATATTCACAACTCTATCAGATTTTCTGAAGAAAGGGTTTCCACCCGGCAGTCCATAGTACGTGCGTGGAAATGGTATTGCCGGTGTTGCATTCACATTGAATGTCATTCTCCTTTCCTCTGCAACTTCTTGCACCTGAGATTCTTCTTCATTACTCACCACAGAAATGTATTTGACCTGATGGTGCGCTTGAACCACATTCGCGTTCTCGGCTGGTTTCTGTTGATTGGCGTGCTTGATAGCCGCCACCTCACTTGAAATCTGTGCCACGGTTGTCTCCAATGCCCGCATTTGCACTCCATGGCTTTGCAGCGTCTGCCCAAATTTGGTTAGAATATCACCTTGAGATTGCAGTTGTTTTCCAAACATAGCCATCATCTCTTGATTTTGCTGGACCATTTGGCTTAGCAATTCAGTATTTTTATCTTCAGCTCTCGGTTGTGGCTTTGCATCCGGATCTTGTAGAAAGTTATTCGGATCCTTCCAAGAAAACTTTTTATCCTTTCTCCATGAATAGTCATTGTTTCTATAGCCCTGTTGTTGCATGAATTTCACTTGGGCCTCCCCATCATCAGATGCATCCTCCTTAGTTAACACCTTCTTGGCTAGAAGATCTAACTTATCATTCAGCTCCCTCACTATTCTGGATTCACCGGCAGCTTTGACATGTTCCACGGCACCTCTGTCACCCCATGACTGTTTCCTAGCCATGTTTTTCAGTATCTCCCAACATCTGGTATCGGTGTTATTCAGAAAAAATCCGGATCCAGCCGAGTCCAGGTTGCTTCGATCATGTTCAGACAGAGCAAAGTAGAAGATTTTCACTTGGGTTTCCTTATCCAGTCCATGGTGTGGACATCTCCTCAACATGACTTGGAATCACTCCCAAGTCTCAGAATAAGTTTCACCCGCCTGTTGGGTGAAATTGTGGATCTTCCAGATCATATCATTGGTCTTCTCAGGAGGGAAGAACCTATCGAAGAAAACCTCCACCATGTGATCCCATGATTCAACAAACTCCTCGTCGAGGTTATGAAGCCACTCTCTTGCTACTCCAGCCAAGGAACTTGGGAACAACTTGAGATACAACGCATCTTGCGGGAACCTGTCGATCTTCACCATATCGCAATTTTCAACAAACTGACTAATGTGTGCCACTGGATCTTCATTTTTCAGCCCGTGAAATGCGTTAGATTTGACCAAGTTAATCAGTGCCGGATCGATCTTATATGTCGGTATGTTGATCGCCTGCTTCTTTATGGGCCCCTTTGATGCCGAGGAAGAAGACGCCTTGATCTTCTCCCATATTGTCTGTGCTTCAGCCATTACTTCTTCTTGTTCTGGCTCAGATTCAGAATGTATATCACTGTGGTGTTCCTCCTCGTAGTAGTCCTCGTCCTCTGGTCCCACAGATGGAACCTCAGGTGTGCGATTCACGTAGTCTCGACTACGTGTGTGCACCATGCAAAGCACCTGAAATATGGAAATAGAGGTTCAGTACAATGCTTTTGAACGAGTCAACACAATTATAGAGAAATAAAGGAATTTTTAAAATTGTTTTAAAATTAATAAAAAAAAATGTGGCCTAGAATGGCCGCTCTTAGCACTCAAAGTGCCAATAATTCGCCGTATCCCCGGCAACGGCGCCAAAAACTTGACGTGTATTTTACTACGCGCTTAAACGCAAGTATACGCGTCGAGTAATATGGGCCTTGTGAGGCCCGAGTCGAACTCAGGGATACGTGAATTATTGGAGACTTCTACTAACTAATCGCAATCAGCTAGACCGATTAACAAAGTAGGGTTTTGTTGTTCAAATCAAAAGAAAATAAAAATCAACAAAGAAAACAATCGATTAAAGGTTAATTTAATCAATTAAAAGGGATATCTTTAGGATGGCGGTTTCACCGCAGGTCAACATTGTATTAGATTTCATATAATTCCTCACACTTCTCTCTCTATCCGGGTAGTGGCCTGAATTGAGAATTACCCACTGTCGTGGTGTAATCCACTACTTAGATTTAGGTTGATTCCATCGTCATAGTAATCATTCCCCTAAACTAAGCGCATTAAGATCGGTCCCTCAGTTCCCACCATTAATTTTACAACTCCTTTGTCAAGGGTTTTATTAATTAATGTAGAATTCGTTTCTTTTCAACCGTTAATCCTTTTGTCGAAGTGATTAAGGGAATTAATTTATTATTATGGTGATCAAGCATAACAATAGCAATAGAGAAAACGAATTTATACCACAGATATGAGAGAAAAATATGAATTATCAATATAAGATCATCATACAATGTATCCCCGGGCTACTCCCGGTCCTAAAGATTGAGGGTTTTAGCCTCTCATGTTCATCTTACACAAATACATGGTAGAAATTGGGGAATTCATAAGAAAAATGTGAAATAGATGGGAAAACCCCTGAACGGAGAAGAACCGGTGGATCCTTGGCGTAGAACACAAGCTTTCCCCGCCTGTCGGTGGTGGAAATTGTCTTCGGCAGCGTCCGAATCACCCGGGATGAGCTTCTCGGCCTCCGTTCTCCTCTCTCTCCTCCTCGGCACTCGTGCAATCTAAAAATGAGATCCCCCTCCCGTCTGGGCGGCCGTCATTAGGTATAAGTCCCTAATTAGGTCGTCAAATAACAACAGCCGTCCGATCGAGATCAAAACAGATCCAACGCATATCTGCCGGCGTCGATACCATCGACGCGGGTCGATGGTATCGACCCAGCGGATTAGCGGCAGCTTTCCTTTCTTTTATTCTGAGCGTCTGTGGTGATCTCGATACCATCGACTTGGGTGTCGATGGTATCGACTCCTTTAGCGTCGGGTGTTGTCGTTTAGCGACGCTGTAGCTCTCCATGTGTCGATGGCATCGACTTGGGTCGATGGTATCGACTCTGTGCTGCTCCTCTCGTCTGGCAATCTGTGGCTTGGTCGATGGTATCGACTTCCGTCGATGGTATCGACGGAAGCAGATACTCGTTCTTCCTAAAATTGCACAACAAGACCAAATAAATCCACACGATTTATGATAAGATGATCAATAATGCTTAAAATAATGAAATAAAGGGGATTTGATATAAAATGATGGCAGAGACCAAATAAAGTGAATTATGCAATAATATCCATGAAAATGAGTAATTAAGGCACAAAACACATATGAAATAGGTCTCTAAATGCGACTCAAAATCATCGCATCAGGAAGCACCATGGAAAGGGTGAAGCCACATAGGAGCTCTGATGGACATAAGAAACGATTATCATGTTTGTTTGCTTGCTTGATGGAATTTTGAGGACAAAATTCTTATAAGAGGGGAAGGATGTTACAACCCCAATTTTTGGGTTCATTTTGGTGAGAAATGTAATTTCTCATAATAAAGATAAATGAACAAATAATGATGTCTTTTGATTGAATGCATGAATTTCGTTTAAAATAGCCTTGTTGATTTATTTGTGGGCTTTACTGGCTATTGGCCCCAATAAAAAGGAAAAGACAAAAGAAACTCCATTATTAATAAGAAATGGAGAAAAGAAAAATGTAGAAACCTCTAGAAGGCAAATCCAAAGAGGAATTTCGTGCCTCTTGGGTTCCTTGGGTTCCAAGGAGTCCAAAGTTGCATAGAGAATGCAATAATAAAAGAAAAGGTCAATTAAATATTTCCTTGTTAAGAAAGAAATTGAAAATAATGATAAAATATGGAAAATAAGTGGAAATAAGTATAATTGAGTTATCCTTAGTGGATTTTCGTATCCCAATGATTCCTAATGTTAAAAGGAATACCAATGAGGAAAATAAAAGAGAAATAATGAGAAATCCTCAAAAAAAGATATTCTAATGAGAAATAAACAAGATAAGGAGAAATAATGTATATAGATGCATCCAGATGGATAATGAGTATCCAATAAAAAGGGTTTCAAAATATTTGAGTTTCTTAAGGTCCAAGGAGCCCCAATGAGGAAAGAGGAAAGAGAAAATACCAATAATGTCAAATAAGAAGATAATGTGTATGCATTACTAATGAATTATGTGGTATTGTTAAGATGGAAGTATTTTCTACAAAAAAGGAAATATATTTCTTGGCCCATGGATTAAAAGGCAAGAATAAAGAGAGTAAGGGAGAGGTTTTTCATATTCCTAATTATCCAAGGTAATAAGGAATATCTAAAGTTGAGGAAGAGAGAGAAGAATACTTCTCCTAATAGGAATGTGATTTCTATTAGAAGAGGGACTTCATTTATTTGTGGGCAAGCCACCCTAGGGCTTTGTTGACCCTCCCCTATATAAAGGGTAAGATCTGGGATCGATTCCAGAGGGATTCCATGCAACTATATATATTTTCTTCACCTTCTTTGCCAAAACCCTAAACTTGAGGGTAAGGCCCTATCCTTGGAGTGACGGGGGGTGTTTATGGTATTTCTTGAGGCAGGAGACATCCACAACCAACCATGAAGAACCGACCACCATAATTACACTAACATCTTCAAGCAGCTCCTACCCGAGGTATGTCGACCTGCTGCAACTACGGCAGCAGTCACGTGCTTCCCTTGCGAAGGAATAGCCATCTTGGCAGTGTTTTGGAAGAGCCCTAGGTGCGTCGGGGCATGGAGGAGCTAATGGAACAAGTGGAGGTGGTCCTTGATCCCCCGGGAAGGGAGGGCGGGCCGCAGAAGGTGGGTTATCGGCGGCCAGGTCATGCGCCGCAAGGAAGGAGATGACCAAATAGTAGTTGGACGGTTCTTCCCTCCGAGGTACAAAGAAGATAGCCACTTATGTGGGGGGTAAAATCGTAAATTGAAAATGTTTCCCAAACAAGCCGCACCTACGTTGCATGAGAAGATGACGTGGCAGCCTGCTATTGGCCAAAGAAAGTGAATTGTGTAAAATTCATAATAAAATATTGGTATCTCTAATGAAAACATGTAAAATATGAAACTTGCTCAGAAAAACACGAGGAATCCACTAAAAATATAATTGGAGCCTGATTCTGCTTGAAATTTCAAAAGTATATAAAGATTCTATCTTTAATAGTTTAATCGATGAAAAACCCTAACCTTTAATGATTAACGGATTAGAAAAGGGTTATATGGGTGTTTAAAGCATATATTAACATGTTTTTAATAAAAGGGCATACTAAATCTAAAAGGGTGATCTTCATGTATAGTTTGATTAATTTAGGGTTCCATGTACATGAATATGCTTTAATGGGCCTTGAAACCCTAATGTCGGTAAATGCGACTCTTAATGGTTTTAATTATTCAAAATCGTGAATAAAGTTAAGATTTGATGATTCTAAGCTATTTTGAGTATAAAAGTTCTTATTTTTGGATAAATACCCTTAATACGGTAATTAGAGTTTTCTAATGAATAAAGGTGGAATTAGTGTGAATAGAGTTCATGAAAGATAAGTTGATGATAATTAGGCCTAATAATCATATCATGCCTTATAAGGATAAAAGTGGTAGCTTTAATGAGGGTTTAAAATAGTAAAAATGAAGAGAAACCCTAATTGCAAAGTAAACCCTAAAAAGAGGAAGAAACCCTAAAAAAGGAATAGAAACCATAAGTAGCAAGATGGTTTGGATAGTTTTGATATAAAGGAATTGGATGTTATTTCAGGATGGAACTATGTACTTGCTTGATTCTGGATTACTTGTTTGTTTGGACTATTCCTGCATCTGAGCATGCCTGATAGGTTTGTGGTTACGCTTATGAATATCCCGAATTAGTTTCTTGAGGATTTTCGAGATTTTATCGATGACATGAGTTAAATTGTTGGTTGCATTTAATTCTGGCAAATTATAATGTGGATATGAATATCACCTAAGATATGTGCCTACTAGCTCAGATCCTGGTCCCCTCTGTAGCTTAATAGATTGATCTAGTATGTGGCTACCAATGGGGTAGGTCCATCGGGTCATTGAATGACTTAGTACATGGCTACCCATGGGGTAGGACCATCAAGTCACCATGAGTCAGGGATTGGGCTACCTTTGGGTAGGGCCATGCGACTCCATAACCCTAGGTATTAGCTACCTGTGTGGTAGGGCCATGGGGGTAAGGATCTACCATATGAGAGAGGTAGTATCCATGTCCACTATAGGGACAGCACAGAGATAGGGGATAGGTAAGGATTGGGTAGTATTGCTTAAAGCGTAATCTTAGATGTTAAATGATATTTGGATGACTACATTTTTATTATAGTTGCATGATTATTGTTTCCCCACATACCAGCTTCTTGTTGACCGACGTGTTGTTTTTCGGCGTTTTAGGTATAAATGAAAACAACAAACAATATAGTGGCATATGTGGAAGTAAATGAGAATTAACATGCACAAGAGGATTAGTTAGATTAGTACCTTCATGGATAGAAGTTTAGAAATCCTAGTTTTTTAAAGGTATGCAAAGTTTTATTTTATACAGTTTTCAGTTTAGTTGGTAAAATTTATTAATTATTATTGATTATTTGTCAAACCTTTGAGTCGGGTTATTGGATAACGGCTATGACCTTTCAGTCTCCCTTAAATGGGGGTTACCGGGAGGTAGGGTCGTTACATCAGTGGCTCAACAACTAGCTGATTAGAAAGTTGCGACCAAGAAGTTGATAGCCGATCTTGATCAACTTACGCAATTTGTCAACACTTCTGACCAACATGTAGAACAACCACAAACTTCAACTAAGCACATCCCTAACCCACATGTTGACTATGATGATGATTATGAAATCATGTGGGATATGCCTTCCAATGATCTTCAAGCATCAGTGCAGGGTGGGGAACCATCCTCAGAGCTAACAACTAAACTCAAAGATGATTTACTCATAACATCACAAGGGGAAGAATTATTTTCCGAACCAACGTCTGACTCAGATAATGATTCATGCACTATGCTCTCAGAGGGAAGGATGAGTAGCCAATATGGGGATTCTCTACAGTCAAGAGATCAATCGAAGATAAACTTCAACACCCACCTATCTTCTGACTTCATAAACCCAGATCCAACTATAGAGGAGCAATTAGTGATGATCAACTCCCAAAATGGCAAAATTTCTTCAACTTCAGCTGTCTCTTCAATGAAGTCCATAGAAGAAGGGTTTATGTCACAAGAACTCTACACTCCTTCACAGTCAGACTCTGAGGAATGTGTGGCTGATTCAGAAAATGATGTGTCTTTTATGCAAGAGAATCAAATTCCTCCATTTCTGGAACAAGGCTCGAATTATCCTTATGAAGAAATTTCTGATCATTTGGTTGATCTAGGAACAGACTTCGAGGATATGACTGATCAAGATCGTGATTCAGAAATGGACCATACTACTCTCACCGATGAAATACAATCAAGGGAAGATGATGAGTCTCAAGATTACAATCCTATAACTCCTTTCCATGAGATAACATTACCTCTACAAGAAGTCTTGACGGAGCTGATTCTAAAACAAGAGAACGATCTTTCTATTAAACTCCTTCTAATCACTTGAAAGAGTTAATAGTCATCTATAAAGAGAAACATAAACCGTCTCTTGATTTTGGAGTAGATTACGACACTTCTATCGACTCTCATGATGACAAAAAGGACCTGTGGGAGGACATCGAGCCACAAACCTGCCCTCTTATAGTAACTCATCCCTATGAAGAAGCTCCCCCTGAGCCACCACATAATCAAGAGAATGAGATACTTCCATTACCTGCACAAGGTTTCATTCTTCCTATAGTGGCTCTTCCCGAGCACTTAATAGAATCGGAGGAGTACTATGAAGAAATGCTAGAACAACAACATGTCTCACAAATGGAGTATTCTAGTCCCAACATCGAAGAAACCGAGTCATCGGGAGATTCGAGTCTTCAAAACATCTTTTCATGGACCAATCCCTCCCTTGAAGAGATATCATTGGAACCTCTACCTCGGAATCCCATGATTTCTTTAACTGAGTAAGAGTTCATCCCACCAGTCGAATCCTCTTCTAGTTACTTGGATGAATTAAGATTGTTCTAAGAGGAACATTCTGAACAAAATTCTGAAGAAAAGGTTGACGCTCTTATCAATTTCAACATTGATAAAGATGAGGATGCTTCTCAAAATAACTCCTCTGATGAAGAAACGTCATCCTGGCTACCATATCCTACACAAGAAAAGCCAATTGATGAAATGAAGCCTGAATCAGATTCGCCACCCGACCCAGGACAGGGGGAAGTTCAAGTGGCCGACCCAAATCAACTGCTCTGCATTTTGGAGAAAGCAGTTCTACTTTAAATTTCAAGGGTGAGCCACAACTGGAGGACACAAATAAGCAATGCTTCGATTACTCACCTAGCCCTCCAGTCTCAATTGCTTATATTTCACCTCCCTCACTAATGGGGGAAGGACTCTGGATTCTTCTAGACGGACAAAGAGGCGAAAGAAATATGCATCCAAATCATCCAGAAAACTCGTTCGAGTTGCCACGACCACCCAGTCAATAGGTTGTTCAGGCCACTCCCTCATTCTCGGCACCGGCTATTGTGGGACATCTTTGTCGAACCTTTTTCCAACTATGAGGACTGCCTGGTTAACACTGCACAACCCTTCCCCTCCATCTCAAACCTAGTATTTGTTCAGAAATGAGCAAACTCATAAGTTCGAGGTGGAGGGCGGGTGGTATGACTCTCACTCCACCCTCTTCCTTTACTACTTTCTTTTTTTTCTATTCTAAGTTCTTTTTCCCAGTTTTTTTGCTTTATCGTTTTTGTTCTTAAAATAAAGCCTTTACCTAGATGACTTTTGCTTTTCGAATATTTTGTCATCACCTATTTTCATTGCAAATCCACACAGAACCAATGCTTAAAACTAATCGATAAATGATTTCATCTTGTATACTCTATGAACCCTAATGTCATATCCTCCATAAGAATGATAAGCCTCAATAAGTCTGAGATAGATCAAATGCATCACGCCTCTAACTGAATAATGGATATGCTATATGGAATTCCCATTTGAAGTTCTATCTTGCCACTTTTTGAGCAGAGTGTGATGGAGAAAAGGAACTCGTCATATGGAATCACTAAGCAAACTGCATTAGGATCCAAACTCTCTTCTACACTTCTTCCTTCATTTTCATACCTTTCCACCCACCAATCATGCCAAAGCTTTAAGTTCGATGTGGCACACCACACTCCTTTCTAGTGAAAACTAGAACATCGCCGAACTTTAAGTTTGGTGTGGTGAACCACACCTCCGCCAAACTCTAAATTTGGTGTGGTAAACCACACCTCTGTCGAAGTCTAAGTTTGGTGTGGTACACCACACCTCTTTTTCCAGTACCACTTCTTCCATACCCCTCAATACATAACAGGGGTGTATCACCTTCTCACTTTGATTCAAAGAGTATGCCATGATGATTGTGCACATACCAAGGTTGATGAAAAATCTACCCTAATTCCAAAAAGAGGCCTGGCAGCCCAAATTTACAAAAATACAAAAATACCCTTTCTCCTAAGCCAAGTGAGAATGAATATAAGCCAGAGTGTGAATAAAAACATGAGAGTTGTGCCCTGAATAAGGATAACCGATAAAGGTCTTGCCAGGCCAGTACATTAGCTTCCCTCACAAAGGCAGATGTGTCACGACCGGTAGTGAGATCCTAAGGATCCAAAAATGACCCCTTACATCCTCTCGAAGAGGTAAAATAGCCAAAATCCTTAAATCCAACCTATACACACTTCTGAGTTACCTTTAGCAAAAAATCAGGTGTAAGGCTAAGTAAACTAGAGTTGTGCACAAAACACTGAAAATATCTTGATGAATCCACCAATAATAAGAGTCTTGAATAAATTATAGGAGAGACTCTTATCTCTTGATCACACCCCTACTCTTTTCTTTTCATAGAAACACCAGTGTTGGATCATATACATGTTTGCTTGATTCTGTGGGTCTTTTCAAAGTCTCATAAAACTTCTAAACATGACTGATACAACAGAGAGTGAGAAGGAAATACTTCAGTAAAATGATTTCAGAAATGAGGATATCATAAGATGTATTCCGTGATCTAAGGAAGCCTTGATGCTATATCAATATGAGCCATGAACAAAATTATGATATGACATAATGATGAGGCAACCACAAGATGAACAATTTCATTGGTGACTGCTTTAAGTTTTTCATTCCTCGAAACGAGAAACGCTTAAGTTTGGTGTGGTGATGAATCCCCCAAATTCATCATCAGTCACCATTTCAAAGGTTTTTTGATGATTTTCACCCTAATTTTGTTTTGCAGTGTTTTTCTTTTTAGTTTCATGAACATTTTGACATTTTCACAAATATGAGGTAATAACGAAAGGAACGAGCTTTTTGGCGACTGTCTTAGGCTTTTTTGTTCCTCGAGATGAGCAACACTTAAGTTCAGTGTGGTGATGAATCCTCCAGATTCACCCTCACAGTCGCCAATTATAGAGATTTTGTGCCTCGTATCGACTGATCTACCTTTGTTTTGATTTACTTTAAGTATCTCTTCAGTTTCATGTAAATAGTGCATTACTAGTTCTAATTACCCTAGTTTCCAGTTTATTTGATCTCATCTTCCCCTACTCACGTTCTCTCTCCTCCGCAAATCATCCTCAACCATTGCCAACGGTCATGACCCCTACAGCCTTGACTCTAACGATCTCAAGACCGTTTGCACCCATACGGTCTCAAGACCATTTGAGCCCATACGGTCTAAAGACCGTTTGAGCTCATTCGGTCTCAAGACCGTTTGAGCCCATTCGGTCTCAAGACCAATAAGCCGGCAGAAACTATTTGGGTGCCAAGGTTGTAAGATCGATCAGCCATGAAGACCGTTTGGACACGAAGACCGTTTGGTTGAATGATCGAAACCGAATGGACTTTTCCACATCAAGACCATTTGAGCATGCCATTTGCGAGATCATTTAGAGAGTTCAGTCTGCAAGGCTGTTTGAGCTATACGTGAAGACTGAATGGACACCTGCTACAAGACCGAATGCACTAGTCACGTAGACCGTTTGGACTAACCAAGCAGCAAATCGAATGCCTTAAGACCATTTGCCAATACAAATATGCATGGGACCATTTGCATTCAACTATGTACGAGATCGCTTGATAAAAGACAAATTTGCATGGGATCCTTTGCATGCAACCACATGGAAGACTGTATGATAAAGCTGAACTCACCAAACCGTTTGCTGCTGAGAACACAAAACTGAATGACTTGTTATTCGAAACAATTTGGTTGAAAAGATCACATGCATGCAAACCAGATGGAAAAGGGAATGCATGCAAACCGTGAGCAATATCCACGTGAAGGCCAAGCAGCAAAACCAAATGGCCTAATGGCATGAGGACTGAATGCAAAGCACAAGACCGAATGATAAGGTAAATGTGAAACTGTTTGGAGCATTGGCTGGGATCCAAGATCGTTTGCATGTGAAAACCGTATGGGTAGTTGCATGCAAACCGTTTGGGTAACGACCCCGCCTCCCGGTAACCCCAAATTAAGGGAGACCAATAGGTCGGTGTCGTTATCCAATTAACAGGATCAAAGGTTCAACAAATAATCAATAACAAATAACAAATTTTACCAACTAAATTGAAAACTGGTATAAAATAAAACTTTGCATACCTTTTTCAAAACTGGGATATCTACATCTGTCCACATCAGGAGCCTACTCTAACTAATCCTCCTTTGTACTTTAACTCTTAATTAATTTCACATATGCCACTTTACTATTTGTCCTTTTCAAGTGTGATAACCCATGTTTTAGGATTATGATACCCATTATAGTATTTTAAGACCATGCATGTCTTGTAGATGATTGATACCAAATTGAGGAATTGGTTATTCAATCATTGTATATTTCCACCCAAAAAAAGAAGAAGTGTAACTATATATGCAATTGACAATTCGAATATTATTTGAGTTCAAGTATGATGAATAGGTTTGATTAAATTGATTTGGGTACATATGAGTTCAAGGGACCCGTTTAATAGTACCAATAACCTCAAGTGATATATTAGTGAACTTTGAGGTATTAGTATCATAACAAGTGTTTTTGGACTTATTTGAACAATAACTGAGGATTTGTTGTGAATAAATGATAAACATGATCAATATCGAGCTTGTTCAAAAGTTATTAAGATGAGGAGATAATGTTAAAAATCCCATTGACGTTCTCTTCCCTTCAACCATCCTCTAAAGCGGGGAGGAGAACATATAATACCACCTTTTATTTTTCTGACTTCTTTTCCCCAGTTATCTATAGAGCTACATGTACATGTTTTGAGTTGGAGGCTTAGATCCTATAAGCTCGGAACTATGGAACGGACCTTAGGATAACCTACATAGTGGTATAAACATATAGAGTTACCTTCCACTGCGCTAATCATGGAGATTTGAGAATAGTGAGCAATAGTTACAATCCACTATATCCGGAGCCACTGAATGACTCTCTGGTTGTAGGAAACGGCTCAAGGGAGAGAGGGAACAACCCACCGTTCTATAATCCACCTCTGTAATTGTACACAACCTTACCCATGTTATTATTCTAGAGGGATGATAAAAGAAGTCTGGAAGCACAACCTACGATGGGAGAGGATGCAGCCAGGACCAGGAGGGCTTGACTTGTACGTCCTATGGCCTAAGTCTACCATGACCAAAGGAGGAAGAAGAAGTTGCAGATCACCCAAAACGTATCTCTTCTAATTCATATGATTCCATCAGGTTCGTGATGCCCCACTCTAATGGCACCGCAACCTTGGATGAGTAGATGGGTGTAGTGATGAAATCCATGAGCTCACTTTCACCAGCACCGCCATGTCGTCGTTGTTGCCACAACCATAAACTGGGACATCGTTAAGGATCCAAAACCCTGAGGCTCGATGACGTTGTGCCATGGGACAACTCAGATCGGTTATCTTGACTATACAACATCCAGGAGGTGAAATGATAGTGGTGCACCTTTTCTGAGGACTCCTCGACTCCTCTAGAACATCACGCCTGTACCATGATGAGGACGGGATCGTTGGTGTGGCGACTTGAAGTGCAGAGGCACCTGGAGTCCTTGTCGATTCATATCATTAAGGTCAGATGAAGATCAACGGATTTATCTTTGATCGTAGAGGTTCCAGCCGAGGTGGACTCGATCTCACCGGAGCTTCTTCAAATCACGATGGCAGCGCCTGCTCTGGAGTCGAACTCCTGTTCATGATGCAGATCATGTACTATAGAGAAATGGGTGTCAGACCCTGGACAACGCACGTGAGCCAGAGCTCACAGGAGCTGATCCTCACGACGGTGCTTAGGCATAGGAGCGCATCCAGGATGGGAGATCGCGAGATGCTTCACACTAAACCCAGGCAGCGGTGGCACTGGAAATCGGGATGAGACAGTCACACAAACAAAGGAAAAGACTAAGTTGCGAGTGTCCCTATCCGGGTTATTGGACCCTGGACTTAGCGGATCCTGGGTTAGGTCTGACTTGTTTTGAAGGTAAATACTTATATGTTTTCAATAAATAGGCCCGATCTTAGAAAATTCCTAACAAATAGATCCCTTATCCTAAAAATTCCCGAAACACACCCCTAGTCTTAAAATAATGCCATGTTTCTTATAAAATTCCTATATCAGACTTTTGAGATATTTAAGTTGATGATATATAATTTAGATGAGAATTCTTCATATAAATAATATAATTAGTAAATAATTGAGATTAAATCTGAGAAAAATAAGTTTCAACCCTATTATCATGTAGAAACTAAACTTGGACCCCGATCTTAATATTATTGAGCAATTGTAGACCTTTTCTCATTATTGCCTAATTAGATGATTTGAATCCCTTATTAATAATAGAAAATAGACCAATTATCAAAAAAATATGAAATTTGTACCAAACCTGACTTATGACCTCTAGATCAGTATAAAAATATTAGAGACAAGTTTTGGTCAGTTTGAATCTAGGTTTGGCCTAAACCCTAATATGGACCTAAATATCATTAATAACAGTGAACCTTGTATTAATGATGGTTAATTTTTATTAATCAGGTGGTGAACAATGGTCTAGATGAACTTGGATGTATAAGGAATCTCTGAATTCAGGTACGTGGGTTTTATTAAGTATAAGACTAGTTTTCATGAATGCATAATGATATGATGTACTTTGGATGCTTGTGTTTGCATATAAATTCTTGGATGTGTATTAGTAGTATATGCTCTGCAAAACATTAAAAAACACAAAAGAAGAATATAGATGGTTTTTAGCTACTGAGTGGATATATGCTCTCTCATATCCATGGGGTTTTGAGAAGGTGAAAATCTGGGGACGTCACATCAAGCTTGTACCTAAAATTCCAACAAACAAAATGTCGGTCAGTATATCGAAATATACTGGTATGTGGTGACAACCAAAAGTTTGCACGTATGGATACCAATCTAATTATCACAATCAAGTTAATTAACAAGTCAATTTACACTTTTTAGTATGACATTCTCCACCGCCTTTGCCCTAACCCTGGCATACCCACCTTAGGGTTTTTTTTGCCAATGACATGAGGCCACCTTCTCAATCCCGAGCTTGGTGCCTGGGGGTCACCACTCATGGTGCCCACTAGTCATGCAATATCATAGGCCACCTTCTCATTCCCGAGCTTGGTGCCTGGGGTCACCACTCATGGTGCCCATGGTCTATCCATCTGGGCCTGACCTTTGGCATCATCCATCAGGGTGGCATGTAGGTGCGAGAATACATACTTCTATTATCAATGTGATAATCATAGTGACTTTATGATTTGCAAGTTGAACATCCAAACTGATAATTTGCATTCAATGCGATTAACCATCCGGAAAATCCTCGGGAAACTAAGGTGGTTATTCATAATTAACCACATACCTGTACATGCAGATTTGAGACAGAATAGTCCAATCAATCAAAACATCCAATCAAGCAAGTACAAGAATCCTGAAATCACATTCAATTCCTTTTATCAAAATCTATCCAAACCATCTTTCTACTTATGGTTTCTATTCCTTTTTAGGGTTTACCTTGCAATTAGGGTTTTACTTCACCTTATTCTTTTAAACCCTAATTTTCCCATCTATCCTTCACGAAAGTTATTAAGGTTACCTTTTTTATCCTTTTAATCCAAGACAAAGTAATTATGCCCATTTATCCTCATTTCGTAGTTAATTATGGTCTAATTCACATATGAACATTATTTATCATTAATTCCAACTTTATTCATTAGAAAACCCTAATTATCATATTAAGGGTTTCTATCCATGATTAGAAACTTTTTATATTCCAAATATCTCATAACCATCATTTAACAACATATTATCATATTTTTCGAATTAAATATGATCTTATCCTCTTTTACCCTAAATTAGGGGTTCTAAGTGCTTAATCATTCATAATTGGTGTAAAACCCTAAATTAGGTAATAAAATATCTAGATCAGGTTCAAGTTCATCATTAACATTTCACCAGGTTACTATTACTTAATTTCGCCAATGAAGCATTATGAACCTAGCCATTAATTTCAATGCACTTTTTATTAACTTAGCACACTTTTGCAAATATGAATGAAATCAAGCTTTAAAAGTATTTTTATTGGATTCTACGTGTTCTCCGGATCAATTTACATGTTTTTCATGTTTCCATCGGAGCTACCAATAAGCAGTTATGAATTTTGCAATATTATTACCTGAGAACCAATCGCGAGACGCCACATTAGTTTTTTTGTTTCCTTTTCGTCTTCTTTTTTCTGCTGGACTGACAGATCCTTTTCTTAGGTATGGTTAGCCTGGAACCCAGATCCGATCGATCCCTTCATCGTTCTCGTATGGAAGGGGTTCTAGTTCCCCTATTTTAGCGGAAAAACAGAGCTCCTCCATGGGCGGCCAACCTCGATGGTCGATCTCCCTCTCTCTACCTCGGGTCATCGTGCAAGCAAGTCATGGGCTGCGCTCCTCACACCCAACCTCTTCGCACTCCTCTCCATGGTTTCCTCCATCGTCCTGTTGGCTACGCCAAGGACTGTTGTCCGCCTCCTCCTAGCCATGGACAGGACGCCACGGTCAGGCACTGACGAAGGGTGAAAACCACATACTCTACCCACTGGATTGTCCCTTGTCCACCACCCTTGATCGATCGTACCCCGTAGAGTCCTTCAATATCCTCCACGTTCGCCAAAGAAGGATGAAGTCCCAGCAACCTGGTCAGGTTTTGGGCACATAGGGTGTTTTACAGGAAACTAACAGCCATGGAGAGAGGGGGTGTATATGGTCGGAACTGAAGGCCAGGAGAGCTTCTCAACGTAATTTGGATGCTCTCGCACAATCATCCACTTAATCATGAAGATGACATGGACCCCCTTTTATAGATTCGGTCCCTCCCCATCTTTCATGGAGTCTGGTTCGGGGAAACTCTCAAATCCACACTAAATAGGAACACCAAAGGGGTTATCTAGTCCGATTTGATCTCCCAAGAATGATTATCCACTCTCCAAGAGTCCTAGTGTATTAGGGAAAGCAATCTAACAAATTGATTTCATATTATACTATTCCCTTTTTCCTAATTTGAAATGAAAAAGCAGATACCGTTGGATCTAGATCCAATGGCTAGCAAGCCTCGTATTAGAACATCAATTGTTACATTTAATGTTATCCTTTATACTTTAGGAAACTTGTAAAATTCATATCATCCAAACCGTTTGTTCAATTGATCCCAAATTTTGAGGGAAAGTCCATAATGACTTAATTCACGTATGTACCAAATTAGAGACCCAAATTCTATAGGAAAATGGTGTTTTCTTCATAAGCAAGCTATCATTATAAATTAAGCCAATTTAATTTGGTATTCCCTCTATCTTTTCCATTAAATTATTATTTTGGGTCCCTTGGACCTCAAAAAAACCTAAAGGCACGAATTCCCATATTGGGGAATATTGGTTTGCCCTTATCTTCTTGTAAAAGTCCATTTCACATATTCTCCCTATCCTTTTTATTAAAATATCTCTTTTTGAGTATTTCTTTTTTTATCTCTCTTTTATTTTCCTTATTGGAATTCCTTTTAATATTATAAATCCTTTGGAAACGAAAATCCACCAAGGATAACGTAATTGTACCTCTTTTCACTTATTTTCCATATTTTATCATTGTTTTCAATTTCTTTCTTAATAAAGAAATATATAATTGATCCTTTCTTTTCTTATTGCATTCTCTATGCAACTTTGGACTCCTTGGAACCCAAGGAACCCAAGAGGCACGAAATCCTTCTTTGGATCACAATCTTTTGCCTTCTAGAGGTTTCCACATCTTTCTTTTCTCAAATTCTCATTTATTCATTGAATTTCCTTATTATTGGGCCCAATAGCCAATAAAGCCCATAACACAATCATCAAGGCTATTGTAAATGAAATTCATGCATTCAATCACAAGACATCATTATTTGTTCATTTATCTTTATTATGAGAAATCACATTTCTCACCAAATGAACCCAAAAATTGGGGTTATAACATCCTTCCCCTCTTATAAGAATTTTGCCCTCAAAATTCCATCAAGCAAGCAAACAAATAGGATAAGCCTTTCTTATGTCCATCAGGGCTCCCATGTGACTTCCCCCTTTCCATGGTGCTTCCCAAGAACCTTCATCTTCTCATATTCTTCCATCTGAGTTCTTTCTTACCTTGGTATATCGTACCCTCATAGGTGACTCAGGACATTTCAGCCTCTCATAAAGCTGAATAGGTTCAGGGCTCAGCACATGGCTTGGGTACCTCACATAGTGCTCTAGATCGAACTTATGTAACACATTATACATTACGTTATCCTAAGGGGTAAGGCTAAACACAACCTTCTCCACAAATCCATCTCAAATGGACCCATATATCGGGGACTCAGCTTTCTCAGTTGTAGCTTAGAGGGGTCGGATTTCCACAGTATATTCTCCCACAGTGAACTGCATGTCAGTCTGCTTTGCATCAGCTCGTGACTCATGTCACCCTTGGGCTCTCTCTCAGCCATTGCATGATCAAGCGACTTCATCTGCACACACTGTGGTTCTTTTCTGACCTTCACGAGGCCTCCTTCACCAACATCATCATAATGAAGTGGTGACTGACACAACCTCCCTATAGAACTTCTTGCATCCCGATAAAGGCTATGATGGTTAACATCACATCTTAAGAACTGTCTCCATGTATCACCCTGAACAAGCACACTTGCTCTCATCAGACCCTCTAGTCTGGATCATACTAACCATTAGTTAAGGGTGATAAGCAGTACTAACATCGAGTTCTTCCTATATCTACTTCCACCTCAAGGAAGTGAACCTTTAGGTCATACTCAAGAACTTTTGAAATCGTATCATGGTGTAGTTGAACCATCTCTCTCTCTTATAAGTAGTTCAACCCTATCTATCCTTTGACAATACTCTTTCTTTCTCATTTCATCTAGGTAAGGAGATCTACCATAACCCATATTGAAACTTGACTTTCATTGGTCTAGGGGAGACTTACCAAAACATCCATAATGATGAACTCCCATTCCCTCTCGAGAACTCTCTTTATCCTTTATATCAATGCATTGGGTTATTGGTGTTCGTCCTTCACCTCTTGACTTGCATGGTGACATACCTCATGCAACTTCATCTTAAGCATCCAAAGTGCTACTGTCACCTACTATCTTCGTAGTACCATGGTGTATGGTGATCTACAATCATGATTTCCTTTATTATCATGATTCCTTAAGGTCGATTCCTCAGAAACCCTAAACCACTCTCATCAGGGTTTTATTACCTTCCTATCCAAAGAAGTGTATCTGAGGTTCTACCACCATCCTTTCACTACATCAAGGACTAAACTGGCTAACCAAACAACCACTAACTTGATCAATCGATATTGTTACATCTGAGTGTTAGCTATACTTATCTCTTTTTCAAACTTAGGGTTAGCCTAACAACCTCAACTTCTTCTATCTTCCAGCTAAACTAGGCAACTATATCTTAACTAGAGCATTCATTACCACTTCACCTCCTTAGGTGTTAGGTAATGTTGAAGACATACACCTCCATGTATTCCACTTATCATCTCATCTCAAAGTCTAAGTTTGTCTTCATCAAGAAACCCTGAGCTCATCCTCATGGTGATCAAACTCAACCTTGTGATTCCTTATAACACTAGCAAAAATCCACCTAGTTCAAGATAATACATCCTCACAAGATGATGTCCTTAATACTCTTAGTGTTTGTAAACCATTCATGTATTATTCACTCCACAAAGGTATGTTATCATCTCTATCCTCATACCTTGTAGAAACGTTCCAACTTACAACATCTTTATTCTTGGTGTAAGGCATGCGTACTGTCCTATCTCTCACTCCCATAATAAGAGGAAATAAGCATTTGGCTGTAGTCCAAATACAGAGTTCTTCTGGTTCCAAGAGTAGAGATGGTACAACCCACCTTGCCAGTACACTTTCAAATCTAAGTTGAAACGTGCCACATATTCTCTACTTCACAATCATCTTGATATCGAAGTTACTTCCATGGAAAACGGATCTGGAACCTACTTGGGTCACCACACTATCCTTGGTCATCTCCTCTAGGTCTATAGGGTGCCGACACTTTTGGGGTCATCCCTTTTCCCTTATGCATCCAAAGATTGCCCTACTCATCTGCCCTTTGGGTCCCATGAGTTCATGAAGGTGATCAATCTCCTAACCCAGGGCCCTCAGACAATGATAGTTCTTACCTCCCGACCCTATGGTCGTATGCAACTAGGGAATTAGGCAACTCCTACTTTCATCGGTCTTATCCCTATCTGACCCTAGGATAGACATAGGATTCTAACTTAGTACGTGTTCAACTTAGAACCTTACCCAAGCCTTCATCATATCTTTTTGCATTCATGACTGACTTTCATCCCTTCATAGGGGTCATGGCAACCTGCCTACCTTGGTTAGGCCCCATACCGGTTACCTTCATGGTAACACATCCACATGCACTTAGAGATGGTTATCTATGGGTCTGCAGGTTCATTCTCATACCATGTACTTTTTTCTTCTCAAGATCCTATGAAACCTCTTTAGGTTACCTGAAAACCAACAAAATTGGTATACACCCTACAAAAGGGTCCCTCTCCCAGGATGGGAGGAAAGTACACCTTGATAACATCAGTCACAAACATCCTTATGTTTACATTCATATGAGCATGCCTAACCCAACAACTACTAAGGCACAAGCAGACCACCTATTAAACCATGCTAGGTCATACTTGTTATCTTTCCTCAACATTAGATCAACTTAGTTGTGAGGGGTTCATCCAAAATACCCTTAACTTAAGGGGTTTCCTTTACCTCTACACATGAGGAGTACTATGCTCGAACTATGGAGACTCGAATGAGCATCAGGTACACTACTTCCCCTCTTAGGCCTAGGAACCCTAGGTTCACCTTTGGGTGTCCAACTGCATGCTCAATATCTTAACCACAAATCAAGCATGTCCAAGGTATGTCATGCTCTCCCATGATCCTTTTATATGAGCAACACCTCAGAGTTGAGTCCTCCTCAAGGACAACCAACTAGGTATAATGCCTCACAACTGGTTACTTAAACCTCCTCAGGGTCTAAGGCACTCTTTGTCTCATCTTAGTAGCTAAACACTTATACCATAGGCACATAGGTACTAGAAGCATCATCATCTCTCTAGGGTTGGATTTCTCTAAGGGAAACTGAGATATCACCAGCCTCCAGGGGCCAAGCATAAGGAAACCACTATCATCCACTTAGGTCGCAATATCCTCAACTCCTCACTATTCCTCATATCTTGGGGTTTTAGGCTTCCAACCTCGTTGTTGGGGTTCTTCTTTCTGTCTGTAGAGCTAACTCCACATCCAGCCTTACCACTAGAGGTCCTCCCTCCTTGAAGGATCAAGCTCAAAGGCATACCTCTACGTGGGTGAAGCCTATGCTCAACCTTATGTTTACTCAAGGTTATTCATTATTCCTTATGCTTATCTCATCATCTATCCAACATGCTCCCTTGGCCAGGGTTTCAACCTACTTCCTGTACTACTGACGTACTCTGGGTGCATGCTATCCCTTACTTGCATAAGCCCATAGGGTTTCCATAGGTTCTTCACTAACCTCATCAAAGAAGGAGCTATCCTTTACTCTAACATGCACAACCCTTTCCAGGGTGGGGTTGCCAAAGGTGCTAGGTCATCCAACCTTTCATGGCTCATATGGAAATCCAGAGGCATGTCCATCTAAACACTCTATCAACCATGACATCTAACCCATCATGTCATCTCTCTCTCTAACCTCCACTTAGGTTTAGGGTTAACATCATCCTTAGAGGATGTGCTAGGTCTCTACTTTTAATGGAGGTCTCTAAGACTAACTCTCTCTACTCATCCTCCTGCCAAGGAGGTCTATCCTCGGGTCTCTCCTGAGGGCAATGAAAACTCGTGTCATACGACCTAATCATGCATCTATTCTTTTATGCTTACTCTATTAAGCTTATGTCCATGACATCTTATTTACATGTTTTTTATTAATTTGGTGGAGAATTCCTTAATCCTTATTAACTTTACCCATACCTCAAGAGAGTGAGGATAAGAGAGAAAACCCTATTCCTTAAGGTCCTTAACAGAATTTTAGTTGAGAAGGGATGAATAAGATGAGAGAGTCCTAAAGGTATCTTATTTCGAGTCATATCCTAAGACATCAGCCAGGCAGTCACACAATCTGGGAGTCCTCGTATTCTGACTAGCGGTGCGGAGGAAAATATTACCAGCCCCCGTACATGATCCTTTTCTAGACACCTTAGTCTTTTGGACAATCCTCTAATAACTCCCTCAGTTCTATGGAATTTATAAAATTTAATAATTATTAAAGATTAAATGAGGAACCTATGCTCTGATACCAATTGTAATGACCCCGCCTCCCGGTAACCCCCAATTAAGGGAGACCAACATGTCGGTGTCATTATCCAATTAACAGGATCAAAGGTTTGACAAATAATCAATAACAATTAACAAATTTTACCAACTAAACTAAAAACTAGTATAAAATAAACTTTGCATACCTTTTTCAAAATTGGGATATCTACATCTATCTGCATCAGGAGCCTACTCTAACTAATCCACCTTTGTACTTTAACTCTTAATTAATTTCACATATGCCACATTATTGTTTGTCCTTTTCAAACTTGTACCTAAAATGCCGACAAACAAAACGTCGGTCAGTATATCGAAATATACTGGTATGTGGGGACAACCAAAAGTTTGCACGTATGTATAACAATCTAATTATCACAATCAAGTTAATTAACAAGTCAATTTACGCTTTTCAGTATGACATTCTCCACCGCCTTTGCCCTAACCCTAGCATACCCACCTTAGGGTTTCTTTTGCCAATGACATGAGGCCACCTTCTCAATCCTGAGCTTGGAGCCTGGGGGTCACCACTCATGGTGCCCACTAGTCATGCAATATCATAGGCCACCTTCTCATTCCTGAGCTTGGTGCCTGGGGTCACCACTCATGGTGCCCATGGTCTATCCATCTGGGCCTGACCTTTGGTATCATCCATCAGGGTGGCATGTAGGTGCGAGAATACATACTTCTATTATTAATGTGATAATCATAGTGACTTTATGATTTGCAAGTATGAACATTCATACTGATAATTTGCATTCAATGTGATTAACCATCTGGAAAATCCTCGGGAAACTAAGGCGGTTATTCATAATTAACCACATACATGTATATGGAGATTTGAGACAGAATAGTCCAATCAATCAAAACACCCAATCAAGCAACTACAAGAATCCTGAAATCACATTCAATTCCTTTTATCAAAATCTATCCAAACCATCTTTCTATGTTTGGTTTCTATTCCTTTTTAGGGTTTCTTCCTCTTTTAGGGTTTTACTTCACCTTACTCTTTTAAACCCTAATTTTCCCATCTATCCTTCATGAAAGTTATTAAGGTTACCTTTTTTATCCTTTTAATCCAAGACAAAGTAATTATGCCCATTTACCCTCATTTCGTAGTTCATTATGGTCTAATTCACATATGAACGCTATTTATCATTAATTCCAACTTTATTCATTAGAAAACCCTAATTATCATATTAAGGGTTTCTATCCATGATTAGGAACTTTTTATATTCCAAATATCTTAGAACCATCATTTAACAACATATTATCATATTTTTCGAATTAATTATGATCTTATCCTCTTTTACCCTAAATTAGTGTTTCTAAGCGCTTAATCATTCATAATTGGTGTAAAACCCTAAATGCGGTAATAAAATATATAGATCAGGTTCAAGTTCATCATTAACGTTTCATTAGGTTACTATTACTTAATTTTGCCAATGAAGCATTATGAACCTAGCCATTAATTTCAATGCACTTTTTATTAACTTAGCAAACTTTTGCAAATATGAACGAAATCAGGCTTTAAAAGTATTTTTATTGGAATCTATGCGTTCTCCTTATCAATTTACATGTTTTGCATGTTTCCATCGGAGCTACCAATAAGAAGTTATGAATTTTGCAATATTATTACCTGAGAACCGATCGTGAGACACCATATTAGTTTTTTTTTCCTTTTTTTTTTCTCCTGGACTGAAGGATCCTTTTCTTAGGTCCAGTTAGCCCGGAACCAGGATCCGATCGATCCCTTCATCGTTCTCATACGGAAGGGGTTCTAGTTCCCCTGTTTAAGCGGCAAAACAGAGCTCCTCCATGGGCGGCCAACCTCGTTGGTCGATCTCCCTCTCTCTAGCTCGGGTCATTGTGCAAGCAAGCCGTGGGCTACGCTCCTCACGCCCAACATTTTCGCACTCCTCTCCATGGTTTCCTCCATCGTCCTGGTGGCTATGCCAAGGACTGTTGTCCGCCTCCTATCCATGGACAGGACGCCACTGTCAGGCACCGACGAAGGGCGAAAACCACATACTCTACCCACTGGATTGTACCTCGTCCACCACCCTTGACTGATCATACTCCACAGAGTCCTTCAGTATCCTCCATGTTTGCCAAAGAAGGCTGAACTCCCATCAACCTGGTCAGGTTTTGGGCACGCAGGGTATTTTACAGGAAACTTACGACCATGGAGAGAGGGGGTGTATATGGTAGGAATTGGAGGCCACAAGAGCTTCTCAACGTAATTTGGATGCTCTCGCACAATCATCCACTTAATCATGAAGATGACATGGACCCCCTTTTATAGATTCGGTCCCTCCCCATCTTTCATGGAGTCTGGTTCGGGGAAACTCTCAAATCCACACTAAATAGGGACACCAAAGGGGTTATCTAGTCTGATTTGATCTCCCAAGAATGATTATCCACTCTCCAAGAGTCCTAGTGGATCAGGGAAAGTAATCTAACAAATTGATTTCATATGATATTGTTCCCTTTTTCCTAATTTGAAACAAAAAGTAGCTACCGTTGGATCTGGATCCAAAGGTTAGCAACCCTCGTATTAGAACATCAATTGTTACATTTAATGTTATCCTTTATACTTTAGGAAATTTTTAAAATTTATATCTTCGAAACTGTTTGTTCAATTGATCCCAAATTTTGAGGGAAAGTCCATAATGACTTAATCCATGTATGTACAAAATTAGAGACCCAAATTCTAAAGGAAAATGGTGTTTTCTTCATAAGGAAGCTATCATTATAAATTAAGCCAATTTAATTTGGTATTCCCGCTTTCTTTGCCATTAAATTATTATTTTGGGTCCCTTGGACCTAAAGAAAACCTAAAGGAACGAATTCCCATATTGGGGAATATTGGTTTGCCCTTATCTTCTTGTAAAAGTCTATTTCACATATTCTCCTTATCCTTTTTATTAAAATATCTCTTTTTGAGGATTTTTTTTACCTCTCTTTTATTTTCCTTATTGGAATTCCTTGTAATATTAGAAATCTTTTGGATATGAAAATCCACCAAGGATAACTTAATTGTACCTCTTTTCACGTATTTTCCATATTTTATCACTATTTTCAATTTCTTTCTTAATAAAGAAATATATAATTGATCCTTTCTTTTCTTATTGCATTCTCTATGCAACTTTGGACTCCTTGGAACCCAAGAGGCACGAAATCCCTCTTTGGATCACATTCTTTTGCCTTCTAGAGGTTTCCACATCTTTCTTTTCTCAAATTCTCATTTATTCATTGAATTTCCTTGTTATTGGGCCCTATAGCCAATAAAGCCCATAACACAATCATCAAGGCTATTGTAAATGAAATTCATGCATTCAATCACAAGACATCATTATTTGTTCATTTATATTTATTATGAGAAATCACATTTCTCACCAAATGAACCCAAAAATTGGGGTTGTAACAGTTTGAGTAAGAAACCTACACCGGCAGCCACCACACCACCACGACCTACAGTGCTCACCGCCGTCTCCGCCATCGCAACAGCAGCCTACACCTCCCCCAGTGTTGTGACCTGCTCCAGCAGCCATGCCGCCCTCGCCAACCACGCATGCAAGACCGTTTACATGCCCACATCATGTAGCCCGCTTGCTGTTGGGAGTAAATCGAATGAAGCCCTACCCGACGCGAAACTGTTTGCTAATGATGAGGGACTCCAGACCGTTTGGTAAAGAGAAGCATGCAAACAGAATGAGCATGCATGGAAAGAAAACTGAATGATCAGTTGTTGTTGTGGACATGCTAAACCAAATAAGTAATTAGTGGAGAGAAGACCGGTGGAGAAACATTGACCGTATGAGATGAAAACTGAATGGCAGGGAAAAGCAAAACTGAATGGCTGAGCAAAATATGAAGAAACCGAATGGAGTGTTGTGTTTGAAACTGTATGCGTAGTGAAATCGAATGGAGAGGGCAAAGCTTTGAAAATGGATGGTTGACCAAGATTCAAAACCATATGAGCATTGTTGGAGCAAACCGTATGGATCAGACCCCAAAACCAAATGGCTAGAACACGCCTAAAACGTGAACTCAAAACTGGATGAACCTGGTTACTTGGGGAAATTTGCATAATAAGCCCAACCAGTCCAAGACACATGCCTAGCCTATAAATAGAAAGGTAGAGCCATGGTCTTAGACATCTATCTCATCACGGCCAAGGGTTGTCATACTGGAATCGGTTCTAGGATGCCGACAGGCTGCCAGTACCCAGTTCAGATCCAGATCCAATCTCGTCTACGCCAGTTTCATTCCACCGACTGCCTGTATTGCAATCAAGGAGACCGAGAAGAGAAGGAAGACAGAGCGAGAGAGACTGTTTGGACTGTCTTGGCGTCTCCCGTTCTGTGTCTAGATCTACTCTGACACGACGTAGAAGACTGCATCATCTTCACCGAGTTGCGACTACCTTCAGCACCGAGTTCATGGTGGATTTCTCTCCCTTTCTTATTCTTATTATTTCTCGCATGAGGAGCGAGTATTTTCATCCACTGGGGCGCGGGGACTAGCCTTTCTGCCCATGTTTTGTAATCTGTACTAAAAGATGTTGTCTTTCTGATTCAATACTAAATCATTTCATACATGCTTGAATGTTGACCGTGTTCTTGTATGCATCTATTGTATTTCATTATGGTTTGTCTACAACCGCTCTTAGGACTCAAATACTAATTTAGTGTTCGTTTTTGGTGTGCGTATCCACCGTGCATCCATTTCGGTATCTAAGAACGCTACCCAAGGAGTGGAGTAAACTCACCTCCATCGTTGTACTTTCGCACTATGAAATGGAATCAGTTGACGTACAAAAGTGCACCCTTGATGGGTCAAGGAACACACTCTGCAGAGGGAGTGGTGCAAAGTATTTGACCATTCGTTTGGGAATGGCTGACATTGCAACACTCCCACGTTCCTCGTAGCTATTTCCTTAAAAGAGGGATAGTCTATAAGGATACTAATCAAATTGGTAATTATCACTCACTTGTTAGTTTTCCGATACACGTTTCGTGAGGTTGAGTAAGGTTCTCTCTTCGGAGACTACATCTCTCCATTGACACATAGATATGTACCGAATGAGAGTTACTTAACCCGTGAAGGATGTGTGCATTACTCTTATCCTACAAGACATCGGTATTGTATAATATCCATGTATCTCGCTCACAAGTCCTGCTATGATTGGTACATGTACACTTCATGTGTAGTGGTGGTGAATACCTACATCACCCCAGTGATCCATCATCATTTTCTAAATCTTAGATTTTAATCTTCATATTAGTTTTTATTCTTGCCTTTACTTTTGCATGTTTTTGGTTAAATAACTCAAATCAAACTTTTGGTCTTAGATGATTAACTTAGATTGATACGAAATGAGAAAAAGACACTCAGATTCTTAACGTTGTCCTTTGGGTTCGATCCTAAATCTGTACTATGATAAGGCTTCCACACACTTGTGGGGTTGGAGCATTTATCTAGCACCAATTATAGGTAAACCTAGATAGAGCATCAACTCCCTAGGGTTTTTGGTGCACATTAGGACTTCCATTGGAAGAGTAATCTCTTGATGTAAGTTCTAGCTTCATCATCAACCAACACACTATCTAGTCTTTAGTGTTATTGATGTCTATGGTTATTTCCATAATAACAACTGACTAGGGACTAAACAAGAAAGTACACTCTTAACATTTGAATGATCTCATCGTTTAGGTCCTCAACCCAAAAGCATACGTCATCGAGTAAAACAATTCTTTAGACATCTATCATGTTACACTATCATCTCAGAAACAGTTAAAACATATAGATCGGAAATTGCCTTTATTATTATTCAAATCATTTACATAGTATCCCATTACAATCATCACATGACTTTCTCTATGAGCATACATACCAACAGACTCCCACTTGCACTTAGAGCCAGTCACCTAGGAACCTCAGTCCTTGCAACGTAGCATAACCATCATGCTTCTACTAAGAAAGGGCCATCATCAGTGGATCAGCTATGTTGTCTTCAGTTGGTACTTTGCAAATCTTCACATCTCCTCACTGTATGATCTCTCATATGAGATGGAAGTGCCGTAGTATGTGCTTGGACTGCTGATGTGATCTGGGCTCCTTATCTTGAGCAATAGCTCCATTATTGTCACAATAAAGCTCAATTACATCACAACTACTGGGAATTACACCAAGTTCAGTGATGAACTTCCTGATCCACATAGCCTCCTTTTCTACATGTGAAGCAACAATATACTCCACCTCTATAGTAGAATCGGCAAATGTTTCTTGCTTGTAACTCTTCCAGCTCATAGATCCATTGTTTAGGCTAAATACAAATCCTGATTGCGATATGTAATCATCTTTGTCAATTTGTAAGCTTGCATTGGTGTAACTTCTTACAACCAGTTCTTCCTCACCTTCGTATATGAGGAAACGATCCTTAGTCCTTCGCAAGTACTTGAGGATGTTCTTTATGGATTTCTAGTGAGCATCCCCAGGATCTGACTGGTACCTACTCATCATGCTGAGGGCATATGAGACATCTGGATGTGTGCACAACATAGCGTACATGATGGATCTGATGGCTGATGCATATGGGATCTCATTCATACGCTCCCTCTCTTCACAAGATTGGGGACCTTGAGCTCTAGAGATGGTGTCTCCATGTTGCATGGGGATGTTGCCTCTCTTTGAGTTCTCCATGTTGAACCGCTTCAGCACTTTATCAATGTACGTGCTTTGATTTAGTCTGAGAAGCCTTTTAGATCTATCTCTATAGATCTTAATACCTAGACTGTAGGATGCTTCTCCTAAGTCCTTCATTGAGAAAGTATTCCCAAGCCAAGTCTTTACCTTCTCTAAGGTTGTGACATCATTCCCCATCAATGGTATGTCATCCACATATAATATGAGGAATGTGGTCGTGCTCCCACTAACCTTCTTGTACATACAAGGTTCATCTTCATTTTGAATAAAGCCAAACACTTTGACTTCCTCATCAAATTGAAGATTCCAACTCCGAGATGCTTGTTTCAATACATAGATTGACTTTTATAGCTTACATACTTTATTGGCATTCTTTGGATCTACAAAACCTTCAGGTTGTGTCATGTACACATCCTCATTTATATTCCCATTAAGGAATACGGTTTTAACATCCATTTCCAAATATCATCATCATAGTAAGATGTAATAGCGAGCATGATCCTGATGGACTTAATCATGGCAACTGGAGAAAAAGTTCCATCATAGTCAACACCTTGAACTTGCCAGAAACCCTTCACAACCAATCTGCCTTTATAAGTTTGCACATTGCCATCCATGTCGGTCTTCTTCTTGAAGACCCACTTGCACCCTATGGGTTTTACCCCTTCGGGTGGTTCCACCAAAGTCCATACTTTGTTGGAACACATGGATTCCATCTCGGATTTCATGGCTTCAAGCCATTTCTCAGAATCTGGTCCTTCCATAGCCTCTAGATAGGAAGTTGGATCATCACCTATGATCAAATCACCGCCTTCCTGATTCATAAGGTATCCAAACCTCTCAGGTTCAAGGCGTGTCCTACTAGATCTATGAGGTCCTTGTGTTACTTGAGGAGACTGAGATTCCACAACACCTGATGAATCTATATGTTCCTCTTATACATCTACTGTTTCAATGTTTTCTTGTTCTGCTTGAACCTCTTCAAGCTCTATTTTCCTCCCACTGCTTCCTTTGGAAATAATTTCCTTTTCTAGGAACACAACATCCCTGGAAACAAACACTTTGTTATCATTTGGGTGGTATAAGTAATATCCCTTGGTTTCCTTAGGATATCCAACAAAATAATATTTATCAGATCTAGGGCCTAGCTTGTCAGGAAACATTTTCTTGACATATGCCTCACACCCTCAAATCCTCATAAAAGACATATTGGGATGCTTCCCAGTCCATATCTCATATGGTGTCTTTTGAACCGATTTATATGGTACTCGGTTCAGTGTAAACGTGACGGTTTCAAGAGCATGACCCAAGAAGGAAATCGGAAGATCAGCAAAACTCATCATTGATCGCACCATATCAAGTAATGTGTGGTTCCTTCTTTCAGACACACCATTATGATGTGGTGTTCCAGGAGGAGTACATTGTGATACGATACCATGGGCTCACAGAATGTGACACCCTGTTCCCCGTGCCATCTCTAATGACCCCGAAGACTCAGGGAGTCACCCTCGATAAACCACTCTTAACTTTTCTTTTCTTGATCACTTAGATTAACTTAAAGGAAAACCACAAAACTTGAATAGCATTGAATTATAATAAAACTGCAAAAATGACTTTCCATTAACATTACTAAGAATAAAAACAAGTTTACATGACATATTACATTTCTCATGCAGAAAACAAAATACAACAGATAATTGAAAACTAACTACATATTTCACCACATTCTCTCTCTAACCCTCCACATGCCCAAGGACCGAGGGGAAAGGACTAAGAGACCTCTAACTAACTACTAACTACCTTCTATGTACTCGGGTGATACGATCCTTCAGCCTCCTTGTACTGACATTGGCCTAAAAAATGTTTCAGTAGGTTGGTGAGCTACTGGCTCAGTGAATAGAATTTCACCAACCATCACAGATAACTCATTTAAGTTTATTATTTGGAATAATATGAAAGAAATACTACACTGAGCAAGTCTAAGCAATTTAACTTAAACAACAGAAGATGTCAACATATCATTATGATAACAATTGATGCAAAGCTGTAGATACAATTATTTAATAGAAAATACTTAAAGAACTACTGATGTGAAGTTAAATCATATCTTTCTTAACTCTTTAACTTAATAAAACTCTGTGAACCTATATGAACATATTTTATCTTATGCCCTGATCATATGCAGTGTACTCTACATATGAAGACTTGTAGCGAACTACGATCCCACTGTACAAGACTTAGCCGACACCCCGGGATAGCTAAGTTTGAATGTTGTCCTGGTCTACTGCAGGAACTCAGGCTCTCTGGCCTCGGCATCCTATGGTGCCGTAAACTAGACTCCTCCTCTAGCTAAGTACATAGGCGGAGAGTCAAACTATGCCACTAGGATGTTTGGTTAGTATTGGACACACTTTTTTGTACTCCAGTGCCACTAGGACGTCTGGTTAGTGTTGGACATTGTAAACTGCTCTCTAGTGCCACCAGGACATCTGGTTAGTGTTGGACACTACAAAATGTACCCTCGTACCACCAGGATGTCTGGTTTGTGTTGGATACGAGTCTCTCACCTTACTGGATGCACCGCCAGGTTTAGGTCATTTCACCCCTAAGGCACAGACCTTTCAAAGTGGTTCTACGGTGTCAGGGCCCTTATTCTAATATTTTATTAAATCTAGAAACCTCTTACTACATTTTATCTCTATCATACCATATGGTATCTCTTTCTCATTTATACTTGACTTTGGTATCTCTATGGTACCGAGTCTGTTTGATTGCAGTTCAAATCACAATATGATATCATTCCATAACTGATAGAGCAGTATACTCAAATTCATTGTAAATACCGAGTAATCATTATATCATGCATGCAGACAGATTAAAAATTCATAAATAATCCAAACCCTAATCAATTTGGCACATACATACTAAATTCATGCAATTAATGCATTTTTCTTACTTTTTCTTGACTCTGGTATCTCTATGGTACCGAGTATATTCATCTAAATCTTATAAATATCACATGTACTTTTCTTAACTTAACAGAGCAGTATATCTAACTACATTGTAATATACTGAAAATTCAATTGGTTATGTAGGGAGGCAGACTGAAATACTTAAACATAGAGAGTACATGTCAATTGGCTCTGATATTTACTCAAATCATGCAATAAAACTACTGATTATATTGATCAGGACTATTCACTTGGCATAAGAACAATCATTATTAACAACTGCGAAATCTCTCATATTTTCTCGAAAAATGTGCACATTAACCCTAATCATGGTTTGTGCATCACATAACTCAATTAAGAGTTACTTACGTATCATAACACGAATCGTTAACAATAATTGAGAATTTCTAATAATATTTGAGAGAAATGTGCCAATTCATGTAAATATAAATCTATTCACATTAAACATAACATGGAGCATGCAACTAGGGTTTTATTGCATATTTTTATGTTATAATACTTTCTTTGAAATTGTGCATCTGATAATTTACAAAATTTGTATTACCTAGGTTTATACCATTATCAGTCATGTATTTCCAATTTCAACATTCACACTGAGCAATTTAGGTTCCGATGAACCATGTAAATTCACTGGTCCAATCCACACTGATCGGATGCTAAACGAGATCATATAAAAACTTAAAGAAGTGATTTATGAAATAAAAAGTCGGGCGATGCCAAATACTACCCAACGCCTGATAAATATTGTTATCAATGAAAAATGTGCAATTTACCAAAAATTTATGATTTGCAGAGATAAATCTTAGATAGTGAATGAAATCCTACTCACTAGGTTCCAAAAGTTTGGATTCGTACGGAATTGCGTCGAGAGACCAATTTCTAGGCACACACAAGTCATCTTCAACCTTAAATTTTCCCAAATTGAACTTGTCATTTACAATAGCTCAACACACGAACGATCAGCTTGGAGAAGAGCTCAGCTAGGAGCTGCTCGAGGCTTAGGGGTTGCGAAATCGAGATCTACCATCACGGTCGGATTCACTGGCACAATTTTCATGGTGTTGCTCATATACTAGTAGCCTTGGCCACTGCTTCATGCAGCTACTACTGCTCTAGTAGGTAGGGGCACCACCCATGGTGGTTGGGCATAGATGGAGGCGGGTTACTGCAGTTTCCTGTCTTGAGCTATTGGGCGGAGTCGAGGCAGTCATTGCTTGGTGCTGGCCGCGCCCAAGGTGGCTCCTCGCCAGCCTCCCAACTGCTGTGCTACCACAGCTCCTTGCTGCAGGTCGACTACAGGTAGGGCGCGAGCTAGGTGAGGTAAAGGAGGAAGGAGAAGAGAGGAGCATGACACCCTTGGTGGTCGGAGGTAAACAGCTCGAGAATCGCCCTCAATCACACCTATTTTCCCCTCTGTTGCGATCGGGCATTTCCTGGTTTGGGCACCGTCTTTCCCTGTTCTATCGGGTGAAGGTGAAAGGATAAGCGAGAAAAGGGAAAAGTGAATTAAAAGGCTAAAATTGGAAATTTTGCAAATTCAGCCCCAAAACTTGAAACCATTATATCTTTTGCCTCGTTTGTCTGATTGAAATGATTCCTTTTGTAAATGTGCAAGCATGAGGTCCTCTACAACCCAAGGCATGAAAACATGCTATTTAGCTCGTCACAATTGGTCAAAACACTTATTGCAACTATGAGCACTTAACTTAACTCAATTAACATAATGATGCTATAATCATGGTACATATTAATTAAGTTTGATGTGGGTCATAACAATCTCCTTCCCTTATAAGAATTTCGTCTCAAAATTCCTAAAAGAGAAAAGGAAACTTGTTACACATATCAGATTCAAGATCCCCCGTGACTTCCTCTAGGTTATGATTCCTCCATAGAACTTTCACTAATGGTATCTTGTGATTCTTGAGTTTCTTAATCCTTTGATCAACTATTTGTACTGGTCTTTCAACATAGGGTACATGTTTTCTGAACTGTACAGGTTTTGGGTCCACTATCTTCTCTGTACCAGGGTAACACTTCTTCAACATCGATACATGAAACACATCATGTAAATTAGCCAACTCATATGGCAAATCCAACCTGTAGGCTACAGGTCCAATCCTCCCAATGATAGGATATGGGCCCATAGAACTAGGAGTCATTTTGCCTCTCTTGTCAAACCTCAACATTGATAATATGATCCAACTATATAAATTTATATGGCTCAATATGTGGTATTGTCCTGTACTATCTCTGAGTCACAAAAGAGAGTTCACCATGTTGTTTTTTTTAATATTACTATTGTGCTACTCAAATATCGAAACAATCTTGAGTTGGAAGACTAGATTCTACAACAATTGTACAATACTACTCACGGCATCCCCATTGCATCATGGATGCATAAGGTGAAGCATTACTATCACATTTAATATTATTCTCAAGTAGGAACTCACACATAAATCAAGGTGTAACCAATCGGGTTATAGCATACTAGGGTTTCAACAAAAGTAACATAGTACTCCATAATTGTATTAGTCATTCAAGGACTATTCATACTAGATTACCATCACTTAGTTATATTAATGCTAAGTATAACAAGCTATACCTCATTAGGGTTACATATCAATACAATATGGTTATCATCCCTTCTATTCATATGAGTGAATAGGTAAGACTACCTTATTCAGGGTAACCCTCCATTTGTTCCATCATCAATCAACCCATATCACCATACCACAATTGTACAATACTAAGGTGGATTACTGGTATGAATGACTTAAACTATCAAACACTTTTAATTAACATATTGCTTGTACATGTACAACTGAAATCATTTATAAAAGAAATTTATATCCCTCAGTATACCTTTAACAAAGTATACTTCTAGAAACAAATTCACATATTACTAAAAGCCATTGTTTTCTCTTATCTCTCTTCTCATTCATTACTACTTACTTTTTGCTACTTATCCTTCTCATTTTAAATATGTAGATTAAACATCCCAAAAATTGAAACATACAAGGTACAAATAGATTATTCATCATTCTTTCTATCACTGTAAGAATTTGTTTTAGATTACACTTTACTCATCTTGCACTTCTCCTTTTGTTCAAAACACACTTATTGCATTTAAAATTTATTTCTTACTCTTTGATCTGAACCATTTCCATATTGTTTATCTACGTGTCAGATTAGCTAGGTTACTATCCGTACTAGTTTACTTCTCATAGTACAAATCGCATGATCTTGTTTTATATAGATGCTAATATTCAAGATCAAATTGCTAGTGACATCCCTTGAACTACTACAACTCTAAACATTCTAGGGTTTGGTCCTCATCAATAACATGACGTTATTGTGATGTGACTTTGCTCCCTTAATTTGAAATTTAAACTTTGGAACTCACAAGTTTTACTAAAGTCTTCCTTATCTTATCAATTGAATTTTCCTTTCTCTTACTTAGCCATTCAGATAGATCACATTCTCAATTTACCCTTCTAGGGTTTCATCATCATATTGTGTGTCATTATTACATTCACTAAATGTCTCTACCATGTGATTCATTTTCTTATCACTTCATTCCCACATTGCTCTCATTAAGGAAGATATGAAAGAGAAGATGATTATGAGACTTAGAATTCTTATCTTCAAACATTCCATTAATACATTTCTTGTATGTAGGTTTAATTAATTACCAACATGGATACTTGACTAATTATCACTTGCTTGAATCTCACAACCTCTTTCTTTTATAATCTGTATTACTCCACCATGTTTCAAACCCTTCCTTACTTTCCATAATCCCCTTACCATATATTACTATTCCTCATGTCATCTTTAACTTCTAGTTTTCTTTTATGACCATGTTGCTTATTCATGTGTATGATCATGTATACCATGTAGCATATATTTCTACTTATCCTTATACTAATGTGAAGTTGAAATTCTAAAGCAATAATCTCCCTACTAGTTTCAACTCATGTTTAATAGATTACATATCCTTCATTTTAAATCAAACGACTCATGTATGGGTCAAACTTAGTTTCTCTTTCAATCAAGTTTTTAACTCTTGAATATAGTTTACCTTTATATGAATTATATATTGGTTAAGCTACACTTTTGTTCTTCTCTTAGAGACTAGTTTGTCGTTCTATAAAGACTTAGATTGCAAAGGTAGTAAGGATGAGTGTATTATACTTTATAATAAAGGTATACATTCCATACTCTCAATTATGTCATGTAATCCTCACTCCTTAATCAAGCTCATTATTTCTAACATTTCTCTTTGATTCAACTAAGTTTCTTATCATATTCGTATGATTTACATGTTCATCTAATTCTCTTTACTATAACTCTTCTGAAGACTCTTCACTTTATTGTATACTTAACTCTTTTCTTCTATTTCCCTTTGCCTTAGAGTACATGAAAGTATTTTACTCTATTATATGATCCATTCCTTATGATTGATTCTTACTATCTTATCCCTTACATACTTTTCTCATATCTTTTCTCATATTTCATATTTAGAGTTCATACAATATTAATCATTAAACTTTAATCTGAACCTTATGTCTTGTTCCTTTATTTTTGATTAAGGATTTCTCATATGAGGCCCCAAAGTTGGGTCTCAGGTATCAGTTCCACTTGATTCTTAGCTATTCCAATCTTTCTCATATGTTTCAACATCTTAGTGTATGTACATTTTCACTATGATGTCGGTCTAATTTTATCCATAGTCTACTCTTACTATATTGTTAATAGGAGTCATTAGATCCCAGTAACGCATCCTGCCAGCCGGACCAGGCCGAACCTACAGTCATGAAGCCAAGAGCTACTCAGGATTAACTAACTCCTATTAATCTCAAACATGTGGAAAGAATATCCACTTAGGGCAAACTCATTCAAAGATCATTTGTAGACTACTTGATACAAATAATATAAATAATAAATGGATCACTTCATGATACACAACAATATAAAAAAAACATGTGTATTCTACAAACTGATAATCTAAATTCACACATATAAGAGCATTTCTATTGATTTCCAATCAAAGAAGCAACATAAAGCAAGACTTTTATCACATTGTATGTTTAATATCTTACTCCTTCATTACTTTCCAGTCTCCTAACCCAAAGATTTCTAGAGTTTCTCTCTAGCCCATCCTTCCTCTACATACCTGGCCAGGGCATTCAGAGAAGAATAGACAGAGTAGCTTGATACTGGTCAGCCTAAGCATCCAGATACCTGGCCAGGGTACCCAAATACTCAGACTTCCCAGAGCTATACACACCACATCTTAATTTCCACACTTATAACTCTAACTTTCTTAGCCATTCATCTACCACTACAGGTTTTGTAATTCCAACAAACTCTGTACCTCTAAACTTTTTAACCAGCTCATAGGATCTCATCAGATCCTTGCTGCTCAGGGTAGAAGTTCACCTTTCCATCTTACCATTTTCCTTGGTCTCAAGGAACATCCTATACATCCTTGATACCTCACCCATATCATCTCCACCACCTGGACCCATCACTTGAGGATTAGGTCCAATGTGGCTCTCATCTTGGTCATCATGACCATGCCCTCTTCCTATCATCTGCAATAGTATAACATAACACTTCCTGTTAGAAAATTACAGTAAGAAAGAAGACACCTAAGTCCTAATCCTATTGGTCTCTTATCATCCCCTGACCTTGACTTAGAGTAACTACGTACTCAACCTATGCTCTGATACCAAAGATGTTGTGACGCCCTGTTTCCCGTGCCATCTCTAATGACCCCGAAGACCCGGGGAGTCACCCTCGATAAACCACTCTTAACTTTTCTTTTCTTGATGACTTAGATTAACTTAAAGGAAAACCACAAAACTTGAGTAGCATCGAATTATAATAAAACTGTAGAAATGACTTTCCATTAACCTTACTAAGAATAAAAACAAGTTTACATGACATATTACATTTCTCATTTAGACTATAAAATACAACAGATAGTTGGAAACTAACTACATATTTCACCACATTCTCTCTCTAACCCTCCACATGCCCAAGGACTGAGGGGAAAGGACTAAGAGACCTCTAACTAACTACTAACTACCTTCTATGTACTCGAGTGATATGATCCTTCAACCTCGTTGTATTGACATTGGCCTAAAAAATGTTTCAGTATGTTGGTGAGCTACTGGCTCAGTTAATAGAATTTCACCAACCATCACAGATAACTCATTTAAGTTTATTATTTGGAATAATATGCAAGAAATACTACCATGAGCAGGTCTAAGCAATTTAATTTAAACAACAGAAGATGTCAACGTATCATTATGATAACAATTGATGCAAAGGTGTAGATACAATTATTTAACAGAAAATACTTAAAGAAATACTATTGTGAAGCTAACTCATATCTTTCTTAACTCTTTAACTTAATAAAACTCTATGAACCTATATGAACATATTTTATCTTATGCCCTGATCATATGCAGTGTACTCTACATATGAAGACTCGTAGCGAACTACGATCCCACGTACAAGACTTAGCTGACACCCCAGGATAGCTAAGTCTGACTGCTGTCCTGGTCTGCTGTAGGAACTCAGGCTCTCTCGCCTTGACATCCTATGGTGTCGTAAACTGGACTCCTCCTCTAGATGAGTACACAGGCGAAGAGTCAAGTCGTGCCACCAGGACGTCTAGTTAGTGTTGGACACGCTTTTCTATACTCCAGTGCCACCAGGACATCTGGTTAGTGTTGGACACTGTAAACTGCTCTCTAGTGCCACCAGGACGTCTGGTTAGTGTTGGACACTACAAATTGTACCCTCGTGCCACCAGGACGTCTGGTTTGTGTTGGACCTGAGTCTCCGACCTTACTGGACGCACCACCAGGGTTAGGTCATTTCACCCCTAAGGCACAGACCACCCAAAGGGGTTCTATGGTGCCAGGGCCCTTATTCTAATATTTTATTAAATCTAGAAACCTCTTACTACATTGTATGTCTCTCTTACCATATGGTATCTCTTTCTCATTTATACTTGAATCTGGTATCTCTATGGTACTGAGTCTATTTGATTGCAGTTCAAATCACAATATGATATCATTCCAGAACTGATAGAGCAGTATACTCAAATTGATTGTAAATACTGAGTAATCATTATATCATGCATGCAGATAGATTAAAAATTCATAAATAATCCAAACCCATATCAATTTGGCACATACATACTAAATTCATGCAATTAATGCATTTTTATTACTTATTCTTGATGTTGGTATCTCTATGGTACTGAGTCTATTCATCTAAATCTTATAAATATGGCATGTACTTTTCTTAACTTCACAGAGCAGTATATCTAACTACACTGTAATATACTAAAAATTCAACTGGTTATGTAGGGAGGCAGACTGAAATACTTAAACATAGAGAGTACATGTCAACTGGCTCTGATATTTACTCAAATCATGCAATAAAACTACTGATTATACTGATCAGGACTATTCACTTGGCATGAGAACAATCATTATTAACAACTGTGAAATTTCTCATATTTTCTCAGAAAATGTGCACATTAACCCTAATCCTAGTTTGTGCATCACATAAATCAATTAAGAGTTACTTACATATCATAACATGAATCATTAACAATAATTGAGATTTTCTAATAATATCTGAGAGAAATGTGCCAATTCATGTAAATATAAATTCATTCACATTAATCATAACAGGGAGCATGCAACTAGGGTTTTATTGCATATTTTTATGTTATCGTACTTTCTTTGAAATCGTGCATCTGATAATTTACAAAATCTGTATTACCTAGGTTTATACCATTATCAGTCATGTATTTCTAATTTCAACATTCATACTGAGCAATTTAGGTTCTGATGAACCATGTAAATTCACTGGTCCAATCCACACTGATCGGATGTTAAACTAGATCATATAAAAGCTTAAAGAAGTGATTTATGAAATAAAAAGTCGGGCGATGCCAAATACTACCCAACGCCTGATAAATACTGTTATCAACGAAAAATGCACAATTTACCAAAAATATCCGATTTGCAGAGTTAAATCTTAGATAGTGAGTGAAATCCTACTCACCAGGTTTGAAACGTCTAGATTCGTCTGGAATTGCATCTAGAGACCAATTTTCAGGCACACACAAGTCATCTTCAACCTTGGATTTGCCCAAATTGAACATGCCATTTACAACAGCTCAACACACAAACGATCAGCTTGGAGAAGAGCTCGGCTAGGAGTTGCTCGAGGCTTAGGGGCTGCAGAATCGAGATCTACCATCATGGTCAGATTCACTGGCACACTTTTCATGGTGCTACTCATTCCCTAGTAGCCTTGGCCACTGCTTCACGCAGCTACTGCTGCTCTAGCAGGTAGGGGCACCGCCCATGGTGGTTCGGCACAGATGGAGGCGGGTTACTGCAGTTTCCTGCCTTGAGCTATTAGGAGGAGTCGAGGCGGCCGTTGCTTGGTGCTGGCCATGCCCAAAGCGGCTCCTGTCCAGCCTCCAGACTGCTGTGCGGACGTAGCTCATTGCTGTAGGTCAGCTACAGGTAGGGCGCGAGCTAGGCGAGGTAAAGGAGGAAGGAGAAGAGAGGAGGATGACGCCCTAGGTGGTCGCAGGTGAAGAGCTCAAGAATCACCCTCAATCGCACCAATTTTCCCCTCTGCTGCGATCAGGCATTGCCTGGTTTGGGCACCGCCTTTCCCTGTTCTATCGGCTGAAGGTGAAAGGATAAGAGAGAAAAGAGAAAAGGGAATTAATAGGCTAAAATTGGAAATTTTGCAAATTCAGCCCCAAAACGTGAAACCATTATATCTTTTGCCTCGATTGTCTGATTGAAATGATTCCTTTTGCAAATTTACAAGCATGAGGTCCTCTACAACCCCAAGTCATGAAAACGTGCTAATTAGCTTGTCACAAATGGTCAAAACACTGATTGCAACTATGAGCACTTAACTTAACTCAATTAAAATAATTATGCTATAATCATGGTACATATTAATTAACATTGATGTGGGTCGTAACACAGAAGGTCCTCAAACTCTTGGCTTAAGTATTCTCCACCTCGATCGGATCGAAGTACTTTTACACTTTTACCAAGTTGGTTCTATACTTCATTCATGAAATCCTTGAACCTTTTAAGGGTTTCTAACTTATGTTTCAACAGGTACACATAGCCATACCTACTGAAGTCATCAGTAAAGGTAATGAAGTACTGATACCCACCTTTGGCATTAGTTCTAAAAGGCCCACATACATCAGTATGTATGAGTCCTAATAGATCACTAGCTCTCTCACCTTTACCTGAAAAGGGAGTCTTGGTCATCTTGCCCAACAAACAAGATTCACATGTCTCTATTTATTCATAATCAAAAGAGTCTAGATAACCATCTTTATGGAGTCTAGAAATGTGTTTCTCATTTATGTGCCCTACACAAAAATGTCAAAGATACATTTTGTTTGAGTTGTTAAGTTTTTGCCTTTTGGTGTTTACATTGTATACGCTTGTCTATAGATCTATCAAGTATAGACCATAAGACATTGGGGCACTACCATAAAGGATCCCATCTTTTGAAATGGAACACTTTCCATTCTTAATAAGAAATTCAAGACTATCCTTGTCCAAACAAGAGACAAAAATGATATTCCTATTTATGGCAGGTACATAATAGCAATTCTTCAACTCTATTATTAGCCCACTAGGTAGAGTTAACTCATAGGTTCCTACGACACTGGCGACAACTCTTGCCCCATTGGAAACACGTAGTTCAACCCCGCCTTTCCCCAAAGGCCTACTTCTCTTAAGATCCTTCACATTTGAACAAATGTGAGATCCATATCCGGTATCAAGTACCCATGAAAAAGAAGTAGTGAAGTTAATCTCTATCATGTATACACCAGAAGTAGAGATCTCTATCTCTTGCTTCTTCTTCCATCGTTCCTTCCATCCTCTCCATGTTTTGAGCGTAGAAGATTTTGACATTGGTTTGGTGAGATAACCCTTCTCTCCCTCACTTTTGTGTTTAGACTTTGTTCCATTGATCTCCATCAATGAACTATCCTTCTTCTCAAACAACGCACTAAGCGTACATGGAATGGATTCAAAGGCTGTCGATATATCTAGATTGTGCAGAACACTTCTCACAATCCCCAACTAGTTATGGAATTTATTCTCAATTAATTTGCCCATAAAAGATGATTCTTTTTCCATCCTACAAGAGAAAATTGCATTTGTCAAAACTCCTTTTGATTTGATTTGATTTGAATAAAGTTTGACGATAGTTAATTAGGCCTTTAATTAATTACTGCTCCCACTATTTTAATTCCAATTGACAGCCCTCATCATCAATTCAGATGATTGCAGCGTACAATCTCCTAGTGGGTCAAGATCTATATTTCATCAAGTCATGAGTCAGCTTTAGCTGATCGCCCACAACTTGACTATTTAGGTAGGACATCATGCCAATTACATCATATGCAACTCTTGAGGAATGAACATGTGCAACACCTTGCCATGAACATTTCGTGCCTCTGGGCTTAGACGCTCTAAGAATCACTAGTTAAGTCTATCCCAAAAGCCGACACGATAAACATGCACCCTGCTTTGGCATAACCTACATGTTTACCCTTCACACTTCCGCGAGATAGATGACGCACAACGCTTTGGCATAACCTACGCTTGGTCAATCAGGTTTTTTGTGTATGTCGCTAATGGAAGGCATGATATACTTAATATTCATATGAGGGATTTGGTTTTTATAGGTACATATACATATCCAATCACCACAATATATAGTATGTATCATATACATGCTATATCCAACAGAAAACATGTGAAATGATAAAAGCGATGATTATGGCCATCCTAATGTGATTCCTCGAGCCAAGAAGAATCACAGTCATCTAGGTCTACATCACATGCAACATGTTCATGATGAAGTGCTATAGCCATCCGAGTGGATCAACACATCACATGAATGACCTGCTCGCTCTGGCTAGTCGTTTGGGTGCCACCATCTGATCGGTTGGCTCCTCCAACTGATCAATTCACTTGGTCTTCATGCATCTCCTCATAGACACCACTCGATCATCTCACTCCTCAAACCGGTCATCTAGATCACCAACCGATCAGTTCACTCCTTGAACCGATCGTCTCAATTGTCGTCAGGTTGTCCGCAGTTCTTCGACATAACAAGAAATAAAAGATCTATCCTATTTTACATTTGTATTGAGAAACTCCGAGTTACATTCGGTGGGAGCTAAGGTAGGAAAGAAATCTCGAGTTATCTCGAGTTACATCAGGAATAGGAGATGGGGAATCAGTGTGCAGACCGAGATGCAAGCAATCACATTCAACCAAGCACACATGCAAAGGGTTTATTGGCCATAACCATGATATACATCCACCACAAAACTCATTTAAGGGTGACGTGTATCGAGTGCATTTATATTACATATCATATATGTATATTAGAATTTGTGGATTTAGGATTGGACATGTATAAAGCCAATTTTATTCACATCGTATGCAATAAATAAAAGCGGCAAACCAAAATTGATCATATTGATAATTCTAAAGTATAGAGCAGTTGATGTGGCTCTAATACCACAGTTGGGTTTTATGGGAGACAAAGAAGGCAGTGGAAACAAAAATTTTCTTCTCCCAAACCCAGAATAAAGGAATCGCATCAACATCTATAGTATAGGAACGATGGTTTATAGAGGCGTACCTTGTCCCGAGGCTTGCTCGGCGATGTTACCTCGCGGCTTGCGCGGTCTTCACCTCTAGTCTTGGACGGTGTATGTGCAGCTCCTGGTCTTACCGAGACTGTCAGGATTGACATCCGTCCTCTGAGCGGAAGAAGTCTCCCACCTCTGTAGTAGTCCACACGGACCACCTGGAACTCCAATCTCCTTATCCCACAAGGAATCAGAAGGAGTCACACCCTCCTATCGGCGCACTAGCCACCGATACACTCGCTTTTCTGCAGTTGTCTTTCCCTTGCTTTGCCTCCCTTATCGGGTAGCACTTGCTCGGGCTCTCCTGGTTACCACAATCAGAGAGAATTAAAACTTTGCAGAGCAACTGGTGCTCTGAGTTGTACTTTGAGAAGCCCCCAATACCCATATATATATAGGAGGGTCATGGGACATGGTTCTGTTCCCCGGGAAATGTGGGATTAAAGCAGGAGTAGAAGGGTTTGAGATTTTCCATAAAATGTGACAAACTGCGCCAGTTGAACTGATCGTCTGGGCCCTTGAGCCGATCGGTTCAAGCATGAGCCGATCGGTTCATGGTCCTGGTCCAACTCAAATTGACTTTCCATGTTCGTTTCTAACTAATCATATATTAGTCATTATCCAAATCAAATTTGACAAGTGAAACAAACTCACTTGGTCAGCCGACCAGTTCAACTATGTGAACCGATCGGTTCATTGACCTGAGCTGCTCGTCTCACCATCCTGAGCCGATCGGTTCATCTCCATGAGCCGATCGGTTGGGGCAGTAGATCAATCAATTGCAGTTTCAATCAATCTGATACTCTAATCATCTGATCCAACACCTCGAATACTATGATTTTGAGCTATCATTTGATTAGGTGTTCAATTAAACTACTAAACTCCTTTAGTAATCAATCCAAACAAGATTTATGGAGAAACTCCTCTTCCAGGAACATGTCCTAGTTTGTGTGACCCTACAGGTCCATTTCACATTGGCAGTGAAAGTCCATAACACTTATGACTTCACAAGCAAAGAGCGGTGCCTAGTCACACATCAGTGCTACCCAACTGAAAAAGAAAGTTGGAGAACAACTTTAAATCCTACAATCTATGAATGGTGTAATAGTGAATGTATAATTTCTTTGTCACTAATGTCTAGAATGAACTCAAGGCATGGTACAATCATCCTTTCAACGTTCATCCATTTCCTTGATCTCAAAGCAGACTGGGTGAGATGTGTGTGACATCAATATCACATATTGATTCACACATGCATGCGCATGCCTTTCTCAATCCTACTCATCAAGTGGCCATGGACATCAAACTCCCTTAGGAGGGACAAATCCCATATCTATCACTCACCCCTCAAAAGCCCCATGTGTCAAAGTCACCCAATCATCACTTTTATAACAACACATGTTTCAGGACTGCGTTTGATGATGTCAAGGTGTACCTAACAACATGTGTTGAGTGTAGTGATTTCAGGTCGAAGAATCACACTCACCACCATCACTATAAGAGCTGACTGTGACTACCAAATCATGGTTCCATGTGTCACTCTCACGGTGGGTCTGTCAGGTACACTTGTTCTCTAACAAGTACCTATGTTCTTGGTTTGATATCACTATATGATGACTAATGAGATTATGTCATCAACCAACACACAATCTAGTCTTTAGTGTTATTGATGTCTATGGTTATTTCCACAATAACAACCGACTAGGGACTAAACAATAAAGTATATTCTTAACATACGTATGATCTCATCATTTAGGTCCTCAACCCAAAAGCATACGTCATCGAGTAAAACAGATCTTTATACATCTATCATGTTACACTATCATCTCAGAAATAGTTAAAACATATAGATCGGAAATTTCCTTTATTATTATTCAAATCATTTACAAAGTATCCCATTACAATCATCACATGACTTGCTCTATGGGCATACATACCAACAACATCACCATTGGCCGTATCTTGACAGAGCCTTTAACAGAGGCTAAGCATCACTGATACTAGGCCTCAACTCACAATCAATCTATGACTAGTTACACAGCAACAAACAACCCTGATAGTGACTTACACTAAAGATCTAGGACTAGCATTAGCAATTCAGTGATGGGCAAAATGTTTGAAAACCTTACAGCCCAACAACCCCATGACTCAATGATACTCAATGATACCATAGCAATCCTTTAGACCGCAATACAACAACCTAATGACTTTTCTTTATGAAAGACATCGACCAACAAGAATTTAGTAAGTCTGCCATCAACCAATGTCATCACTAACATATGAAAATTTGGTTTTGTTGACCGAAGAGACCATTTCAAAAAGGATGCCACCACTACACGTTTGGTAAAAGTCCAGTTCCCGAAGCATATGGTACAAGGTCGGAAACACAAGAAAATAGCATGTGCTCAGGTGCCTTAGGTTCATGGGAAATGCCTATAAGGGGAGCTCGGTCTTCCACCACAAAGTGTTTCCCATTCCAATCCAAATCCATTGACCAAGAACATAGATAAAGATAGTCAAGGTTTGGTCAATATGTTTCTCCTTGCATAAGTTTTGAATTATGTACATTGAGAATGGGAGTTCATTTGAAACTAGGAATCACCACATTATCACCAAATCTAGAGAAGAAGGTCTTGACAGACTTACAGTTCCATATCAATTCATGTTTGTTGTATCATCCTCATTTCCTTATCTATCATGTTCATCTTCATCCATTTGTTTACCTCCATGTGAGAGACTATATTTTAGCTTAATTTTGAGGATGAAATATCTTTTAAGGTGTGTATGTGATGGAGTGGACTTTTGGAACCATTTGAATGCTTAATGACATATTGGACTTCATGTGTGGTTAGGCAATTTCGAGTGTTCCTAATGTTTTACCAAAAGTTTGGAAGTCAAATGATATTGATATCATGATTTGGATTCCTATGTTCATGCCTTTTTGAGGAACTTTATTCAGTGATCAAGCAACAGAATTTTGACACCAAATTTGTGTACAAGGTAGCTTGAGTTGTGAAAAAGCTATGGTTAAAATTTTATGGTAATTGTGGTATCCTAGAGGAAGTTATTTAGGTTTGAAAATGATGAAATAACGTGTATATTGGTGTTTTTTATTGCAAAGTTTGGATTATTTAGCATAAGATTCTTATTTCTTGGATGCTTCATGCGCCCTTTTTAAAAGGTGGGCCGTGTGTCCGGTTCTTGGCCTTAGATCTGTGATCTAGTGGCTGCACCCTATAATATTTATAAGCCACAGATCTAGTAGGATGTGGAGAGACTCTAGACCTTGGATGAGATCAGACGGTTGTAAGGTCGTCTTCCTCATGGAAGCTACAACATAGTCAAGCCAATGACCGCACACGTTTTTGGGGCACGGGTGATCGTGGGACAAGAGTAGAAGATGGATGACTGGTTAATTTTTGCTCATCCTGACCAGTACTAAGACCCTTCATATGTGGTTATTGACAATGAGACGTGGGAGATCAGAGGTCACCTCCCCCCTTCTCCATTATCGTGCACAGACCAGAAATGGGAGTAGACAAAGGGAAAATGGAGGTCACAAGAGGGATATAAATATGAGAAAATAGAGTTGGGGATCTGAGGAGTTGATCCCACACACATACAGGTTCTTCGTAGGTCAGTACCTTGGCTGATGACCTTGGGTTTATCGAAGGAGAAGGTGAAGCTCGGGATAGCTCTTCACACCTCACCATCGTGAACAGAGGTTGCAGAAGAGTTTTGAGTGCCTCTTGATGCCTAACAATGTGTTGTTTTGGAGATCTTTTGAGCAGAGGCATTTCACCTCTTTTCCCCTACGTAATAGAATTCAGCAACGATGAGCTACCCTAGAGAGGAGCTCCGACAGTGGGCGGATGAAGCGAAGCTGCCGATGTGAAGGATCCATGAGCTCTAAAACTAACAGATTCACTAGCATTAGCCTGGCTACAAAAGGAAGACAACAAGATAGATACATCATGGCAGATGGCACTTGTCCACTTTGTGCAACCAATGAAGAAACCATCCAGCATATGCTTGGACTGTGTACGGGAGCAGAAATTGTAAGACAGATAAGTTGGTTGGATAGCTCGATATGCTTGGACTCGGGAGGAAGCATGCATGACGACTTGCTCACCCTTTGGGACAGCTGTACGGGAGAGGAATTATATGAACTCATGGTTGTTTGGTGGACGATCTGGATGTGCCGAAACAACAAGATCTTCAAGGGTGAAGCACCCTATCCCCGCCCAATCCTCCAGACGTATAGGGCCATGATGGCTTATTATTGAAAGGCAAATGCGGGTGGGGGATTAATACATAGCAGCAATGGGAATGCATACCGGATGGACAAAGCTGACGTGAGGGTGACTAAGGCGTCAGATTTGGAAAGCTTGGGCATTGACAGCAGCTGGATATGGCTGCATGTCGACACTGCAGTAAGGGGAGGAGATGGCTGTGGTCTGGGCGCTGTTATAAGGGATGGAAGAGGAAAGTTTGTGGGTGCAACTCAAAGGAAGGTGTGGGCAGAGTGGACGTCGGATATAGCGAAAGCCATGGAAACTACGGAAGGAGTGCAGCTTGTGTGTAGAGTGCTGGAGAAAGAAACAAAGCTGGTTATATGCTCGGACTCATTGAATCTGATCAACGCCTTGAGGGAAGTGAGGAAAAGGCCATACTATCTAGGGATGTTAGCTGAAGACTTATGCTCTCTTGTTTCTTCTTTTAATTATGTTCATTTTGTTCATGTAACTAGGAGTCATCATCTCATTGCCCACCTGATTGCAAAGGAGGTAATGGTTTTAGCTAGTCATGTTAGGCACTCGTTTCAAATGCCTCTAAGCTGGAAAACTACAGCAGAAGATGATGTATTTTTGTTCCATGATTATTATGAATGAAAGGCGGAGACTTCAAAAAAAAAAGATGAGAAAGAGGAGATCGTTGTTGATCTCTCACAAAAGAGCAACCACCATAGCACCTTGGCATCTCAGGAACAAAGAAACACGGGTATAGGGGCAAGACTGAATCGCAATCTGAGAACGACAACCCACAAAGGCGAGAGAGTGTGGTCCAACACATGAACCGAGCTGAACCAGCCAAGTATCAACCGCCCGTGCCAGAAAACCGACCGACCCATCTCAAGAGGACCAAGCAAAGAGGCCCATCACCCTTTGTCTTTTGTAACCATATGTAAGTGGCCGATAGGCCCAAAAAGGTCAATCAGAATTTAATTACCCAGAAATTTTCAGATATTGTATAATTCATATAGAATGCATACGATGTCAGAAAAATACAAATAAAATATTATTTTTCTCAGAAAAATATGTAGAGAACAATGGAATAGTAAAAATAGGTTTTGATATACTAATTTCAGCAATATCATGTCATTTTTTAAATGCATAGATCATGTGTTATAAATAAAAAATGAAGGCTAAAAATTATGATAATATATCAATATGTCTATAATCATCTTTAGAATTCATTTGATGTTAGAAATTATAATGTTGATGCACAAAATCATGTAACATGCTTCATATGGCTAATTAGGGATGATAATTCTATATGAAATACAATAAATATCTTTATGCTCAATAAATCTTAAGAAATCCAGAATATGTTCATTACAGTATATGGAATACAGTGTGAAACTAACATATCAATCTTATGCACATAATTCATGATAATATGGTGATGACTCATAATATATGGTGTTGAAACCCTAATTGGAGTAGTGCATATAAATTAGGGTTAATATGTGCACGTCATATGTGAAATATAATTATCAGAAAATGATGCCTAACTCTAGAACATAACTAGACTAGTGCATCAGTAACGTAATTCCAAGAAAAGAATATAAGTGATAATGGAAATATCCTGATGAGTTAGGTAAACCCTAAAAAGGTGATAACTAGGGTTGAGATGATGAGAACCTTATGGTGATATATGATCTTGTCTTAATCAGGTTTAACAAGGATATAGTTGACATTAGGAATATGATGGTTAGGTTATCTCTATTCAAGGTACGCCATTACCTCTTACTTGGATTATTATACAATATGCTTGTGGTATATGTGTAATAAAATACTTGGAAGATGATATTGGATAAAATGATTGTTCTTGTATGATATGTTGCTTGAATTTCCATAGTTATTTCTATGAACACGTGAAACATAATATATATGTTCCATTATATCCAAGTACTTCAACTCTTTGGTAGAAAAGTGCTGGAAAGTAAAGTACAACTCTTTAGTAGTAAAGTACTTGGAAGTGATCTAATTCTTTGGTAGTACATCACATTGTAAAAATGATCCAACTCTTTGGTAGTCAATCATAAGGTCTTAATGCATTCAACATTTAGGTAGTAAATGCATGTATGATATAATGGAAAATGTGCATAAAATATGTGTTCTCTTTTGTTAATGAACATCTTTGTGCAAGTATATGTATTTTCTTATATTTGTTTAACGCTGCCAAGTATTAGTTTTATCTTATTTCCAAGATTTGTAATGAGAGGTATATAAAAATACATATAGGTGTACTCGGTATAATATTCTTGAATATTGTGTTGAAGTGTGCCTCTTGTAATCCTTTGTTTAGGTTGTGGACTTGTGATCTTGAAGAACCTGGATAGTTGAGAGTTGTATGGTGAGCTGATGTACAAGTGGACCTATTGTCTTAAGATGATGTGATGGAGTGGGCTTTTACCTTTTGAATGCTTAATGACATGATGGAATTCATGTGTGGTTGAGAAATTTTGAGTGTTCCTAATGTTTTACCAAAAGTTTGGAAGTCAAATGATATTTATATCAAGAGTTGGATCCCTAAGTTCATTCATTTTTGAGGTACTTAATTCAGTGATCAAACAATAGAATTTTTCCACCATATTTGAGTACAAGGTAGCTTGAGTCGTGAGGAAGCTATGGTTAAAATTTGGTGAGAATTGGGGTATCCTAGAGGAAGTTATTTAGGTTTGAAAATGATGAAATAATGTTATATTGGCATTTTTTATTGCAAAGTTCGGATTATTTAGCATAAGATTCTGATTTCTTGGATGCTTCATGCGCCCTTTTTAAGAGGTGGGCTGCATGGCCTCCTGACCTTAGATCTATGGTCTAGTGGCCACACCCTACATCATTTATAAGCCACAGATCTAGTAGGATGTGGAGAGACTCTAGCCCTTGGATGAGATCAGACAGCTGCAACATTGTCTTCCTCATGGTAGTTACAACATTGTCAAGTTGATGACCGCACACATTTTTGGGGCGTGGGTGATCATGGGACAAGAGTAGAAGATGGAAAAATGGTTTATTTTGGCTCATCCTGACCAGTACTAAGACCCTTCATATGTGGTTATTGAGTATGAAATGAGGGAGATCAGAGTTCACCTCCCCCTATCCATTATTGTTATAACCCCACTTTTCTAAATCATGTAATGATATTGTAAATCTCCTTTTAAAAGATAAATGAAATCAATGGTTGATTTAATGGTTTGACTTGGATGAATTTCGTGTATAATGGCCTTGTATGTTTTCTTGATGGGCCTTATTGGATACTAAGCGCAATTGAAAGAAAAAGAAAAAGAAAAGGAAAAGGAATCCAATTGGATAAAGGAATAAACAAGAAAATCGATAAAAGAAGAATAAAAGGCTAAGGAATATTTTCTAAGGTGAAATTTTGAGATATTAAGGTTCCTTGAGGTTCAAGGAACTCATCATAATAATATAAACGCTAGGGAAAGAGAAAATATGTGGAAAGTATGAATAATAAGTGTTAACTTGCAACTGAAGAAAAGGACTCGTTTTCTTTATATAATGATCCCAATTTTTGCATGATAAGAAATAAAATCATAAACGAGGTTCCCTTAAAATTTGGAATAAAATGGAGTTATAATTTGGGAGTTATGGCTTTTTCAAATTATCCTCAAAATGTGATTTATATTGGAAATAGGAAAAATTGTATCCTTGTGTTTGAGCGTGAAGGATGTGGGCCGTTGGATCTTGATCCAACAGGAACCACTCATCGTCAAGTCCCAGCGGGACAAGGACTATGTCCGGTTATAGAGGGAACTTTCCCCTTCAATTTCCGATCAAACCAGTGCATGTGCATGCTTGGAAAGTGTCCCAATGAGTTCGGGAGAAGGAGACGAAGCTTCTTGACCCTAGGTTGATGAGCTTTTATCGTGTCTTCATGAAATTCCCGATTGGGCTATTGGACAGTTAACGGCGGGGATCAGGAACCCTAAGAGGACCCCCTCTAGTCCTATATAAAGGACCCCTTTCGCATCCTCTCACCATCACGATCTTGGACGGCTGCTCCCCGAGCCCCAGAACTCTCTCTCTTTCTATTGTTAGCTCTCCGACGAAGAACCACCGCGACACCACCGCATTGTCTAGAGAAGAAAAGGAGGAAGACGAGAAGAAGAGACCCTTGGATTAGGGTCCATCGTGGACCTGAGAGGGATCTAACGGATTGGTACTGGGGGCGCATGTGCAATCAAGATAGTGGAGTTGCGTAACGAGGATCGTCGGATCCTGTGTAGTCCAAGCGGACCAGTGATTAAACGGCTGTGGAAATTCGGTAATTCACCTTCTCTAATCGAAATTACAGATAAATGTTTTTCCTTGCTTAATTCATAGAAGTCGCTAGGAATCTCCAATGAGAAAACTTTATATATGAAAGTTGCTTAGAAAATACGAGGAACATGATAAAAATAATTTGGTAACCTGATTCTATCTTGTTTTGCAAAAGTACATTAATTTGATAGAAAAAGGTATTAAAAAGGTAATTAGAAACCCTAATTGAGTATAAAGGATGAAACTTTGTAGTTTAATAGGTTAATTTGAGAAGTATTAACCTGTTGCATATTAAAATAGAGTTTCAATTCATTTTTCATACAAAGTTGACAAATTTAGGGTTTTAATCTATATATGAAGAATAATACATATAGAAACCCTAATTTAGGGTAAAAGAAGAGAAAAACTATGTTTATTTCAGATTAAGGAAATAAGTTGCTAAATAATGATCCTAAGTCTGTTAGGAGTATTAAGATGAGAAATTTAAAGGTTTTATGTAGTTTTGATGAATTAGGGATCATAAAACTAAAAGTGGAGGCAAAACCCTAATTTCAAAGGAAACCCTAAAATTGGAGTAGAAATCCTAAGGAATAAGATGAAATTGGATAAATTTTGATAAAAGAAAGTTGGTATGTTTATTTCAGGATTTCTATGCATTTTGCTTGACTGATTGGGTTTTCTCCCTTTACATAGTAATTTTGTCTCCAAATCTGCAGTTATAGGTATGTGGTTATGCTTATGAATAATCACTTTAAGTTTCACAGTGATTCTTGAATGTTTTATCGATTTCTTGAAAATAACTGCTTCGATGACTTTTATTTCATGCAACTATAAAGTGACTATAATTATCACTATAAATAATTATATAGCTGGCTTAGATCCAAATCCTCCTCTGTGGCTTTACAAATGCTAAAAAGGGTAACCTAGAGTAAGGTCTAGGCTATCATGAGTCAGAAATTGGGCTACCCACATGTAGTGTCATGAGACTCTATAGCACACCATGATTTAAGGAGTGGGTTACCTACGGGTAGTGTCATGTAACTCAACCTTAGAAACTGATTCACCGGTTAAGTAGGATCATGAGGGGTTTAATGGGGATCTACCATAAGGAAGGTAGCATCCAAGTCCACTGCAGGGACAGTGTAGAGGATAGGGTATGTATGGATCATGCAGTTATATTTAAAACATAAAGTTGGTTCATTAATTGTAATTGATTGCAATAAATTGTTATGGATAATTGTACATTCATTGTTTCCCCCACATACCAACTTTATGCTGACCGACATTTTGTTTGTCAGCATTTCAGGTACAAACCCAAAAGGACAAACAGTAATTGTCACATTGTGAATACATGAATTAAAGTGCAAGGAGGATTAGTTAGACTAGAATTCATACATGGATAGAAGTTTAGAAATCCAAACTTTTCAAAGGTATGAAAAATACAATTTATTACAGCTTTTCAATATAGTCTGGTAAAGTTTGATAATTATTAATGTTTATTTGTCGAACCTTTGATCCGAGAAATTGGGATAAAGGCTCTAACCTCCTAGTCTCCCTTAATTGGGAGTCACTGGAATGCGAGGTCATTACAATTGGTATCAGAGCCAAGGTTCCTCACTTAACCATTAATAATTATTAAATTTTACAAACTCTATAGAACCCAAGGGAGTTATTAGAGGATTATCCGAAAGATAGAGATGTCAAGAAAAGGATCACGACCGGGGGATGGAAATATTTTCCTCCACACCGCTAGTCTGAATACGAGGACTCCCAGATCTGTGTGACTGCCTGGCCAAAGTCTTAGGGTATGATTCTAAATAAGATACCTTTAGGACTCTCTCATCTTATTCATCCCTTCTCATCACACATTCTATTAAGGATTTTAAGAGTTAGGGTTTTTCTCTCTCTTCCTCACCCTCATGTGGTATGGGTAAGTAAGTTAAGGATTAAGGAATCCTCCATCAAATTAATAAAAGATACGTAATAAGATGTCATCGACATAATTATAATTAGTTTAAAGGTATAGACTAAAGGGTCTATGTGTATGCTTATACAGATGGCTCGCGTGAAGACAGTGGCGGTCCCGGATGCCACCAATGGTGGTGGACCTTCACGCAAGGGAAAGGTGTCTTCCGAGAAGAGGAAGAGGAACCATGGTGGATATTCCTCAAAGAAGAGGAATAGACCTGAAGAAACCACTCATGAGGTCCCTATTCCTGACCTGATACCCTTCAACAACCTTGATCAAGAAGAAGACCAAGGGTATGAGGAGCAACACGAGTACGAGGAGGTAGGCCGGATGGTAGAGGACCAAGCTGGGGGTCCCTAACCAACCATGATTATTTACACCCCTGATGCCTTGTGGATGGAACAACAAAAGAAGCTGACAGAGGCCATTAGTGCTTTGGCCCTCCGAGATTTAGCTAGAGGTGAGAATGGCGAGCCGCTTCCTGTTCGTCCTCGACTGGGAGCCACCATATTGGACTTCGTCAAGCTGAACATTGAGAAATTCTGGGGAGAAGATAAGTATGAAGTGGTCGACAAGGCGGTAGCTTGGCTGCTTGCAGTCTAGAATGGATTCTGCATGCTTGAGGTATAGCCAAGTAAGAAGGTCCTCTTTGCTACTCACCTCCTGGAAGGAGCAGCCAAGATATGGTGGGAGACACACATCATAGGCTGAGATCTGATTGAGGAACCAATGGCATGGACTGACTTCAAGACAATCTTCAATGCCAGATTCATCCATGTCTCAGCTAAGAAGGAAAAGGAAAGGGAGTTCACCAACATGACTCAAGAAAACTCCTCGGTGGCCGACTTTGGACGCAAGTTTTGAATCCTGGAGCATTTTGGGTATAAGATGGATGAAGAAAGAAGGTTGGACCACTTCATAGAGCATTTTCACCCTTCCATCAAGCCCCATGTGATGGAAAGTAAACCTAAAACCTTCACCAAAGATTACAACACTACTTTAGACATGGAGAGGGCTATGATGCCTGCCCAGTTTCCACCCAAGGGGTATTTGAGATTCACTAAAGGAACTCAAGGTCAGAAGAACAATCAAAAGAAAGGTCCAGAGCGTCATCATGCTAAAGGAAGACATGGAGGAAAAGGGAAACCCCATCAAGAGAACAATCAAATGCAATGTCTCACCTGCGGAAAGGGACACACCGGTGAGTGCCGCTACAAGAAGAAGATATGCTTTTGGTTCCATCAAGAAGGACACCTACAATCTATTTGCCCTCTTCTAGATCCAAGAGAACTAGGACAGGTAGAAGCCCCACCAGTAGCAGCTCCACCTATGGCAGCTCCATCTATAGCTGCAACCCCACCTGTTGGAGAGAGAAGACAAGCTCAGGTGTTTGCTATTGACAATGAGGAGGCTCAAGCTAATTCTAATCGATGTATCGAGGGTAATAACCCTTAGATTTTTATTTTATGTTTTAAGATGAATATGTAATGGTCTAATGTATGGTGAAAAACAATGTAGGCATGCTTGAAGTCATGGTTCACAATGTAAAAGCTTTGTTTGACTCTGGATCTACTAATACTTTCATTTCAAGAAATCTCACAACTATGCTTTGTTTGGATATCAAGGATTTAGGGTATGTCTTAAATGTTACAAACCTGAGTGGTCGGATCTTTACATCTCTTTTAAAAACTCCAGTGATACCTATGAAATATCGAGATCACGAGTTTCCTACATACTTTATCCTTCTTGATATGAATGACTTTGATGTGATCATTGGTATGGACTGGCTTTATACTTATAGGGCCAATATTGATTGTAGGGAGAAGAAAGTGATCATTAAGAAACTGGGTCACCCACCTTTTGTCATTAGGGGTAGAAAGGATGCCACCACCAGCCTATATGTGTCAGTCTTGAAATCGGAGCAGATGATGAGTAAACGATGTCGAGCTTTTCTAGCAGTAGTCACCGAGCCAGAACCCAGGGTGCAACCATTAGAGGAAATAGAGGTGGTTAGGAGCTATGCAGATGCTTTTCCATATGATCTACCATGGATTCCTCCTGAGAGAGAGGTAGATTTCACCATAGAGCTATCTCCCGAGACAAGCCCTATTTCATGAGCACCTTATAGAATGGCCCCAGCGGAGTTGCTCGAGTTGAAGAAACAATTACAGGAATTGCTAGACAAGGGTTTTATCCTCCCTAGCACATCACCATGGGGAGCAATGATTCTTTTTGTAAAGAAAAAGGGTGGTTCTCTCCGAATGTGCATAGACTACCGGATGATCAACCATGCTACCATTAAGAACAAATATCCTTTACCTCGGATAGATGACTTGTTTGACCAGTTGAAATATGCCCGAGTCTTTTCCAAGATAGAATTGAGATCAGGATACCTCCAGTTGAGAGTCAAGAGTGAGGATATCCTAAAAATAGCTTTTAGAACATGTTATGGCCACTATCAGTTTGTGGTTATGCCTTTTGGGTTGTCCAATGCACCCAGTGTTTTCATGAACCTTATGAATAGTGTATTTCAACCCTTCCTTGACTCATTTGTCATAGTTCTCATAGACGACATACTAGTTTATTTAGATGAATTATATCAACATCGAGACCACCTAAGTAAAGTCCTTGATATGTTGAGAAAGTAGAAGTTCTACGTGAAATTATCCAAATGTGAGTTTTGGATAGACCGAGTCATGTTCCTTGGACACATCATCTCAGGAGGAATGATCGTCGTAGATCCAGCTAAAGTCTCGGCAGTTCGGGATTGGCCTGCACCGAAGAATCCCTCAGAAATTCACAGTTTCTTGGGGTTGGTTGGGTACTATCGACATTTCATCAATGATTTATCAAAGACCACCTTGCCTTTGACCATGTTGACTCGGAAGGATGTGAAGTTTGTATGGTCTGATGTGTGTGAAGCTCATTTTCAGGAACTGAAGGAGAAGCTGACCACTACACCAGTTTTGACTCTACCATCAGGCAATGAGGGTTTCATGATTTTCACTGATGCATCAAAGATGGGACTTGGTTGTGTGTTGGAACATAATCGACATGTGGTTGCATATGCCTCCCGACAACTCAAGCCCAATGAGGAGAATTACCCAACATATGACTTAGAGATGGCTGGTATCATTCATTAATTGAAGATTTGGTGACATTACCTATATGGTGCTACTTTTGAGATCCTCACTGACCATAAGAGCCTGAAGTACCTCCTGAATCAGAAAAGACTTAAACCTACGACAATGACGATGGATGGAGTACATGAAGGATTATGACTTCACCATCGCTTATCATCCAGGAAAGGCGAATGTCGTAGTAGATGCTTTGAGTCAGAAATAGCTCAGGTGTGCAGCTATTTTGTCCAGTCAGTGGAAGAGTTTAGAAGAATTGATAGAATTGTATCCTCAACTGTTTAATGATCGAGTTTGATTGGCCAACATCCAGATTCAGTCAGAATTGTTGAGTGAGATTGTAGCAGCATAGTTGGACAATGGAGAACTTGAAAAGATGAAAGGCTTGATGAAGAAGCCTCAGACCCGTCTTTCGTTGGGAGTAGACGGAGGGATCAGATTTGAGAATTGAATATGGGTTCCTAATGACTCACCATTGAAGGAATGTATCCTACAAGAGGCTCATGGTTCTAAGTACACGGTGCACTCGGGAACAACCAAGATGTTGAAGGACATGCAGAGGATTTTCTGGTGGCCAGGAATGAAGAGAGATATCACGACATATGTGGCCAGTTGTCTTACGTGCCAAATGGTGAAGGTTGAACACCAATGACCCGGTGGGCTTTTATAGTCTATAGAGATTCCAGAATTGAAATGGGAGCAGATCACCATGTATTTTGTGGTAGGACTACCTCGGACTAAGAAAGGGCATGATGCTATATGGGTTGTGGTAGATTGCCTTACCAAGTCAGCACACTTCCTTGCCCGAAAAACCACTGCCAAAGTGTCAGATTTAGCTGAGTTGTATATCAGAGAGATAGTGCATTTTCATGGCGTACCTGGTACCATTATCTCCGATAGAGACCCAAAGTTTACTTCCAAGCTGTGGAAGCAAGTTTAAGAGGAACTTGGTACAAGGTTAAAATTCAGTACCACATATCACCCCCAGACAGATGGTCAGTCAGAAAGGACAATTTAGACCTTAGAGGATCTGTTGAGAGCTTGTGTGCTCAATTGGCGTGGATCATGGGAGTAGTACTTACCATTAGCTAAGTTTTCCTACAACAAAAGTTATCAAGATAGTATTGGGATGCCTCTATATGAAGCTCTATATGGGAGACTGTGTCAGTCGCCACTTCACTAGGATGATGTTGGTGAAAGGACCTTGTTGGGGTCAGATGAACTCCAAGTATATGCTGATAAAGTCACTTTGATCAGGCAAAGGCTAAAAAGTGCCCAGGATCGATAGAAGTTGTATGATGATGCGAAGTGGATTGACGTGCATTTCACTGTGGGAGAGCATGTTTTTCTGAAAATCTGACCTCTCTGAGCTATAGCTAAGAATAGAGGAAAGTTGAGTCCCCGATATGTGGGTCTGTTTAAAGTGTTAGAATGGATTGGTGAAGCTACATATCTTTTGGTGTTACCCCCTCTATATAGTATGATGCATGATGTGTTTCACGTGTCCAATCTGAAGCAATATGTGCAAGATCTGAGCCATGTGCTGAGCATTGAACCCATTGAGCTTCAAGGGAAGCTAACTTATCCTGAGTTACCTTTGTGGATTTTAGATACCAAGGTAAAAGAGCTCATAAATAAGAATATAGAGATGGTAAAGGTTCTTTGGAAGCACCATGGAGAGGATGAAGCCACATGGGAGCTAAAGACGAACATGGAAAAAGTATATCCTGATTTCTTTGTTTGATTGCTGAATTTTGAGGGAAAAATTTCTATAAGGAGGGGAGGATGTTATAACCCCACTTTTATAAATCATGTAATGAGATTGTAAATCTCCTTTTAAAAGATAAATGAAATCAATGGTTGATTTAATGGTTTGATTTGGATGAATTTCGTGTATAATGGCCTTATATATTTTCTTGATGGGCCTTATTGGCTACTGAGCCCAATTGAAAGAAAAAGAAAAAGAAAAGGAAAAAGGAATCCAATTGGATAAACGAATAAACAAGAAAATAGATAAAAGAAGAATAAAAGGCTAAGGAATATTTTCCAAGATGGAATTTCAAGATATTAAGGTTCCTTGAGGTTCAAGAAGAAAAGGACTCATTTTCTTTAGATAATGATCCCAATTTTTGCAGGCTAAGAGATAAAATCATAAATGAGATCCCCTTAAAATTTGGAATTAAAAGGAGTTATAATTTGGGAGTTATGGAAAATTATCCTCAAAATGTGATTTATATTGGAAATAGGAAAAAAAATTTCCTTGTGTTTGAGCGTGAAGGATGTGGGTCGTTGGATCTTGATCTAACAGGCACCACTCATCTTCAAGTCCCAGTAGGACAAGGACTATGGGCGGTTACAAAGGGAACTTTCCCCTTCAATTTCTGATTAAACCAGCGCATATACACGCATGGAAAGTGTCACAATGAGTTTGGGAGAAGGAGACGAAGCTTCTCAACCCTAGGTTGATGAGCTTTTATTGTGTCTTCACAAAACGCCCAATTGGGCTATTGAACAGATAATGGCAAGGATCAGGAACTCTAAGAGGACCCCCTCTAGTCCTATATAAAGGACCCCTCTCGCTTCCTCTCACCATCACAATCTTGGACGGCTGCTCCCTGAGCCCCAAAATTCTCTCTCTCTCTCTCTCTCTCTCTCTATTGTTAGCACTCTGGCGAAGACCCACCGCGATGTCTAGAGAAGAAAAGGAGGAAGACGAGAAGCATGGACCCTTGGTTTAGGGTCCATCGTGGACCTGAGAGGGATCTAATGAATTGGCAGTGGGGGCGCGCGTACAATCACGATAGTGGAGGCATGTAACGAGGATCGTATGATCTTGTGTAGTCCAAGCGGACCAGTGATCGAATGACTGCGGAAATTCAGTAATTCACCTTCTCTAATCGAAATTTCAGAAAAATGTTTTCCTTGCTTAATTCATAGAAGTCGCTAGGAATCTCCAATGAGAAAACTTTATATATGAAAGTTTCTTAGAAAAATATGAGGAACATGATAAAAATAATTTGGTAACCCGATTTATCTCATTTTGCAAATGTACATTAATTTGATAGAAAAAGGTATTAAAAAGGTAATTAGAAACCCTTATTGAGTATAAAGGATGAAACTTTGTAGTTTAATAGGTTAATTTGAGAAGTATTAACATGTTGCATATTAAAATAGAATTTCAATTCATTTTGCATACAAAGTTGACTAATTTAGGGTTTTAATATATATATGAAGAATAATACATATAGAAACCCTAATTTAGGGTAAAAGAAGAGAAAAACTATGTTTATTTCAGATTAAGGAAATAAGTTTCTAAATAATGATCCTAAGTTTGTTAGGATTATTAAGATGAGAAATTTAAAGGGTTTATGTAGTTTTGATGAATTAGGGATCATAAAAATAAAGTGGAGGAAAAACCCTAATTTCGAAGGAAACGCTAAAATTGGAGTAGAAATCCTAAGGAATAAGATGAAATTGGATAAATTTTGATAAAAGGAAGTTGGTATGTTTATTTCAGGATTTTTGTGCATTTTGATTGCTTGATTGGGTTTTCTCTCTCTACACAGTAATTCTGTCTCCAAATCTGTAGTTATAGGTATGTGGTTACACTTATGAATAATCTCTTCAAGTTTCACGGTGATTCCCGAACATTTTACCAATTTCTTGAAAATAACTACTTGGATGACTTTTATTTCATGCAACTATAAAGTGACTATGATTGTCACTATAAATATATATATAGCTGGCTTTGATCTAGATCCTCCTTTGTGGCTTTGCAAATGCTAAAAAGGGTAACCTAGAGTAAGGTCTAGGCTATCATGAGTCAGAAATTGGGCTACCCACGTGTAGTGCCATGAGACTCTATAGCACGCCATGAGTTAAGGAGTGGGCTACCTACGGGTAGTGCCATGTGACTCAACCCTAGAAACTGATTCACCAGTTAGGTAGGATCATGAGGGATTTAATGGGGATCTACCATAAGGAAGGTAGCATCCAAGTCCACTGCCGGGACAGTGCAGAGGATAGGGTATGTATGGATCACACAGTTATATTTAAAATGTAAAGTTGGTTGATAAATTGTAATTGATTGCAATAAATTGTTATGGATAATTGCACATTTATTGTTTCCCCCACATACCAGCTTTATGCTGACCGACGTTTTGTTTGTCAGTGTTTTAGGTACAAACCCAAAAGGATAAATAGTAATTGTCACATTGTGAATACATGAATTAAAGTGCAAGGAGGATTAGTTATACTAGAATTCATACATGGATAGAAGTTTAGAAATCCAAATTTTTCAAACGTATGAAAAATTTAATTTATTACAGCTTTTCAGTATAGTCTAGTATAGTTTGATAACTATTAATATTTATTTGTCAAACCTTTGATCCAGGAAATTGGGATTACGGCTCTGACCCCCTGGTCTCCCTTAATTGAGGGTTATTGGAAGGCAGGGTCGTTACAATTATCGTGCACAGACCTGGAATGGGAGTAGAGAAAGGGAAAATGGAGGTTGAAAGAGGGATCTAAATATGAGAAAATAGAGTTGGGGATCAGAGGAGCTGATCCCACATGGTTACAGGTTCTTCCCAGGTGAGTACCTTGGATGATGACCTTGGGTTTATCAGAGGAGAAGGTGAAGCTCGTGATAGCTCTTCACACCTCACCATCACAAATAGAGGTTGCAGGAGAGTTTCTCAGTGCCTTTTGATGCCTCACGATGCACTGCTTTGAAGATCTTCTAAGAAGAGGCATTTAGCCTCTTTTCCTCTTTGCAACAAAATTCGGCGGTGACGAGCTACCCTAGAGAGGAGCTCTGACGGTGGGCAAATGATGTGAAGGTGCTTCTGTGAAGGAGTCATGAGATTTGAAGCTAACAAATTTAGTAGCATCAAATGAGAAAGAGGAGATCATGGCTGATCTCTCACCGCAAAGCAGCTAGCAGAGGCACCTCGATGTATCAGGAATATAGAATTACAGTCATAGGGGAGAGACCGAATCAAGTTCTAAGAACAGAAACCCACAAAGGCGAAAGAGAGTGGTCCAACACATGAATCGAGCTGAACCAGCAAAGTCTCGACCAGCGATGCCAAAAACTTGGTTGGCCTATCTCAAGAGGACCAAGCAAAGAGGAACATCGATCACCCTTTGTGGTTTGTTACCTCGTTTCAATGGCCGATTGGCCCAAAAAGGTAAACCAATATTTAATTACCTAGAAATTGTAAGATCTTGTATATTTCATATAAAATGCATATGATGTTAGAAAAATACAATTAAGGTACCATTTTTCTCAAAAAACATGTAGAACACAACGCAATAGTAAAACCAAGCCTTTGATGTACTTATGTCAAGAATATCATGTCATTTGTGAAATTCTTAAATCATATCCTATAAATAACAAATGATATCTATAAATTATGAGAATATGTCACTAAGTTTATAATCATCTTTAGAATTCATCTGATGTTAGAAATTATAATGTTGATGCATGAAATCATGTAACATGCTTCATATAGCTAATTAGGGCTAATAACCCTAAATGAAATACAATAAATACGTTTATGTACAATAAAACTTGAGAAATCCAGAATATGTTCATAACAGTATATGGAAAACAATGTGAAACTAACATATCAATCTTATGCACATAATTCATGATAATATGGTGATGACTCATAATATATGGTGTTGAAACCCTAATTGTAGTAATACATATAAATTAGGGTTAATATATGCACATTATATGTGAAATATAATTATCAGTAAATGAATCCTAATTCTAGAACATAACTAGATTAGTACACCAGTAACCTATTAAAGACAAGAATGGAAGTGATAATGGAAGTATCCTAATGAGTTAGGTAAACCCTAAAATGGAGATAACTAGTCTTGAGATGATGAGAACCTGATGGTGGTATATGATCTTGTCTTAATCAGGTTTAACAAGGATATAGTTCACATCAGGAATATGATGGTTAGGTTATCTCTGTTCAAAGGTACGCCATTACCTCTTACTTGGCTTATTATACAATATGCGTATGGTATACGTGTAGTAAAACACTTGGCATATGATATTGGATGAAATGTTTGTTCTTGTATGATATGTTTCTTGAATTTCCATACTTATTTCTATGAACACATGAAACATAGTATATCTATTCCATTATATCCAATCACTTCAACTCTTTGGTAGTTAAGTGTTGGAAAGTAAAATACTTCAACTCTTTGGTAGTAGATCACATTATGAAATGATCCAACTCTTTGGTAGTTGATCATAAGGCCTTAATGCATTCAATTCTCAAGTAGTAAATGCATGGATGATATAATGGAAAATGTGCTTAAAATATGTGTTCTCTTTTGTTAATGAACATCTTTGTGCAAGTATATGTCTTTTCTTATATTTTTTTAATGCTGCCAAGTATTAGTTTTATCTAATTGCCAAGCTTAGTAATGAGAGGTATATAAAAAGACACATAGTCGTACTCAGTACAATATTCTTGAATATTGTGCTAACTTGTACCTCTTGTAATCCTTTGTTTAGGTTGTAGACTTGTGATCTTGAAGAAATAGGATAGTTGAAAGTTGTATGGTGAGCAGATGTGCTGGTGGACTTGTTGTCCTAAGATCTTATTGTTTAGTAGTATTACATGTATATGTAGAAGTTTGTTATTCAATATGTAATATCAAATGTTGTAACAATTCATTGTGTAGTTATATGTTGAATGGTGAACATGCGTTGTATGGTTTTTTTATTGTTCATGTGCATGTGCTACTGCTGTTTCCTTATGAATTCCTCTGATTTTCTTATTCTGAGCCTAGTATGGGGTGTTCAAATTGGGATTCTCATTGAGGTGAGGATTTCAATTTGGATGTCACACATTAGATTAAGTTTTAGAAAATCTAGGGATGTCACATGTTGTATCAGAGCATGAACAATAGCAAAGCCTGACATTTTCTCATTATGCAACTCAGAACTAAAGAACCTTGAACATAATAATCTATTAAGGTTAGATTAGTTGTCTTTTAGAGACTAGATCTAACCTAGCCTCTAGGTTAGCACCTAGATGTCTGAGAACTAGGTCTATACTCGTTCTTGTTGTATAACAAGTCCTTAGGTGTTGTTCCTTCTTATAGTACAATAGTATGGGACGTTGCATTATTTGGAAATGACGTACGACAAGGGAAGAGAAACCCTAGACATATGGCTCTCATTGTCTAGATTAGCTACACTAGTCTACACCATGTTCTCACCCTTTTCACTAGTTTTCATGGCAATGTACTCTCTACTGTGTGGGACACTAATTTTATGGATTTGGTTTTTGATTCAAATTGGATCAAGACTCAATAGTTTTCTCTGATGCTTATATTATCAGAGAAAAACTATATAATATTTTATTATATATATGTATTTAAAAAATGTGTCCCCATACATGTACAAGTAGGAGATTATCAAGCAACCTAAGTGAAAGTGAGTGACATCAATCTATAAGAGTGAACAGTTCTAGATTAAATGTCTAGAGCCTTATTAGAATATATGATAGATGGAATAGATTAAATAAGTTTTGATGATATGATGTAAGTCTTATATAGATGATATAAGATGGTTTATGATGATAAACATTGTCCTTAAGGATTAAGGTTCAGTTTTGGGGATTTGAGATAAGTTGTGATGATGCAAGCATGTGTGATTTTCTAAGTTAAGATTAGTTAAGCTGAGACCAGGTTGTGAGTCAGCTGAGCCTCAACTCTTTTACAAAGGAGGACCTCTAGTGTTGGGACTAGTTATAGGGTTAACTCCAGAGAGAGTGAGACCCAGAGGGAGAATGTTAGAGAACCAAAACGACAAGATATGAGAACTATGAGAAATATGTGTTATGATATGTCCTAAATTAGACAACTCCTGAGTGAACGAGTTGAATTGTGTTATGCATGATTCCTGTAGTTTTTTTGAACCCTAGATGTCCTTGGGAGGACCAAACCCTAGATTTAGAGAGAGGCTCATTATATATGTGCATGTGAATACGAATATGAGTACCTTCCATATGGGTGAGGGAGAGAGAGTCCCAATATCTCGAAAGAGGTAAGGGTTTTAGTTTCTGTGAAGCATCATGCTTAGGTTGGTGGTTCCCCATGTAGGACTCTAGTGGTGTATATATAGAAAGAGTTTAGGGTAAGCATGTCTCATGGGTAAAGACATATGATGTGAATGTCATAGCAAGTTTTGGTTTGTTCTTATGTGGCTAGATCCTGTAAGGCTATCAACTAGTACCAATGAGGTAAACTTGTTAACCCTAGACCAAAGAGGGAAGATAAAGCATATGTATATGAGATACTCATAGAGTTGAGTTAGCTAAGAGAGACTAAGCATGGCACTATCCTCATGATAAGGATTAGGACCTCAATTGGACTAGATGAAGTTTTGAATTATGTTTAACAGGCCACTCACAAAAGTTTGTTTAACACAACCATGATATAATATATGAAATGATGTGATCTAATCTCAAGACGTGATATACACACATGATATGATGGAAACCTAGAGATGGTTTAACATATCTAAACACATAAATGGTTAACCATATACATGAATAATGATGATAATGTGATATTGTTTGTTAATCTTGTGATGAAATCACTAGTAAATGTTGCAATTTATTATGAGCAATGAAATAAGATAATACAAATGAAATATGTTACATGAGGTGTCAATCTTAGTGCTTAATAAAGATGAAAATTATAGTTTGACAATATAAAGATTATTACACCTTGATATGATCTCGATGGAGAAAGTGGGTAAACTTTAGTTATCTCCTTTAGAACATGGTAATGTGATGTGGGAACCCTATTGCATGGGTAAAGATAAAGATGCAACCCTAACATATGAGATATGTCTTGACATAAACAGAATTTTTAAGCCACAATTTCAATCTTTATGCATGAGTGTTTCACCCTAGATGTTTTAAAACCTCCTAATTGTGGTTTGGATATGATTAAGGAGCTTTGTTTTTGGATATGTAGCGCATAGAATAGTGTCCTACATATGGATCAAGTTCCTTGAAGAAAGAGGATGGCTAAATTTTGAGGAAAAAATTTCTTTTAAGATGTATATGATGTGAAAGACTATATTTCAACTTAATTTCGAGGATGAAATATCTTTTAAGGTGTGTAGGATGTGATGGAGTGGACTTTTGGAACCTTTTGAATGTTTAATGACATATTGGAATTCATGTGTGGTTGAGAAACTTTGAGAGTTCCTAATGTTTTACCAAAAGTTTGGAAGTCAAATGATATTATATCATGATTTGGATCCCTATGTTCATTCCTTTTTGAGGTACTTTATTTAGTGATCAAATAAGAGAATTTTGATACCAGATTCATGTACAAGGTATCTTGAGTCGTGAGGAACCTATGGTTAAAATTTGGTGGTAATTGGGGCATCCTAGAGGAAGTTATTTAGGTTTGAAAATGATGCAATTATGTGTATATTGGTGTTTTTTATTGCAAAGTTCAAATTATTTAGCATAAGATTCTAATTTCTTTGATTCTTCACGCACCCTATTTAAGAGGTGGGCTACGTGGCCAATTACTAACCTTGGATTTGTGATCTAGTAGCCACACCCTACAACCTTTAGAAGCCATAGATCTAGTAGAATGTGGAGAGACTCTCACCCTTGGATGAGATCAGATCGTTGCAAAGGCATCTTCCTCATGGCAGTTACAACATAGTTAAGTTGATGCCGCACACATTTTTGGGGCGTGGATGATCATGGGACAAGACTAGAAGATGGAGGAATAGTTTATTTCGACTTGTCCTAACCAGTACTAAGACCCCTCATATGTGGTTATTGAGTATGAGATGAGGAAGATCAGAGTTCACCCCTCTCTCTATTATCACGCAAAAACAAAAAATGGGAGTAGATAAAGGGAAAACGGAGGTCCCAAGAGGGATCTAAATATGAGAAAATAGAGTTGGGGATCTGAGGAGATGTTCCTACATGCGTATAGGTTCTTCCCAAGTTAGTACCTTGGTTTATGACCTTGGGGTTATTGAAGGAGAAGGTGAAGCTCAGGATAGCTCTTCACACCTCAACATCGCAAATAGAGGTTGCAGGAGAGTTTTTGAGTGCCTCTTGATGCCTCATGATGTGTTGCTTTGGAGATCTTTTAAGCAGAGGCATTTCACCTCTTTTCCCCTTCACAATAGAATTTGGAAGCGACGAACTACCCTGGATAGGAGCTCCGACGGTGGGCGGATGATGTGAAGGTGCCATTGTGAAGGAGCCATGTGCTCTAAAGCTAACAGATTCGGTAGCATTGGATGAGAAAGGGGAGATCGTGGATAATCTCTCACCATTGGGAATCCAACGATGGTGCCTAGGTGTCTCAGGAATAGAGAAGCATGAGCATAGGGGAGAGACTGAATCATGTTCTGAGAATGGCAATCCACAAAGGCGAGAGAGAGTGGTCCAACACATGAACCGAGCTGAACTGGCCAAGTCTCAACCAAACATGCCAGAAAACCGATCGGCCCATCTCAAGAGGACTAAGCAAAGGGTGCATCACCCTTTGTGGTTTATGACCACGTGTCAGCGGCCGATTGGCCTAGAAAGGTAAATCAATATTTAATTACCCAGAAATTGTCAAATCTTGTATAATTCATATAAAATGCATAAGATGTTAGAAAAATACAAATAAGGTATTGTTATTCTCAAAAAAACATGTAGAGCACAATGGAATAGTAAAACTAGGCTTTTGATGTACTAATGTTAGGAATATCATGTCATTTGTGAAATTCATAGATCATATGTTATGAGAATATGTCACTAAGTCTATAGTCATCTTTAGAATTCATCTGATGTCAGAAATTATTATGTTGATGCATGAAATCATGTAGCATTCTTCATATGGATAATTAGGGCTAATAACCCTACATGAAATACAATAAATATGTTTATGCTCAATAAATTTTGAGAAATCTAGAATATGCTCATTACAGAATATGGAACACAATATCAAACTAACGTATTAATCTTATGCACATAATTCATTATAATATGGTGATGACTAATAATATATGGTGTTGAAACCCTAATTGGAGTAATGCATATAAATTAGGGTTAATATGTGCACATCATATGTGAAATAAAATTATCAATAAATGAAGCTTAATTATGGAACATAACTAGACTAGTACATCTGTAGCCTAATTACAAGAAAAGAATGTAAGTGATAATGGAAATATCCTAATGAGTTAGGTAAACCCTAAAATGGAGATAACTAGGGTTGAGATGATGAGAACCTGATGGTGATATATGATCTTGTCTTAATCAGGTTTAACAAGGATATAGTTGACATCAAGAATATGATGGTTAGGTTATCTCTGTTCAAGGTATGCCATTACCTCTTATTTGGATTATTATACAATATGCTTGTGGTATATGTGTAATAAAATACTTGGTAGATGATATTGGATGAAATGATCGTTCTTGTATGATATGTTGCTTGAATTTCCATACTTATTTATATGAACACATGAAACATAATATATATGTTCCATTATATCCAAGGACTTCAACTCTTTGGTAGCAAAGTGCTGGAAAGTAAAGTACTTCAACTCATTGGTAGCAAAGTACTTAGAAGTGATCCAACTCTTTGGTAGCAGATCACATATTTTGAAATGATCCTACACTTTGGTAATTGATCATAAGGCCTTAATGCATTCAACTCTCAAGTATTAAATGCATGAATGTATAATGGAAAATGTGCTTAAAATATGTGTTCTCTTTTGTTAATGAAAATGTTTATGCAAGTATATGTCTTTTCTTATATTTGTTTAATTATTCCAAGTATAAGTTCTATCTTATTACAAAGATTAGTAATGAGAGGTATATAAAAAGACATGTAGGAATACCCAGTACAATATTCTTGAATATTGTGCTGATGTGTACCTCATGTAATCCTTTGTTTAGGTTGTGGACTTGTGATCTTGAAGAACTAGGATAGTTGAGAGTTGTATGGCGAGCTGATGTACAGGTGGACCTGTTGTCTTGAGATGATGTGATGGATTGGACTTTTGTAACCTTTTGAATGCTGAATGACATATTGGAATTCATGTGTGGTTGAGAAATTTTGAGAGTTCGTAATATTTTACCAAAAGTTTGGAAGTCAAATGATATTGATATCATGGTTTGCATCCCTATGTCCATGCCTTCTTGAGGTACTTTATTTAGTGATCAAACAATAGAATTTTGACACCATATTCATGTACCAAGTAGCTTGAGTCATGAGGAAGCTATGGTTATAATTTGGTGGTAATTAGGGCATCCTAAAGGAAATTATTTAGGTTTGAAAATGATGAAATAATGTGTATATTGGTGTTTTTGATTGCAAAGTTCGGATTATTTACCATAATATTTTGATTTCTTGGATGCTTCATGTGCCCTTTTTAAGAGATGGGCTGCATGGCCAGTTCCTTACTTTAGATATGTATCTAGTGGCAACACCCTTCAGCCTTTAGAAGCAACAGATCCAGTAGTATGCAGAGAGACTCTAGCCCTTAGATGAGATTAGACGGTTGCAAGGTCATCTGCCTCATGGAAATTACATCATAGTCAAGGCGATGATTGCACACATTTTCGAGGCACAAGTAATCGTGGGATAAGAGTAGAAGATGGATGAATGGTTGATTTCAGCTCATCCTGACCAGTACTAAGACCCTTCATATGCAGTTATTGAGTATGAGACAAGGGATATCAGAGTTCACCTCCCCCCCTTATCCAATGTCATGCATAGACCTGACACTGGATTAGACAAAGGGAAAATGGAGGTCACAAGAGGGATCTAAATATGAGAAAATAGAGATGGGGATCACAGGAGCTAATCCTGCATGCATACAGGTTCTTCCCAGGTTAGTACCTCAGTCGATGACCTTGGGTTTATCAGAGGAGTAGGTGAAACTCAGGATAGCTCTTCACACCTCACAATCACAACCAGAGGTTGCATGAGAGTTTTTGAGCGCCTCTTGATGCCTCAGGATGCATTGCTTTGGAGATCTTTTGAGTAGTGGCATTTTGCCTCTTTTCCCCTTCGTAATAGAATTCGACGGTGATGAGCTACCTTGGAGAGGAGCTCTAACAGTGGGTGGATGATGCGAAGGTGCCGCTGTGAAGGAGCCATGAGCTCTAAATCTAACTAATTCATTGGAGAGAAGCCAGTGGCGATGCCTTGGTGTCTTAGGAACAAAGAAGCTCGGGCGTAGGGGCGAGACCGAATTGCATTTTGAGAATGAAAACCCACAAAGGTGAGAGAGAGAGCGATCCAACATTTGAACTGAGCTGAATCGACCAAGTCTCAACCAGCCATGCCATAAAATTGATCGGCCCATCTCAAGAGGACTAAGAAAAGAGGCACATATCACCCTTTGTGGTTTGTGACCATATGTCAGCGGTCGATTGGCCCAAAAAGATAAATCAATATTTAATTACCCAGAAATTGTCAGATCTTTTATAATTCATATTAAATGCATACGATGTCAGAAAAATACAAATAAGGTACCTTTTTCTCAAAAATAATGTAGAACACAATGGAATACTAAAACTATGTTTTCAATGTACTAATTGTAAAAATATCATGTCATTTGTTGAATGCTTAGATCATGTGTTATTAGTAACAAATGATGGCTAAAAATTATGAGAATATGTCACTAAGTTTATAATCATCTTTAGAATTCATCTGATGTCAGAAATTATAATGTTGATGCACAAAATCATGTAACATGCTTTTTTTTGAAGGAAAACGTCCTATATATTATTAAAGATCAGTACGGGCTACATCAAGTAGAAAATCTGGGATGACATTAGGGTCCCTATAAGAGCTAATGATGCCCTGGAGAGCACATTTTGTGACTTCATGGGTGATCCTTTTATATGAACGTCTAACAAAAGCAACAGAAAAGAAAGAAAAAGAGCTTCCTATGTCTTAATATCATCAATGAGAAGACCAAGATAGTCTCTCCTCATGTTCGGTTTCTGGACTGCATCCGCAACAGAATTTGAGTCAATTTCCACCTCCACTGTCGTCAAACCCCATTCTCTTGCTTGCCTCATTGCTGTCAACATTGCCATAGCTTCAGCGATACAGACATCTCCATTGATGTTCACTTCCTCCGCCACCAGAGATTTTATACTACCTTCTGCATCTCGAATAACACCTCCCACGTCGATCATACCCCCCTACCCGATAGTTGCATCACATTTTAACTTATACCTTCCATGTGGCGGCTTTTTCCACCCGGCCACCGCGACATCTTCACCCCTTTCCGCTCTGGGTCGTGGCTTCTCATTGATCCATCTGAAATCCTCTGTATAAGTGATGGCTTGTCTAATGAACTGCTCTAGAGGTGTTGTACTACTGCCAAATATGTATTTGTTTCTATGGGTCTAGAGACCCCACAATATCCCTAGTGCTCACAACCATTCCGATTGACTTAGCTTATCATGAACCTCCCACACGGCTTCGACCGGGCTCATCTGGGCAAGCTCCTTAGGCTGGAGATGACCCTCTACCCGTGTCCACACCCTTCTAGGCATTGTACAATCGAAGAGCACATGGGAGATCGTTTCTTTTGGGGCATTACATCCAGTACAGGTGACATCGTCAATATAGTGCCTGTCCCACAACCTTCCCCTCATCGCCAACCCTCCCGTACACACTCACCAAAGGAAGTGTGAGAGCTTTGGCGGCAGTTGGGAATGCCAGACCAACTGCCAAAGCTCGTTTCGGTTTGCTACCTGAGTCGAGGTGTATTCTGTCTTTCCCAACAGGCTCAGCCAATACGCCGACTTCACTGTAAATCCTCCTTTTTCCTCCGGCCACCAGTAAGCGCAGTCTACCTATTGGCGGTTGCTAATTGGGTTGCTTAATATACATGAGCTGATATCCTGTGGAAATGTTGTTGTGATGAGTTGTCTGTCCCAGTCCCCCACTTCAGCGATGATGAGGTCCTGCACCGCGTCCAGGTCTTGAGAAAGTGTCGGATGAGTAACCTGGAAGCTCTCCCGTTGTCTTACAGTCCATTTGTCTTTCCATATACTGATATTTCTGCCATTTCCCACACGCCAATTAACTCCTTCCAACAGAACCAGTTTGGCCCCCCATATTCTTCTCCATGTAAAACTAGGATTGTAACCTCGCCTATCCTCCAATATATTAGTCCTTGGAAAGTATCTTTCTTTTAGAGTTTTATAAGCAAGAGAGTCTTCTTTCGTGAGCAGCTTCCAAATTTGTTTTGCTAGCATTGCCTGGTTGAAAGTGTGAAGGTCTCTAAAACCTAAACTACCCGCTCTCTTGGGCTTGCATAAAGTGGTCCAACTCGACCATGATATTTTTCTTTCATTATCTTTGGCACCCCACCAGAACCTTGCAATGCAACTTTGTATCTCATCAATGAGGCCCATAGGTAATTGAAAGACATTCATAACATACATTGGAATGGCCTGAACTACCGCTTTTATAAGCACCACTTTTCCCAGTTTAGACAATTTTTTTTCTTTCCAACCCTGACGCTTTTTCCATACTCACTCTTTGATATAGTTGAAAACCTTCTTTTTTGATCTTCCTATAGACGCTGGTAGTCCCAAATATTTTGTATGTCCCTGCACCTCTCTAACCTTTAGGATATCTAGAAGCTCTGCTTTATTATGATAAGGTACTCCTTTGCTAAAAAAACTTCAGTCTTACTTAGGTTGATTCGTTGACCCGATTCCTGTTTGTACTGGCTAATAATATTAGCTAATGTCAGACATTCCTCCTTGGTTGCTTTTGCAAAGAGAATATTATCATCTGCAAAGAAAAGATGAGTGATAGGGGGTCCATTTCTACTGACCTTGACCCCCTGATGGATTTATTTGCTAAAGCTAAAGAAATAGATTTTGAAAATGCTTCAACGCATAAAATAAATAAATAGGGGGATAGAGGGTCACATTTCCTGAGGCCACAAGATGGTAGTATCTTCCTAGACCGATTACCGTTGATGGAAAAATAAAAATTCACAGAGGAGACACATTCTTTAAATTTGCTTCTCCAAATCCTTCTGAACCCCAACTTTTGTTGGATCATATCTAAGAAATTCCACTCCATCCTATCGTAAGCTTTAGACATATCAAGCTTAAGGGAAAAAATGCCTTTCTTAATTTTTCCTTCAGTCTTCATTTGATGGAGCACTTCAAAATCTACCAGAGCATTATCAGTAATCATTCTTCCCGGTATGAAGGCACTTTGATTATCAGAAATCAGATTATCCATTAATGGCTTGAGTCTATTGGCCATGACTTTGGAGGCAATTTTGTAGACCACATTACAAAGGCTAATAGGTCTATATTCTGTGAGACTTTTTGGCTTCTCTACGTTCAGAATTAAGACCACCACCTTGGAGTTTACTTTCCCAATGTCCTCCTCACCCTTCTACCAACCTTTGATATAATTTGCAACATCCTTTCCCACAACTTTCCAGTAGTGTTAAAAGAAAAGAGGCTTCAAACCATCAGTCCCAGGGGCTTTATTTGGATGCATGGAAGCTAGCGCATCTTCAATTTTCTTGTCTGTAATGTCTTTTTCTAAGGAACAATTCATGGATGCATTCACCTTTCTCTTGAGTCCTTTAACCGCCCCTTTGGTGATCTATGAAGAACTAGTTGTAAAGAGATTGTCGAAAAAGTCTACCACCACTGATTCAATCTCCTCCTCCTCTGTGCATAAGACATTATTTTTATCAAGAAACTGGTCAATTTGATTTATCTTCCTTTTGTGAGAAGCCTTATGATGAAAATATGCCATGTTTCAGTCACCTGACTTCATTTCATTAACACGTGGCCTCGCGCTCCAATACTCTTCATCTCGTCTATGCCATTTTCGCAACTCTTTTGCCAAGTCATCACAATTTATTAGCATTTGACTATCTGGTGGTTTTTCTTGCTCTTCTGCCAACAATTTCTCCGTCTCGCTGATCTTTTTCCTAATATTGCCCAGGTGTAGAGTAGCCAAAATATTAAGCTTCTCACCAAACCCCTCAATCTTGTCAACCAGCCCACCCTGGTAATGATCTCCCCAAGCACTTTGAATCATGTCCAGACAGCCTACCTCGTGTATCCACATCGGTTCAAACTGGAAGTAGTGTTGTCTCCTTTTCCTTTTAACTTTTGAGCGGTCATCAGAGATAATGATGGGATAATGGTCAGATAGATAGAAAGGAAGATGAATAACTTTGCAAGAAGAAAACATCCTTCTCCAGTCATAGTTCACCAGAGCACGGTCCAATCTTTCCCTCACTAGATTATCAATTTTTTTTCCTCTTTCCCATGTGTACGGCCTTCTCGAAAAACCCAGGTCAAAGAGAGCACAGTCATCCATAGCGTAGCGGAAATCCTGCATCCAGCTGTTTGGCCTTGGATCCCCCCCCATTTTTCATCATTAGACATAATTTGATTGAAATCACCGAACATGATAGTAGGAGACTCTGAATTGTTCATGACCTTCCTCATAAGATCCCACGTATGAAATTTGTTTTGCTGGTCAGCCCAACCATAGATAGCAACTACTTTCCATTTCACTTGATTTGTCCCTTCAGTAACCCAACATTCAATGTGATGATCAGAATAATTAATAACATCCACCGTAATGTCTTTCCATCAAAGACCCAAGCCTCTCGATCTCCCGTTACTAGAAAGACAAAGTCCATCAGTAAAACCACAGAACCACTTTACTTCCTCTAACTTTGTGTTAGCAACCATGGTTACTGAAAGGAAAACCAAGTTGGGGCTCTCTCTCCCTACCCAAGTACGAAGAGCTCTCCTATTTTCGAGTTTGCCCATACCCCGACAGTTCCAGCTGAAGTTTTTCATTGTTTTTCACGGGTCTGGTCTGAGCCAGCACCCACTACTGTTGAGGAGAAAAGAAAAGTTGCCTTATCAACCTACCCCTGTTGAGCGTTAGGTTTTTTATGTACGAAAATAGTCTCCAAATTTGTGTCCATATCTATCACAGTATCATCCATCCTAACTCTTTTACCCAAATGTAGAGAGATTGTGTTCCCTTCCTCCTACTCTACAACCTCTCTAACCTCTGGCATGTGCTTGATATGAATTCATCTTCTTTTGTTGTGCAGTTTTGCTGGTGATATAATACCTGTGTAGGGTTTGTTTCTCATCCTCGACTTTTCCCCCCTAGTCATTCTCGTGCTTTCACCACTGCCATTGTTATACCTCAGAAGAACAACTGTATTCTCTTGTGCCTGCCCTTCATCTGTCGTTGTGTTTCACCTCAGGTCAGTGATTAAAGTGGAGAAGATATTGTTGACATTTGCCTCTCTTCCTTGTGAGTTTCCTCCCCAATTGGGATTCCTAATACAGTCCCTTCGTTCTTCATCACTATTGGTTGCTGTTGCATTGTGTCCTATTCTTACTTTTGGACTGGGCAAGTCACTCTCAACCCTTTCCCCTAGAACTGGCAGATTGTCATTATTAACCGGTTGGACCTGTGGTTCCACAACAGTTGAATTGTTGTATCCTTTGGTCTCACCTAAATCATTGCTCCCAAGACTACCATAGGTCTCTCTATTTCCTTATCCCTCCTTCACCCTTAGATCCCACCGACCTCTATCCTCCAACAACGCCGTCCCCCCTATCTTGCCATTGTCAACCCGCTCCCCGACTTGCTTGGGCTTGAAGTGGAACTGGAGAGCTTTCTTTGTACTTTTAGCTCCATAGATTTCTTCTACTATTGAACCTTTTGGTTTTCGTGGTGACGCCCTAAGCCAGGACCCCACGCTCATTGAACCGCATCTCCGTCATCCTCCTTAGGGCAATCACGATCTACATGGTCTAGTTTCCCACAGATGTAGCAGTAGTTAGACAATCATTCATATTTAATGTCTACGTCTGTCAAGACACCTCTTCTTTCATTGATCTTCTGGAATCGCCGCAGCGGTTTGGAGATGTCCAAACCTATTCGGATTCTGACGTATGAGTCACACCCTAAGTCATCTTTATCGATCTCCACTAGCCTCCTGATCCTTTCAACAATAGAGGTGATCGCGGTCGTTAATCTTTGACCCAGGGGAAGTCCATACAACCTCACCCAGAAGATGCACTCCTTAAAAATGATCCTCCCCAGAACATCCTCGTCCTCGATCTCCTTCGTGAGAAACAAGCGATTGTCGAAGTGCCACAGACCATTGTCAAGGAGCTTCTTTTTGTCCTTCCAGTGGAGGAATTGAATAACGAAGGCCTCCTTATCCAGTTGTTTGAAAACCACACTTTCTTTCAACAACCATGCTAGGGTTAGGGTCCTCTTCATAGCCCAGAAATTATATGGCCGATCCGTAAGCAGACGAGCCACAAGGGCTAAGGAAACATGATCACCCTCATCATCTTTTCCTCCACCAGGTATATTGAGAATTGCCTCCTCCTCGTCTTCCAAACTTAGCTTTGTCTCTCTGCTAAGTCTTCTGCCATCCTTAGTCATACGTAGTCCTCGAGAGACTACCATCCTTGACCTGCAAGAAAAGGTAACCATGAAGGAGAGAAAGTAGACACCAGGGCGATGGAGTATCCCAACGTCATAAACCCTAATCGCCAGAGCGGTTAGGGGGACGAGCGAGAGAATTGGCTATTTGTGTGTGCATCTAGTTGATTGTTCACGTATATTCATGTAACATGCTTCATATACCTAATTAGGGTTAAAAACCAACCAAAAAAAACACTACAAAAAATATGATAAATATGTTTATGCTTAATAAATCTTGAGAAATCCAAAATATGTTCATTATAATATATGACACACAATGTGAAACTAACATATCAATCTTATGCACATAATTCATGATAATATGGCGATGACTCACAATATATGGTGTTGAAACCCTAATTGGAGCAATGCATATAAATTAGGATTAATATGTGCACATCATATTTGAAATATAATTACAAGTAAATGAAGACTACTTCTGGAACATAACTATATTAGTACATCAATAACCTAATTCTAAAACAAGAATGCAAGTGATAATGGAAATATCCTAATGAGTTAGGTAAACCTTAAAATCGAGATAACTAGGGTTGAGATAATGAGAACCTGATTGTGATATATGATCTTGTCTTAATCAGGTTTAACAAGGATATAGTTGACAATAGGAATATGATTGTTAAGCTATCTTTGTTCAAGGTATGCCATTACCTCTTACTTGTCTTACTGTACAATATGCTTGTGGTATATGTGTAGTAAAATACTTGGTATATAATATTGGATGAAATGATTGTTCTTGTATGATATGTTGCTTGAATTTCCATACTTATTGCTATGAACACATTAAACATAATATATACATTCCATTATATCCAACCACTTCAACACTTTGGTAGTAAAGTGATGTAAAGTAAAGTACTTCAACTCTTTGGTAGTAAAGTACATGGAAGTGATCCAACTCTTTTGTAGTACATCACTTTGTGAAATGATCCAACTCTTTAGTATTCAATCATAAGGCCTTAATGCATTCAACTCTTAGTTAGTAAATGCATGGATGGCATAATGGAAAATGTGCTTAAAATATGTGTTCTATTTTGTTAATGAACATCTCTGTGCAAGTATATGTCTTTTCATATATGTGTTTAATGCTACCAAGTATTAGTTTTATCTTATTGCCTATCTTAGAAATAAGAGGTATATAAAAATACACATAGGCATACTCAGTATAATATTCTTGAATATTGTGGTGACGTGTACTTCTTGTAGTCCTTTGTTTAGGTTGTGGACTTTTGATCTTGAAGAACTAGGATAGTTGAGAGTTGAATGGCGAGTTGATGTACAGGTGGACCTATTGTCTTAAGATGATGTGATGGAGTGGACCTTTGGAACCTTTGAAATTCTTAATTTTATATTCGAATTCATGTGTGGTTGAGAAATTTTGAGAGTTCCTAATGTTTTACCAAAAGTTTGGAAGTCAAATGATATTGATATCATAATTTTGATCCCTATGTTCATTCCTTTTTGAGGTACTTTATTTAGTGATCAAACAATAGAATTTTGACACCAAATTCATTTACAAGGTAGCTTGAGTCATGAGGAAGCTATGGTTAAAATTTGGTGGTAATGGGGGTATCCTAGAGGAAGTTATCTAGGTTTGAAAATGATGAAATAATGTGTAACATCCCAGGATTTGAGGCCTCAAATAAGTTTATCTTAAAAGGAATGATTGGACTACCCATATCACCAAGGTGCACTTCCTTTTTTGGGATCCCATCACTAAGAACTCCATAGTTAAGCGTGCTCAACTTGGAGTAGTACTGGGATGGGTGACCTGTCGGGAAGTTGATCCTGGCATGCGCGTGAGTGAGAACAAAGCACATAGTTAAGGCTAGTGGTGGTCTGTGGGGACAGTCATCATTCCTGAAACTCTACTAGAGCTTTGGGCAGTGGGCCTGGGCGTTACATAATGTGTATATTGGTGTTTTTGGTTGCAAAGTTCAGATTATTTAGCATAAGATTTTGATTTCTTGGATGCTTCACACGCCCTTTTTTAAGAGGTGGGTTGCATGACCAGTTCCTGACCTTAGAACTGTGATCTAGTGGCTGGAGCCTATAGAATTTAGAAGCCACAGATCCAGTAGGATGTCGAGATACTGTAGACCTTTAATTAGATCATATAGCTGCCAGGTTGTCTTCCTCATGGTAGTTACAACATAGTCAAGCTACTGACCGCACCTATTTTCAGGGTGTGGGTGATCGTGGGAAAAGAGTAGAAGATGGGCGAATGGTTGATTTCGGCTAGTCCTTACCAATACTAAGACCCTTCATATGTGGTTATTGAGTATGAGACAAGGGATATCAGAGTTCACCTGCCCCCCCCCATTATCGTGCATAGACCAAAAATAGTAGACAAAGAGAAAATGGAGGTTGCAAGAGGGATCTAAATATGAGAAAATAGACCTGGGGATCATTGGAGCTGATCCCACATATAGCTTGGATTTTATTCTATATTTACCTTGGCATAGCTTGGATTTGAGCCACATATAAAGAATCCAACTTGAGAAGACTAGAAAATAATCAATTAACCAAGAGTTTACATGAACTTCAATGAATCATGAACACTAAAATATGACTTTTTCCCCATTTTACTATTATGTATTGGTAAGTGTAGATTTAAGAATCCAACTTGTTGATTGGAAATAAATGAGTGAGTAATAATAGATTCTAATTTAAGTGGACTTCTAGATGATTTTTCTAACAATTTATGAAATTTGAGTGTAAGTGCATCGATATATCCTAGTTTTTCGAAGTTTCAATTTGGCAAAATAAATGCTAGACAATATGATCAAATTGCTTGTTTAAATACAAATTTGATTCTTCTTTTTCAAAATAGTATAAATTGTTACTAAAGTGATCACATTTTAGTCTTGGAACAAATATTAATATAATTATGTTCTCACATGCTTATTAATTTTATTATTCTATTACAATATCACTTAGGAATTGATTTGAAACAAATTGTAAGAAAAACCACGTCCAATTATCCACTTTAAATTGGACCATAGAAGAAACAATCACTATCTAATAATTTTGGGATAAAGATTTACAATAAAGATCTAATAATCATTAATAATTCCATATCAAGGTATTGTTTACAAGAGTAGGAATGTACATGTCTTCTTTAAGGAGTTACATAAGTTTTAGAAATGTATAACTTAATATAATTGAAACGAAATAGCTAAACCATCCATGTATCATCAAGATCAAATCTTTTTGGTTATACATCTTGTAGTCCATATTTCTCATCATTTAATGACATAGGTCGAGTTAAGAGTATATCATATTATAGGATATAGTTTCAAAATTTATTTCAAATTTTTTGTTGATTCCCATACTACCCAAAATAGAGAGAGTGCATATCCAGTCATTATACCTATAAAAGGAAGAGAGGAGGTGTCACCCTACTTCATACTAATAGGTGATCTATTGTGTAATCCTTAGAGAGAAGATAAGATAATTGGAATACTATCTAGGGTTTCAATGGAGAACCTTTGGGTCTAGTTCTGAATCAATTATGGCCAGGTAGAAGGGAAACCTCAGCCATTGTGAAGACAGATAGGAGGTGATTATGCCAGAACCCCAAGCGTAGACACCTCAATTTTCACCATTATGGACTTTAGGGTTTCTTGGGTTTTGGGGAATCAAGATAATATTTACTTAAAGTATATGGGGGTGTGTATGATCTGATACCAACTGTCATGGGACCGTTATTACCCAATCATAATTCCACTACCTAGATAGTGGTAAAGGGATTGAAGCACCCATCTCTGAGTGGACTCAAAGGATCTCACACACTGGCATATACAATAAGAAATAATAACTCATAAAACAAGAGGTTTAAAGAACTAACCAACCCAAAATATGATTTTGCAAATCTATCCTTGTCATGACAATTTGTCAAGTGCGGAAGCAATCTAGTCAATTCTTCATAATGATCCATCTGGTTTTCCTAAAAAAAGGTAAATCGAGACACAATCAATGGAAATGTGTCAATACACTTTGAAAATAATAGATATTAAACAATTGAAAACATTATAGCAAAATATAGTACTTGGAAGGACTTATGTTGAAAATGTAGTCATCAAGCGATTTTCAAAACATCAAGTTTATTTTGAATAATTAAATTTTATTACAACATTCCCATTATGCTGATATCAAAAAGCATGCTTATATATTTTATGTGGTTCCATTGCCCCAACAAGATGGAGGAGGTCACTAGGTAAGGTGTCAATTGACATGTATGAGTTCCACCCTATAAATGAGGAGGTTGCTTGTACTAAATATCAACATTGTCATCATCATAATTTGGGATGTCACAATGGGCAATGTCATTTATGTTTTCAAGTTAATTTCCAACTATAATATAGAAAATAAGAAGACTGACCAGTAGGGAATAGTATCTCAAGCAAATACATAGCCATTATTTTCAAGAGGTACATACAAGTATCATTTAATACCACTAGTCCGTTCAAGGAGGATTTAAATATAAAAGCGTACCTTTCTCTAAGGATTTAGAATAAGGATTCGAAGAAATAGTAGATCAAATTCTAAAGTAGACCCTAGATCTAATTGGATCAAGGGGCAAGATCATGATATACAACAAGATCATGTACCAAAGTTCAAGATTATGGTTACTCATTCCTATTAAACATAGGGTTAGCTCATCCACTATTGATCAACAATTTCAAGATGTTCAATATTATTCAAGGGTCAACATTATTTCTAGTATGAATGACCTACCTTAGTATTTTAGGAACATATGAGTTAACCCTAACTATTATCATTATAACCTCAAGTCATTGTCTCTAGATCATCACCATGATGAATTAGAATCATTGGTATTCAAGATTAGATCAAGTCTTGATTGATGTAAAAGTAAAGTCATGGATCAGGTATTAGGTCAAAAGATCAAGGGTTTCATAAAGTTTAGCTCAATCAATAAGATAAATTCATCAAGATTAATCATTAATCATAGAAATCATATTCAAGATTCATTAAAGTAAAAAATATAGATCTAGGTGCTTCATTAGTCAAGTCATGATTTCAGAGATTCAAGATAAACATCAATGTGAAATATTAGGAGTTCCAAAGATTACTCATGATTATTGAGTCACTTGACAAATTAAGCAAAAGATAATTCTCTAGGGATATCAATGAAAAAATAAAAAATTAGGGCTCACAAGTATGTTTAAATGATTAATTGGATTTTTAAATCAATATTGACTATTTATTCATATTTTTTGGAGCTAGGATGCATTTTTTATGATATCAATAGGATGTAGCCTTTTTTAGTGATTATTTGTCAGAGACATAGAAAAATACCTTAATATGGAAAAATGAGGTCCGTTCGATGTCAAAAGAATGGTTCAGACCAAGCCACGTGGGCAAGGTGGCTCACTTATTTCTAGATTGGTTCAATCCTCGAGTTGCCTGATTCAATTCCACTATTGTTGGTTCTTTGAAATGGGTTAATAAAACACCTTTGAACCAGGTGGTCTGCGTCCTTCTCTCCCATTCTAAGAGTCATACAAGTAGTGCTGAGCTACAGTGGAGGAGTCACTAGATCTTGGGGTGTTTTGCAAAGGAGGGGTCGAGGCTAGCATCAAATGTACCACCCAAATTCGTCATGACCCACGAAGCTCGGGGTGGCCGAAAGAATCAAGTTGGTGGTGCAAGGGTGAAACACCCAAAATGGATCAATGACGACACCATCCAAAGAGAAGGAAGATTGGGGGAAAATCTGGGCACTCAAGGCCGGGAGGGAAAACAAAGGGTGAGTATGCGAACAAGGTGTAGCTATGACGGTCCTTGGGGGGCCTATTTATAGCATGAGGGTAGGTTCTAGGGCTAATTCAAGTTCTAGGTTGAAGCCATGGCTACCAGAGTGAGAGGGGTGAGTGAGGGAAATGATTTAATGGTGAAACTGAATGTTAAGGGTGGTCAAATTAAGGCTTTTTGAGATTGAAATCGTGAGAGGAGTAATTTTTCTTGGTTATAAATTCAAATTGGGGTCAAGAACGATTGATTGCTTATTTTGGTCAACACCTCCCCGCTGATTGTGCGAGGTAGGATATGACCCAACGACCATCAGATTTGGCCCAGATCTCCAAGAGGCAGATCCAAGGGCTGTGAGTCACCCCCCCACTCTTGCAATGATACGCTGACTTTGAAAAAGGGGCAAATAAAGAGTAAAACAAAGCGTTATCTACACATTACTTTCAAGAATTCATATAAAATTGTAGGAATGTTAAATGAGATGAAATTTGGATCATAGGTTCAAAAAAAGGTATAGAACCTTTAGAAAAAGTTTGAGAATCAAAAGATAAAGTTTCATAGAAAAATTTACTTCTATGGATAAAGTAACAATTTAACCTAATTTGGGATGTCACATTGTGTATATAATTCACATTGGTCATCATATTTTGAATTTGAGTATCAACATTAATTAAGTAGCCAAGAAAAATTAAATTGAGGCCATGATTGAACATAATGAGGTAAAAAGAGTAATAATCCATACTTACACTTAAATTTAATTAGTCACATCCTTCCCTCCCTAAGAGGAATTTTTTCCCCAAAATTCAATAACATCCTCAAAATTTGGGACTAATTAATCCAAGGAATATCCTTAAATACTGGAACATACTCAACTATATAGTCAAAATCATGTCCTCAACAATATAACTACATCAATAGTCTCTCATAAACTTGCTTTGATCAATTCAAGAGGTCAAGAGATCACAATTCACTTATTGAGTTCACTTTCAAGTCATGTCTCCATATTGAGTGAGAATTGGGATCGAGAATCGAGATTATACATCATGAATTAAATTGTGTCATGTATTATCAATATTGAGATTCAAGATTCAAGATACAAATATCCATAATTTAGGGTTCCAAACATGCAAGCCTAGGGTTTAAATTCCCATCTAGATGATAGGTGTGGTCATTCACCCATAAACAACAATCTAGCAATATTTTAGAATTTCAATATTAATTATATCTGAGGTGGGTGACTGATTCAGACCCAGGTCATTTTTAGGAAATTAACCGAAAACATATAATCATCATTACCATCCTCAAAAAATCATTATTGAGTCAACATTCTAGATCTGAGTTTTTTTGGGATATGAAAGTCACTATCCATATTGTAGTGATCTCAAGATCCACATGGGTGATTATAATCATGTTTCAAAAAAATTTACATCAATATCGATTGTTGAAGTTTAGACATCAAGATTATAGGTCAAATCATTTTCAAAGCTTAGGGTTTAGATTATAATTTAGACCTTAGGGGATATCACTCATCTATATTCAATCCTGATCAACAATATTCAAGAAACATTTGAGCAACATTTGTGATATCAATCACCAATTTTGTTATCCTGATATCGAGGTTTGATGAATGACCTAGACTTAGTTCTTTCTAGGAAATTAACCACAAGATATAGTCATCATTATATTAAAAAATGGGTTTCATGATGGAGTATTAGGATTATCATAGACCTGAGGTATTTGAGACTTAGGTCAAGAAATTGAAGTTCGGTGGAAGGGGTTACCTTCCGAACTCTAAATAATAAACAAGATGACAATTTAGAGGCAATCACATATAGGGCATAAAATTTCATTTTTCAAAGATATGGTGAGTAAAAGGTTCATTTCAAAAAGTTACACATGGTTATATAAGTCGACAAATCATAGTCTAGATCCGGTAATGCTTTCATTGATTCTTTCATTGCTAGCGAGTCTTGATATGTCCTTCTAAACAATCACTAGACTTTGTGATTTAACATGTCATCATTTGCAATTCCAACCTCTATTTTTGTCTAAATCTCCATGATTACGAGCTCGGATGAAGGGGTAAAGTCAGTCATGGTGATACACCTCCATGAATTATCAATGTTGTGTATCTTTCCCATTTGGTCACAACAAACTTTAGTATCTTGCTTTTTACTTCCCAAGCATTACTATCAACATTATTTAGCATGGGTCTTCTTCCATTGTCTACATCATTCCCAACTTCTTCTTCAAGAACTTTCATAATCTCACATTTCTTTTCACTCTCTTCACCTCCTTTCTTCTCAATCTTCCCTTCTCAATCATTACTGGTTGTAGAGGGTCTTGCTCTCTGAATATCGGTTTGTGGGGCCATCTGCAATGTACATCCTTTTATGAGTCCTTTAAACACATAGGTTGAGTTAAGAGTACATAGGATTATAGTATATAGTTTCAAAATTTGTTTCACAATTTTTGTTGATTCCCATACTACCCAAAATAGAGAGAGTGCATATCCAGTCATAATACCTAGTAAAGGAAGAGACGAGGAGTCACCTTACTTCAAACTAATAGGTGGTGTCTTGTGTGTTCCTTAGAGAGAAGATAAGATAATTAGAAAATTGTCTTGGGTTTCAACGGAGAACCTTTGGGTCCAGTTATGGATCAATAAAGGATGGGTAGAGAAAGGAACCTCAGCCATTGTGAAGATAGATAGGAGGTGATTATGCCAGAACCTCAAGCCTAGACACCTCAATTTTCACCATTATGAACTTTACAGTTCCTTGGGTTTAGGGGACCTGAGATGTTATTTACTTAAAGTATATGGGAGTGTGTATGCTCTGATACCAACTATCATGGAATCGTTCTTACCCTAATCCCAATCCCAATCCCATTAACTAGACAGTGGTAAAGGGATTGAAGTGCCCATCTCTTAGTGGCCGGAAAGGATCCCTCACACTGGCATATACAATAAGAAATAATAACTCATAAAACAAGAGTTTTAAATAACTAACCAACCCAAAATATGATTTTGCAAATCTATTATTGTCATCATAGTTTGTCAAATGTGGATGTGATCGGTCAATTCTTCATAATGATCCATCTGGTTTTCCTAAAATTAGGTTAATCAAGATGCAATCAATGCAAATGCATCAATACACTTTGAAAAGAATAGATATTGAACAATTGAAAACATTTATAGAAAAATATAGTACTTGGCAGGACTTATGTTCAAAATGTAGTCAATAAACAATTTTCAAAACATCAAGTTTATTTCAAACAATTCAATTTTATTGCAAGTTTCCCATTACACTTATATCGAGAAGCATGCTTATATATTTTATGTAGTTCCATCACCCCAACGAGATGGGAGAGGTAAGCATGATCCTTCTCTCCATATGAGGTAGGAGGTCAATCAACATGTACAAGTTTCACCCTTCAAATGAGGAGGTCATTTGCACTCATTATCACCATTATCATCGTCATAATTTAGACAGTCATAATGGGCAATATCATTTATGTTTTCAAGTTTATTGTAAACTGTAATATTGAAAATTAAAAGACTAATCAGTAGGGAAAAATAGCTCAAACAAATACATAGCCAAGATTTTCAAGAGTTACATACAAGTATCATTCAATACCACTAGTCTATTCAAGGAGGATTTAAATATAAAAATGTACCTTTCTCTTAAGATTTAGAATTAGGATTCCAAGAAAAGTAGATCAAAATTCTCAAGTAGATCCTAGACCAATCAAGATATGGATCAAGGGTCAAGATCATGATATACACAAAGATCATGTACCAAAGTTCAAGATTTTGGTTACTCATTCTTATTAACCCTGGAGTTACGTCATCCACTTATGATCAACAATTCCAAGATGTTCAATATTATTAAAGGGTCTAGATTATTTCTAGTATGAATCACCTACCTAGGTATTTTAGTAACATATGAGTTAACCCAAACTATTATCATCTTAAGTCAATTAATTGTCTCTAGATAATCATCATGTTGAATTAACATCATTGGTATTGAAGACTAGATCAAGTCTTGATTGATGTAAAAGTAAAGTCATGGATCAGGAATTAGGTCAAAAGATCAAGAGTTTCACAAGATTTAGGTCAATTACTAGGTTATCATCATCAAGATTAATCATTACTCATATAAATCATATTTAAGCTTGAATAAAATAAACAATTATATAACTAGGTTCTTTATTAGTCAAGTCATGAATATAAAGACTCAAGATAAACATCAGAGTCAAATATTAGGAGTTCCAGAGATTACTCATGATTATTGAGTCATTTAAACAATTGAGTAAGAAAGAGATCATAGTCTACGGATGTTAGTGAATAACATCTAGAATTAGGGTTCACAAGTATTTTTAAACAATTAATTGGATTTTTTTGATGAAAATTGACTATTTATTCATAATTTTTGGAGCTAGGATGCATTTTTTATGATTTAAACAAGATCTGAACTTTTTTAGTGATTATTTGTCAGAGAGAGATAAATACCTTAATATGGAAAAACGATGAGCATTGGATGTCAAAAGAATGGTTCAGACCAAGCCACATGGGTGAGATGGCTCACTTATTTCTGGATTGGTTAAATCCTTGATTTGGTCGGTTCAATTCCTTGATTGCAGGTTCTTTGGACTGGGTTAAAGACCTTTGGTTTGGGAAGTCTTTGTCCTTCTCTCCCATTCTAGGAGTCATGCAAGCAGCACTAAGCTATGGTAGAGGAGTCGCTGGAGCTAGAGGGGTTTAGCGAAGGAGGGGCCAAGGCTAGCAACAAATGTGCTTCCTAAATTCATCGTCAGCCTGTGAAGCTCAGGGTGACCGTAAGAAGTTTGCTGGTGGTGCAAGGGTGGAACACCCAAAATGGATCAATGACAGCACTGTCCAACTAGTAGGAAGATTGAGGGAAAAATCAAAGTTCTCGAGGATGGGAGGGAGAACAAGAGTGAGTATGTGACCAGGTGTGGCTACGACATTCCTTGGGGGGGCTTTTATAGCACGTGGGTAGGTTCTAGAGCTAATTCAATTTCTAGGTTGTAGCCATGGCCACCGGAGTGAGAGGGATGAGTGAGGTCAATGATTTAATGGTGAAACTAATCATTAGGGGTGGTCAAAGTAGGGCTTTTTGAGCATGAAATCATGGGAGGAGTAATTTTTCTCGGTTAAAAATTGAAATCGGCGTCAAGAACGATTGATTACCCATTTCAGTCACATTAACACCTCCCTGTTGATTGTGGGAGGTATAAGATGACCCAACAACCATTAGATTAGGCCCAAACCCATGAAATGTAGATCCAAGGGCTTTGAATCACCCCATACTCTTGCAATGGATCACTGACTTGGAAAAAGGGGCAAATAAAGAGTAAAATAAAGGGTTTTCTACAAGTTAACTTCACAAATTCATAGAAATTGTAGGAATGTCCAAATGATATGAAATTTGGATCATAGATTCACAAAAAGGTATAAAACCTTTAGAAAAAGTTTGAGAATCAAAAGATAAAGTTTCATTGACAATTTTACTTCTACGGATAAAGTAACAATTTAATCTAATTTGGGGTGTCACAATGTGTATAAAATTCATATTGGTCATCATATTTTGAATTTGAGTATCAACATTAATTATATCCAAGAAAAATTATATTAAGGCCATGAGAGAACATAATGAGGGAAAAAGAGTACTATTCCATATTTATACTAAAATTAACTTTGTCACAGAACAACTATGTGGGTTTCATGCGATGCTACAAGCCAAAGTAATTTTTCATACTTGCTTTGGTTTGTGGAAAGGGAGTCAGGGTCCTTATAGACTAAGTTAAAATCATAAATCATTTGTGGGTCTTATTTTTGATAAGTTTGGGTCAGCTCTTCGACATATGGGTAAAGGAGATGCTTCCTTTCTAAGATCATAAATGGTGGTTGTTCTTTGTAATTTGACCAGAACAAGGAGCAGTAGAGAGAATTGGGTGTTTCTTCATCTCTCAGTAGTAACCCCCAGTTGATAGCTAAAAGTCTCCCTAACTGACAAGGATGTTTCTCATGAAAAAAAACCATTAAACATAGAGAGAGGAATCAAGAGGGAGGTGTATAAGAGAGAAATGGGGTTGCGTCCTTTACCTTCCTTTTACTGGGAAGAAGACTATTCCTGTACCATCAATCCAGGATCACACAATGCACTTTTTTTGTACTAAGAAAAGGGATCAGGTTGTTAGGCACAAATAAATTACTATGATTAATAAACATTTTGTCATCAACATTTTGTTTCCAACAATGATTTTCTTTAATATCAAATTGAATTTCTGCAATCTTTTATAAAAATATCTAGAAAAGTTCATTTGACTTACAATTTAAATAAACTATCATGTCCATAACTTGATCATCAAGATATACTTGAATAAATCCACAAATAAAATAATAATACATCTCACAAATCTCAAAATCTTTTAAAATTGTTGTGATACTTAATGAGGTAATAACCAAACTAATAGAATTTTTATTGACCAAAACTTATTTTAAAGAACCACTTTATTCATATGTTGAATGGGTTCACACTTTCACATCATAACTTCTTGGTTTATTATATTAAAGTACTTAGCATAAAAGATGAAATCACCTTTATCTATTTGAGGATTATATCTAATATTTATTTAAGTTATAACTTTTACAAAAAGGTCAGACATGTCATGTCCTCATAGTATTTTTTTGTCAAAATCCAACACCTTAAAAGAAGGGAATCTCAAAACATACTCCCACTCCAACTTGGGAGTCAGATTCAACATTAGTCCAATGTCTGGTAAAGGGAAGCTTACCTCAAGGATGAGGAAAGTATGATAAAGACCCAGAGGAAAGGGTTCATGATAGTGACCCGATGGAAAGACTAGTGAGACAACATCCAAGTTACACTCTAAGTTGCCGACTTTTTCTCCTATAGGGAAAAATGATTTCTAGTTATGTACTTATCTACTTATCTTTATTAGATGTTAAAGGGTTAATTGACTCAATTTGATGATAATTGATGGGATGCGCATAGAATTTGTATTAGGGTTTTATGATTTATATAAGCCTAGGAAGGGATGTAATATGGAATGCTATAACAAAGAGTAATTATTGAAAGTAATTTTTTTAATCATCACATACACATTTCTAATTGGTTATACATTATATAAAGATTCAAATCAATCTAATCAAATGGAAATGGTAACTCTTTCTATTACAAAAGATTTTAAGGAGATATTTGATATTAATAAATGGTATCTACATGTTATGATATCTAAATTTTAGGAAGGATGTATACATAAATATAGATGAGAGATTTAGAGGAAAAGACAAAAAAATTCGATGTTCTAATAAAGTAGACCTCGTAAAAAATTGATAGATTGAGAAGTAGGGAGTGAAATATACATTGTCATAAATGAGTCCAACTAGTTCCGTACTGTGTTGATGTACATCACTCATGGTGGTGCACAAATGACATTTGATTAATTCCTCCAACATATTTGTTCATTGTCGGTGTCTCTGTGTAGTCCACATATAATATAGAGGAAAAGAGAAGTATTTCACTTGGAAACATGCTAGTGTGGTTGGTGAATGTCTATTCATGTTGATTTCTATTGTAGTTTTAGTTTAATTTTGCATTTAGTTGATTTTTTCCTCTATACCGTTTTCCTTGGTTTAATGTAAATATATAGGGTTTGATCAAATCCATGTGTATCTATGTAAGGGTTCAATTTTGCATCATGTACACCGAACTATGGGTTTCCCTGGAAAGATTAAGCTTTTCATCAACCAATTTCTTCATTGACTAAGGTTCTCATTAGTCCAACCTCCATTGATGATAACCCTAGATGGTATGACAAATGCTCCCCTCCCTCTATGATGGGTTTTCCCCAAAGTAGATGTACCCTCAACCAATAGAAACCATCAATTGCTGGAAATTGAGATCCAATGATACTTTACTTTTGTTACCCAATGGATAATATGCCCCCACAGTCTGTTGCACAATGAAAACAAGCACTCCTATGCCCACCAACATACCATGCTTTGATGGTACTTGCACACCCATACATTGACCTATGGTTGGACTAGATGCCAACCGATGGAGCTCCTTTTCTTTGGTCAAAGATACCCCTGGTCTGAGCTCAGATGGGATCCCTACTATTGTGCATCAACGACCAAGCAGAGCAAAAGGTGATGCAATTTCTACTCAAATCGATTGACAGTCCAAACCCTAATGGAAATATTGATTTCATGCTTGATGCATCTACTACAACTACCTTTATTTGGAAACCTACCATCAGTCGGCCATATCCATTACACTTGTAGAGCCTGATGAGCAAGAAAATCTATGTCTGCTAATGAAGCATATGTTACTTTTTCCCCAATGGGTTCTCTACATCGCAACATATAAATAGTCAACCCCCATCTCAATTGGAGGCATATATTCTTCTCCACGACCCCTCAAAGCTTTTGCATTGTGGACAGACAAAGAAGACGATCACCATGGACCCTCTCTCATGGGACGTCTCTGTTATTCCCTTAGTTCACTTCATTCTACTTCTGCTTTTCCAAGGCCCAACTCCTAATCACAAATGTGGGTGGATAGACACCACCACCACCATCCATTGATTTTCTAATCCTCTGATGGTTCTGACCCCAAAGAGAGAAAAATGGAGGAGGAAGGATTGCACTTCACTCCTATCCTCTATGTTCTCCCCTTCCATCGATTGGAAACTAGCATTCCACCAAGATCATGGGATGCTACTTCCCATACTAATCTACATCTCTCCTATGATTGAATATGATGGCTATTTCTTCCCTCTCCCTATCATTTTTTTGATCTCATCATGAAGAGAAAATAGTCCCTTTCACCGGGGTGTAGGGATTAGTCCTTCTACCCTTACTTACATATTGATTTTTGACATTTCATGCCTTGTATATAACTCTTTTAAATCAATGGTAATCATTTGATTGCATTTTTAATATCTTCATATCCTACTTTACATGATCTTATATAACCTTATGTTGTGAGAAATTCAGTGCTTAGGTTTTGACTATTGATTAACTTGGTTGAATCCGGGATGAGAACTTCAGAAAGGATGCCTCTGAAGTAGTGGGCACATGATGTTTGAGTAAGGAGATGTCATGCTAATGCTAATATCTACATGATTTTTCTGTACCTAATAGATGAAAACTTTCTTTTGCTCCAATTGAATAATTTTATCATTTTTTAATATGTTATTGATGTGTTTGTGCATGTAGTGTTGGTGTATCTCAACTCCACCTAAATGACTTCCATTATTAATCTAGGCACATTTTTAATCCCTCACTATTACTTTCCTTTGCAATTTATTTAAAGCAATTAATCACCTCCTGATTTTATATATTAGCCTTAGTTGAACTAGATACAAGCAAGCAAGGTTCATATAAAGTTCATCCCTTGGGACTTGATCCTTAACTAAACTATAATAAGACAAGTCTTCTTATGACCGATATTATGGCATGTTGTTTTGATAGAAACTAGGGAATTACTTCTCTAGTAATTTTTTCATGTGATAATAGACCACATCAAATTCTAAAGATGTTTCCTGGCACAATTTTTTTTAGTTCAATTAATTCTATTAGAATTAATTTAGAATTTTAGTTTTAACATTGATAGTATTGCATATTCACTTGAACTTGTCCATCTAACTTGTAGAAGATCATTCCATTTCAGGTACCACGCACTTATGCATGTGAAGTGCCACCAATTTTGGACTTGCATCAAGCTTTAATCTAGATATATAACAAACCTTTCACCATCAGAACATAGAGAACCAAACCAGAATGGACAGGGAGGAAATCACACAAACGGTAAACCTAGACATTCCAGCACAGAGAGAGGATTACACAAGAAGCCCAGGCTGCCATTAAAGAGAATACATGTACAATCCTAGCTACCAAATGATTTCCAAAGAGACAAAAGGAACGTAGAGAGTTCACAATACCTAAGGCTATAAATGATTGACATCCCTATCAGTGTCCCTATCTTAGAAACTAGGACACGTTAGATCATGTTGTTGTAAAGAAGTCCTTTTCCAGACAATCAAATAATGATTGTCAAGAACATATCTTGAACTTTGTGGACTTATGTGTGATGACTAGGACAAATGTATTTCTAATGATGTTGTTAGACTCTCATTCCCAAATTTCACTACTAATGTAAAACTCAGAATATGATTTCATTAAATAAAAATAGTTGTAGTGCTTGAGGTGACATTGTATGAAATGCTATTTCTTATAGAATAATGAAGTGTAAAAAAAAAGAAACCTTGAAATACTTTTCTCTTTATATATGCCATAATGTGCTCCACTTAACACAAAGCAGTCCATATTATTTTTCCCTTTTTTTACTATTGTTTAGGATGATTAAGAGGAATAAAAAAGAAAGATAAAAGAAGTGGAATTTATAGATAAGTAATATATAACTTAATCAAGATTCCTTATCTTTTTATAGATTTTTACATAGGATGAAAGTATCATTAACCTCTTTTCTCTCTCCTCTAAAAATGTTCTCAAAACGTCATATAAGATATGTGATATGACTTTTGAGGGGATAACCAATGTCCATCTCAAAAATGGCTCAATGACTAACAACGGAAGAATTTTTCATTTATTTCATCCTTTAAAGAAATAAAAGTTAAGGAAAGGACCTTTATGGATCCAGAGAATTTTTCTTTGGTCCAAATTATGCAGCAAGTTGCATGTTCATCTGTCGCCAAAGGGATAGTTCTAGGGTTTGGACACAAAGGGGAAGACACATAGGCGGTGGGGGTCGATGTTTTTGACCACCCAATGATGGTGACCTTAGAAGGAGGCACAACTGAAAGGCTCAGGAGGTTAAAACTGTTGGTATGTATGCCCTAAGAACCAATCATGGGATGATTGATGGGATACATTAAGATTGATTTGATAAACTTCAAAGGCAAGCTTCTAATTCTTTCTGGTTCAGTCATATGAGATAGTGATAGAACAGATTGAATGTCTAGAGAATGACAGTACTCAATGACGTATGCTTTCAGGTTGAGGACCTGAACGATGAGATCATACGGATGCTAAGAGTTTGTACATTCTTGTTATGTCCCTAGTCGGATGTCATTGTGGAAGGTAGATAGACAACAATGACACACAAGACTAGATTGTGGTGTTGGTTGATGACAGAATCTCATTAGTCATGATATAGAGATATCAAACCAAACACATAGGTACTTGTTAGAGAACAAGGTACCGGACAGACCCACCGTGAGTTTGACACATGGAACCATGAGATGGTAGTCATAGTCAGTACTCACAGTGATGGTGGTGAGTGTGATTCTTAGACCTGAAATCACTGCACTCAACACATGTCGTTGGGCACACTTTGACATCATCAAACGCAGTCTTGAAACATGGGTTGTTATAAAGGTGATGATTGGGTGGCTTTGACACATGGGGCTTTTGAGGGGTGAGTGATAGATATGGGATTTGTCCCTCCTAAGGGAGTTTGATATCCAAGGCCACTTGATGAGTAGGATTGAGATAGGCATGCGCACGCATGTGTGAATCAGTATGTGATATTGATGTCATACATATCTCCTTCAATCTACTCTGAGATCAAGAAAGTGAATGAACGTTGACAGGATGACTATTACATGCCTTGAGTTCATTCGCGATATCAGTGACAAAGGAATTATACATTCACTGTAACACCATTCACGGATTGTAGGATGAAAGTTGTTCTCCAACTTTCTACTTTCACTTGGGTAGCACTGATGTGTGACTAGGCACCGCTCTTTGCTTGTGAAGTCATAAGTGTTATGGACTTTCACTGCCAACGTGAAATGGACCTGCAGGGTCACACACATAGGATTTAACTTAGAAGAGGAGTTTTGTCCACAAGCAACATTTAGATTGATTACTAAAGGAGTTTAGTAGTTCAATTAAACACTCAATCAGTCGATGACTCAATATCATATGGTTCAAGGTGTTGGACGCATTGATTGGAGTATCAGATTGATTGAAATCGCATTTGATTGATTCTGCACAACCTGTACTCCCAACCGATCGGTTCAAGTGTTGAACCGGTCGGATGAGGTTTCTGAACCGGTCGACTCAAGTGTTGAGCCGATCGGCTCAAGCCCAGGGTGAAACGAGCGGTTCAAGTGTTGAACCGATTGGTTCAACTGGTGCAACCAAGCAAGTTGGGAAAGTCAGGTCGGTGAGAATTTTCCTTGCGTTTCGCTTGCCCAATTTGATTGGAACAAGAATTGGTATTCGATACCAATTAGAAACGAAAGTTGGAAAGTTAATCGGGAACTGATCAGGACCACGAACCGACCGGTTCATAAGTGAACCGATCGGCTCATGGGTCCCAACCGACCGGTTCAGGTCCCCAACCGACCGGTTCAGGTTGCGAGTTGGTTGCTTTTTGTGGAAAAATCCCGAATCCTTCTACTCCTGCTTTAGTCCCATATTGTCGGGCACAGAGAACCCTGTCCCATGACCCGCCTATATATATAGGGGTATTGGGGGCTTCTCAGAGTACAACTCAGTGCAAGCCGGTTGCTTTGAGAAGTTGTCATTCTCTCTGGTTTTGGTAACCGTGAGAGATCCCGAGCAAGTGCTTCCCGCAAAAGGGAGGTGCACCAAGGGAAGGACAACTGCAGTTGCAACTGGTAGCAGGAGATTGTGTTGGCGACTAGTACATCAACTGGAGGGTGTGACTCCTTCCACTTCCTTGTGGGACAAGGAGAGTGGAGTTCCAGGTGGTCCGTGTGGACTACTACGGAGGCGGGAGGACACTGCCGCTTAGGAGGACAACTGTCATCCGACAGTCCGGTAGGAGGAGGAGGAGTCAGTCCCGGTGCGACCAGGAGCTGCACAGACACCGTCCAAGACCGGAGTTGAAGACGGCACATTGCGTGAGGTATTGTCACCGAGTAAGCCTCGAGACAAGGTATGATTCCACAAACCATCCTTTCCTATTATATAGACGTTGACGCGTTTCCTCGGTATGGGTTGGGGGAGAAATTTTTGTTTCCGCTGCCTTCTCTGTCTCCCCTAAAACCCAACAAAAACTGGTGGGGAGGAGATGATGCAGATGGAAAAAAAATAGATGTGCCACCATCTGAAGTTTCTTAATGTAATGTCGGCCTTCACCTAAACTATGATTTGTGTGGGCGGGGGGACAACCCAGATAGGGGTGGATAGATAGAAGGCAACATGGGAGTCAGTGGACCATTAGATAAGAGAGAATAATTTCCACCACTTCACAACTTACTAGGGATCATGTGATATAAGTAAGAAGGATCCTTTTACTGAAATTAGGCAGATAGTCTCATATAGGGATGTCATCAACGGACGCAACAACTCCATCCAAAGGTTTGAAGATATGGAATTCTAATTAACTGTAGATGGTATATTCGTCAGGATTATTGATGGTTCTTCGTATTTTGAAATTGACACAAACAAATACAGATAATTAAAGAAATCATTATTCTATTAAGTAATTTTGAAGGTCTTAACGAGAGAAGTTGGATTCGTGATGTTTCTATATAGAATTAAAGCCAAGTGGAACCCAGTAGGGAGCATGAGATTGATCACTCTGAAAAATAATTACTATCTGGTACAATATCTACATGAGGATGATTCTATGAAATCCCTCACTGGAGGTCCATGGCCCCTGGGATCATATTTGGCAATCCAGTCGTGGGACCTAATTTCATCCCATTAATTGAGAACCCCAAATACTTGGTGGCCTGGGTATAGGTTCCCAAAATCCAAATATTCTGATACAAAAGAAGGATTTCAGAGGAAATAATATATCAAATTGGTATTGCGATGAAGGTGGATACCAACACAGACCTAAAGAAATGATAGGTTTGTGAGACTAGTAGTAAATCTAGATACTAACAAATTGTTAGTACCTACTATACACAAACATGACGTTAGATGCAATCTTTAATATGAAAATGTACTGGCAATTTGCATGTATTGTGGACATATAGGCCATAAGGAGGTGTTATAACCTCAATTTAGCTTGTATGAATTGAAATGCAAATGTTCAAATAAAAGGGATTTGAATGGAAAATTGTATGATTTGTTTTCAAACAATGGATTCTTTTTCCATATTTCCCTTGGATGCATGATTTCATCCTTCATACTGATTTGATAAATCCAATAATGATAAAAGTGAAAAAGAGATAAATGAAATCCCATAATAAGTAAAAGGAAAAGAAATAAAGGGATGGTCGTCTGAATATGTGAGAATTATGTATAATTCTCTATAAAGTGGTATGGATGAACACTATTGATTGAGTTTCAATTTGACTTGGTTTCTAATGAGAAAAGAAATCAAAATAAAGAAAATAGAAGAGAAAGAAAGAGAAAATATGAATTTTAATTTCATAATATATGCCTTTTGAGTGGATGACTTGCATATGAATAAAAGTCTCCTTTATTTTCGAGTTTCAGTTCAAAACATTGCACACAAGTAAACTCAGTAATTATTATGTTACCCTAAAAATTTGAGAGAAAAAGGAATAAAGATGGGAGAATTATGGGTTTTACAAAAAATATATAAAGTGGATTAGTTCATGGGATTTTACATTAAATGTAACCATTACCTTTCATATTGGGAGTATACCCAGGCCTTATTTTATGTCACGCTGCATGAGGGCCACTAGATCATTGATCATACAGTGATGGATTCATCACCTACCTCAGCCAAACTTGGAAAGTATGGAAATAGTACAATGTGAACTCTTGTGAGGATTTCTTACTCTCTCGAACATCTCTTCTCCTATTTTCTTTCCCATTGTGTTTATGATATAATTTTGAATACAACCATCCCTAGATGGTCCTATTTTGAGGAGAAATAAGATTTTCCCCAATTCTTTAGATGCCAGATCCATGAGTTGTGTGTCTCAAGCAGGTATGCCTATATAAGGCCCTTCTATCCCTCTACAACAACACCCATGAGACCCTTAAACCATTGAGAGAATTCCCTCACTGCCAATTCTCTAGACAACACTCTCCTTCATCCCTTCCTGAACCACCTTCATTGATAAGAGAATCTTGACCTCGACCTCCCCTTAGTTGCCACCACCAAGAAATCGAAGGCCACACCCGAGTTTGATGAAGCCTCGGGAATGAAGTACTATCCTCACATGTCACTCCGATAGGTTGAGGCACAAAATCAACTCCTCAATTGACTCAGATGGGAGTAGAGGACCACCAGCAAGAGATAGAAGATGATCGGCATGGTTAGTACAACTCTTCCCTCACACAAGTGCTAGAGATGTAAGGGTAAATCAGACCTTTTCTCCTTTCTTTTTTGTTTTGGTTAGTGGGTGCAACGCGGGATGAGCCTAAGGCTCGTGGGTTAGGAGGTTGGCCACCTTCATGTGTTCACAATACCTGAGGGGTAAATGTGTGAGGCACTCTCTAGATGCATAAGGATGAGATCACTCTAAAAGTATCGGTACCCTAGAAATGTTGAGGAAATGACTAAGGATCACAAATAGGAGTTGTTATAAGACTCAAAGCTCACAAGACAAGTTCTTTTATAGGTATGCATAAAATTAGGGAGATGGTACAAGGTGGAGAATGACTCAACCTAAAATTGGAATTAAAATGGTGATGTGTGATACACCACCTCTCCTCTTGGAATGGGATGAGCTTTGTATTTTGACTGCATCCAAATTCTTAGTTCATCTTGTTATTAGTGTGAGAGATTGGACAGAAGCATGCCATACTAGGAATATAAGTGATATGAGGAATAAATATTCAAGTTGAAATATTTTTATGATAATTGAGGATTGGAGGAATTACCTCACCCTAAGAGAACATCAATAATAAAAGAACAAATGTAATCACCAAATTGAAATTTTAGAGGAGGATATAATTATCAAGTGAAGTTTGAATTCTATAAGTTAAGTTTGAATCTGGTAACTAAAATAATGGATGCAAGAGATTGAATTACCTCCTGACTTAGAAGGACCTAGACCTAAGACAAGACAATGGATGAAGTATATGAAACACTATGATTTTACCATCACCTATCATCTTGGGAAAAGCTAATGTAGTAGTAAATGCTCTTAGTCGGAAACAACACAGGTGTGCAACTATCTTGTCTAGCCAGTGGAGAGAACTAGAAGAGTTCACTAGGTGGACTCCACAACTATTAGAAGAGAAGATCTGTGTGGCTAACATCCAAATAAAACCAAACCTATTGACCGAGTTGGTAGATACCCAATTATCCAGCCCAGAGACTAACAAGATGAAAGGTTTGTTAGAGAAACCTCAGACCCATCTCTTAGTGGGAGTAGAAGGTGGAATTCTCTACAAGAGTCATATTTGGGTTCCTAAAGATTCACCCTTGAAGAATCATATCTTGCAAGAAGCTCATGGTTCTAAGTATACGGTACACCCTAGAACTACCAAGATGTTTAAGGACTTGCAATGACACTTCTCATGGCCTGGGATGAAGAGAGACATAGAGGCATATGTGGCCAGTTGCCTCATGTGCCAGATGGTGAAGGATGAACACTAGAGGCCTAGTTGATTGCTACAGTCATCAGAAATTTTGGGTGGAAATGGGAACAAATCACCATGGACTTCGTGGTGGATCTCCCCAAGACCAGGAGAGGTCATGATGCAATATGGGTTGTGGTAGATCGCCTTACCAAGTTGGCACATTTACTTGCCTTAAAAAACACTGCCAAATTGATAGATATAGATGGACTTTATATCAGAGAAATAGTATGACTGCACAACGTTTTGAGTTCAATTATTTCTGATCATGCCCCAAAGTTCACTTCCAAGTTGTGGAAGGAAGTGCAAGAAGAACTCGACACTAGACTAAAATTGAGTACAACTTATCATCCCCAGATGGATGGATGGTTAGAAAGGACAATACAAACTTGAGAGGATCTATTCAGAGCATGTGTGCTCGATTGGGGTGGATCATGGGAGCAATATCTGCCCTTAGCTGAGTTTTCTTACAATAACAACTACCAGACCAGTAGTAGGATGCCTTTATATGAAGCTCTCTATGGGAGGTCGTGTTAGTCACTACTTCACTAGGATGATTTCAGTAAGAGGACCTTGTTGAGGTTAGAGGAGATCCAATTGTATGCTGATAAAGTCAATGTGATCAAGAAAAGGGTGAAGAGTGCCCAGGATCGATAGAAGTCGTATGTTGATGCAAAGCGGACTGACTTGCATTTCAATGTGGGTGAACATGTGTTTCTGAAAATCTGACCCCTCTGAGCTATAGCTAAGAATAGAGGAAAGTTGAGTCCCCATATGTGGGTCTGTTTGAGATTTTGGAACGGATTGATGAAGCTTCTTATCATTTAGCCTTACCCCCTCAGTATAGTATGATGCATGATGTGTTCCATGTGACCAATATAAAAATCCATGTTAAGGACCTAAGCCATGGGTTGAGCATTGGATCTATTGAACTCCAAGGGAGGCTGACTTACCCTGAGTCACCTTTGAGGGTATTGCATACCAAGGTGAAAGATCTCAGGAGTAAAAAGATAGAGACGGTAAAGGTTCTCTGGAAGCACCATGGAGAGGATGAAGCCACATGGGAGCAGAAGATGGACATGGAAAAGGCTTACCCTGGATTGTTTGTTTAATTGGTTGAATTTTGGGGGAAAAATTCCTATAAGGGGGGAAGGATGTTATAATCTCATTTTCTTGTATGAATTGAAATGCAAAATTTCAAATAAAAGGGATTTGCATGGAAAAGTGTATGATTTGTTTTCAAAGAATGGATCCTTTTGCAATATTTCGCTTGGATGAATGATTTCATGGTTCATACTAATTTGATAAATCCATTATTGATAAAAGGGAAAAAGGGGTAAAAGAAATCCCATAATAAATAAATGAAAAATAAATAAAGCGATAATTGTGTGCATATGTGAGAATTATGCAGAATTCTCTAGAAAGTGGTATGGATGACCATTATTGATTAAGTTTTGGTTCCACTTGGTTTCTAATAAGAAAAGAAATTGAAACAAAGAACATAGAAGATAAAGAAAGAGAAAACATGAATTTTAATTTCATAGTATATGTCGTTTGAGTGGATGACTTGCATATGAAGAAAAGTCTCTTTTAATTTTGAGTTTCAGTACAAAACTTTGCACACAAGTAAATTAAGACATTAATGATTTACTCTTAAAATTTGAGAGAAAAATGAGTCGATGGGAGATTTATGGGTTTTACAAAAATACATAAAGTGAATGAGTTAATGGGATTTTACATTAAATGTAAAAATTTCCTTTCATACTGGGAGTATACCAAGACCTTATTTTATGTCACACTACATGAGGGACATTGGATCATTGATCCTACATTGATGGATTCATCACCTACCTTATCTAAACTTGGAAAGTTTGGAAACAGTACAACATGGAATCCCGTGAGGATTTCTTCCCCTCTCAACCATATCTTCTCATGTTTTCTTTCCCATCATGTTTAGGATATAATTCTAGATACAACCATCCCTAGATGGCCTTGTTTGAGGAGAAACAAGAGTTTCCACAATTCTCTAGATGTCTGATCCATGAGTTGGGTGTCTCGAGAAATTATGCCTATATAAGGCCTTGGTATCCCTCTCCAACAACACCCACAAGACCCTCAAACCATTGAGAGAATTCCCTCTCTACCAATTCTCTGGCCAACCCTCTCCTTCATCCCTGCTTGAACCACCTTCGTCGATGAGAGCGTCTTGACCTCAGCATCCCCTTAGTCACCACCAACAAGTAATAAAAGGACACAAACAAGTTCGGTGAAGCCTCACGAATGAAATCATGTCCTCACATGTCGCTCGGATGGGTTGAGGCATAAAGTCAACTCTTTAGTTGACTTGGCTGGGAGCAGAGGATAACATGTGAGAGGTAGAAGATGGGAAGTGTGGATAGGACCACTTTGCCCTCGTGCGAGTGTTGGATAGGTAAGGGTAAATCCGACCTTCCCTTGGTTCTTATTCATTTTGGATTGTCGGTGCGACATGAGACAAGCATCTACCTTGGACAAGCTGATTGGCTTGACTCTGCCGCCTGGGCAGATCATGCCTGAATGCCTGATGCCCAGGTGGCGGCCCATGGTTGGTCTAAAAGTTATTTATTTAGAATAATCATAACTTTTTATAGGGTTATCCAATGGGAAGATGTAATATATGGATTTTAATGAAAAAAAATTGTAGAATCCTTCAAAAAAGAATTCAAGGACAAAATATGCTTCTAAATTGAAAAGTATGTAAAGGTGCCACCTTTAATGGTTTTAATTAATTTAAAACCCTAAGTTTTGAAGATTAAAGGATTTACTGATGTTCCCTAACTTTTATGAGAAAAGTTTAGCCTTTTGACATAAAAGCGATGGATTAGATCTAGTTGGATAATGTTTGCTCATAATTTACTTAATTAGGGTTCCATGATTAAAAGTGCATTAATGCACTTAAAAACCCTAATTTTGATAATTGCGAGGTTTACTGGTTTTAATTGTGGAAATCAATCAAGAAGATATGAAAATGATGTTCTTGAACTATTTTGTGTATAAAGACCCTTAATTTGGATAATTTGAGTAATTAGGGTTTTTATGAGTTGAAAAATGCTTTTAGGGTTTGTTGACCTAAAAAGGGTAAAATTGGAAAGTAAAACCAAAAAACCCTAAGGACACCCTAATGAGGCTTAGAAACCCTAGAATGAAATCCCAAGTCAATGAAAGATATTTGGATACAATTATAACCATTAGGTGTTATAAATACTTTTCAGGATCAAGTTGCTTGATTTATTGCTTGGCTTGGTTGATTGGACTTCTTGATTGGTTAGCTATCTTGCTAGGTTTTGAGACTGCCAAATCAGGTATGTGGTTACACCTATAATTAATCGCTCTAGTTTCCCAATGATTTCTGAGGTTTAATTGATTGCTTGAAATTAAATGCTTTGATGAATTTTATTTCCTACAATCTATAAAGTGACTATGACTATGACAGAGTATGATTATAATTTTCTCAAACTCGACATACCAATTCTCGATGTTTGAATGGATGGAAATGAAAAGTCATGACTAGGACTAAAGACTAGGCCCTAGATTGGGAAGGTCAGACTAGGCCCCAGATTGGGAAGGTGGCATGATTGGATAGGTCATGTACGTTAGGCCCCAGATTGGGAAGACCAACTTGGCACCTGGGATGCAGACTTCGAAGGTGGCCTTTTTTTTCCACTGCAGGGACAAGACCCTAGAAGGGTATACCAGAGGTTGTGTAAAAATGGTTGAGTGGTTATCAAGAAAATGTAAATTTTGTTTTGTAACAAATGATTGTTGTGGTTATGTTGTTACCATTATATGCAAACTTTTGATTTCCCTCACATACTAGCATAATTCGTTATACCGATCGACGTTTTTTTGTTAGAATTTTAGGGTAATATGCAGTTATGTCTAAAAGCATAACGAAAATCATATGTTCAGTAAAAAGTGACATTGCAAAAGAACAAGGCTAAATAATGTTTGGAGGATTATAGTCAGGTTGTTGTTTCCTTGGGTAAAGTTCTAAAATCCTATATTTGAAAGGTATGTGAAAAGAATTTTTTTATCTTGCTTTAAGCTTAGTTGTGGTAGAATTTATTAATTATTCTTTATTATTTGCAAAACCATATGATCAGGTTTGGGATAACAACTCTAGCTTCTTGGCATTCCTTAATTGGAGGTTGTCGAGGGGTGGGGTCATTACAGGAGGACTTGTGTAGGAGGAGGAATATGGTAAAGGTGGCGAGCCAGCATGCGAACATGGTGGACCCGACTGTGTCATTGGAGGACTTTTTAGAAGCTATGTATGAAAGGACATTGTAAATCTAACCAAGGAAGAAAATCCCAATGACAAACTAGGTACGGGTCTCCACAAGAAATAAGTTTGGCAACCTAACTCAATAAGGGGAGGAGCCAACACATAATGACACAAAATAAGTAGTTGTAGATAGGGTGACTGGCATTGACTGGAGAAAAAGGAAGACGAACCACCAAAAGTAGAATCAGGGTGGAAAGGGTAACACCAGGGAAACTTAGATGTCGTCCCATGACCTTCGTAACTAGGGAGTCCATAACCGTTGGGAGATCCATAAGGAGGTAGTGCGGATGAACCAACAACATCAAGCACCAACCATTACCTATGAAGATGAGGTGGTCATTATAGGTCAATTAGACAGCAACCCGTCTTCTATCTTGGGTAAGTGGCTGACACATGGAACTCCATACTAAAAGGAGGGGGGCGTGTGGGTATCCATCTCAAACATTGTAAGGTATTCTTGTCAGGAGAGCTCATTAGGAAGGGTTCTAATAAGTGTGGGAAGAAACATGATGTAGTTGACCAACAAGTTGTTTTCAGGGGTGATCAAGCCCAAGTTGACAATCAACAAGAGTTACCATGATTTGTGCATCATGGAATGTTCAAGGTATCTAGTTGCTAGATTACCAAAACACTATTAGAGAGTACATCCATCGATATGATGTTGATATTATGATGATTGTTGAGCTTCAAACAAGCGGTGGAAAGACAGACATAACTGTCCAATGTTTTGTGTTTGACGCCTCTCATTGAGTGGAAGTGGAAGGTTTTTCTGGGGGCATTTGGGTCATGTGGAAGCAAAGGGTGGGCATGGAAGACATATTGGAATTTAATTACCACTTTGTTCATTGTCTCATCAACAACAAGTTCCTAATCACCTTTGTATATGCAAGGATAAAACAAGGTTTACAGTAGAAGCTCTGGAGTCATCTCAGCACAATCGCGTCAGCATCTACACTACCATGGATGGTGATGGGTGATTTTAGTTCATTCTTGAATGTAGATGAGAAGATAGGGAGTGAGGAGAACAACATATCTAGTCATAGGGACTTTTTTGAAGATATAGTTAATGTAGGACTAGTGGGTCTTAGTGCCTTTATGGCACGGATGACATTCAAGCAAGGTTGTCTATAGAAATGACTAGGTCGAGAAATACCCAATCTGGAATGGGTTAATATGTTCCTAAAAACTAATGTTATGGTTATGCCTAGAGTCTCTTTAGAGCATGTGTTGTCTTTGGTTAGATAGAGAGAACACAGAAGCATAAAACTACTTCCCACCTAAAGAAGAGAAGTAGATGGCTTAAATGAGCTTCCTTCCCACAACTGATCGTAAAATCTTGGGATAATGAAATCAAGTTTACCAATGACAACAGAAAGGTCATGAAGCTAGTTGCCAAATGGGAGAGATACAAAAGGAAATTAGAAAGGAGGAATAAGGATACACTAGTCTAAGAGATTGGAAGGAAATGGGACATTCTTAATCATAGATTCTCACATTATCTTGATTCTGAGGTTTGTAGGCTGCAACATGAGTGTATGGAAATGGTGAAATTGGAGGGTGATGAGTGGAAGTAGAAAGCCCAATGTGTCTGGTTAAGACTAGCGAATGACAAGACCAACTAGTTCCAGGCCATTCTCAAGGCCAAGAGAAGAAGGAAAACTATCACAAAGGGGGCGTTAATGGAAGACAAGAATGGACTCAAACATATGGCTCACAATCACTTTAAAACACAGTTCATGAAAGAGAAGGACATTAATATGGAAACGAAATTAGAAAACTACCTAGCTTCTTTCCCCAACTATTAGATGAGTAAAATGTTAATGCATGAAGATCCAAACGAAAATAAAATCCATTACACCTTTGAAAAGATGAATCGGATCAAAGTGCTAAGACTCGATGGAGTAGAGCATGATTCATACAAAACTAATGGATCAAGATAAAAATTTCACTATGTCTAACTTTGTTTAAGTATTTTGTAGGAAATCCAATACCAAATCAGATGGCAAGTTCAATTTAAATAGTGGTTTTGAAGAAGAACATGCCAACACCATGTTCGCATCTGAGGCACATTGCACTCAATAACATCAACATTAAGTACCTCGTTAAGATAATAGTTGAGTGTATCCAACCTTACATAAATGAGTTGATCTCCCCATTTCAATCCAACTTCAATCCCAACAGAAGCATTACTGAAAATATCAATCTCAGCCAACAACTTATCCACACAATCTAGACTAGAACTTCCACATAGAAGTGTATAACTATCAAACATGACCTATCTAAATCTTACGACAACTTTAGTTGGGAGTTCGTTCGAGATACCTTAAGTCAGAATGTCATTCTTGAACTCATCATTGCTATTATAATAAACGTAATCACCATAGGAAAAATTTTAATATATCGGAAAGTGGACACCTTGGAACCATTCCAACCTTCAAGATGTGTAAGGCAAGTTAATTCCTTATAACCTTACATTTTTGTGCTTTGTCTAGACAGACTGAGCCAAGCTATAGCGGTGGAGGAACAATGTTGGAACTGGATCCCATTGAAGTTCATTGGTAATGGCCCTAATATATCACACTTATGTTTTGCGGATGATATCATCTTGTTCAGAGAGGCTTTATTGGACAAGCTTATGTTATAATGAAATTTCTAAAGAGATTTGGAGAGGCGTCAGTTCAGATGATAGCTAAAGACAAGTAATCAATATTATTCTCAAAAACATCCTGGTTGTTCTATGAAGGAGAATATGAAGACAGATGAACATACACTTATTGATAATATGGGGAAGCATCTAGGCATGTCTATTATACATGGGAAAGCTAACAAACCTTGTATCTTAATACCATAAACACAATCGAAGCCATGATATCCTCTTGGGTAGATAGGCCCCTATCCATTGCAGGATAGGTTACTATAGCAAAGTCAGGGCTAACCCATGTGCCAGCATACCACATGCAATCTACAATATTATGACCATCGTATGCAACAAAATTGACTCCATTACTAGAAATTTCAAATGGGGAGGTTCATCTTCTCGAACAAAAGTCAATACAATCTTTTGGAAGAAGCTCATCGCCCCTAGAAATGAAGGGGGATTGGGTATCAAACTAGATATAATCCAAAATGAAACCCTTCTATCAAAGAAAGTGTCAGATATATGTACTCCCAGGAATATCCATTAGATGCAGGTTATGATGGCCAAATATGAACACCTAATGGATAGGGGTTTGCGCATGGGTTCAAGGTTACAAAAAATCATAGCTTCACATAATGAGAAAATGAACCAACTAGTTGGAAGAGTTATCCTTGATGGAGAAACCACATCTATTTGGAGGACATGTGGTTTAAGAACTCTACTAGTTCTAGGCTATTACCAAATCACCCAATTCTAGAAGATTAAGAAAACTTGAAAGTGACTTTCTTGATGAATGGTACACAATGCAATCAAGGATTTATAAGACATTCATTTGAGGAGGAAACTATGAAGAACATTTTGGATGTGATGCCTCCAAACATAGAGGTAGGAGAGAATGTTTATGTTGAATGGGAGATTGTCGGGGCCAATTCACCATAGAATTGGTATTCATCAGACTACTGAAGGGCATCAGACATCCTATTCTAGTTTTATGGAACCAAATAATATAGCTCAGGATCCCCCAAGGAGTTAAGTTCTTTCTATGGAAAGTGTTATATGAGGGTTTGATGACTAACACGAACCAAGTAACATTAGAGGGTTCATTTATAACACAAATTGTCCAACATGTAATAATGTCGTAGAAATGACATTACACATTTTGAAGGAGTGCATCTTTGCCAAAGATGTATGGGAAATATTCAATGACAGATTTCAAGCAAACATCACCATCCATACTGATCTCAGAACATGTTTCACCATAAATTTGAAGTGATATTGAAAAAATGACAAAAGACCTATTTGGTTTGCCACAATTATCTACTTTCTTTGGAAGTGGAGGAATCAATTTATCTTCAAAAATTCAAAGATACATCTCACTCGAGCCATTTTTAGGTTGAGAGACAACTTCATCTAACCTCAATGGCATTCCTACATGAACCTCATGATTTTCAACAGTGGAAACACACAATAGTTAGATAGTATGTACCTCGTTAATGCTTAATGAAAGTCAATGTTGGTGCATTGCTGTGGAAGTGGCAATCCAGGGCAGCTACTGTGTTTGTTCTATGAGACCGGAATGGTGCGTAGATCTAGGGAGGGTTGAAGGAAATGAAGTCTATGAACATCCTTGAGATGGAACTTATATCTATTCAGAGGGAAGACCAATCAATGATAGACATGTCAGGAGCAATTGTCATTGAATTAGGAAGCAGTGTGGCCATCAGTATGCTAAAAACTGATCAACCCAATGTGGATAAATTTAGACCCCTAGTAGTTGCTTTTAAAGATTTTCTACAAGCAAAACATGCCATTAACTTACAATTCATCCCTAGAATTGGAAATTTACAAATTTATAGGTTAGATAAATGGGCAACGAAGTATTCAATATCTTCGTGTTATTGGGATGCTTGTCCATTATTTGCCTCTAAAATTTGGCGTGTCGAGCTTAGGATAGATGTGGACATTACTAATGATGGTGGAAGCCTATCTTGGGGGTATGATGAATACAACCTCTCATGTTCAAAAGAAAGGACCCTTATGTAAATTATGGACAAAACATATGCAAAACTCAAATTTTATTGGATAGGAAGGATCTGGACTACCCATTATCTATGTGGACAATTTTTTTATAGTTTTTACTTAGCTTGAACCCTTAAAAGATTTCAAAGAAAGGATTTTTGTATAATTTTGTTCAGATTAATTATGAATTCAATGAATGACATTATTAAATGGCATGTATCAGATTTATTGATTTGACACATGCCTTGTTGAACCTTTTCCTTTTTTACATGTGGTAGCTGACTTTCCATCTGTGATCTGATAGTTACCAGATCATCACCTTCCTCCCACTTTCTTCATGGAAATAGAAGGCATACTGTGACGTCCCTGGATTTTTTAAACTTAATCTGATGTGTGACGTCCAAATTGAAACCCTCACCACAGATTAAGTTTTAGAAAATCCGGTGACGTCACAGGTGGTATCAGAGTTGCATCCTTATCTTAACTCATGCATAAGGGTTCCCACACCATATTACCATGTTCTAAAGGAGTTAACTAAGATTAACTCATACATCAAGGTTTCATCAACATTTTATTGAGCTCAGTTGTTAGAACATGTTCAACATTAACACATGCCTTTTAGGAGGGAGTTAACTAAAGTTAACCCACTTATCCATCTATATCATATTAAGGTGCCATCATCATTATGTTGTGCTAACTGTCAAACTATATTTTTCATCTTTATTAATCATAAGATTAACACCTCATGTAACTTGTTTTATTCATATGATGTTATTTCATTACTCATAATAAATTACAACAATTACTAGGGATTTCATCACAAGATTAACCAACCATATCACATTAGCATCACTATTCATGTATATGGTTAACTATTTCAACTTTGATGTCATTAAACCATCTCTAGATATTTCATCATATCATCAAAACTTATGTCATCTATTCCATCTATCATATATAAACTGATCTCAGAGTTACATATTATCTTCTAATTATTGATATGATCTTACTCTATGAATTTTCATCATTTATTGAGCATGTATGCATTAATTGCATTATTTTTAGTGTTATTAGCCCTAATTAGCCATATTAATCAAATTACATGATTTTGCACATCAAGATGATGAGAACTTGATGGTGATATGTAATCTTGTCTTAATCAGGGTTGACCAAGGATATAGATGACATGAGGAATATGTGATTAGGTTTATCTGTGATCAAGGTATGCCATTACCCCTTGCTTGGCTTATTATACATTATGCTTGTGTTATATGGTAGTAAAGACTTGGCATATGGTATTGATTGAAATGATTGTCTTATATGATATGTTGCTTGAATTTTCATACTTATGGCTATGAACACATACAAACACAATATAGATGTTCCATCATAAGATAGCTCATAAACCACTTGGTGGTAGAGATCATGCATAATGATCACAAACCACTTGGTGGTAGATCATATGATGTTTGTATAATGATCACAAACCACTTGGTGGTAGATCATAAGGCCTAAAAACATCAAATCCCTTGGGGGCACATGTATGAGATATATGATGGAAATGTGCTTAAAATATGTGTTCTCTTTTGTTAATGAACATCTTTGTGCAAGTATATGATCTTCTTATATTCTTCTATTATTGCCAAGTATTAGTTTTATCTTATTGCCAAGATATGATGAAAGGTATATAAAAGACATGGAGGCATACTCAGTATAATATTCTTGAATATTGTGCTGACGTGTACCACATATAATCTTTTGTTTAGGTTGTGGACATATGATCTTGAATATCCAATATAGTGAGAGTTGTGTGGTGAGATGATGTATAGGTGGACCTATTGTCTTAAGATCCTATAGTTTAGTGGTAGTACATGTATATGTATAAGTTTTTTGTTCAATATGTAATATCAAATGTTGTACTAATTCATGTTGTAATTATATGTTGAATGGTGAACATGTGTGTATGGTTTTATTATTGTTCATGTACATGTGCTACTGATTGTTTCCTTCTGACTCCCTTGATTTTCTTCTTCTTAGCCTAGTGTGGGATGTTTAAATTGGAATTCTCGCTGAGGTGAGGTTTCAATTTGGACGTCTCACATAAGATTAAGTTTTAGAAAATCTGGGGATGTCACACATACCAATGTTTCCTTCCTCAGTCTTGATCTCCCTCATATCTCCTCCTTTTCATCAGGTTTCTCCTCCTTTTCCATTGATGGTTTACTCACCACGTCTCTCTCTCTCTCTCACTTTAAGAAATGCCCAATTACCAATTATGGCTTTCCTTTCCTCACCACCCTGGCTCTTAGAGATCTCCTCGGATCATATCTTGACTCTACAAAGTGACCTTGAGCACCACCATTACCACAACCTACTCCTCCATAATAAATTTAATTTACAATGTTTCCAAACACCTTGTGTTATGACCGTATCCGAGCTTAATTGGTAAACTAGGGTTTACCTAGATGATTATATGCTTAATTGGATTGATCATTTCTTAAATCTAATTAATGATGCTAATTCAATTATGATGTTTTAAACCTAATAAGAATGTTAAGTGTTCTGTTGTTTGAAAAATTAGGGTTTGAGAAATATAAACCCTAGTTGGCTGAAATTAGGGTTTTTATGGTACATGAGTATGGAATTTGATCAAGATAGTAGTACGATAAATAATTTATCATATTTTCTTTGTAATTTGGATTCAATTGAAATTTGTATATAATATGTATAACTTAATCTTGCATTTTAGTGAAAAATTTCAGAATTTTTGGATGTACTTTAAAAGTCATTCTCAGTCGAGATATACTTCAACGGACCATGCTAACAGAATGTTGTTCAATAGTATATTGTTTGATTTTTAGATATTTATTGGTAAATCCAAATGATCTAAAATTTTAACTGCGGATTTAAAACTCAATCATAAACAAAATGTAAAAGTTTCATAATTTTTGGATGCATTTAGTCCTTATCAGTAGATGAATTACGGTAACTGACATTTCTATTGAATTCTGGATAACAATGTACTATTCAATTTTAATTATTTAATGGGAGCTTGTAATGATCTCAAATTTTAACTGAAGCTTAGTAACTCAGTTATACACAAGTGCTAAATTATCATAATTTTTGGAGAAGGTTTGATCTCTGAAATACACTAATTACAGAAACCTTTTTATGATAAAAAATCTGTTGAAATAAGAAAGCGTTTAATGAGGGGTCAAAGTGAAATTTACCCAAGAAGCTCAATTTCTCTATATGATCAACCTAACATACAAGGAGTTCTCATAATTCTTGGCTTAATACAGAGAAATTAAATCCTATATAGAGAGAGAGTTACGGTTTGAGAGGAGAAATTGATGGAGATGCTGACCTAGGGTTTTGCGGTCTGAGGAATAATGAAATCATGTAAGTTTAACTTCTTTGGATATAGTTTCATGGTGAATCTTCTCTCACATGTCAACATTCCTTCCCTCCTCTGATTTGATCCAAAATGGTATTAGAACTTCCCATTTTCTCACTCTTTCTTCAAAATCCCTCATTTTTTGGATTTCCGAGTTGAAAGGAAGAAGAATTGGGTGAATTACTAGGGATTTGATATGAGATCAAGATTTTCAGGGATGAGTGACATTTTTAAGGTGTTTTCACACCTTAGGGTGAGTGGGAAATTCTTTTAAATAGTATATTGCACGAAAATTGGTTAATTCATCCATAATCTTTAATTTCTAGTATGCGACTACAAACCCTGAATTGTCTATTTCTTCTAAGTTGTTGCAAAATGATATGAAATGGATTCTTCCTCTATTTGGATGAATTTTAGATGATAAAATCATATTAGAAATGTATACAATACATCCAAATGAGAATTCCCTAAGTATTTGCAGAGGTTATAAGAGTAAACTGAAATATAGGAAATTTGTCTATGACTGAAATTTGTTGTATAAGTAAATAGAGAAAATTGCTTATCTAGATGTCCTTGTTTATGAATGATTTTTTATCTGAATTCATAGTACTAATATGTCAAAACTATCTTGGATTTTGTTCAAAGTGAATAGTGTTTGTTTGATATCTCAGTAAAGAGAGTGAAACCCTAGATGCGAGGAAAGTTGGATAATTGTGAATAGATATCGTGAAATCCATTTGAAGGGATTTTCTTGACATAATAGACTTTAGTTATTCAATGTTATTATTGATGCATGATATCCTAGTGAATGGCATGGAAACCCAAATTCAACTCAGTTCCCAGGTTTCATACATATATTGATTTTATATGATTTGTTGATAGTAGTCTTTATTCAATGAATGTTTATGTCGCATGAAATCTTTATGGGAGCCATTTGAATAAGTTGTTGCCTAGTGAGAGGTGACAAGATGTGTGATGGCCTTGTGAGCCATGAGAATACTTGTACAACCAGTGAAATGAATACCTTGGTCTAAGGACCTATAGGTAATGGTTACCTATTATAGAGGTAACAATTCTATGTGATGATCTAAGGGTTTGAATATCCAGATCCAGTAATCATGATAATGATGTGAAGGGATGAGAATTCCCAATAATTTGATAGGTGATTGAGATCACAGGTATCAAGTGTTTTAAAGATTTGAAAAAGTACGTGATAGATGTATTACACCTTTCTTTGTAGCATTTGTGGTGATTAAATGAAACCCTAAGGGTAGGGTGTTTAATGAATCAAGTATTGTGATATCCATGTTCTCAGTTATTATTAATAATTCTTGTCATGATAAGTAATTAACTCTTAATTGATTTATGAGATGCAAAACTCAAGATTTGGGTTGATATGCGCGATTCTAGTGTGTATGTGCCAAGTGGACATGAAATCTGTTTATTTAAGAATTTTAGTCTGCCTGCATGTATAGTATGTTGATTACTCAGTATATTACTGTGTTTTGAATATACTACTCTGCCAAGTTTAGAATGATATACATGTTGTATTATAACTTCAAATAAGTAGACGCGACACCATAGAGATACCAGAGTCAAGTATAAGTAATAGAAGGGTACAATGTAGAAAGATATTTCTAGGAATAATAAAATAATAGACTTAGGAGCCCTGAACACAGTAGAACCCCTATGTGAGGTCTGTGCCTTAGGGGCGAAATGACCTCACCCTGGCAGCGTCCAGTGTACAGGTGTTGGAACTTACTATCAGGTGGAACGGGGGATGAAGCCCTAGTGGATTTCTCCTTAAATTATAGTTTACAGTGTCCAACATCAACTAGAAGTCCTAGTGGCACTAGAGTACAGAAAATCCCAGAGGTGGCTTGACTCCCCGCATGTGTGCTCATGTTAAAGGAGGAGTCCAATTTAGGCCAGAGAGCCATTTCCCTATTGCAGACCAGGAGAGTAGTCAGACTTAGCATTTCATGGGTGTGTTCGCTAAGTCTTGTATGGTGTGATCGTAGTGCACTATGAGTCTTCATATGTAGACTACACTGCATATGATCAAGGAATAATAAAATGAATGAGAGGTCAAACAAGTGTGTACTATTATTTAATTATTCTTTGTATGTTTCTAAATTTTTAGTTCGCTTTATGATCAGTCAAGCATTTCATATATTGATTCACTCTTATACATATCTAGAGTACCCTGCCATATTTATGATTGTCAATTATTAGACTCTTTATAGCTTACTACTGTTATAATAGATATCAGTTGCTCAAAAGTATATCTGTAATTATATCAGTGCTTTAGACTGTTTCTTTGAAGTACTCATTCACTGAGCGAGTAGGCTCACCCCTCTACTCAAAATTTTTAGGGAAATCACATGGACTTGAAGAAGATATCATTGCATCAGAGTAGATCTGCCGCAAGAGTTAAGTCTAAGTATAGTTAAGTTCAGTCGGTCCCTGTCACTCTAGGTCCTTGTATAGATGTGATAGAGTTGCAAATGATGTTTTGTATGTTTGTTTCCTTAATAAGAGAGAATGCAAATGATTGTCATGTCGTATGTACATGAAAGTGTGAGAAACATTATGAATGTATGGATGTGTGTCATTAATGTTGATATTAACTTAAAGAAATAAAAGTTTAATTCTCTTGTAAAGTTAGTTTATGTGGTTCAATGCAAGAAAACAAAGAGTTTGAAAAAGAAGAAAAAGTTAAGGGTGATCTTTGTATACGTTAAATCATCAATTTATACCCTAATCTCATGATTAGTGGTAATTTTGAGATTGGGGTGCAATAGCTTTGGTATTAGAGCTTAGGATGAGTCGTCATGGACCATTATGTTAGTAAGTTAGAGTCATAAGTGTGGCAGATAGGAGATGTTATGATGTTAGCTCTAGGGATTTGAGTATTTAGATATCCTGGCCCAATATCTGAGTACTTGGATCAACCAGTATCAAGCTACTTTGTCTATTCTTTCATGTTTATCCTATCCAGGTATACAATGGAAGGATGGGCTAGAGAGAAACCCTAGAAATATTAGGGTTAGAAACAACATAAGTAACATGAATTAAGATCATAAATATAAAATGAGATAGAACTTTCATTTCATATTGTTGTTTTATCGGAGATGAATAGAAAAGTCCTTATATGTTTGAATTCAGATATTCAGTATTTTGAAATATATATGGGTCTTTAAGATTCGTTGTACACTATGCAGTTGTAGCATTTATTGATTCCATCTTTGTATCATGTAGACTAGAAATGATCTTTGAATGATCTTTCCTAAGTGGATAAGTTTTCTTCCACACATTTGAGATGAATAGGAGTTGAGTATTCCTGAGTAGCTCTTGGCTTCAGGACTGTAGGTTCGGCCTAGTCCGGATGGAAGGATGCATTACTGGGACCTAATGACTCCTATTAGTAACATAATAAGAGTAAATTCTGGATAGATTAGATCCAAACTCTAGTATGAATGTATATACTCTAAAATTTTGAAGTATAAGGGAAAGACTGGGATAACTAAGAATCAGTTGGAACTGATATCTGAGATCCAACTTTGGGGCCTCATATGAGAAACCCTTAATTGGGAATAAAGGAATACAACATAAGGTTCAGATTAAGTTTAATTATTAGTATTATATGAACTCTAAATATGAAATATGGAAAAGATATGAGAAATGTATGTAAGGGGCCAAGATAGTAAGAATCTTTCATGAGCAATGGATTATATAACTGACTACAATGGTTTTATGTAATCCAAAGCAAAGGGAAAATAGACAAAAAGAGCTAAGTATATAATGAGTACATAGAAGTGAAGAGTCTTCAGAAGAGTTAAAGTGAAGAGAACTAGATGAGCATATAAATCATAAGACTAGGATAAGAAACTTAGTTGAAACAAAGAAAAATGTTGGAAATAATGAGGTTGATTAACGAATAAAGGTTATGATATAATTGAGAGCATGAAATGTATAGCTTTATTAATAAGTTTAATACATTCTTCGTTACTGCCTTTGGATTCTAAGTCTCTATAGAACAACAAACTAGTTTCTAAAAGAAGAATAAAAGTGTAGCTAAATAAATGAATAAGTCATACAAAGGTAGACTATATTCAGGATGGAAAAACTTGATTGAAAGAGAAACTATATTTCACCCATGCATGAGCCGTTTGATTTAAAATGAAGGATATGTAATGTATTAAACATGAGGTGATATTAGTAGAGAGATTATTGATTCAAAATTTCAACTTCACATTAGTGGAAGGATAAAAGGAAATATATGCAACATGGTATACATGATCATACACATAAAAGAAGCAACATGATCATAAGAGAAAAGTAGAAGTTAAAGATGACATGTGGAATAGTAGTATATGGTAAGGGGATTATGGAAAGTAAAGAAGGGTTTGAAACATAATGGAGTAATATAGACTATAAAAGAAAGAGGTCGCAAGATTCAAGAAAGTGCTAATTAGTCAAGTATCCTTGTTGATAATTAATTAAACCTACATATGAGAAATGTATTATTGAATGTTTGAAGATAAGAATTCTAAGTCTCAAAATCATCTTCTCTTTCATATCTTCCTTAATGGGAGCAATGTGGGAATGAAGTGATAAGAAAATGAATCATATATGATGCATAACCACTGTGGAAAAGACATCTAGTGGATGTAATAATGACACATAATGTGATGATGAAAACCTAGCAGGGTAATTGAGAATGTAATCTATCTGAATAGGTCAAGTACGAGAAAGAAAATTCAATTGATAAGTAAAACTTGTGAGATCCAATGTTTGAATTTCAAGTTAATTGAGAAAAGTCACATCACCATAACGTCATGCTTCTGATCAGGACCAAACCCTAGAATGTTTAGAGTTGTAGTAGTTCAAGGGATGTCACTAGTGATTTGACCTTGAATACTAGCATCTCTATAAAACAAGATCATGAGATTTGCACTATGAGAAGTAAACTAGAACTGATAGTAATCCAGGGTTTAAAGATAGCTAATCTGAAAGGTAGATAAACAATATGGAAATGATTCAGAGTAAAGAGTAAGATATAAATTTGAAATGTAACAAGTGTGTTTTGAACAAAAGGAGAAATACAATATGAGTGAAGTGTGATATGAGATAAATTCTTGCAGTGATAGCAAGAATGATGAATAATCTATTTGTACCTTGTATGTTTCAATTTTAGGAATGTTTAATCTACCTGATTAAAATGAGAAGGATAAGTAGTAAAAAGTAAGTAGTAGTGAATGGGGAGAGAGATAAGAGAAAAAATGACTTTTAGTAATATGTGAATTTGTTTTTAGAAGTATATTTTGTTGAAGGTGTATTAAGGGATGTAAATTTGTTCTACGTATAATTTTAGTGTACATTTGCAAGCAATATGTTAATTAAAGGTGTCTGATAGTTGTAGTCATTCGTACCAGTAATCCATCTTAGTATTGTACAATGGTAGTATGGTGATATGGGTTGAATAATGATGGAATAAATGGAGGGTTACTCTGAATAAGGTAGTCTTACCTATTCACTCATATGAATAGAAGGGATGATAACGATATTGTATTGATATGTAACTATAATTAGGTATAGCTTGTTATACTAAACTTTAATATAACTAAGTGATGGTAATTGGGTATGAATAGTCCTTGAATGACTAATACAATAATGGAGTACTTTGTTACTATTATTGAAACCCTAGTATGCTATAAATTGATGGTTACACCTTGAATTATGTGTGGATTCATACTTGAGAGTAATATGGAATGTGATGGTAATGCTTCACCTTATGCATCCATGATCCAATGGGGATGTCGTGAGTAGTATTGTACAACTTCTGTTGAATCTAGTCTTCCAACTCATGGCTTCTTTGCTATTTGAGTAGCATAATAGTAATATTCAAAACAACATAGTGAACTATCTTTTGTGACTTAGAGGTAATACATAACAATAGTACATATTGAGCCGTATGAATTGAGATGGTTGGATCAGATTATCAAAGTTGAGGTAACACATCAAGAGTATGAAAATATTGAAATGGTTGTTTCTCTCTCTACTCTATGATTGATTGTGGCATAGAGAATTTGTTTGTTATCATTGAGAACTGTTTTAACATGCTGGGATTAGAAAAGAAATAAAGGACTTAACGTTGAAAACTACATTCAAGTATGAAACACAAGAATATAATGAAATTTAAGATTTCAGAAGTTTAAAATAAACCTTGAAAGTACTTTTCTTGCACATTTATGTTTTAGGGATGAAACCTTTTAAAGGGGATAAGAATTGTTATGACCGTATTCGAGCTTAATTGGTAAACTAGGGTTTACCTGGATGATTATATGATTAATTAGATTGATCATTTCTTAAATCTAATTAATGATGATAATTCAATTATGATGTTATAAACCTAATAAGAAAGTTAAGTGTTCTATTGTTTGAGAAATTAGGGTTTGAGAAATATAAACCCTAGTTGGATGAAATTAGGGTTTTGATGGTACATGAGTATGGAATTTGATCAAGATAGTAGTACGGTAAATAATTTATCATATTTTCTATGTAATTTGGATTTAATTTAAATTTGTGTATAACATGTATAATGAAATCATGAATTTCAGTGAAAAGTTTAGAATTTTTGGGTGTTCTTTGAAAGTCATTCTCGGTCGAGATATACTTCAACCGACCATGCTGACAGAATGTTGTTAAGTAGTATATTTTTTATTTTTAATTATTTATTGGTAAATCCAAATGATATGAAATTTTAAATGCAGATCTAAAACTCAATTATAACTACATGTAAAATTTTCTTAATTTTTTGATACGTTTAGACCTTATCAGTAGATGAATTACAGTAACTGACATTTCTATAGAATTTTGGATAGCAGTGCACTATTCGATTTGTAATTATTTAATGGGATCTTGGAATGATCACAAATTTTATCTAATGCTTAGTAACTCAATTATACACAACATGATAAATTATCATAATTTTTGGAGAAGGTTTGATCTCCAAAATACATGAATTACAGAAACCTTTTTATGATAGAAAAATCTACTAAAATAAGAAAAAGTTTAGTGAGGGGTCAAAGTGCAATTGACCCAAGCAGCTCAATTGCTCTATATGATCAACCTAACACACAAGGAGCTCTCATAATTCGCAGTTCCATCCATAGAAATGAATTCCTAGAGAGAGAGAAGGTTAGGGTTTGAGAGGAGAAATTGATGGAGATGCTGACCTAGGGTTTTCCGGTCTGAGGAATGATGAAATCATTTAAGTTTAACTTCTTTGGATATAGTTTCATGGTGAATCTTCTCTCACATGTCAAAATTCTGTCCCTCCTCTAATTTGATCCAAAATGGTATCAAAACTTCCCCTTTTCTCACTCTTTCTTCATAATCCCTCATTTTTAGGGTTTCTGAGTTGAAAGGAAGAAGAATTGGGTGAATTGCTAGGGATTTGATATGAGATCAAGATTTTTAGGGATGCACTACGTTTTTAAGGTGTTTTCACACCTTAGGGTGAGTGGGAACTTCCATTAAATAGTATATTGCACGAAAATTGGTTAATTCATCCATAATCTTTAATTGCTAGTATGTGACTACAAACCCTGAATTGTCTATTTGTTCTAAGTTGTTGCAATATGATATGAAATGGATATTTCCTCTAATTGGATGAAGTTCAGATGATAAAATAATATTAGAAATGTATACAATACATCCTAATGAGAATTTCCTAAATATTCACATAGGTTATAAGAGTAAACTGAAATATAGGGAATTTGTCTATGACTAAAATTTGTTGTATAAGTAAATAGAGAAAATTTCTTATCTAGATCCCCTTAGTTATGAATGATTGTTTATCTAAATTTATAGTACAAATGTGTCATAATTTCATTCAAAGTGAATAGTGTTTGTTTGATATCTCAGTAAAGAGGGTGAAAACCTAGATGCGAGGAAAGTTGGATATTTGTGAATAGATGTCATGAAATCCATTTGAAGGGATTTTTTTGACATAATAGACTTTAGTTATTCAATGTTATTATTGATGCATGATATCCTAGTGAATGGCATGCAAACTCAAATTCAACTCAGTTCCACGGTTTCATACATATATTGATTTTATATGATTTGTTGATAGTAGTCTTTATTCAATGAATGTTTGTCACATGAAATCTTTATGGGAGCCATGTGAATAAGTTGTTGCCTAGTGAGAGGTGAAAGGATGTGTGATGGCCTTGTGAGACATGAGAATACTTGTACAACCAGTGAAATGAATACCTTGGTCTAAGGACCTAGAGGTAATGGTTACCTATTAAAGAGGTAACAATGCTATGTGATGATCTAAGGGTTTGAATACCCAGATCCAGTAATCATGATAATGATGTGAAGGGATGAGAATTCCCAGTAATGTGATAAGGGATTGAGATCACATGTATCATGTGTTTTAAAGATTTGAAAAGTACGTGATAGATGTATTACACCTTTCTTTGTAGTATTTGTGGTGATTAAATGAAACCCTAAGGGTAGGGTATTCAATGAATTAAGTATTGTGATATCAATGTTCTCAGTTATTATTAATAATTCTTGTCATGATAAGTAATTAACTCTTAATTGAGTTATGAGATGCACAACTCAAGATTTGGGTTGATATGCACGATTCTAGTGTGTATGTGCCAAGTGGACATGAAATTTGTTTGTTAAAGAAGTTTAGTCTTCCTGCATGTATAGTATGTTGATTACTCAATATATTACAATGTTTTGAATATACTACTCTTCCAAGTTTAGAATGATATACATGTTGTATTATAACTTCAAATAAGTAGATGCGACACCACAGAGATACCAGAGTCAAGTATAAGTAAGAGAAGGGTACAATGTATAAAGATCTTTCTAGGAATAATAAAATAATAGACTTAGGAGCCCTGAACATCGTAGAACCCCTATGTGAGGTCTGCGCCTTAGGGGTGAAACGACCTAACCCTGGGAACGTCCAGTATACGGGGTTCAGAATGTGCTATCAGGTGGCACGGGAGACGAAGCCATAGTGGAAATCTCCTTAAATTATAGTTTGTAGTGTCCAACATCAACCAGAAGTCCTGGTGGCACTAGAGTACAAAAAACCGAAGAGGTGGCTTGACTCTCCGCCTGTGTGCTCAGGTTTGAGGAGGAGTCTAGTTTAGGCCAGAGAGCCATTTCCCTATTACAGAGCAGGAGAGTAGTCAGACTTAGCATTTCCCGGGTGTGTCTGCTAAGTCTTCTACCATGTGATCATAATGCACTATGAGTCTTCATATGTAAAGTACACTACATATGATCAGGGCATAATAAAATGAATGAGTGGTCAAACAAGTGTGTACAATTATTCAATTATTCTTTGTATGTTTCTAAATTATTAGTTCTCTTTATGATCAATCAAGCATTTCATATATTGATTCATTCTTATAGATATCTAGAGTATCCTTCCATATTTATGATGATCAATTATTAGACTCTTTAAATCTTACTGCTGTTATAATTGATATCAGTTGCTCAAAAGTATATCTGTAATTATATCAGTGCTTTAGACTATTTCTTTGAAGTACTCATTCACTGAGCGAGTTGGCTCACCGCTCTACTCAAAATTTTTAGGTAAATCACATGGACTTGAAGAAGATATCATTGAATCAAAGTAGGTCTGCCACAAGAGTTAAGTCTGAGTATAGTTAATTTCAGTCGGTCGCTCTCACTCTAGGTCCTTGTATAGATGTGAGAGAGTTGTAAATGGTGTTTTGTATGTTTGTTTCCTTAATAAGAGAGAACGCACATGATTGTTATGTCATATGTACATGAAAGTGTGAGAAACATAATGAATGTATGGATGTATATCATTAATGTTGAGATTACATTAGCAAAATAAAAGTTTAATTATCTTGTAAAGTTAGTTTATGTGGTTCAATGCGAGAAAACAAAGAGTTTGAAAAAGAAGAAAAAGTTAAGGGTGATCTTTGTATTATGTTAAATCCTCAATTTATACCCTAATCTCATGATTAGTGGTAATTGTGAGATCGGGGTGTAACAACTTTGGTATCAGAGCTTAGGCTGAGTCATCAGTGTCCATTAAGTTAGTAAGTTAGAGTTATAAGTGTGGCAGATAGGAGTTGTTATGATGTTAGCTCTTGGGATTTGAGTATTTGGATATCCTGGCCTAGTATCTGAGTACTTGGATCAACTAGTATCAAGCTACTATGTCTATTCTTTCATGTATACCCCGGTCAGGTATACAATGGAAGGATGGGCTAGAGAGAAACCCTAGAAATATTAGGGTTAGAAACAAGATAAGTAACATGAATTAATAGCATAAATATAAAATGAGATAGAACTTTTATTTCATATTGTTGTTTTATTGGAGATGAATAGAAAAGCCCTTATATGTTTGAATTCAGATATTCAATATTTTGAAATATATATGGGTCTTTAAGATTTTTTGTACACTATGCAGTTGTAGAATTTATTGATTACATTCTTTGTATCAAGTAGACTAGAAATGATATTTGAATGATCTTTCCTAAGTGGATAAGATTTCTTCCACACATTTGAGATGAATAGGAGTTGAGTAATCCTGAGTAGCTCTTGGCTTCAGGACTATAGGTTCGGCCTGGTCCGGCTGGCAGGATGCATTACTAGGATCTAATGACTCCTATTAGTAACATAACAAGAGTAAATTCTGGATAGATTAGCTCCAAACTCTAGTATGAATGTATGTACTCTAAGATTTTGAAGTATACGGGAAAGACTGGGATAACTAAGAATCAGTTGGAACTGATATCTGAGATCCAACTTTGGGGCCTCATATGAGAAACCCTTAATTGGGAATAACGGAACACGACATAAGGTTTAGATTAAGTTTAATTATTAGTATTATATGAACTCTAAATATTAAATATGGAAAAGATATGAGAAAAGTATGTAAGGGGCCAAGATAGTAAGAATAAATCCTGAGGAATGGATTATATAACCAAGTACTATGTTTTTATGTACTCCAAAGCAAAGGGAAAATAGAAGAAAAAAGCTAAGTATAAAATAAGTACATAGAAGTGAAGAGTCTTCAGAAGAGTTAAAGTCTAGAGAACTAGATGAGCTTATAAATTATAAAACTAGGATAAGAAACTTAGTTGAAACAAAGAGAAATGTTGGAAATAATAAGTTTGATTAAGGAATAAGGGTTATGATATTATTGAGAGCATGTAATGTATACCTTTATTAATAATTTTAATACCTTCATCCTTACTGCCTTTGGATTCTAGGTCTCTATAGAATAACAAACTAGTTTCTAAAAGAAGAACAAAAGTGTAGTTAAATAAATGAATAAGTCATACAAAGGTAGACTATATTCATGAAGGAAAAACTTGATTGAAAGAGAAACTATGTTTCACCCATGCATGAGCCGTTTGATTTAAAATGAAGGATATGCAATGTATTGAACATGAGGTGATATTAGTAGAGACATTATTGATTTAGAATTTCAACTTCACATTAGTAGAAGGATAAAAGGAAATATATGCAACATGGTATACATGATCATACACATAAAAGAAGCAACATGATCATAAGAGAAAACTAAAAGTTAAAGATGACATGTAGAATAGTAGTATATGGTAAGGGGATTATGGAAAGTAAAGAAGGGTTTGAAACATAATGGAGTAATATAGATTATAAAAGAAAGAGGTTGTGAGATTCAAGAAAGTGCTAATTAGTCAAGTATCCTTGTTGATAATTAATTAATCCTACATATGAGAAATGTATTATTGAATGCTTGAAGATAAGAATTCTAAGTCTCAAAATCATCTTCTCTTTCATATCTTCCTTAATGAGAGAAATGTGGGATTGAAGTGATAAGAAAATGAATCATATATGATGCATAACCACAGTGGTAAAGACATCTAGTGAATGTAATAATGACACACAATATGATGATGAAACCCTAATAGGGTAATTGATAATGTAATCTATCTGAATAGGTCAAGTAAGAGAAAGAAAATTCAATTGATATGATTAGAACGACCTTAGACAAACTTGTGAGATCCAAAGTTCGAATTTCAAATTAAGGGAGAAAAGTCACATCACATTAACACCATGCTTTTGATAAGGACCAAACCCTAGAATGTTTAGAGTTGTAGTAGTTCAAGGGGTGTCACTAATGATTTGACCTTGAATACTAGCATCTCTATAAAAGAAGATCATGAGATTTGCACTATAAGAAGTAATATGGCACTGATAGTAATCTAGGATTTAAAGATAGCTAATCTGAAAGGTAGATAAATAATATGAAAATGATTCAGAGTAAAGAGTAAGATACAAATTTTATATGTTACAAGTGTGTTTTGAACAAAAGGAGAAATACAATATGAGTGAAGTGCTATATGAGATAAATTCTTGTAGTGATAGGAAGAATGATGAATAATCTACTTGTACCTTGTATGTTTCAATTTTAGGGATGTTTCATCTACACGATTAAAGTGAGAAGGATAAGTAGTAAAAAGTAAGTAGTAGTGAATGAAGAGAGAGATAAGAGAAAATAATGGCTTTTAGTAATATGTGAATTTGTTATTAGAAGTGTAATTTGTTCAAGGTATATTAAGGGATATAAATTGGTTCTATGTATAATTTCAGTGTACATGTGCAAGCAATATGTTAATTAAAGGTGTCTGATAGTTCTAGTCATTCATACCAGTAATGCATCTTAGTATTGTACAGTTATAGTATGGTGATATGGGTTGAATAAAGATAGAACAAATGGAGGGTTACCCTGAATAAGGTAGTCTTACCTGTTCACTCATATGAATAGAAGGGATGATAACTATATTGTATTGATATGTAACCCTAATGAGGTATAGCTTGTTTTACCTAGCTTTAATATAACTAAGTGATGGTAATTGGGTATGAATAGTCCTTGAATGACTAATACAATCATGGAGTACTTTGTTACTATTGTTGAAACCCTAGTATGCTATAACCCGATGGTTACACCTTGAATTATGTGTGGGTTCATACTTGTGAATAATATGGAATGTGATGGTGATGCTTCACCTTATGCATCCATGATCCAATGGGGATACCGTGAGTAGCATTGTACAATTGCTGTTGAATCTAGTCTTCCAACTCATGACTGCTTTGCTATTTGAGTAGTATAATAGTAATATTCAAAACAACATAGTGAACTCTCTTTTGTGACTTAGAGGTAATACATAACAATAGTACATATTGAGCCATATGAATTGAGATGGTTGGATCAGATTATCAATGTTGAGGTAACACTTCAAGAGTATGAAAATATTGAAATCGTTTCTTCTCTATCTACTCTATGATTGATTGTGGCATAGAGAATTTGTTTGTTATCATTGAGAACTATTGTAACATGTTGTGATTAGAAAAGAAATAAAGGACTTAACAATGAAAACTGCATTCAAGTATGAAATATAAGAATATAATGACATGTAAAATTTCAGAAGCTTAAAATAAACCTTGACAGTACTTTTCTTGCACATTTATGTTTTGGAAATGAAACCATTAAAGGGGGGAAGAATTGTTATGACCGTATCCAAGCTTAATTGGTAAACTAGGGTTTACCTGGATGATTATATGCTTAATTGGATTCATCATTTCTTAAATCTAATTAATGATGATAATACAATTAGGATGTTTTAAACCTAATAAGAAAGTTAATTGTTCTATTGTATGAGAAATTACGGTTTGAGAAATATAAACCCTAGTTGGTTGAAATTAGGGTTTTAATTGTACATGAGTATGGAATTTGATCAAGATATTAGTACGCTAAATAATTTATCATATTTTCTATGTAATTTAGATTTAATTGAAATATGGATAAGCATTTCAGATAAAATTTTCTGAATTTTTGGATGTTCTTTGAAAGTCATTCTCAGTCAAGATATACTTCAACCGACCATGCTGATATAATGTTGTTCAATAGTATAGTGTTTGATTTTTCTTTATTTATTGGTAAATAAAAATGATCTAAAATTTTACCTGGATATCTGGAACTAAATTATAAACAACATGTAAAAAATTTATATTTTTTGGAGGCGTTTGGACCTTATCAGTACATGAATTATAGTAACTGACATTTCTGTAGAATTCCGGATAGAAGTGCACTATTAGATTTTTATTTATTGAATGAGAGCTTGGAATTATCTTACATTTTAACTAAATCTTAGTAACTCAATTATACACAACATGATAAATTATCATAATTTTGGAGAAGGTTTGATCTCTAAAATATACGAATTACAGAAACCTTGTTATGATAGAAAAATCTGCTGAAATAGGAAAATGTTTAGTGAGGGGTCAAAGTGCAATTGACCCAAGCAACTCAATTGTTTTATATGATCAACCTAACACACAAGGAGCTCTCATAATTCGTGGTTCAATCTAGAGAACAGAAATACTAGAGAGAGAGAGAGAGTTAGGGTTTGAGAGGAGAAATTGATGGAGATGTTAACCTAGGGTTTTGCGGTCCGAGGAATGATGAAATCATGTAAGTTTAACTTCTTTGGATATAGTTTCATGGTGAATGTTCTCTTACATGTCAAAATTATGTCCCTCCTCTGATTTTATACAAAATGGTATCAAAACTTCCCCTTTTCTCACTCTTTCTTCATAATCCCTCATTTTTAGGGTTTTCGGGTTGAAAGGAAAAAGAATTGGGTGAATTACTAGGGATTTCATATGAGATTGAGATTTTTAGGGATGAGCTACATTTTAAGGTATTTTCACACCTTAGGGTGAGTGGGAACTTCTTTTAAATAGTATATTGCATGAAAATTTCTTAATTCATCCATAATCTTTAATTGCTAGTATGCGACTACAAACCCTGAATTGTCTATTTGTTCTAAGTTGTTGCAAAATGATATGAAATGGATTCTTCCTCAATTTGGATGAAGTTCAGATGATAAAATTATATTAGAAATGTATACAATACATCCTAATGAGAATTTCCTAAGTATTCACAGAGGTTATAAGAGTAAACTGAAATATAGGGAATTTGTCTATGAATGAAATTTGATGTATAAGTAAATAGAGAAAATGGCTTATCTAGATCCCCTTGGTTATGAATGATTGTTTATTTAAATTCATAGTACAAATATGTCAAAATTTTGTTCAAAGTGAATAGTGTTTGTTTGATATCTCAGTAAATAGCGTGAAACCCTAGATGCGAGGAAAGTTGGATATTTGCAAATAGATTTCATGAAATCCATTTGAAGAGATTTTCTTGAAATAATAAACTTTAATCATTAAATGTTATTATTTATGCATGATATCCTAGTGAATGGCATGGAAAACCAAATTCAACTCAGTTCCAAGGTTGTCGCCACTAAGAGGACCTGAGGAAGGAATAGAGAAAACTGCATTGGTCCGAAGCTACATAGATCTGTGAGAACTCATCGGTTGGATCCATGAGGTACACAGTAAGCTAGAGGCACTCTCAGTAAGGGTGAGGTGTTGAGGTCCCTTCCCCCGTCTATGTACAATGTTATAGAAGTCCAAAGAATTGAGGGTTCCCTTCCCTCTTCCTTGGGTCATTTGCGGCGATCTGGTAGTCACCGTGCGGTTCCGAAGATAATGGATCATAAGCGTTAGTCATCCCTCTCAACTCGGCATGATCAGTTCATTAGTCGTTGAGGGGGGGGACTTTGTCTTTTGCCCTGAGTAAAAATTGGATTTAGAACATGACAGTCGGGTTACTAGATCAATGAATGATCGTACACATTAATGTCATGACATACATTGTTTCCTAGGTGACTATAGTCCTCAATACACACATGAAGCATTAATTGCAATTTTAAAACTTAAATATCTTGGTGTGGGTGCATCCTTTCTCCATCAAAATCTAACCACATTTTGGTAATCATTTAAGCTACTTCACTCGAAAGTATGTTACCAAAACTCCAATAAGCATCATATATAAGGTGTTGTAAGGCCTTATATAATTATCATTTTCTCTCCCAAAAAAAAACCAAACAGCTTTAGGAATCCTGAGATATTCATAATGCAACCATTCAAATTCATCTAAATCATTAAAGGATGTTTAATCAAATGAATATTCAGTTTGGTTAAGGAAAACTCACTCCCTTAGGTATCATAGTCCTCGTTTTGTATTTCAATACACCTAATTTGGATGAAGGAGATCCATAATTGGGTTACCAATTCCTCAATTTGGTATTTGTTATACATATCAGGCATGGTCCTCGAATACTATGTTAGTTATCAAAATTCTAAAATCTAGTTCATCACAGTGTCATTAATAGAGGCAACATATTTTCACTCATTCAATTCACCATGTTTAAATGATTCAAATAATGGTTAAAGATAATACATAGTCAAGTTTATGTCAATTATTCATGTCAAGATTTTGAAGTATAAGGGAAAGACTGGGATAACTAACAATCAGTTGGAACTGATATCTGAGATCCAACTTTGGGGCCTCATATGAGAAACCCTTAATTGGGAATAAAGGAACACGACATAAGGTTCAGATTAAGTTTAATTATTAGTATTATATGAACTCTAAATATGAAATATGGAAAAGACATGAGAACAATATGTAAGGAGCCAAGTTAGTAAGAATCAATCATGAGGAATGGATTATATAACCAAGTATAATGTTTTTATGTACTCCAAAGCAAAGGGAAAATAGAAGAAAAGAGCTAAGTATACAATAAGTACATAGAAGTGAAGAGTCTTCAGAAGAGTTAAATTGAAGAGAACTAGATGAGCATATAAATCATAAATCTAGGATAAAAAACTTAGTTGAAACAAAGAGAAATGTTGGAAATAATGTGCTTGATTAAGGAATAGGGGTTATGATATAATTGAGAGCATGGAATGTATACCTTTATTAATAAGTTTAATACATTCATCCTTACTGCCTTTGGATTCTAAGTCTCTATAGAATAACAAACTAGTTTCTAAAAGAAGAACAAAAGTGTAGCTAAATAAATGAATAAGTCATACAAAGGTAGACTATAACCAGGAAGGAAAAACTTGATTGAAAGAGAAACTATGTTTCACCCATGCATGAGTCGTTTGATTTAAAATGAAGGATATGTAATGTATTAAACATGAGGTGATATTAGTAGAGAGATTATTGATTTAGAATTTCAACTTCACATTAGTAGAAGGATAAAAGGAAATATATGCAACATGGTATACATGATCATACACATAAAAGAAACAACATGATCATAAGAGAAAACCTACATATGAGAAATGTATTATTGAATGTTTGAAGATAAGTATTCTAAGTCTCAAAATCATCTTCTCTTCCATATCTTCCTTAATGAGAGCAATGTGGGAATGAAGTGATAATAAAATGAATCATATATTATGCATAACCACCATGGTAAAGACATCTAGTGAATGCAATAATGACACACAATATGATGATGAAACCCTAGCAGGGTAATTGAGAATGTAATCTATCTAAATAGGTCAAGTAAGAGAAAGAAAATTCAATTAATAAATAAAATTTGTGAGATCCAAAGTTTGAATTTCAAATTCAGGGAGAAAAGTCACAACACAATAACGTCATGCTTCTGATAAGGACCAAACCCTAGAATGTTTAGAGTTGTAGTAGTTCAAGGGATGTCACTAGTGATTTGACCTTGAATACTAGCATCTCTATAAAAGAAGATCATGAGATTTGCACTATGAGAAGTAAACTAGCACTGATTGTAATCCAGGGTTTAAAGATAGCTAATCTGAAAGGTAGATAAACAATATGGAAATGATTCAGAGTAACAAGTAAGATATAAATTTGAAATGTAACAAGGGTGTTTTGATCAAAAGGAGAAATACAATATGAGTGAAGTGTGATATGAGATAAATTCTTGCAGTGATGGCAAGAATGATGAATAATCTAGTTGTACCTTATATGATTCAATTTTACGAATATGTAATCTACATGATTAAAATGAGAAGGATAAGTAGTAAAAAGTAAGTAGTAGTGAATGAGGAGAGAGATAAGAGAAAACAATGGCTTTTAGTAATATGTGAATTTGTTTTTAGAAGTATAATTTGTTGAAGGTATATTAAGGGATGTAAATTGGTTCTACGTATGATTTTAGTGTACATGTGCAAGCAATATGTTAATTAAAGGTGTCTCTTTGTTGTAGTCATTCATACCAGTAAACCATCTTAGTGTTTTACAATGGTAGTATGGTGATATGGGTTGAATAATGATGGAAAAAATGGAGGGTTACCCTGAATAATGTAGTCTTACCTATTCACTCATATGAATAGAAGGGATTATAACCATATTGTATTGATATGTAACCCTAATGAGGTATTTCTTCTTATACCTAGCTTTAATATAACTAAGTGATGGTAATTGGTTATGAATAGTCCTTTAATGACTAATACAATCATAGAGTACTTTGTTACTATTGTTGAAACCCTAGTATGCTATAACCTGATGGTTACACCTTGAATTATGTGTGGGTTCATACTTGAGAGTAAAATGGAATGTGATGGTAATGCTTCACCTTATGCATCCATGATCCAATGGAGATGTCGTCAGTAGTATTGTACAATTGTTGTTGAATCTAGTCTTCCAACTCATGACCGCTTTTCTATTTGAGTAGAACAATAGTAATATTCAAAACGACATAGTGAAATCTCTTTTGTGACTTAGAGGTAATACATAAAATAGTACATATTGAGCCGTATGAATTCAGATGGTTGGATCAGATTATCAATGTTGAGGTAACATTTCAAGAGTATGAAAATATTGAAATGGTTGCTTCTCTATCTACTCTATGAGTGATTCTAGCATAGAGAATTTGTTTGTTATCATTGAGAACTGTTTTAACATGTTGTGATTAGAAAAGAAATAAATGACTTAACGTTGAAAACTGCATTCAAGTATGAAATACAAGAATATAATGACATGTAAGATTTCAGAAGCTTAAAATAAACCTTGAAAGTACTTTTCTTGAACATTTATTTTTTAGAGACAAAACTTTTTAAAGGGGGGAAGAATTGTTATGACCGGATCCGAGCTTAATTGGTAAACTAGGGTATACCTGGATGATTATATGCTTAATTGGATTGATCATTTCCTAAATCTAATTAATGATGATAATTTAATTAGAATGTTTTAAACCTAATAATAAAGTTAAGTGTTCTATTGTTTGAGAAATTAGGTTTTGAGAAATATAAACCCTAGTTGATAGAAATTAGGCTTTTGATGGTACATGAGTATGGAATTTGATCAAGATAATAGTACGGTAAAAAATTTATCATATTTTCTATTTTATTTTTATTTAATTGAAATTATGATATAATATGTATAACTCAATCTTTCATTTCAATGAAAAATTTCAGAATTTTTGGATGTTCTTTGAAAGTCATTCTCGGTCGAGATATACTTCAACCGACCATGCTAACAGAATGTTGTTCAGCAATATATTGTTTGATTTTTCATTATTTATTCGTAAATCCAAATAATAAAAAAAATTAACTAGAGATCTGAAACTCAATAATTAATAACATGTAAAATTTTCATAATTATTGGATACGTTTAGACCTTATCAGTAGATGAATTATAGTAACTGACATTTATGCAGAATTCTGGATATTAGTGCACTATTTGATTTCTAGTTATTTAATGAAAGCTTGTAATGATCTAAAATTTTAACTGAAGCTTGGTAAGTCAATTATACACAACATGATAAATTATAATAATTTTTGGAGAAGGTTTGATCTCTGAAATACACGAATTACAGAAACCTTTTAATGATTGAAAAATCTGCTGAAATAAGAAAACGTTTAGTGAGGGGTCAAAGTGCAATTGGCCCAAGCAGCTTAATTGCTCTATATGATCAACCTAACACAGAAGGAGCTCTCATAATTCGTGGTTCAATCTAGAGAAACGAAATCCTAGAGAGAGAGAGTTAGGGTTTCAGAGGAGAAATTGATGGAGATGCTAACATAGGGTTTTGCGGTCCGATATAGTTTAACTTCTTTGGATATAGTTTCATGGTGAATCTTCTCTCACATGTCAAAATTCTGTCCCTCCTCTAATTTGATCCAAAATGGTATCAAAACTTCCCCTTTTCTCACACTTTCTTCATAATCCCTCATTTTTAGGGTTTCCGAGTTGAAAGAAAGAAGAATTGGGTGAATTACTAAGAATTTGATATGAGATCAATATTTTCAGGGATGAGCTACGTTTTTAAGGTATTTTCACACCTCAGGGTGAGTGGGAACTTCTTTTAAATAGTAGCAAAATTATGTTAATTCATCTATAATCCTGAATTGCTAGTATGCGACTATAAAACATGAATTGTCTATTTGTTCTAAGTTGTTGCAAAATGATATGAAATGGATTCTTCCTCTGTTTGGATGAAGTTCAGATGATAAAATCATATTAGAAATGTATACAATACATCCTAATGAGAATTTCCTAAGTATTCACAGAGGTTATAAGAGTAAATTGAAATATAGGGAATTTGTCTATGAATGAAATTTGTTTTATAAGTAAATAGAGAAAATTGCTTATCTAGATCCCCTTGGTTATGAATGATTGTTTATCTAAATTCATAGTACAAATATGTCGGAATTTTGTTCAAAGTGAATAGTGTTTATTTGATATCTCAGTAAATAGGGTAAAACCCAAGATGTTAGGAAAGTTGGATATTTGCGAATAGATATCGTGAAATCCATTTGAAGAGATTTTCTGGACATAATAGACTTTAATCATTCAATGTTATTATTGATGCATGATATCCTAGTGAATGGCATGGAAACCCAAATTCAACTCAGTTCTAAGGTTTCATACACATTGATTTTATATGATTTTTTGATAGTAGTCTTAATTCAATGAATGTTTATGTCACAAGAAATCCTTATGGGAGCCATGTGAATAAGTTGTTGCCTAGTGATAGGTGACAAGATGTGAGATGGTCTTGAGCCATGAGAATACTTGTGCAACCAGTGAAATGAATACCTTGGTCTTAGGACCTAGAGGTAATGATTACCTATTACAGAGGTAACAATGCTATGTGATGATCTAAGGGTTTGAATACCCATGTCCAATAATCATGATAATGATGTGAAGGGATGAGAATTCCCAGTATTTTGATAAGGGATTGAGATCCCAGGTATCATGTGTTTTAAAGATTTGAAAAGTACGTGATAGATGTATTACACCTTTCTTTGTAGCATTTTTGGTGATTAAATGAAACCCTAAGGGTAGGGTGTCAATCGAATCAAGTATTATGATATCAATGTTCTCAATTATTATTAATAATTCTTGTCATGATAAGTAATTAACTCTTAATTGAGTTATGAGATGCACAACTCAAGATTTGGGTTGATATGCACGATTCTAGTGTGTATGTGCCAAGTGGACATGAAATATGTTTATTTAAGAATTTTAGTTTGCATGTATATGTAGTATGTTGATTACTCAGTATATTACAGTGTTTTGAATATACTTCTCTGCCAAGTTTAGAATGATATACATTTTGTATTATAACTTCAAATAAGTAGACGCGACACCATAGAGATACCAGAGTCAAGTATAAGTAAGAGAAGTGTACAATATAGAAAGAGCTTTCTAGGAATAATAAAATAATACATTTAGTAGCCTTGAACACCGTAGAACCCCTATGTGAGGTTTGTGCCTTAGGGGTGAAATGACCTAACCCTGGCAGTGTCCAGTATACGGGGGTCATAACGTGCTGTCAGGTGGCACGGGGGACGAAGCCCTAGTGGAAGTCTCCTTAAATTATAGTTTGCAGTGTCCAACATCAACCAGAAGTCCCGGTGGCACTAGAGTACTAAAAATCTAAGAGGTGGCTTGACTCTCCGCATGTGTGCTCAGGTTAGAGGAGAAGTCTAGTTTAGGCCAGAGAGCCAGTTCCCTATTGCAGACTAGGAGATTAGTTAGACTTAGCATTTCCCAGATGTATCTGCTAAGCCTTGTATGATGTGATTGTAGTGTACTACGAGTCTTCATATGTAGTGTACACTGCATATGATCAAGTCATAATAAAATGAATGATAGGTCAAACAAGTGTGTACAGTTATTCAATTATTCTTTGTATGTTTCTGAATTATCAGTTCTCTTTATGATCAATCAAGAATTTCATATATTTATTCACTCTTATAGATATCTAGAGTATCCTTCCATATTTATGATTGTCAATTATTAGACTCTTTAAAGCTTACTGTTGTTATAATTGATATTAGTTGCTCAAAAGTATATCTGTAATTATATCAGTGCTTTAGACGGTTTCTTTGAAGTACTCATTCACTGAGCGAGTAGGCTCATCCATCTACTAAAATTTTTTAGGGAAATCACATGGACTTGAAGAAGATATCATTGCATCAGAGTAGATCTGCCACAAGAGTTAAGTCTGAGTATAGTTAAGTTCAGTCGGTCCCTGTCACTTTAGGTCCTTGTATAGATGTGAGAGAGTTGTAAATGATGTTTTGTATGTGTGTTTCCTTAATAAGAGAGAATGCAACTGATTGTCATGTCGTATCTACATGAAAGTGTGAGAAACATAATGATTGTATGGATGTGTATCATTAATGTTGAGATTACGTTAGAGAGATAAAAGTTTAATTCTCTTGTAAAGTTAGTTTATGTGGTTCAATGCAAGAAAACAAAGAGTTTGAAAAATAAGAAAAAGTTAAGGGTAATCTTTGTATTACGTTAAATCCTCAATTTATACCCTAATCTCATGATTAGTCGTAATTGTGAGATTGGGGTGTAACACCTTATTCTACTCAACCTTCAAAACTAGTGACTTGGCCTCACCCCAGTCTTCTCTATCTCCTTTGGTTCAATTGGTTGGCTGATAAGCACAACCAACAACCCATTGACATTTCCCAATCACCCATTTACCAGGCTTTTGCCCCAGTCACCATACCCTCTAGATATGCCTTGGGCTTGATTTGATGTTTTTTCATCTGGTCAGCCAGCTACCTATCTGGCGATGCAATCCCCTCCTCTAGACTCACCTTGCATGCATGTTTGTTTTTTGGGTCTTAGTTGATATGTTCCCAACTAATTTCTTTGTCTTCCTACTCTCAGTTTGTTCCCCTTTTTTCAGTGAACCGATATCTCTCAAGTATGTTCATCCACAAATATGTTTCTTTGGTTTTACATCATCTTCTCCTTGGACACATGAATTCATCCATCTGGTCCTTTGGTTGTCCGGCATGGTGTTTCCTAGTTTTTATCTTGTAGTAACCTCCGACCATGGACATGGATTAAAGATGGAGTTTGCATCCACCTCTGGACCCGATCATAGGCTCACTGACTTCGTCTGAGCATGGGAAACTCACTTGTGGTCTCAACTTCCCACAAAGAATTGTCTTTCACAAGCTTTGATCTAAGGTATAACCTCCAGTGGATGCACTCACACCATGGACAGGGGAGAACCCATGTCATGATTTGGCCATGGAATCACCACAATTTCAATCATTTTATTGATATTTCAAGGGAAATGTGGGGACTCTAAATTTTTATTTGTTTTCTTGTACATGTTATGGATCAATGATAAATTTTCCATTGTCAGTCTAAACTAATGTAATATGTTCCCATGGTTCTTGATATTCAAACATTTTATTAACATCTAATTTGTTTTTGATTTAAATCTATCACACACTATAGTTTTTTAATATTCCGATCGGTCAACATTGCAAAATTCATAATACTGCATATGACCTAAGATGATTAAGGGCTCAATCATGTCAGAGGACTTTACCTAAGGAGATTTACTATAGGTAAGTGAGCCATGCATTCTTGGAACAGTTAAATTTGGTTTCATTGAATGTTTTATCCTTATGGTTATGCAAATTATTATGTTCATAAAAATATGAATGTTTCCTTAATTGACTTTATGTATATATATCAATGAATGATTGGTTGATTGCTTATAATCTATTGTATAAACTATAGATATGACTATGATATATAGATAATGAATCATGTTCAAAGAAGGAAGAATTCCCAATATGCCACTAAGAGGGAAAAATCCCATTATGTCACTAAGAGGGAGAAATCTGATTATGGAACTAAGAGGGAGAAATTTTGTTATGGTCAAGATTAAGATTAAGGAAATTAATGATTATGTAAAGATCTAAGATAATAACTAAAGTTATAGAATTGACTAAGTGTTTATATGCACCTCGATCATGGACCGTTGCATCTTTATGTGTTTCCATATCATTATGGGCTTCCTAGCAATCATGGGCTCCTATCGAGCATTAAGAGAGGTATCATATATTCACTCATTCAATTCATCATGTTTAATTGAATTGAAGAATTCTTAAAGATAATTCATGGTCAAGTTTATGCCAATTTAATTTTTTTTCAAGTTTACTTCATATCAAAATATAGTTACTTTTTTGTCTTATAAAGTGCCAAGTAACACTTTCTTATGATGTTGTTTGTTTTGTATGGCTGGGAATGTGATGTCTGTAGGAATTGGAGCTTTTTAAGATCAAAAGGACAAGTTAGGATTAGGTGGATTTGAAGTATAACATGGTGGGGTGCAATATACCAACCCGATCCAACCTCAAAGGCTATCATTTATATCATACCTTAGTTTTATTAGCCAAATTTTGGCTTAGTAAATTTAGACTTCTAGATGAACAAGTTTTAGATTTCATATCCATAATTATGTATGAACTATGTTACAAATAAAAGTGGGATGTTATATTTTGGCATCATTATGGATTATATATATATATATATATATATATATATATATATATATCTTGAAATACATATATTTTAAGAAGTGACATTACATTATGGTATCAGAGCAAGCAGGTAGATGGCCACTAGGCAAATATATGATTAGTATGTCCTAACCCAAGTTATATGTCCTTTTCAGATGACCCCTAAGAAATCAAACAAGGGCGATGAAAAGACGGATGATGTTGCTAGCTCTTTTGGTGAAGGAAGTGATAATGAAGAAAACCCTAAGACAACCTTAGAGGACATGGTTCAAGTGCTCACCAATGCTCTGGGTAAAAGGCCCCATCACCAATGAAATAATGAGTTGACACTAGTAGACTTCCTCAAGATAAGACGTAATTTTTTCTCTGGTGAAGGAGAGGTTGATGAAGTCACTAAGGGTGAAGAGAGGATTAAAGACATGGAACATTGTTTCTATGACCTGACTATGCTGAACAATCTGGGGTTCATTTTACAACCCACATGTTGAAGATTACATCCCATACATGGTGGGATAATTTCCTCAACTCAAGGGCAACTGATCCACCTGAACTCACATGGGAAGGATTTGTTGAAGCCTTCTAGGATCACTATCTGTCTAAATCCATGATAGTCAATAAGGAGTTAGAGTTTTCCAACCTAGATCAAGTCGGTGACATGAATGTGACCCAGTTTTCCATGAAGTTAATGATCTTGCAAAAGTATGATTATGACCATGATGAGTGACATAGGGCAAAGAATATTATCCGAGGACTGAATCCTGATTTAAGTTTAGGTTTGTTTGGAAGAGGCATCTGATCCCTTCAAGAAGTACTAGATTCATCCCTAGAGTTGGAAGACCATCCTGGAAGATCATACAAGAAGGAGGTTACCAATAGACATAATGTACAACCTCCTCCAAACAACCAAGTGGTGACTAGAAAGGAACCTGAACCAGAAGTTGAATGATCCTAGTGTCCAACTTGTAGGAGGCATCATGAAGGCCCATGAAGGCATGGTATCATAGCGTACTACTACTATGAAGAGGTAAGACATATTAATCCAAATTTCCCTAATCTCTTAAAGAAGGACCATAATCAAAATAAGGATTAGAATCCATCACCTAAGAGAAAATCTAGGCTTTTCACCATGGAAGTAGAAAAAGAAGATGAGGACTAAAGTAATATTCAGGGAAATTATTTATAGTTTAGATTCCATACATAAAATATTTCTTTTCATGCAAGAGTATGAACTTAAGTGAACCTAGAATTCCCCAACTATCATTGACAAAAGAGGTAAGGAAAACATTAAGGTGAGTAACAACCTAGAGAAATTTTGAGTAAGAAATTTATATTAAGGTCAGTAGAATTGTCGCACCCAAATTTTTACAACTAATGTAAAACTCAGAATATGATTTTATTAAATAAAAATAGTTGAAGGTATTAAGGTAAAAGAGAATGAAATTATATTTCTTATAGAATAATGTGTTCCACATAACTCAAAAGGTTTAATATTAGTTTTGCCTTTTTCCTTTTCCTATCCATAAGGATGATTAAGAGGAATAAAAGAGAAAGATAAAAGAAGTGGAATTTAAATATATGCAATAGATAACTTAAGCAAGAAGTTTTACTTTTCCTTTTATAGAGTTTACATAGGAAGAAATTATAATTAACCTCTTTTTTCTCTCCTCCAAGAAAGTTCTCAAAAAATAATAAAAGATATATGATATGACTTAATAGGGGGTAATCAATGTCAATCTTGAAAATGTCTCAAAGACTAACAAAGGAGATACTTTTTCATTTATTTCATCCTTTAAATATATAAAAGTTACGTAAGGGACCCTTATGGAAATTATGGAAAAAGCATATGAAAAATTCTAATTTTATTGCATAGGAAAGATCTAGACTAACTCCACCAATGTTGTGTAAATGTAGTTGGTCCCAAATATGAATGAAGGAGGAGGATTGGTGGAAGGTTGAAAACCAGGCATAAATCTTTTTCACTATTTCTATGACATGCATCCTTATAAATATTTTATTGGAGAGTCCCTACCTAGCAAAGAGCTTCTTTGACATCCAGGTGCAATGATAAATATACAAGGGGTTTTGACACAGCGGTGCCCAGTTGTGTTGAAGGACATGCAAGGGTTTCCACATCTTGGATGGGTTTGGATAAAGAAGCTAGACCCACTACATCTTTTCCCCGATGTAGTGAAAAATGTGCAAGGACAACATTCTCGACAGAAGTAGGTAAAGAAGAAAGTTAAATGAAAAAGGATTAGAGTTGGATGTTTGAATACTGGCTCTTTTACAGGAAAGTCTTTGAAGATAGTGGATACAATGATCATATAAAAAATCAATATAGCTGGCTTGCATGAAACTAAGTGGACAAGGGAGCGATGCAATGAGATTGAAGACACAGGGGACAAAATCTAGTATACATGTATTAACAAACATAGAAATGGTACATGCATAATTTTTGATAAGATGTTTAACGATGATGTTTTCAAGATCACAAGGATGGGAGATATAATCATAGCTATCAAGGATGTTGTTTGGGGAAATATTTTTAACATTATTAGCCTTATTCCCCTCAAGTTGGCCTTAGCCAGGAGGCTAAAAACGCTTTTTGGGATGACATGAATGAATTGATGCATGAAATACCGATAGCGGAAAAGATTATTTTTGGAAGTCTTTTGAAAGGACATGTGGGGAGTAGTAATGCTGGATATCAAAGAGTTCATGGTGGTTTTGGATATGGAAGTAGAAATAGGGAAGGAGAGAGGAAATTAAGTTTTGGAATTGCATATGATATTATTTTCACAAACACCCATTTTATGAAAAGAGGATATTTTAAAATTACATTCAAGAGTGGGCACAATCATAGCCAAATCAATTACTTCCTTACAAGGAGGGTGGATCATAAAGTATGCAAAGATTATAAATTGATTCCTAGAGAAGAACTCACCATTTAACATAGGTTGCTGGTTTTCGATATTAACATGAAGATTTATAGAGGCAAGCATTGTAAAAATAAAGATAGAAGGATAAGTTGGTGCAATTGTAAAAGAGAAACAAAGTCGACATTTTGTAATAAAGTCATCGAGGAGGGCAGTTGGAACTTGGATTTTGATGTTAACACTATGTGTCATAATATGATTTTCTACATAACAAAAATTGCCAAAGAGGTTTTGGGGAGTCCATAGGATGTGAGTCTTCATATAAAGAGACTTGGTGGTGGAATTATGAAGTTCAAAAGGATATTAAATTAAAAAATTAGATTTATAGGAGATTGACAAAATCTTGAGATGATACAACTTTTCAGTGATACAAGCAAGCAAAGAAAGAAGCTAAGAAGGTTGTTCAAGAGGCAAGGTCTAGATACTTTGATGATATTTATAAGAAGTTGGACACAAGAGAAGCAGAAAAGATATATATAAAATGGATGATATAAGAGAAAGGAAAGGAAGAGAGCTTATTCAAGTAAAATGTATCAAGAACGAAGATGATAGAATGCTAGTGAAGGATGTTGTTATCAAGAATCAATGGAGAAATCACTTCCATAAGCTTTTCTATGGAGATACTATAAATAATGTAAGTGACTTTGTGATAGGAATACAAAAGATATCATTTACTCATCATGAGTTTCACTATTTGAGGTCAAGAATGCTTTGGAAAAGATGAAAATGAGAAACACATGTGGACCGGATGGTATCTCCAATGATGTATGGAAGATTATGGGGGATGAAGGAGCTATGTTGTTAACAAATTTCTTTAATAACATTATAAAGAATAAGAAGATTTCGAATAGGTGAATAAATACACTACTACAGAAATAGCATTCAGTGTCACTTTTCTGGGCGTCGGTTATTACGGAAAACCGACGCCTTATATGTTAGGCGTCGGTTGTTTAAGCAAACCGACGTCTATATTCGAAGACCAGCCAGACACGGGTACCGCTTTGTATTTAGCGTCGGTTGTTTATAACAAACCGACGCGTAACGTCGCCCGCGAAATCCAAATTCCGATCAAAAAAATAGTGTCATTTCCAGCGTCGATTATTTAGGTAGAAACCGACGCCTATGTGCGATGAAAATTTGCGCGAAAAGTGTCACCTTCAGCGTCGGTTATTCCAGGATAACCGACGCTGAAGGTGGTTCCCGCCAAACAATTTCATGAAAATATCGTCCAATTGGACGTCGGTTTTTTCAAGCAACCGACGCTAAAGATGTTTAGGCGTCGGTTGTGTTAAACAACCGACGCTATTTGGGAACTTCATAACCCTCGATCGCCCGATGCTTCCCCTTTCTTCTGTTTCATTGCGAGCGATTTCCAAATATAAAAGAACAAAGGATATGTTCAAAGCTACAAAAACTATAGAGGTATCAAGTTGATGAGTCACACTATGAAGCATTGGGAAAGGATACTTCAACGTAGGCTAAGGTCTATAATATAGATATCAAACAACTAATTTGGTTCCATGCTAGGAAGATCAATAACTGATGCCATTTTTATGATAATAAGGCTTATGGAGAAGTATAGAGAAAGCAACAAAGATCTTCATATGAATTTTATTGATTTGGAAAAGGCTTATGATCAGGTACCCATGGAAGTATTGTGGATGATTTTGAAGAGAAACGAGGTACCAATCCAAAATATGTGCATAAAATCTCAAATGCTAGTGTGAAGACTCCTGAAGGAGAGACACATAATATTTCCTATTATAGTTGAGGTACACCAATTATCCACACATAGCCCATAACTATTTGTTCTAGAAATGGATGAGTTGACAAAAATGTTCATGATGATATTTCTTGGTGTATGTCACTTGTTGATGATATTGTGTTGATTGACGAAACCCAAGATGGATTGAATGACAAAGTCAAACTTTGGGGAAAGGAATTGGAATCAAATGGATTGATGATTATTAGGATCTAAACTTAGTATATGCATAGCAATTTCTTCCAATCTCATAGTCTGACAGGTGGAGCCATGTTAGATAGAATAGATATAAAAAAATGTTATAAATTTTGTTACTTGGGTTCTATTATTGAAATAAATGGGGATTTCTACAATGATGTTTGTCACTGGATCACTTCATGATGGTTGGAATGGAGGAGTGGAACTTGAGTTATATGTGATCAGAAGATCCCTCTCAGATTAAAATGTAAGTTTTATAGAACAACTATACTACCATCCATCCTCTATAGGAGTGAATGCTGGGTAGTGAAGAAACAAGTCTCAAAAAGATGAATGGGGCTAAAATGTGTATGCTAAGATGATTGTGTCTGAATACAAGGAAAGATCGCTTGATTAATGATTATATCTAGAATAAAGTAAGGGTGGAAAGCATTGAGGACAAGTTGTGTGAGGGTTGACTCAGATGGTATGGACATGTGCAACACATATCAAGTAATGCTCCTATATGAAGCAATGCTTTTGAGTCAAGACCAATTAATAGAATAAGAGGAAAACCTAAATTAGTATGGGAAGATATAATAAAATGAGATTTTTAATCTTTACATCTTGATCAAAATATGACCCGTGATAGAGTTGAATGGAAACAGGGGATCCATGTTGTTGAGCCCAACTTGTTGGGACTGAAGCTTAGTTGATAATGATGAGGACGAGGAGGAACTCTATGGACTGCACATTTGGTTTTTGGTCAATTTTTTTATTGTTTTGACTTGGTGTGACCCCTCAAAAGAATTAGGAAAGGTTTCATATAGTTTTATTAAGAATTAATTATGAATTCAATTCATGTGATTATTAAACCTAATTTCCTAGATATACTAATCCATCACACTCCTCTTTGATACTTTCATTTTTTGTACACAACATCTGAGGGTCCATCCACAATTTGATGGTTACCAAATTGTCACCTTCCTCATTTCTTCACGAAATTAGAAGGCAGACCAATGTTTCCTTACTCAGGCTTGATATCCCTCATTTCTACATCTTGTCACGAGATTTTTCATCCTTGATCTTCGTCTCTCTTTCACAATACCATTGATGGTTTACTCGCCCCCTCTCTCTCCCTATTTAAGAAATGTCCAATTAGGGCTTCCTTTGCTCACCATCCTGGGCTTGTAAGATCACCTCAGACCGTATCCTACTTCTCCAAAGCCACCTTGAGTGTCGAAAGCCCCTACAACCTACTTCCCCATCATCAATTAATTTCCACTATCATTAAACTCCCTAGCCTACTCAACCTTCATCTCTAGTGACTTTGCCTCTGCCCATTCTTCTCTAGCTTCTTTAATGCAATTGGATGACTAGTAAGAATTTCCAACAACCCGTTGATGTTTCCTCATTTCCAATTTGTCGCACTTTGGCCCCAGTCAACATACCCTCTAGTTGTTCTTTAGGATCTCTTTTTAATTTCATTGTCTAGACACCCTGATACCACTCCGGTGAAGCAACCCCCTCCTCTAAACTCGCCCTTGCCCCCATATTTTTTTCTAGGTCTAACTGAATGTGTTCCCTGCTAGTTTCTTCAACTTCGTTTTCTGATTTTTCCCCTTGTTTTCTAGAAAACTAGTATCACGCAAGTCTGTTCATCCCCAAACATGTTACTTTGGTTTCATGTCGTCTTCACTCGGACACACGAGTTCATTTGGCTAGCCCTTTGGTTGTTCAATGTGATGTTTACTTGTTTTTGCCTTGCAGTAACCTTCGACCATGGACACAACCTAGAGATAGAGTTTCCATCCACCTTTGGACTAGATCTTAGGACCACTATCTTCATCTAAGCATGGGTAACCCACCATTTGTGTCATCTTCCTCCAAACAAATGTCTTTCTCAAGATTTTTGATTGGAGGTATCACCTGTAGTGGATGCGCTCACGCCATGGCCAACGGGGGAGGGGGTGGGAGAACACATGTTTTTATTTCACAATAGCATCCCCCCAAATTCAATATGTGTATTGATATTGCAAGGGTAATATGTGGACCCCTATTTTTGATTTGTTTTCTTGTGTGTGCTATGGCTCAATGAATTTTTTTCCCTCATTGAATTAATTAAATTTAATGCATGGCCATGGTTTCTCAATATTTCATCATTTTATTTACATAAGATTTATTTTTGATTTAGATTATTATCATGCTATATTTTTCCTATATTTTGATTGGTCCACATTGCAAAATTGATAACTATTGCATATGACGTCAGAAAATTTTAGAAAAATATGTGTTCAAAAGCTCTTTTCATTTTTATCGATTTAGTCTATTTTCAAACTCTATTTTCCATATTGAAATGCTTCAATATTTCAATGAACAAATATTAGGGTTTAAAGGTTATCAACTAATGTACACATTGTGTTATTAATCAAACCATAGGTGATTAAGGGCTCAATCAAGTCAGAGGACTTGACTTAAGGTGATTTATCATTGGTAAGCAGGCCATGCATTCTTGGCACAATTTAATTTGGTTTCATTGGATGTTTTTTACTTTTGGTTATGCACATTATTATGTGCATAATATTATGAACTTTTCCTCAAAATATAGTATGCCCATTATTTTGTTCATAAAATTATGAATGTTTCCTTAATTAACACTATGTATAGATATCAATGAATGGTTGGTTGATTTCTTATAGTCCAATGTATAAACCCTAGATATGACTACGATCAATGAATAACAAATCATGTTTGAAGGGAGAAATCACATTATGTCACTAAATGGGAGAAATCCCATTATGTCACTAAGAAGGAAAAATCCCATTATGTCACTAAAAGGGAGATAACACGTTATGGTCAAACTTAAGATTAAGGACATTTAATGATTATGTAAAGATCTAAGATATTGGTTGAAATTAAGGAATTAACTAAGTGTTTATATGAACCTTGATCATGAATGTTTGGGTCGTTATGAGCTTTCCTATCTTTATGGACTTCTTAGCAATAATGGGTTCCTATGTGTCATTAATAGAGGCAACATATTTGCACTCATTCAATTCATCATGTTTAAATGATTCAAATAATGGTTAAAGATAATACATAGTCAAGTTTATGTCAATTATTCATGTCAAGTTTACTTCATATCAAATTATAGTTGATTTTGTCTTATAAAGTGCCATTTACCGCTTACTTAGGATGTTGTTTATTTTGCATGGTTGGGAATGCGATGTCTATAGGATTTGGAGTTATTGAAGATAAAAAGGACAAGCAAGGGAGTACGAGGATTTGAAGTATATCATGGTGGGGTTCCATCTACGGACCCGATCTAGCCCCTATTAGTTATCATTTATATCACACCTAAGTTTTTATAGCCAATTAGTGACTTAGTACATTTAGACTTCTATTGAACAAGTTTTAGATTTTATACCCATAACAATGTATGAACTATGTTTCAAACTAATGCTTGGTGTTTCATTTACTCTAGTTGTTGTGATTAGTACTTTGTGACATCCCCCTTGAGTAAAATGCTTCTTCTTAGTGATATACATACACACACATACATACATACATCCATACATACATTATATATATATATATATATAATATGTATATATATGTTTATATATATATATTTATTTGAAAAGTGGGATTTTATAGACTCTGACATTTCAAATATTCACTTATATAAAAGTCAAGGAGTTGGTGGAATTATTTATCAGGTGATCCCATCACCACATACGATCATCTTGAGAAAAAATTACACTAGATATTCTATCATACTTCTCTCACATACACCATTGGAGGATACATAGCACAGTCTACATAGTTCCTGGTGAGACTCTTGGAAAAACATGGGAAAGATGCAGTGAGCTTCTTCATAAATGTCCACCCATGGTATCTTTGAAGATTAGCTCATCAAGTTTTTCCATATAGGTGTGGATGTCGATATCAAAATGTTTCTATACTACTCATCTAGAGGAAATTGCATGCATCAAAGTTATGACAACTCCTGAAACAAGTGGGAAAGACATGTTGGCAAGGGAGTGTTAAAGGTAGCTATGATTGAAAATAGTTCTGAGCTTCAATCTATTGTAGATGCTCTAAAGCTACTAGCACATAAGCAAGATAGTCTTCAAACATTCTTAAATACCTATGAAAGAAGAAATTTTCCACCATGACAACATGTTAAGGTAGTAACACAATTCTACAAAGCATTCAAAGGAACTCACCACTTTACTATGGTTGTAGTACTCTTTTTGATGTGGTAATGAGAAATGCTATGGATCAAGGATACATCAATCAAAAGGAAAATCTAACTCCAACAATATGGTTCCTTACAATGGTATTATACACCCAATCAAAATAGAAAGCATCTTAGTTTTCAATACAACAATGCTATAGAGTAGAAACTATAGAGGTAACGCCTGAACATGAATTATAACAACTACCAGAACACCAAATAGGTACTACAACAACAACAATAGGGACAACTAAGAAACAGTCATTCATCTAGTGATAAACTTTCAGCCATCAAGAAGATATTGTATTTGAGACAAATGATCATTGAAAATCAACACGCTCATCAGAAAGATAGGAAATCTCAATCAACTCAACTTTTAGAAAATTCCCCCCTATAGGAGCATTTGTAGGATATCCAAAAGGTAACCCAAGCACCAGGAACAATTGAAGGCTATTGCAATAGGATCAGGAATAGTCTTTACAGATGAATCCACTAAGACCCTTGTTATTAACACATAGAAGGATGATTTTGTAATCATTCAATAATTATAAGTACCTACTTCAGTGTCAAAAGGAGCAGGGATGCAAAATGCAGTATACAAGACATTGTTGTTATCGACAACACAAACAAAGTAGATTCAGAATAACCAATCATCATAGAGAAGATTTCACTCAACCAATTATACCAATCCATAGGAATAATCCTTCATTTCAAGCCCACTTAAGGAAAACTTGACATTACACTCATTTAACAAAGTTCAAGGAGGCAACTAAACACTTCATGTGGATACCCCTTTAGAAGATATACCAGCATGGTGAAAATATTTGAAAATGCTTCTCACAAGGAAATACACAGCCAAGCAATATGTGATGGTTAATGTTGCCACACTACCATCCTATGCAATCTAGAATAAAATTCCAAATAAGTAGAAGAGTCTAGGCTCATTTGGGATTGCATGCTACATTGGTGGGTTTACATTAAATATATGGTCAACGACCTTGGGGCTAGTATCTTAATTATGTCCTATAGCATGTGTAAGAGGTTAGGATTGTCAGAACTACTCCCAACTATCATGATGATATGGCTCGCTAACTCTACAATGAATATCCCAATGGGAATCATTGAGGATATCCTCGTCAAGGTGGGTAAAGATTCTTATGTTCCATGTGATATTGTGATCCTTGAATATAGGATTTTTGATAGCTTGAAGAGGCCAAGCATGAAAGAAGAAGTTTTCTTATACATTGTATAGAAAAGATGTCACTCCTCACACAATAAAATCTAAAATATGAAGACCCCCTAGAGATTGCCCTTCTTGATCCTAAATATAATGATTTTATTGATGAATAAGTAAAGTAGTGCATACTTCACCTTGACTCCGTAGAAGAACACCCAAAGCTTACTTTGAAGAACTTAAATCAATCAACTCACTGAGGAGAAAAACACATTCCTAAAGACTCCTGAGTTGAAAATTTTACCAGAAGGGCAAAAGCATGCATTCTTAGATGATCTAAAGGTCTGCCCAATAATAATCAATTCTGACTTGACATATGAAAAGGAAGATAAACTATTATCCAAACTAAGTGCAAGGCAAAAAGCTATGGGTTACCATATGAGTGATCTCATTGGAGTAAGTCAAACTCTATGCATGCATAAGATCCATATGGTGGAGGATCACAAACCATATGTAGAACATTAGCGCAGATGAACCTAGTTGTGAAGGAAGTGGTTCATCTTAAAGTCTTGAAGTTACACACTTATGGAATCATTTCCCTATCTTTGACTCATTGTGGGTGATCCCAGTACAGATCTTTCTGTAGAATGGAGGTACCATGGTCATACTGAATGAAAGAAAAACACTCATCCCCATTCACATTATCAATTAATGGAGTATGTGCATCGATTATAGAAGGTTAAACACAGTTGTACTCAATGATCATTTTCCCTTACCTTTCCTAGACCAGATCCTGGAGTGCTTATCTCATCAAGAATATTTCTTCTATCTCGCTGGATATTTTGCATTATATCAAATCCCAATCTACCCAAATGACCAAGAGAAGACTACTTTGACTTGTCTCTTTTAAAACCATGCATTCAGTAGAATGCCTATTGGGCACTACAATGTGTCAGTTATGTTCCAACATTGCATGACATCCCTCTTTGCTAGATTAACTAAAATAATTATAGAAGTCTTCATGGATGATATCTCCATCTTGGGATATTCATTTGACTCATGCCAAATGTATCTCTCTCTAGTTTGTAAATGTTAGGAAGAAGCACATCTGGTATCAACCAGGATAAATGCCATTTTGTAGTTAAGGAAGGCATTGCGCTAGGCCACAAGATCAAATACTGAGGAATCAAAGTAGAAAAGGCAAAAATAGAAGTGATTTCTAGGATTATCCCTCCACTTCATAGGGATAGACTTTAAAGCCTTCTTATGTCATGTAAGATTGTATAGAAGATTCATTAAGGGATTTTCTAAAATATCCAAGCCAATGGAAAATTTATTGCTAAAGGATGTTTCACTTCGACGAAGAATGTATAAAGATTTTCAATAATTTGAAACAAGATTTTATATCAAAACCAATTATTCAAACACCATACTAGTTATAGCCATTTGAAATTATGGTTGGGGGCCATTTTGGGTCAATATATACATAAGAAACACCGAGTTATCTATAAGTTTTCTATGACTCTTGATGAACCCCAAAGAAATTATGCAAATACCAAGATGAAATTGTATGGAAATATGGCAACAAAGATGGCAGTAGAAACAAATATTTTCTTACCATATCCCTTAAAAAGTGGATCATGTCAACAACTATGGATTGCGGAGGAAGGTGACAAGGCATATACCTAGTCTGGGAGCAAGTCTAGTGACTACCCTTATTGTGGCATGCTTCTTTTATAAATAACACCCAGATGGTTGTCGGTGATGACCTACTTGGTGTAGCACAACAGATGATGGTTGACACCATCCTCCTAGTGTATGAAAATGGTCGTTCACCTCTACGTAGTCCACATGGACCACTGGGAACCCTTGTTGTTCTTTTAAAATTGACAGAAACGAGTTTTTTGTTCGAACATCAACATTCTAGCATTGAGTTGCTCTCCCTTGATGTCTCTCTATTTGACACGTAAGACATGCCCGGGGTTTGACATTACCACAACTATGAGAGGACAACAATTTTCAAAGCTTATTTTCATGTTTCTTGAAAGCCTTGAATACCCCTCTATTTATGGGAGGGCCATGGTTAGGGTTTCCAGATCAACTGGACATCAAAGAGATGAAATTTCATGAATTTGCAAGAACCTTTGATCCATGAACTGGTAGGTTCACCATTGAACACTTGAATTGATCTCTTCACATGTGAGTTGATCTATTCAAAACTTCAATCGATTGGTTCACCATGTTTCCTATTCACAATCATATTTGCTTTCAATATTCAATTAATGAACAACATGAGGTCTGCATCAATCCTTGATCCAGTCTTATCGATCAACCAACTAGTCAGTTCACAAATTTAATTGGTCAGTTTAGACATCTGAATCGAGTTAAATCGGTCGTTTCAAATTTCTAATAGCCAATCTTGTTTAAATAGAATACCTAAAACTTTAGTAATCAAGTTTAAACCATATGCATGAGTAAACTCCTACTCCAAATGAATCCTATGTGTGTGACCCTATAGGCTCCAAATTATGTTGGCAGTGAATTTCCATAACCAATTTATGACACCACAAGAAATGAGAGGCATCTAGAAACACATCATTTCTACCAAAATAATTGGAAAGTTTGAGAACAAAATTGAACTACAATATGTGGTTAGTGTTACAGTGATCATATAGCTCCTTTGTCATTGATATCCAGATTGAACTCGAGGCATGGAATCATCATCCTCTTCAACGTTCAATCCATGTTCCTTGAACTAGAGCAGATTGTATGAGATGTATGTGAGATCACATATCATATATGGATTCACATGAGTATGTCCATACATTTCTTAGTCTTGCTTATCAAGTGGCCAAGATATCAACTTCAATAGGAGGAACAAATCCCATCTACATCACTCACATTCATTCCCCATATGTCACAATGAATTAGAGCATCACCATTATGGTTACCCTTATTCAAGGTCATGTTGGATGGTGTCAAAATACATTGAACAACATGTTATGAGTGTAGTGACTTCTGGTCTAAGAACTAGAATCACCACTATCACTATGAGAGTTGATTCTAACTACCATTTCATGTTCTCCATGCATCACTCTCAAGGTCGGTTTGTCTCATACGTAGTTCTCTAACATGTACTTAGGAGTTTGACTTGATATCAAATGTCATGACTAATGAGACTCTGTCATTCACTACACACTCTAGTCTTATGTATAAATGTTGTCCAGTTTGCTTCCATAGTAATATCCAATGAGGGGTTGAATAAGAATACATGTACTCTTATCATAAATATGGTCTCACTGTTCAGGTCCTCAACCTGAAGACATATGCCATTGAGTGCCATCATTCTTAAGAAATTTACTATACATGTGTCAGCATATCATGATTGAGACAAACATCATAGACAAAGTTACCTCTATAATTATCAAATTAAGTATATGATGCCCAATTATAATAATCATATGATTGACCCTATGGGCATACATTCCAATAGGAATTCCTAGAAGTTGTGTAATCTTTTGATATATTCAGATATTACCTCATGAGCTCAAAAGTTATATTTCATACCAATCATGCCATGATAAGATATGTGTTTACAAAAAAGGACACAAAAATTTAGACCAATCTAGTGGATTCTCTTTCTGTAAGTGTTTGATCCAGAGATACAAGACAAGAAGGGGAATGAGAACATGATTTCCAATCATGTGAGTCACAATTACATTCAAGACGTAGACATTTTCATCATCAATAACTCTCTAAAATATGATCAACTCATGAAAGTTTGAATGCCATTCCATCATCTGTAGATTGTCTCTTTGTATATATTCTTCATACATAGTGCAGTAGTAATGCAAGGCAGAATTATTACACAATGTCTGACAATACTAATGGGATGAATAATACCTCTTCAAACAATGTGTTGACTGTCTCTATCAATGTTTCATCCAAGAGAAGGAAGCTCTTCTGATTCTAGCATAGTGCCACCTAGGCTTCGCTGGAGGATACAAGTGTTTTAAGGAAAATTGCACTGAAGGTCCTACAATGTGGATTCATTTGACCTACAATATATAAAGATGATTATAATTTTCTTTTATCTTGTGGTAAATTTCAAAGTCTGGAAATATCACCACTAGAGACAAAATTCCATTAAAACTCTAGAAAAAAGTTCTAAAATTTTATGCATGGGGTGTAGACTCTATTGTCCCATTCCTCTCTTCATATGGCTTCTCTTACATCTTGGTGAAGTAGACTATGTCTCTTAATCTTTTAGAATCCATCCATATAGTTATAAGTAATTCAAAACCTATTATCAAAATATTCAAGGCCATTATCTTTCCTCGATGTTGGAGTCCCTCATGCTGTCATATCTGATGGAGGCTCTCAGTTTCTAGAACAATGTTCCAAAAATATATTGGGGAGATACAACAAGTATCACAAGGGGCATCTCCCTATCATTTGGAACCCATCAAGTAAGTAGAAGTGTCGAACTACCAACTCAAAGACATTCTAGAGAAAACCATCATACACAATTTAAATGATTGATCGAACAAAATCAAAGACGCTCTTTGCCCAATAGGATATCCTTTAAGACCATCTAGGACACTCAGCTTTCAAATTAATTTATGGAAAGCGATGTGTTCTCCCTTTCAAACATGAATATAAATCCTAGTGGGAAAATTGAGGAACTGAACTTTGATATGAAAAAAGCTAGTTAGAAGATACTACTATAGCAACAAGAACTTGAGGAACTCAAATTGAAAGCATATGAGAATTCTTGGATTTATAAAGAGAAAAATAAATTATAGCACATTGGCCATCTGAAGAGGAAATCTATACAACTCAGAGATCAAAATCTGCTTTTTAACTCACCACTTAAATGTTTTCTAGGTAAACTCCAGTCATTTTGGTTCTCACCATGCATCATAAGGCACATCTACCCACATGGCTCCTTCTTCTTGTAGAGAGAAAAGTCTGGACATTTCATGGCAAATGGATAGTTTTGAAGATATATTTTATAGTGAAAAACATGAAAATTGAACTCACTCTCATCCTTTGAAAACCTACTCCTCCACCTGATAATTGAAATCAATGCATCTAAAAAACAACATAATACGTAGGAACTTTCTGGCAACAACCCAATCCTTACATTACTTTCTACTTACAATTTTAGAATAGGAAATATTGCAATCAGTAGATAACACATTGCAAGATGAAATCCTAGTTTTGAATATTCCCTTTTGAGATTTTAAATGGAGGAAATTATGTTGATAAGAAAGCAGCCCTATCTAGTGGTCCAACCAACATCATTTTCCCCCTCCATCTTAGATTTAGTGTTTGCTCAGGATGAGCACATTTCTTTGTTTGGGTGGAGGGTGGGGGTACATATTTTACTTTCCATCCATACCTATTTGTTATAGACTTAAGATTACACCACTGCATTTTTATTAAACTTTCAAACAATGGTTATAATTTTTTTTCTTTTAAAATTTTGATATTTTTCAAACGATCAAAGCCATTATCTAGCTAGCTAATTTCCTTTGCAATGCAATTTTTCATCATTAGATGCCTCTTATTTGAAGAAAATACTCAAATGGAACAACTTCTAAACTAACCAATGGCTAGAAATCCCATTGTGAGACTTATGAATCCTAACATCGTGTTCCGAAGAAAAATATTACATGAATCAATGGAACTGAGAGGGATCAAATGCAATATGCTTCCTATTGACTGGTGGAACAATAGCACAAATTACCACTTGATCCCCATCTAGTCACTATTTGAGTATAGTGTGTCAAGGAGAATGACCTGATGTACTGAATTGTAAATCAAGTTGCATTATGATCCAAACCCTATTTTACTCTTATTCTTCCATCTTCATACACCTACATTCATTAAAAAGAAAGCAAAGGCCATAAAAATAGTGTGAAACCCTAAGTTTGGGGTTTCAACCCCCTCCTCTCTATCTAACTTTCCCATACCCCTCGCTATGTAATAGGAATGTACCACCAAAAGTAAAAGAAAAGATGCAAACATGCACACAAGAAAAATGGAATCTCGAGTTAAATAGGGAAGAGATTCACATATGCAAAAAAATTGTAATGAATGTAATTGAAGGCATAAAATAAAATCTCAAGTTGAATAGAGGAGATATTTTCAACTTCCCTTCATACCTCAATTTGATACCCATTTCCACCTATGGGCACAATGAATGCCTCAATTTTACCACTCTCTCAAGAAACACCGATCTTAAATCAGATAAACACTTGTTTTTTTGTGGGTCTCTCTTAACTCTCGTGAAGCTCTTAGACATGCTTCCTGTCAGAAACAATGGGGACAAGATTTTTTGGGAAACGAAAGTGGGAATGAAGATGTTATTAGATGTGTCCATCCATCATAGGAACTTTAGATACTTAGCCATACTTGGCAACAAATAAACTCACATGATGTGAAAATGAGGCAGTCACAAAGGTTAAAAGTATTTGATTGGCAAATGTTTCATATTTTATGTTACTCGAGGACAAGCAACATTTAAGATTGGGGTATCTTGATGAATGCATATGCATCTTGATTTCAGTTGCAATTTTAGTTCAATTTTGCACTTATATCCCTCATTTACCTTTGATTTTTCCTCTATAAAGTTTTCCTTAGTTTTATGTATATATGTATGATTTTGATCAAATATATGGGTTTTTGTGGAAAGATTGAGCTTTTGTTCATGTGTACTGACTTAGGGGATGGTAGGTTTGCTACGAAAAAAGCTAAAATTGACGAATGGTTAATATAGATCCAATGGATCTTTGCTAATATCACTCAATGGATGGGTATTTGATGAACCCACATCCACCCCATCAACTTATGCGATTCGGTCATGGAAAAGTCTAATGAAGATATGTGAACTTCAACCAATAATCTATCTGCCTCTTAGTCAGCTTGCCTTTGATGGTGGAGCTCGACAAAAATTCTATGTCATTTGTATTCATTGACCAATTGACACACAAATATGACCCTGGGTAGAAAATCTTCCCCACTCTCTAATGGATGAGAAAACCAAGCACTTTGATGGCCTTTCATGAACAATTATTTGATGGTATGGTTGCACCCATCCGTTGGCTTGTACCTCAATGAGATGCAAACTGATGGATCTCCGACACTAGTGGTTGACGGTACCTCTACTCTGAGCCTTGATGGGATTCCTATTCCTATGCCATGATGACCGAGCAGAACCAATACCAAGGAGATCTCTACTCATGTCGATCAGTGAGGTGAAAGTCCCAATGAGATTACTGAATTGATGTTCAATGGATCTACTAAAACTTCCTATGATAGGAAGCCCTATGATGGTGGACCAGACCGATGACTCTTCTAGACCCAAATAGGTGAGAAGATCTAAGACATCTATCAAAGAAAATGCAACTTCTTCCCCGTTGGGTTCTCTATCACATAGCCTACAAATTGTCATATGTTCTTCTTTACAATGTTGCAAGGCTGAAACACTCAATCCAACCTAAGAAGATGTTCACCATGGACCCTCTCTCATTGGGCACCTATGTGGTGCCTACGCTGCACTTCCTTCTTGCAAAGGCACATCTCCTTACCATGAAAGTGGTCTGATAGATGATGTTGTCTCCATCCCTGCATCTGCTATTCCTTCTTTGAAAGGTTCAGAGCCCAAGGAGAAAAGAATCAAGGAACAAGGAGTACATTTGACGCATGTCCTCACTATTCTCCCCTTCCTTTGATTGGAAACAATCATTCCATAAAGTTCAAAGGCTATTCTTGTTCATATCTATCCACATCTTCCCTATGAATGAAGATGATGGCTATTTGTTCATTCTCTGATTCTTGTTAAGATCCCATCATGAAGAGTGAGTAGTCCCTTTTGATGGGGTGTGGGGATAAGCCCCCCTACTTGTACTCACATATAGATTTTTTATGTTGCATTGCTTATATATCACTCTTTTAATTCAAAGTTGATTGTTTACTTGCATCTTTAGTGGATTGATACCCCCCTTTGCATGATCCATCATAATTATAGGAAGTAAGAACTTCAATATTAACTTGGTTGATTCTCCAATGAGAACATTAGAAGGAATGTCTCTGGAGCAATAAATACATGATCTATGAGTAATGAGACATAATTCTCAAGGGGATATCTACATGATTTTCCCGTACCTAATGGACAAAAACCTACTTCTGCTCCAACTAAATGGTTTTATCACGATTGGATATGTTATGAATGTGTTTGTCTACACACCAGTTGTGAAACTCAATTCCACCATTGTGACTTTCATCATTAGTTTAGACCGGGTTTTAATCCTTCACATTTACTTTCCTTTACAATTAGTTTGACTCAATCCAATAAAATCTTGATTTTAAATATTATTCTTAGTTCAACTGGATACAATCTATCAAGGTTCTTACAAAAGGTTGTCCCCTAGGATTCGATCCTTTACTATGATGTGATAAGACTCATCTACATACATATGGTATTATTACACATTGTTTTGGTAAAATGTATGCATTAGTTCTTTTGTGGATTTGTTAGGGTGATACTAGACCACATAAGTCATGCACAATCTTCTTATCTCTCCTCATTTTAGTAAGAAAACTAGGGTTTATGTGCTAAAGTAAGTAACCAAAACCCTAGTCATCATGTTCTTTTAAGGGAAGGGTATTATGGGGTTTCTAAAATAAATGAAGAAATAAAAGGTTAGCAACTGTGTTAAGCAACCATTCAAGATATACTAGTTGATTGACTATCTAATCAAGTCGAGTCACTGGACATCATTAGTTGATTCTAGAATTCATCACCGAGTTGACTAATCTTGTCTAGTCAATCGCCTAGAAATTTAGTCAATCTTATGGACTGATCATGTATAGCCTAACAATTGTACTTTCTACTCAGTCGTCTAGGCTTATCCTATCCACCTGATCAATTGGAATTTCCAATCAATCGTCTGGGCTTCCAAATAGACTTTGACTATTCTAATTGATTACTGAATCTTTTCACAACCAACTTAACTTGTATACATGATTATATACCTTCCTTGTAAATCCTATGTGTGTTTCCTATGAAAGCCACATGATGTTCGATAAATGTGTATTTATCCTTTTTAATTTAATATTTTAGATATCGTTTTAGGATTTTTTTGTTATTTATTTTCTTATTTTTGTAATTAATTGTATTAGTTTAGATTTTTTCTCTTTATTTGGAGTTTTAATTATATTTTGTTGGATTTTTGTAGGAAAATGGTCTAATCACTCCCATCATTAATTTCTCTTGGAAGATGTTTTGCACAATTCCCGCAATTCTTAAAATTCATGTATAGACAACAACAAAATAGTCATAACTCCAACATACAAATTCTAGATATGGATTTTAGATATGATTTAAAAAGATAATTTCAATTGCTACAAGAAAAATATATTTTCCAATGAGTTTGGTAGTCATTAGACTATCCAATCAATAAGTGAATGTGTCTGTTCATTTTCTCATAATGCTTGATTCTAATATATACCTTGCACCAAAATAGGCATAAATTTGACATTCAAAGGTGGAATTTAATCTTTAAATATGAGTTGCAAAAGAAATTTAAAGGCCTATAGGAAAATATATTTTTGGGTGCACTTTAAAGCTTATTAACATCCAACATTCATATGAAACTTTGGTAATGAGAATATGTGCACAGAGAGTTAGAATTTGAAGGGTAAAAAGAAGGCAATCAATGATTTTCTTTATTTCCTATTGAGGAAAGGATTTCTCTTAATCAAGGTAAACAATAGCTTACTCTTCCATTCCTTCACCTCTTCTTTTAGGGTTTCCACCCCCCTCCCCCTGTAAAAGGAGGGGGGACTACACAAGAAAAATGGTTTTATGGAGAGTTCATCTTTTGTGAATCATTTATGAATGTTTCACATTCCTTCCTTTATCGTTCTTATTGTGTAATTTCTTCAGTCTCAATTCACATCGGCTACGGTGGTGAAATCCCTTAGCTTTGGTATTTCTTTCTTTTGATTAGTTGAACTTTAATTCAACATATTTATTTTTTGTTTTAGTTTAAACAAACTCTCAAAATGAATTTTACATTCTTGTTCTCACAATCATATTTGAAACTCAAGCATCTTCATCATCATTTATGTGGACTAATACCTTTATTTACTTTGTTAATTTGGTGCTTGCATCAAGTTGACGACCTACTAGAAGGTTAAACTTTAGGAAATTTTTCCTAGTGATTGTTGCGTGTTACAATGACGTGCATCAATTTGGTGCCATTGTCGGGGATGGCAAGGTTGTTTTTTTAGATCTGGTTGCTTGTATATCTTATATATTTTGTTCATATTTCTCTATTTGTTTCTATATCTTCTGTTTCATAATTTATTTTTTTATATTTTTATAATTTTTTATGTCTATTAAGTAACATTTTGGTAGTGTATCTCCTCCTTGTTCAAGTTTCCATTCCGGCAGTACTGCTTTCTAGTTTATTCTTTTTATAATTTTCAATATCGTTCCATAAATTATTTTTATTTCATAATTTTTATAGCATGTTCAATAATTTTTAGCCTCATTCTATAATTTCTTTCTAAGATTTTTGTAATTTCATTTTGCCTTCCCAGCATAATTCTAAAAGTGTATCTCCTCTTTCTACTGAGTTTCCATTCCAACAGTATTGCTTTCTAGTTATTTTTTTTGTAATTTTAGTTTATTACATAATTTCTTAGCTTTATAATTTTTAATTCTTTTTGTAATTTTAACTAACCCCTTATCTCATAATATCTATACTCACGTGTGTTGATTGACATATCTTTCAAAAAAATTTCAAATGGAGTGGGCATCCCATTAACACCCATAGTGTTATTATTGTGGTCTTTACTACCATACATCTCTTGCATGTCCGATTTTATCCTGTAGCACCTCTCTTTATGAGCCCTTTCATCTTGGTGGGTACAATGTGAATCTATAAATTTCCCTAAACCATTATGGGGAACCTTTCTATCCATAGTCTGGGGGGGGGGGGGGTATCATCAAAATAATTTTGGAGGGTATGACCCACAAAACTTTAGGACAAATGGACCTTTTTATGATACCCATTATAATCCTCAACAAGAAGAGAAACTTAGGGCCCTAGAGAAGATGGAAACAAAACTAAAAACTAGCTAGAAGCCAAATCTTAAAACCCAGATGTTCCAAATATGTTCCCACATGATTCACTGACACCTTGTAGTATTGAATCTTCCAACCAAGATGGATGCAATGGAAATTACAATTCACCATATTCTAAAGATTATTATGAAGAGCAATTCCATAATCAATATAAGGAGCACAAGCCATAAGAATACCTTGAGGGGTATGGTGAGGATGGAAAAATTTTTGAGGTGTATAAATCCTATGGTGAAACACAATTAAATCTTGAACTGGAAGAGAGACTTAAGGCCTTAGAAAAGGTGGCAGTAGAAGGACAAGAAAAACTTAAATCCAGTCAAGCCATGTTAGATACCTTACTAGAGGCTCAATCACAAACTCCCTCTATAGAGGTGGATCAACCCAAGATAGTTCTTTTAGATAATGATGAAAATGATCCTATTTTTGTGTTATATGTGTCAGATCATGAAGAAATCACACAAACCATGTAGTCATATTTTTCTTGTGATGAGGATGTTGGTATCCCTATCTTTCCTTTAGAGACTCTATTATTTGAATATGAAAAGTCAAAGTAGGGGAGTCATTCTAATGATCTAACAAGCCCTCCCATCCTTCACATAAATTTGAATGATAACATAGACCAATACCCTTTTTTGAGTCTATTTTGGATAATGAGCATCTAACCCCCTTTTTGACACAGCCGGTTCTCATTCCACATAAGCGTAATGTAGAAGGGGAGATACCACCCTCAGAAGAAGCCCATACACCCACTTCTATTATTTACAAGGAAGGCATCCTCCTCCCTCCTAAATCCTTGGGGACCCATTGTAAAAAAGAATTAGTGCCATATGCTATATCAACATTGAAATTTACCAAACCCAATGTTGATGACATTATTTTTTAGGAGAAGCAAAACACTTTTGTAAATAATTTGAAATCTTTTGTATCAACATCAATTCTCCCATATGAAAGAAATTATGATGGTGGAAAACCTGATCCAGATCCTCCATCTGACTCTGTACATCCTACTCTATTGGCATTACTAGCTGGGTACCTGTCAACCTCCCCCAATCCACATCCATCTTCAACACTTCCCTTTCTATTGAAGGAAGATTTGTGGATCTTATTGGAGGGAATGTGAGGTGAAAGAAAATATGAGCACCCCACTGATCTTCCACAATTACCCTATCATAGGGTACACTATGAAGCTCATATGATAAAGGTCCCAGCCCTCATACACATCCCCTTCAACTAGACATTTTTTTAGCTACCAGGGCCTCCTAGTGAACCCAACAATTTTCTCCCCTCCATATCGGGTTTGGGTTTTGTTTGAGATGAGAAAAAATCTAAGTCCAGGGTGGAGGTAGGTGGTATGTTTCTAATCCACCCCCTTATCTTTCTTTTTTTTCTACATCTTGTTTTTCCTTATTTTGTGTATAGTTGCTTTTATAATTTCATCTTTTATGGAAATTATCTAGTCAGTGATGTTTTTATTTCTTTTTTTGCAAAAAGGTCATTATCTAGTTGTCCAGTATGAATAGACGTTTATCATTGTACCCATTTGAATTTAGTAAATATTTTACGATTTTTTTTCAAATTACCATGTCTGAAACCACCATGTCACTTGGGACCCCAAAATAGCATCACTCCTTTGAAAAGTTGGCGAGCCGTATGTAATCAATCAAAATCAAACACATTTTTTTTCAATTTTAAATTATGGATTAACTTGATATAAATCTTGTATAATGTGATTGACATGAATATTCTTTATGATGCAATGAAACTTTTAAAAAAGCAAAAAAAAAGAGAAAATAAATGTGTGAAGTTATAAGTACAAGGACACCTTCCCCCCCTTATTTTCTTTCTAAAAAAGAGAAGCAAAAAAATCACCACCGGACAAAAATCAAGTATGGGGTGGCATGCTTCCCATAGTAAAAATTCCATACCCCACAAAGGGGCGTACCAACAAAAGATGCAAAAAGTACACATGAAAAAATTGTGACCAATGTAGCCACAACTCTACAAATTCAAATCCTGAGTCGAACAGAGGAGGGATAAAAAACATTTATCACTTCCTTCTTTGTTTTCACACCCTCAATTTCATCATGTTCTTGTACAACAACTCCATAAAAAATTACAATAATAAAAATGAGGGTATCAAAGTAAAAGTGAGATGAAGCATGTTTTCTACAAAGTCTTGGTTTAAAAACAAGATATGATATTTGTTTTTGATAGGAAGTACAAAATTTTTTGTTTTGTGATTTTAGGAGATTGGGTTGCTTTGCAAAATTTGGAGGTAAGTAATAAAGTGATTTTACAAGGGTGAGGATAGACATGTTGTTAGTATAAATTGGAATTATTTGTGATTTTATTTGTTTGAGGAAAAATAGAGATTCAAGTCTGGGGTATTTTGATAAATGTGTATTTATCCTTTTTAATTTAATCTTTTAGATATCTTTTTAGGATTGTTTTATTATTTATTTTCTTATTTTTGTAATTAATTGCATTAGTTTATATTTTCTCTCTTTATTTGGAGTTTTAATTATATTTTGTTGGATTTTTGTAGGAAAATGGTCTAATCACTCCAATCATTAATTTTTCTTGGAAGATGTTTTGAACAGTTCCCATAGTTTCTGAAATTCATGTATAGACAACACGAAAATAGTCATAACTCCCACATACCATTTTCAAATTTGAAGTTTAGATATGTTTTGGAAAATAATTTCAATTTCTACAAGAAAAATATATTTCTTGATGAGTTTGGTAGTCATTTGACTGTCTAACCAATCAATGAACATGCATGTTTGTTTTCTCACAATGCCTAATTTAAATATATACCTTACACCAAAATAGGCATAATTCTCACATCTGAAGGTAGAATTTAATATTTAAATATATGTTGGAAACGAAATTCAATGTAATACAAGAAAAAGATATATTTGGGGCACACTTTAAAGTTTCTTGCCTGCCAAAATTCGTACGAAATTTTGAGAATAGGAATCTACTGAGAGAGAGTCAGAATTGCAAGGGTCAAAAGAAGGCAATCAATGATTTTCTTTATTGCCTATTGGGGAAAAGAAGAAGTTGTGTCTTCCATTCCTTCTCTCCTTTGAGGGTTTCCACCCTTCCTCACCCTATAAAAGGAGGGGGGACTCCAAAAGAAAAATCATCAAGTTTTAGTTGTAAATCGAGTCTTAGTTGTAATAGAATCTCAGTTTGTAGTCCTCAATTTTATACTCGTAATTTCTTATATAGTTGTAATCATTCATTTTTTCAATAAAAACAATTTTCTTCATCTCTGGATCTTGTTTATTTTCATACTTTACTTCTTGTTCTTTTCTCTTAGAATAGAGCATTAAGGGATCAAGGCGTTTAACTAGTACCACTTAGATCTCCTTGGAGATTCTTCTTCCTGTGGTCTATGAAAGTATGTAACCAAAACCCTAGTCATCATGTTATTTTAAATAGGGAAGGGAATATTATAGGGTTTCTAAAATAAATGAAGGAACAAAAGGTTAATAATTGTGTTAAGAAACCATTCAAGATATACTAGTTGATTGATTGTCCAATGAAGTTGGGTTACTAGACATTATTAGTTGATTCTAGAATTCATCATCCAGTTGACTAATCTTGTCTAGTCAATCGCCTAACAATTGTACTTTCTACTCAGTCATCTAGGCTTATCCTATCCACCTGATCAATTGGAATTTCCAATCAATTGTCTGGGCTTCCAAATAGACTTTGATTGTCTCCATTCTCACTAGAATCCACCCCGGCGGCTGTCGCTGTGGGGAGGGAGCGTCTTCCTTGATGCCTTCCTCACCCTGGCCCCAACTGTCTAGGCGTAGATTCCATTAGTGTAGAGATCGTCGCAACACATCAGTTGGTGAAATAGGAGTGGCTGTCGGGCGCCGCCTAGGATGAGCCAGGTGGTGAGTAGTGCAGCGATGCGAGGAGTTGTCCTGGGTCAGAGGCGTGGCTGGTCGACCTAGTCGATTCCTTCCCGTTCAAGGGTGATGGTTGGAAAGTGCTAACCAGATCCAAAATCTTCGTTGTCGGTCCTGCTCGCAGTTTGGTGATTCTGGCGGTGATTGACTCTGATGTTTGGTTGTTATCGTCCATTCGGCAGCACACCCCTCGCCACCAACGATGACGAGGTTGGGTGACTCATCAACAGGTCATAGGTCTAGTGCCTCCTGAAGACTACGTCCCCCTCTTAACCTCGACACCAGGTCGGGTTCTTCGGTTTTGGGCGGCTTACTCGATTATGGCTGGGCGCGTTCATGGAGGTCTGTCAGAGGGTGGGCACTAGCGGCGTCCACCAGGATCGATGGAGATTCCTCCTCCATGCTCTGGCATCGTCTCTCTTTCCCTGTAGGAGATTCGTCTCCAACTAAGGCTTCTTCCCCGATTTGGGTGTGTGCTTGGAGTTGGCTTCCCGGTCTGTCGTAGGATGGGTGACTCACCAACTCTATGGTTACAGGGGGTTGTTTTCACCCTCCTCTTTGTCGTGTGTGTGTTCTCTACAAATGAGTGGTTGAACACCTTCCAGATGCTCGATGAAATGCTTCTGTGTAAGTAGGAGCATCGCGTGGGGATGGGTTCAGGGGGGGGGGGCAGATTTCTTCTTCTTCTCTCCTTTGGATCTCTCTTGTTGCTACGTGTAGCTGAGCTCGCAGGGTCCAGAACATGTTGATCGTCGACTGTTGAATAGGGCTAGATACCTACCTGGACTTCACACCTTCAGATAATGAGTCAAATGCCAGCGGAGGAAAGGTAGCTGTCTGGTTCAAGGACACAACTCGATGGCCAGTTCATGGATGGATCATGTTGTAGTCTCTCCTACATGTTTGAGCCTCCTCTACAGCTTTTACCCAGGAGGATTGGGATGAAGGAAGATGCTCTATTTTTCTTCTCAGTCACTATTTGTGTATGTTCATTGATGCAGTGAAGGGGGTCTGAATTTGAGTTACTTTTGAAGTCTCCTTGCTCTTGTTCAAAGCTTGGAGTGGTTTTAATTCAGTTATGCTCTACTATGGGGTTTATTAGGTGTTTTTTTGCTGGGATTGTTCTCAATCCTGGAGAGAGTTTTCTCAACCATGGGCATTTGTAGGGGATTTTGCCTTTTTCTCAAGTTTATCCTCGAGGCTTGATGTTGGTGGAGTCTGCGTTCTCTTCTATGTGGGTGTACTCAATGTCATTGAGGATAGGATTTCTCTAAATTCATGTCTCTTGGGGTTTGTGGTGGATTGGGTGTAATTTTTTCCTAATCAGTGTCCATGTTTTGACTTTATGATTTGTAACATTGATATCCATTTGTTTGGTGTATCAAGGATTAGTTTTCTTTTAGGTGTGCTAATGTACCTAAAGTTTTTGGTTATAGTAACACACTTTTTAGACCGACCAAAAAAAAAGACTTTGATTGTTAAACTTTTATCAACCAAGTTAACTTGTATTCATGATTATATACCTTCCTTGTACATCCAATGTGTGTTTCCTATTGAATCCACATGATGTTGCTAGTGACCTCTACAATAAAATTTATAAATTCACAAGTAATTAGTTCTATCTAGAAGTAAATCATTTTCAACGAAGTAACTGGATAGGTTGGAAACTAACTTCAACCTTCGATTGTGATCATTATATACTAATAACATTATCCCTGGTGTCTTTCATATCCAAATTACATATGAGGCAGGGATCAACATCATATTAGTTTTCAATTTGTGTTCTTTAATCAAGAGTATAATATTTGAGATATGCATTAGCTCATTATAAAATATTCCCTTACATGAACATGGTCATGTATTTCATACTCCCACTCAATAAGTGTCTAGGATATCACTTAATATGAGGGAAAAACATCATCTATGCCACAAAAAATAATCCATGTCTATTACAATGCATCAAATCACTAATGACATATTTAGTAGTTCTAAACTATACTAAATAATTGTGATCATTTTAGAGACTCGGGTCTAAGAACCATATTTACAACTGTCACATTAAAATATGATTCTAACTTCCATTTATGGCTTCCATGTATCATACTCAATGTGGGATTTTCTAGTATACTTGACTATTAAAACCTATAATTTGTTTCACTATATATCATATGTCATGACCAACGAGATGTAGTCATTAGTTAAAACACACACTAGTCTAAAGTACTATCATCATCCTAATTTACAAAATAATATCTAACCAAAAACTTTGTCAAGATGAAAGAGTCTTAACATACACATGTTATCACGTCTGGGTCTTCAACCCTAAATTACATGTCACTGAGTTATACATTTTCAAAACATTATTTTGTTTCATTATTATCTTATACTGAAGTAAACATAAAAATCAGAAATGCCTTTATGATTGATCAAATTAAGTACGATATATCCCATTACAATTATCGTATTGCTATGACATATAACCAAAGGATAGTGGTAATGGTTATGTGACCCCTTAGGGTGGACAAGATTACAAAAGAGAAAGGCATATTATATGAATAGCTTTCTGAGGGAATCAAACCATTTCTAGTATATGTAAAAGAATATGAGTGATACACTAATCATGTCTTTGTTTATATTTCTTTAGTTTTAGTATTGTCAGTTGTGTGTTACTTCCTTATCCATAGGTAAATTATCACATATAAAAAACATCTTGGATGTTGTAGGCCTATCTTGGTGTTGATGTTAGGGTGTAAGAACTGCCCTTTCCCTTTGTGGAAATAGATTCATGTAAATGATGACTAATAGTCGACTAGATCTTGAGGACTAATCTATAGAAAAATTAGTGGGATGTACAAATGGGGGATTGAGGGGCCAATTTATTTAAGATATGTATATGAAAATTATTAGGAATACCGAATGATGTGGAATAGGGACCCCAATAGTTTGATTTGTGAACATGTAAATAGTGAAAGAAGTGTGATATGACCCAATCTTGATTCAAACTATGAGAATGAGAAGGTAGAGATCATATAGGCTCCTACCTGACCCATTGGAAGACATGGGGTTGAGCACCTAGTAAAACTCTAAGGAGTAGGCAGTGAGTTATGCATATGACTACATTATTGCATTTGGTTTTATATAAAAAAATAGAAAATTCAATATTTGTAGATTTTGATAGTTAATAATTTGTGTGGTTGTCCTTATTAAAGTTTCTTTAGATCTAGTTATTTTATAAGGTCAAAAGTTCCATGTATATCGCTAGTATCGCAATGCCACTTGTATTATATTTATAAGAAAATGAAGTTCATATGTATTAACAACTAACTTATGTCATGGTTCGTAAACCACAAAAAATAAATAGGTTTAATCCATGAATCATTAATTTGGATGCAACCCATAACCCAAGTGATGTATATTAAAAAATTAAATATTTCCAAATATGGACTTTTAGTAAAGCCATTCTTGTACAAAAGTTCTAGGTAGAGAGAAAAATACGTTAATATAATGTAATTTGTATTTGTAATCTATTTATTACTAGTACAATTTGGAAAATAACAATATGGTGTGTGAGTACTTTTTTTTTCCTCATTTTTATAAATTAATAATAAAAAATATTATAAAATATAATCTTCTAAATATATAAAATTGGTTGCATCTTTACCATTTTCCCTTTGTAAAATAATCCCAAGGTGATAAATGCAATGACATAAATAGTAAGAATTAAGTTATTCCTTGAGATAAATGTTGGTCAATAAGGCACAAATAGTAAGAATCAAGTGATTCCTTGAGTTTTTGGTCAATAAAAATTCAATTATCCTAGTGATTGCATCAAAAATTGGATAATATGTTGGTAAGGTATGCCCATAGAGACAATCATGTGATGATTGACATCAAATATACCATAAAGGATCTGATTAATGCTCATAAAGGCAACCTTCCAATTCATCATATTTCATTTAGTTATGAGATAATGAGGAAACATTATAAATGTCTAAAGAATGACAATACTAAATGACATATGTCTTCAAGTACGTGACTTGCTGAATGAGATCATATGAATGCTAAGAGTATGTACCTTCTTGTTTTGTCCCTAGTCGGTTGTTACTGTGGAAGTTAGATAGACACCAGTAACATATAATACTATAGTGTGAGTTGGTTTATTACTGAGTCTCATTAGTCATGATATGGAAATATCAAACCAAACACACAAATACATGTTAGTGAGTAGTATATAAGATAGACCCACCTTGAGAGTGACACATGGAAACCATCATTGGTAGTCATAGTCATCTCTCATAGTGAAGGTGGTGATTGTGATTCTTAAAACTGAAATCACTACACTCGTCACGTGTCATTGGGTACTCTTTGACATCATCAAACGTAGTCATGAAACATGGGTCATTATAATGGTGATGATTGGGTGACTTTGACACATGGGGACTGAATGTGAGTGATAAAGATGGGATTTGTCCCTCCTACTAGAGATTGATATCTTAGCCACTTGATAAGTGAGACTGAGAAATACATGTGCATGCACATGTGAATCTATATATGAGATTGAGGTCACATTATCTCAGACAGTTTGCTCTTGGTTCAAGAAACATGAGTTGAACATTGACAGGATGACGACTCCATGCCTTGAGTTCACTCTAGATATTAGAGACAAAGGAATTATACAATCACTACAACACCTTACACATATTAGAGGTTGAAGTTGTTCTCCAACATTCCATTCACTTGGTTAGCACTGATGTCTGACTAGGCACCACTCTATGCTTGTGATGTCATAAGTTAGTTGTGGACATTCATTGCCAACATGATATGGGACCTATTGAGTCACAAACATATTAACTCATTTAGAGGACGAGTTTAATCTTGAATGATGATTAGATTGATCACTAAAGTATTTATCTACTCAATTCACACAACAGAATCAACTGACTGCACTGCCAGGATATCATCTCACAGGGTGAGACGACTGTCTGGGGTGACAAATGGCCATTTTGAGGGTTGAGATGGGTGTTTGGAGAGTCTGGTTGATTGGAACCAAATGGTATGGATTTATGTACAAATAAGACCCAAATGATCGGCTCACTGGGTGAACCGATTGACTCAGCTCACTAGGTGAACTGATTGACTCAGCTGAGCAAGATGACCAGTTCACCTAGTGAACCGATCATCTCAATTGGGTCGGTGGAATGTTATAGCAACTTTCCCATATTCATGAGAAAATTATATCCTTTTGATTGCTCAATTCTTGTGATACAAGGAATTCATGTTTAGAATTAATTGGAAACAAAATGCTAATTTTTAATGTGATTGGGAAACTATGAAATGACCGTATCACAGAATGAGATGACAGTCTTGAAGTTCTAGATGACTGTCTGGACTGCAAGATGATTATTTTCTATCTTGCCAGTTGCAAAAATTGAAGATCTTCAGGTCCCTTCCACTCCTACATAGATCCTGAACAGACTTGGAACCTTGGCCCTAACCCTGCCTATAAATAAAGGGATATTGGAGGCTTCCCAGAGCACAACAATAACACAAATAATTGAGAATAAGTTGCTTTGACAATTGTTGTCCTCTCTAATTTTGGTAACCAAGAGAGCCCAAGAAACTCCTACCTCATTAGGGAGGGGTAGCTATGGGAGAGAACAATTGAGGATCACTATTGTGGGAGAGTAAGTTAGTGACTAGTAAGCCAACAGGAGGGACAACACCTTCATGTCCATTCTAGCAGGATGACGTGAGTTCTATTTTGCCCATGTGGAATACTGTAGAGGCATAAGTCCTTTGGCTACTGCTAGGAGGACATCATCAATCTATAGTATGTGGTGAGACCACTAGATCCATTGTAAAAGGTGCTCCAGTCTGTCGTCTATAGTGAAAATAAGGAGCTTCACACACATCTTCCAAGAGAAACTAGAAGATAGTTGCAACCGTAATGAGTTGTAGTCGCTGAACTTTCTCCAAGACTAGGCATGAACTCGTTAAACCATCCTTTCCCATTAAATAGTAGTTGGCATGATCTAGTTGTGATGGGAATACAGATAGATAAAGTGTTTATTTCCATTTCCTTCCTATGTACCTATATTTCCCAATAGTGGTATCAAAACCACGTCAATTTACTATGTTTTAGAATAATCAATATGATCACATTTATAGTTTTATTATTTATTTATTGCATAAGACACAAATATTTAAACTACCACATATGCATATCCAATCAAATACCACATAATCCCAAACTAACATATATATATATATATATATATATATATATATATATATATATATATATATATATATATATTATATATATATATTATATATGCAATTTACATGTGTCGTCCTAAAATATGTTTTGATGGTGGTTGTGTAGCATGGTTATGGCCTAAATACAATATCTATGTGTGGTTGGATGGTTTGATTTTATTCCTATTTATCTCAGTCTATGTACCGAGCCTCTACCTCCTTTACAATGTAAAGTCAATTATTTCCTACCTTTTCTCCCCTCGAATGTAACTCAGGTTTCTCTTATCACTGTAATAAAGTAGCAATAGGATAGTTTCCTTTCTTACAAATAAGAAGAAAATGATCACCGCCATATGACATGACCCATTCGTGACACAAGCCGACTGTCCAGAGGATCATGAAGGACAGAGCAAACGAGCTAGAATACCTCCTAGTGGGCCCCATCGACCATTTGGAAGGAGTCCAAACATCAGTTGGAAAGGAGGCCACACAAACATCCTAGAAGGCTCAACTCACCATTGGGAAGGAGTCCATACATCAGTTGAACAAGAGGACTAACTGACCAGCCAAGAGGCGAGATGACTGGTTCAAGGGTTGGATCAATCTACCTAGATTGGCAAGCATATATCTACACCAACAATAGGTTCATACATGTGATGTGATAATTAACTAAGGTGGTAGTAATTCCTTGTGGGTCCAAGGAATTGTTGTAGATATGTCCATAACCATCGCTTTTTGTTTATATTGCATGTATACATTTTGGGATATAGTATGTATATGATATGTACTATATATGTGGTGATTGGATATAATATATGTATATATATGATATATATAAATCCCTCAATAAAATATATGAAGTCTAAGATGCTTTCCAATAGAAATACACATGAAAAACGTATTCGACAAAACATAGGTTACGCCTTCGGGTGGTGTATTGTATACCTCACGGAAGTGTGATGGTACATATGTAGGTTTTTCCTTCGTAGGGTGCATATCTATCATATTGGCTATTTGGTCAGGCTTAACTCGTGATTCTTATAGCGTCTTAGCCAATAATAATACAGATGATCATGCAAAGTAGTTGCACATATCGTCTATCCAAAATTTTATGTGATGCAATTGGCAAAAGATGCCTACCTTGATAGTTGACTATGTATTCTGATGTTGGTCGGGTCATAGTTGAATTATCTTGGTTCTTGGCTCCTAAGAAAAATTTTGGCTGTAATTTTTTGACTTGATACTTGAGGGTTATCAATTTGAACAAAATAATTAGAACTATAGTTAATTAAAGACCTTATTATTAACCCCAAATAAAATCAAATCAAAAATGATTTTTTGACAAAATCGTAAATTCTTTTGTAGAATCAAATGGAAACAAACAATAATTAGTTTAGTCTATGATCGGTCCTTGAGAAGGAAAAACTTAATGGGAACAACTACCATGACTGATTCAAGATGTTGAGAATCATTCTCATATAGGAGTGCAAGATCTATGTCCAGGAGATGCTAGAACCTAAAGAACCACCTAAAAATGCAGCTAGGACTGACAAGGATGCTTATAAGAAGCATATTGAAGATGTCGTGGATGTCAAATGTTTGATGCTATGTTCCATGAACTATGAGTTGTAGAGGAAGCATGAGAACATGGATGTGATTGAGATGGTCACACACCTCAAGAACATGTTCCAAGATTTGGCAAGACAAGAGAGATATGATGTTTTTAAAGCATTGCTCAAATGTAATAAGGTACAAGGAGATCCAATAGGTCCTCAATTGCTCAAGCTAATTGGTATGTGGAGAACCTAGATAGACTAGGTCAAGAGTTGTCCATTGACATGATTCTACGTTCTATGCCAGAGTCATGTAGTCAGTTTGTCATGAACTACAACATGACTGACTTTGACAAAATATTGACAGAGTTGTTGGGCATGTTGAGAACAGCTGAGGGACAAAAGAAAAAAGAAAAGACAAAGTATGTGATAATGATCAACAAGACAAAGGGGAAGTCTAAAGGCAAAGGCAAAGCTAATTAGAGTTCTAAAGCTAGACAGAAGCCTGAATCATTAGATCTCAAAGAAAATGGAGGGTTGAAGAAAAGGGGAAAATGTCACCATTGTCAACAACCTAGATATTGTAAAAGAAATTTCCACTCTGGTTAGAGGAAGTAAAGAATAAGAAGGAAGGTACTGGGGCCTCCAATTTAGGATATAAATGTTATAAGATAAATTTGATTACTTCTTCATTCGGTATGTGATACAAAATAGAGATCTGACATACTTGATGTGTAGGATCTGATAAGAAGTAAAAGCCCTCATGGAGTACAAAGATGGACAAGGCGGAGCAAGAGTTGCAGACGCTTTAGTCTACATTTGAATTTATATTAGCCCAATGGGCATGTAATAGAGTGAATAGAACTACTATTTCATTATGTCAAGGAAATAGAAAGCTTTACTTTAAGCATCTTGTATGACAAGAATGATGAATCAATAAAGTAACATGGTATTGTTTCTATTTCAAAAGATATGATCTTACATGGCAATGCCAAAACATCTAAATGGTCTTTGTACGAAATTTTTTTATTTGAATGCTTACAACGTTTATATCAAAGGATTATAATGGATAACACAAGATTGTCATTATCAATAGCCACCTTGGACGTACATATAAGAAATGCATGTCTAGAATACAAGTTGATGTTAATCTAGATTCCTTTGGTTATTCAACCTAAGGAAACATGCAAAGGATTATTTATGCACAAAGTGGCACGTCATCCTTCACTACATGTTGTAGGAGGATAAACCTTCCATCAAACTTTATACATATAATGCATGAAGATCTCATTGAAAGAATGCTATATATCTATACTTCATTTCAATTATTGATAATATGATGATGTGTACTCAAGAAAATAGAAACATTAATCTCTTGAAATGTTCAAGGAGATTATAAATGAAGTATGATGTTGATGAAAGTATTAAAAAACTTTGATGAGATTAAACATTAAAATTCTTTTACATCAATACCTTGAGGACCTTCCGGAAAGAACTGTTATAATGTGTCACAAGTCAAATCCATATGAACATAATGATGTCTCAGAATAAAGGAATTATACCATGATGAGTCTTGATATAATCATCAGTTAATCTAATCTTCTTATATCCTCATAAATATAGACATATCACTAAATCATGTACCATTTGAATGGTTTATTAGACATCATATATGATATGATACGGGAACGTCCCAGTATTTCTAAAGGATTGAAACCTACATTGAGAAAGTGGTTTCTTGAAAAGGTTTACCCACAAACCATAACTGTTGAATATTACTATTTATCCCAACCCAAAAGCAAAATAGTTTTGTTTTAAGGATAAGTGAGTTCCAAAAGAATCATTGGGTGTAAAAGTAGAACTCGAAATGTTCAAGATCAATAAAAGGGTACAATGAGAACCCAGAGATTCACAAGTTGTTGCAGAATCTCATGTTCATCATATAACATAGAATGAAATAGTTCTAGTAGAACATATCTGAGATTAGAGGATTATGAATCTAACAATTCAGATGGGATGGTTATAAAAGGATGAGCCAACTAGTCAACCAGAAACTATTAAGAACCATAATCTGAATAATGGCTCAAGGCCATTATGGGATCCATGTAAGCTAATAAGGTAGGGCCTTGATAGAGCCACCTAAAAGGTTAACACCTAAAGGGTGTAACTGGGTCTTGTGACAAAGACCTACACAAATAACATAAATGGACAAATTGGTTGAATAGTTTTCAAATCAGTTCAAGTTGTTGAACTTGATCGAAATTCCTTTACCAATTGTTAAGCTTGTAGTTGTAGCTTAAATAGACTAAGAGATTTTGTATATGAAGATTAAAATTGGATTCCTTAAAGGAATACATCAGAGGATGTGTATGTAACACAACCTAAAAGGTTTTATATCTTCAAGAATATATATAAATTCTATAAACTACAAAGTTCAATCTGGAATTGAAACAAGCATCTCAGAGGAGGGATCTTTTGACTTGACAAGGTAGTCAAAGTGTTTGACTCAAATTAAGATAAATGATGAAACCTATGCTTACAAAAGATTTAGTGGGAGCATATATGAATATTCCACATGTGATGACCTGACTTATAGGGTTTCTATAACCAATATAGTTTTTTAGGTCCAAAGATTCCCCTGGTTGGTTATTCCAAAGGCAGCTTGACTTTTATTCATAAATGTTTTTTTTGACCCACTAATACGACTACAAAGCCATTAGAGGGTCAATATTTGGTATACACAACCATTTATGTACATGGAGATGTTAACACGAGTTATTAGTCACTGTTAAGTACTTATGAATTGAAGTGTCCAATCAAATTGTACATAGATCCAAATGAAGTAAGTTGGATTTGCTTGACCAAGTATTCATGATTAAATACTTGTATACAAGGTTTATATACATATTTATGAGGATATTGAGGATTCCATTTGAATGAAAAAATGTTGGATATTTGGTGGCAAACTTGGTTCAATGCTAGATTGCATGTTGAGGAACTACTGGCTAACATTTTTATCATTTTCACTTGCCATGTAATATATATGGATGTCTGGAATTTGTTCAAATGATCATTGTTTAATTGGCTTAGACCTAAGTTTAGATTTCATCTATGTCACATGATCTTTTGGATTTGTGGGCTACGGCAAGCCTTACCAGGCACTGATCCTGAACGGCTGAATGACTACCCAATCATCCCTATCCTTCGCAAATGGAGGAACAGAACCCTAATAAGATCTATTGTATATTCGATGAAGGTGGGAGAAGTTTAAGTGAAGTTCGTTAGCAAACCCGTGACCTACACAACACTAGGGTTGAACCTAAACTTGATGTTGGAGACCACATCACTGAGAGTTTGTGGTCCACATTTCCATCTTCTCCTTGTCTTTCATATGCCTATCACCTCATGCCATGGTGTCAGCATATCCAACAAGGGTTGTCTCATAACCTTGGTGATTGTTACTTCTGGCATCTCCGCCTAGTTTTACCGAAGTCTCGTGATGGGAGAAGACCGGATTGTGAGGGTTGGTTCTTTGTTAGGGTAGCTTCCCTACCTCACTGGGATCCAGGGCAAAGGATGCACCTTGTTGCGTGTAGTGGACAGAACTGGAGCTCAAGCTTCACCCTTCACGCCTTAAAGATGGAATCTGGGAGCGGGATCTGGGCTCTGACGCCAGATACCAACAGAGATTCTGAGATCCTGGAGTCTCACTTAATGCTCCTCCCAAACACCTTATCGAAGAGAAACCAGGAGACCACTTCCGTCTCACTCCTTTCGTTCTACAGCGGAGACCATGCCGATAAGCTCGAATTCCCTGGGATGCTGGCCTCCAACCACGAATACATCAACCGTTGGAGTGAAGAAGGAAGGAGCAATATCATACCCAACTTTAGACCAGAACGAGGGTGGCTCCTTTGACAACAGCGACCTGTCATAGTTCCCCATGCGGCGTCTATGCTAGATCCACGGAGGGCAAACTTCTCGTGCTGCAGACCAGGAGCAGATCGCGTAGAGGGATTGGGCAAGCTATCAATTTAGTTGTACCCAACCGAACCTGGCGGGTGAGATGTCGCGCGTTCCAGTCCCCCCTACGATCGGGACACGCGAGGACATGATACTCAGGTGGGAGAGACGAAGGACCAAGGCGGGTCTACGGATTAAGACCCTTGCGGATCCAACCAAGGATCCATCTGCCACTCAAATAGATAGGTAATCTTTTATTTTGATTATTAGAATTGGACCCTTCTCAGAAAAATACCTTAAAAATAGTTCCCTTGCCCTATAAATCTCCCAAAAATATTTATGAACTCATTAAAACATACTCTTTGTCATAAAACCCTATATCAGACTTTTCAGAAACTAATATTGATGATATTTAATTTAGATGAGAATGCTTCTTTTAAATTGTAAAATTAGCAAATGATGCAGATGAAATCTGAGAAAAATATGTATGAAACCTAATATCATTTAGAAACTAAATATATACTCTGATCTTTATATTATTGATCAATTTTATGCCTTCTCATTATTTTCTAATTACATGTTTTAAACACCATAAAAATTCCAAAAAATATTGCAAACATAAAAAAATTATGAAAATTGGAGAGGACCCTTTGAATAACCTCTTGATCAAAAAAAATATCATACACATGTTCTAGGTTAGTAAACTTAGGATTGACCTTAACACTAGTTTGGACCAAAATATCATCAATAATGGTAAATCATTGTATTAATGATGATTAATTGCTATTAATCAGGTGTTGACTAGAGATGGTAGATGATCTAGGCTAAGTTAAGAATCTCTAAACTTAGGTACATGGGTTTTATTAAGTATTACAATGGTTTTCATGAATGCATAATGCTATGATGTACTTTGGATGCTAGTATTTGCATATAAATTCTTGGATGCATATTAGTAGTATATGCTAGGCCAAACATAAAAGAACGTAAAAGACAATATGGATGGATTGTAGCTACTAAGTGTTTATATTCTCTCTCTCTCTCTCTAAATATAAGGTCAGCACAACCCCATAGCTCAAGGGGTGGGGATCCTCATAGCCCAAGGGGCGAGGAAATGTGATGTGCGACACCACTTAGTAGTACAATTGCATCGAAACACTACTAAAATATGTGTTTACCAGATTATTGCATTAAATTATGTTTTATTTTACTTTGTTTCTTCAAATCTTTCATTATGCAAGTTACTATACAAGTATTTCACCCACATACACAACTTTTGTTGATTCTTCTATTTCACATATTTTCTAGCATGGGATAAAAGACTGGAAGTGAGCAGTGTTCAGGATGTACCTATTGTGTTTAGATCATGTTAGCATACATGTTTATAGACTTGTAAAACTTTCTTTAAATTATGTAAAATGTAAGTTGTAATAATATACATGTTGAATGTTGAGAATTAATTGTGTATGCTTTATGGTTCTATGTTCATGTATGTGTATGTCGCTTTCGCATCGCTCTCCGATACAATCCCTAATATTTTTAGATTTGTCATATTGGGCCTTCTAAGTCTCGATACGTAAGAATTTGGGGATGTTATAGTTGGTATCAGAGCATGAACAGTAGCTACAGCTGACAATTGCTCACCATGAAACATAAAACTAAATTTCACATTTCACATTAAACCCCAGAAAATTAGTAAGTTGTTTAATAGGGTCTAGGTTTAACTTACCCTCTAGGTTAGAACCTAGATGTTTGAGAAATAGGTTTAGAAAGGTGTGTGAAACCCTTTCCATATAGAGTTAATATTTATTGGGTAGCTACACTAGTCCACACCTTGTTCTCACCGTTTCATTTTGTTACATAACACTTGACTATCTTCTGTGAGAAACTCAGTTTTTCTATTTTGGTTTAATTTCCAAATTGAATCGAGGCTTGACGGTTTTGTCTGACATCTTCTTTCTCATAGAAAAATGATATAATATTATATTATATATATTTAAATATGATAATGTGTCCCTCACATAGGAGAGTAGGACATGTTCATGCAACCTAATTAAAAGGGAGTGACATTAGTCTAGAAGAGAGAGTATATCTAGAATAGATGTCTAGAGCCTTATTGGGATATGTGATAGATAGATAGACAATATAATGATAGATGATATGAGCATGGATGATCTTATTTAAGTTCTACCTCTAATCATATAAGTTTCTATCTATGGATCTAAGTTGTATATGAGTTGAACCCAATTCTGAAGATTGCAAGCTAAGTCTTGATGACAAAAGTACATTCCCTTTTCTTACTTAATATGAGCTAAGCTAAGATAAAGTTGAATATGCATGGGCCTCAAGCTCTTTTATAAAGGAGGACCTCTTGTTCTAGGACAAGATACCAGGTGAACTCCAGAGAGAGTGAGACTCACAAGGAGAGGGTCATAGGACCTAATCTACAATATATGAAAATTATGATATATATGTAAAATGATGTTTCCTAAGATGGGTTACTCCTAAGTAGATGAGTTGTGTCCTTTGGTATGATTCAATCCTATATGTGAGAGTTGAGGAAAAAATATGATGGGTAGAAACTCAATCAGGATGAGATAATCAATCCTTTGATTGAGTTAGGTCCTAGCTTGAGTGACTTATGTTTCTGAAGCTCATCATTATCTTCAGGTGAAGTGATATGTGAAATTCAAAATCTTGGAGTAAAATGCCTTGTGCATAAGATACTAAAAAAACACATATTTCTTTTCATGTAATTCTCTATAAATGATGCTAGAAACCTCACTTGAGCTATTTGGATGATTATGTATGAAGAGTCACTCAGATAAGATTGACTTGTTCTATAATTTTCCCCCTATCGTACATTAAAGATATGAGTTTGAAATCATGATAAGATTAACTTAGTACATTCTCTTTCCCTTCATTTCCTACATGAAAGATGTAAGTTTGCAATCATGTTCTTGGAATAAAGTTACCTCTGGATCATAGATTAAATGATCACAAAATATCAAACATCAATCCTTCTCAATCTATGTTTCTAAGTTTGAGGATAACTCTCACACAATAGGGTGAAATCCTAGTAGGTAAATATGAAAAATTAAGCATTTATCTAATGCTGAAATTCTAGTTGATGTGATCATAAAATGAAATAGTGATGTTTAGTGTGATAACTCAATTTTAACTTGACACGAAATATTCCTACCACCTTACACAAGTAAGTGAGGTGAAAGATTAGAACTTGCATAATATCTTCTCAACCCATAGGTACGCGCAAACCCTTATTCTTAGGGTATTAAGTGAATGTAAATCTTAACATAATAGAATGTATCATTCTATGACTAAGATAGAAAATGATTCCTTAATCTATATATGGTGGGGTGGGTACACCCTAGATGCTCTAGATCCTAAGATGTCAAATTGGATGCATGTATAAATATGAGAACTTTGGTACCTATTGGTAATGATCTTTATGAAGTTGGACACTTTGATATCACCTTAAGCATGACATTAGTTGAATTTTGAGGACGAAATTCCATATAAGATGGGGTGAATGTGATGACCTGACTTTTAAGGTTTCTATAACAAATATAGTATTTGAGGTCCAAAGATTCATGTGGTTGGTTATTCCTAAGTCAGCTTGGCTTTAATTCAAAAGTGTTTTTTTTACCCGCCAATATGACTACAAGGCCATTAGAGGGTCAAAATTTGGTATCATTTATGCACATAGAGATGTTAACACGAGTTATTAGTCAATGTTAAGAACTTCTGATGTGAAGTGTCCAATCAAATTGTGCATAGATCCAAATGATGTAAGTTTGATTCATTTAACCAAGTATTAATGATTAAAATACTTGTATACAGGGTTTATATACATATTTATGAGGCTATTGAGGATTCCATATGAATGCAAAAATGTTGGATATTTGGTGAAAAACTTGATTTAATGCTATATTACATGTTGAGGAACTATTGGATAACATTTCGTATCATTTTCACTTGCCATGTAATATATATGGATGTCTGAAATTTGTTCAAATGATCATTATTTAATTTCCTTAGACCTAAGTTTAGATTTCATCTATGTCACATGATATTTTGGGTTGGTGGGATATGGAAAGCCTTACCGGGCATGATCCCAAAAGAATGAACGTCTATCCAATCATCCCTAATCTCTACAAATGGAAGGATGGAACCCCGAAAAGTTGTATTGTAGATCCGAAGAAGGTGGGAGCAATTTAAGTGAAGTTCGCTAGAAAACCCATGACCTATGAAACACTATGATTGAACCTATACTTAATGTTGGAGACCATGTGACTGAATGTCTGTGGTCCACATTCCCATCTTCCCCTTCATCTTTCACATGCCTATCACCTCATGTCATGGTGTGAACATATCCAACAACGGCTGTCTCATAGCCTTGGTGATTGTCACTTCTGGGATCTCCACCTAGTTTTACAGAAGTCCCAGTGATGGGAGAAGACTGTAGTATGAGGTCTGGTCCTTTGTTAGGCTAGCTTCCCTACCTCACTGGGATCTAGGGAGAAGGATGCACCTTGCTGTGTGCAGTGGACAGACCTAGACTTCAAGTTTCACCCTTCATGCCTTGAAGGTGGAATCTAGGAGGGTGATATGGGCTCTAACACCAGATACCAATAGAGATTTTGATATCTTGGAGTCTCAATGCTCCTCCACGACACCTTATACTATTGTAGAGAAAGCAAGAGACCGCTTCCATCTCACTCCTTTCCATCTATAGCGGTGACTATGCCGACAAGCTTGGATTCCCTGGGATGCTGGCCCCAACCACAACTACATCAACCACTAGAATGAAAAAGGAAGGAGAAATCTCATACCCTCCTTCAGATCAAAATGAGGGTGTCTCATTCAACATCAGTGACCTGCCAAAGTTACCCATGTAGCATCTATGATAGATCCAACGAGGGAAAACTTCTCACACTACAGACCAGGAGCAGATCACATAGAGGGATTGGGCAAGCTATCAGTTTAGTTGAACCCAACTGAACCTGGTGGACGAGATGTCCTAGGTCATGAGGGATGCTCGCCAGAAGAGAGAGACCAGCGGTGACATACCCAAGAACTGAGCTTAGAGTCGTGCATTCCAGTCCCCCCTACGACCGGGACAAGCGAGGACATGAGACTCAAGTGGGAGAGACAAAGGACCAAGACCAGGTTGTGATCGAGACAAGTGAGAATATGTGATATTCTTGTGTTAATGAGTCAACATCACTATCTTAGAGTTTAGTCGGCCACCCAAAGATATCAGCAATGAGACCAGGTCCACCACATGGTTTCCCAAAGAGGATTATGCCCTCATCTTGGGTACATGAGATAGTAACTAACATAACAACATATTAGAATATCACATATCATTATATTACACTTTTTTCATAGTTTTCATCTCATCAAAGTTTATTCCTCATGGACATACTATTACATCAGAACATTTAGGGTAAAATCACAATAGATGACTCATCCCTAAAATTTGGTGGTCTAACCTTCAAGGTCTTCATCTACAATTTGGAAATCATTCTCAAAATATTGTGATTACTACAAGGAGATATGATTGAAGAGAAACTCATGATGTTCATGACACACGACAAGAAGTATCGTCATTTCATTTAATATTAATTATTTTCACTAATCTTATAGAAATTTTAAATCATCATTTATCATATGTGTATTTTTTAGCAACAAGACTAACATGAACAAGTTAGGATTGTCAAGAAAGATAATGATTCAAAGAAGAAGCACACCAATCTATAAATTTGAAACACATGTGATTATTTCCATTTCCATGTCATATTATAGTGGTCATCATCAGTGGGCTTTGAGCCCGTGACATAATCTTATAAGCCAACATTTACCCTAAAGAAGGCTTCTCAAATGAAATCGATGCATGCTAATTCAATCTCAACATATATCTTGTCAATATTTATTACATATCATAGTTCTCATCAAATATTCACAAAGACATTAGAACCAACAACAGCATAGCCATATAAACTTCATATGTTATTCCTCATACTCTAAATAGCATTATCATGCAACATTTACTTAGTCCATCCATTTTATAGATATGAATAAATCTCAAGCATAAACATTCATAAGAAACTTAATACTTCTCACTTACTATTTATGATTTTTTAGTTATGGTTATTGTTCAACACATATCTACTCTCTCTTGAAATCCATCACATTAGACCATTCTCAGAATACAAGCGCTTCATAGACAATTACAATTCAAACATGCATTCTAATAAATAAAATTGCATCCTTGAACTTCATCTTGTAATTGATTTAAATTATACTTTTTTACATTAATTAGTCATTTGTGTTAGACAATATTATTCATAATTATCACATAGCTCATCATATTAGGGTTACAATTAGATGATCAGATCCACCAATATAACTACATGGTTTTCTCCTCACTTTAGGTCTCTTAGTCTTAACATTCTTCATTTCATGTTCAATACACCATTTGTTCCAATCATCAATGTGAAATAATTTGATCTCATTGCCATTCGTCAAAGTCCCTTTGTGTTGTATCTTTCAATTTAGGTCAACCCAACAATAATTAAAATAAATAAATTATATACTTAGTCATACTTTTAGTTAAATCCATTCATAACTTATCATCATTTCCATTTTCTTTATTTAATTTAGATGAGTGTATCATACCATTTGTCTTCCAATGGCATTTCGGTAATAAAAAACAATCCATTAATTCCTTATGGGACTACTCACTTTAGGAACATATAGCAGATTAGGGTTACTTCTTATTACCTCTCAATCTCTAGTCATCTTCTCAATTCACAATTATGTTACATGTGTAAAGGACTTGCATCATTTGAGATTTACTCATTATTCCTTAAATTTTATTAGAATACATGCATGAGGCTTATATCATATTAGTAAGACTTATCACAGTCAATTGAAATAATGACTACTACAATTAAGCATCTTTTCACATTTGCATGATTATATTTGAGTTTGGCTTTATCTCTCATACTGAGCTTAATACTAGACTTCTAAGGTTTTTAAGAAATCATATTAGTTCAATACTTCATAAGAATCATATTATTTAGTAATCTCATTAGTATGTAGCGAGGTTCATAAGATTGTTTAAGAAAAATGGAAACCCTAGTTTCAATCCACACAATACCAAACGTTTACATGCACACAATGATTCATTGACTTATTTGAGTCCATCCCTCAACATTTATCCTAGATATGGATTTCCACCATATCAAACCCTCATATATTGATCCTCATGTACAAAAACATATTCAATTCAAGTAAGGATTTGAAATTCCAATTGAGCTTCTCATGCTTACTGAGTTCAAATATGATTACATACATGTCAATTAAATTTCATATCACCCATTGCGCTGGTTTTCAAGAAAAATTGCTATAAAATGATATACTTCTCTATCAATTATACATATTATGTAAACTAAATCAATAATTTAGAAACCAAATAAATACGAGTTAATGAAAAAGAATCCAAATGACATCATTTGATTCCCTAAATCTTCCCATTTGGTTACCCAATTGAATAGAAATACAAACAAGAATTTGGATTAATAAATCCAAATAAAATTAGGCTTTCCACATAATTATTGAGCTTAATAGGAAATAACCACTCCTCTAAGGTTACAAACACCTTATAAACATGCCATACAATCTAAATTTCTAGAAATCAAGCAAGATTTTAAAAATTGAATACATTTCATCCTCCTCTTAATTTGGAAACCCTAGGAAAGGAGAATAGAAGAGTAAGAAAGAGAAAAGATGGTAATTTGCTATCATTTTGATTCAAAATATAGGAGAGATGAGATGCATACATTTGAGAGAAGAATTACCAACAAAATCTATCTAAAGAGGATCAACTTACTTGATTCCAACAACTATAGGAAGATGAAACCCTAGATCATCAATTCTACCAATTTCTCCCCTAAAAACACTAGCTCTCCTCTCTCTCTATTTTTATTTCTTGGACATGAACCATAAATTATGGGAGTCACTAGGGTGTTAGGTTCATTGTATAGATCAATTGAGATTCTTGTAACATTTAGAAATAAATCCAAAAACTATTTTTAGTCTTCTTTATTATTTAGATAGACTAGTTCGTTGACTAAGTTGCTAGTGAAAGATACTTGAATGACACCTTGATCTGTAAAGATCCAAAATCGTCTCAAAATTATGAAACTTTATGTGTGTGTGAAATTGAGTTACCAAATAATAATTTAAATTTCAACTTACTTGGATGTACCAATAAAAGGTTAAAAATCAAATACTAGACGACAATATTTCAGTCAGAATGCATATGGTCGAATGAGTTTTTTCTGGGGAAATGTGGCCTAGAAACAAGCTATAAAAGATTAAAAAAAGTTATATTTTTCAATAATAGTTTTATTTGAGATATATAAATTATATCCAAATTTAAAATAAACCAGATTGTAAATAAAATACTAAAAATCATTTAGTGTAGAACTCTACTTATCACATTCTAATTAAAATTATCAATTTAGCCGATAAAGGAATTCCATTTCTCATACCCTAATTATTCTAAGCAAGGCCTGCATTAAGTTTCTCATTGGTTTAAAGAATAATAATAAAACTATCATCATGAATAAATATTAACCAATAATCATTATGGTTAAGCATATAATCATCTGAGTAACCTCTAGTTAGATGGAAAATTTGAAAATGGGTTATTACATATTCTCCCTTCCTTTTAATATTTTTCCTCAAAATCCAAAATAAATATGTAGAGATCATAACATATAATCATGCATCTCTCTAAGCTTCTTGTTAGATATATCATAGTTTATGGTTCATTTATATCACGTCATTTTTTCACTTCTTGGATCATTCACCTCTCCGTCTCGATGTCATCACTAGTTTGTTCGTTGGCTATGGCCCCTCCCACAGTATGCACTATATTGATCCCAAAATAATGTATCATTTAAGGGGCATGAAGTGTGAATCCTAAATCATTTATAGCAATAAAAAAGATTGGTGAAAAATAGTGGATAGGCACAAGAAGAGGTTGGATGGTTTCATCGATCAGTTAGCTTACTAGGATGCAATCCATGGGCGTGTAGAATTGGGTAGAGACAAAGGAGTCCCTGTTGACGACATTCGAAGATCCATCTTTACCATTATGACAAACACCCCGACCATGTGACAACATCTCCATGTGTGAAGGAAGGCTTATGCGGCTCACAACCTCCCCCAATGCTGCTGATGTGGTGGAATTCTGAATTTGCTGGCATCAGACAGATATTTCAGCCATTATCATCATCATATCCCACTTTAAACTTTATAGAAACTTATTTCACAATATTGGTAATACATCACAATTTAGACATGATTAACACCACCTTTCATATTCTTTTAAATTTTGATTATGTATGTAATGGATCAAATTTATAATTCATTTTCTATTTGTCAGCAATACCATGAGTTATTTTGATAAAGAAGATCATTTGGTGAGCATCATTCTCCGTTCTCATTTTTATCATATAATTTTTGGTTTCATACTCATAATCAGATTCATTAGAAATTATCTTAATAATAAATTAGAGTCATTCATCTTTCTCATATGAAATTTCCATCTAGTCTTAGATTCTATATTTATTTATATAATCCATTCTCTTTCTCAATCTTATCATTTTATTATAATGATTCATCTTGTTATACTCCCAAACTAAATTCACCTAGATGCTAGGTAATCAAATACAGAAGAAAGTGTAGTCAGTAGTTTCATGTTGGTTTGTCCCAATACTCAGATACATGACTGGAGAAGTCAAATATTGAGTTCATTCGATATGCAAATCATTCAGTTGATGTTCAACATACATATTATCATTTAGACCTAGATCATACTATCCCTTAGTGTCATGTAACCTAAGCATTGATACCAAGTTGTGTTGACCTCCCTTTTGATTAGCATAAATTCCAACCATTTGAGAGAAATCTTAAATCTAAAGCCAAAATAAGCAAACAAACTATATTTTCAACAAACCATATTAATACAATATCTGAAAGACATTGATAATTTTTTGTTACCTTTCACCTTGTAACCAGTGTCACATCACTGACAACATATTCAGTCACCACAAATTGTATTCAACTCTATTAATACTATAAGCAAAACTTATTGCTCTGATGTGATCCAGTTCACATCAGTTAAATGTATATGGAAGAAAAACTTAATCAACAACTCATCTTGAGAAATGGAGAGTGTAGGGACATGCTAATCTATCTAGTTTATTCTATTTACATCTTCTTTGTAATGATCTCACTTTTCAGCATCCCCCTATTAAGGAAAGACCCAAAAAAATTGAGAGCCATTACTTAAAATCCCCAAGGATCCATATTTAACCAAATAAAAAAACAAAAAATAATTTCCATCAATTCAAATATTGTTTACAAGATGATCTTCTAATAAGTTACATGAATTTATATCATCACAAATGTACATATGAGAAGAAGTATCTATCTAATCCTCCTTTACTTAGCTTGAATGCCTCAAGTAATTTCATCTAGTTTATACTATCTTATCATCTTCATGTATTGCATGCACCTAAAATGGCATCAAACAAAACACATATCAACATATCGAAATATATTGTCTACATGGAGTGCATGCAAAAGTGTGCAAGTAAACTAACAACATATAATCAATCAATTACTTGCAAATGAGAACTAGCATTTTCTTTACATATTCTAACCCAGATCTCATATTCTTTCTTGAGTATGGCCACCTTGTATGACTCATAATCTAGGGTTTGATTAACATCTTGGAATGGAGAGTTCTTCTTTGATGATGCTTAGTATTCCCTGATGTTGATCATTTGTTCGACACGCCTTAGTGTAGTAGTGGTCGCAACATAGTGTTGTTGGTCACAACATAGTGTCACCTAGTGTCACAGTTGCAAAACATTGTTGAGGGTCAAGGTTGAGACACCTATAGGTGTTATGGATGTAACACCATGGTACATGATCAAGGTCAACACACACACATGCATGCACATGGTCGCTACATAGGGAAGGTCAATACACATACTACCCTATTGAACAAAACACATGGCATATGGTCTATGCATGATGATGTGATGGTGTATAACGATTCATTAGAAATGGTGTTTAGATTTCAATACTCTCTAAGTATGTGGGAGGTGATGAAATATGGGTTTAGAGGTGGAGGGATATTATGAAACCCTAACCGACTACACATGGAACCCTAACCCTAATCTTGTGATATTGTAATGTATGTGCTTAATCAACTTGAGATTATTATATGGTATTTTCTCTCTCCTACTTATGTAACCCAACCTTGTAGGTGAGATGAATGCCATGGCTATGATAATGCTATGTTGATCCCTATGTAATACATTGTGGTGATTATAAATAATATTGAAGCATATTGTGATATTGAATTTGCAGGAATTATATGTGTCAGTCTAACAACCTAACAAGTGCCTTGTGCACAGTTTGAGGTGAAATCCTCTAGAGATGTGATTGAGGGATTGATATCCCATAATGATATGATATTATTAATGGACTCATAATGGCAGTAATACAATTTTCATGTGATGACGAGATAAGTTCTCACTTTGCACATTTTATATCTTCTGTAGTTGTATCCCACCTTAACTTTGTAGTGTATGTTTAGGGTTTATACATTTTAACTTGATTGATGCATTAAATGATACCCAATTGGAATAGATAATAAAGTGAAACCCTAATCCTGTAGTTTCCCTACACCATAGATCCATCTTCAACATCAGTATTTTTCTAGATGAAGGAACGAGTAACTCCTATGGGAAACTAAGAGTGCATATTATTGAATATGTGGGGTACAAGTGAGATATCTCCTTGTATCCTTAAATTGTTGTTATAATGGTCTGATGATTTATTTTGAATGGCCATGCATGAGCATATTCTCTAGTGTTGTGCCATATACCTCGATAGGCTAGTTATTTTATATAACCATAGCCTTGACTATGAGTTGTTGTTTATAGGACTATAGCTTTGATATAAGTTGTTATTCTACAATTTGACTGATATGCCATTGGGTTGTAGACTCAAATTGACTTAGTAGTATAGGTGATGATCATGGACTTCGTCTATTCCAAATATTTTGTATGGTACTGATTTTGACATAACAATGGTCAGTTAGATTTGAGTGGTACACCTCAAATCTTCATGGGACATTAATTAAAAGAATTTAACTGTCATGTAGTATATTTCTTAGGGTCAAATACGAATCACATTGGATAAAACCATGACTAATTTCTTATATTGTTTAGATTATAACAGTTATACATGTTCTTCATATTCCTTTTTAAAAGTATAAGACGTTTATTGGTCAGTTATAAATGCTTAAACTGCTCAATAAGTGTTAATTGCTCACTTATCTATTAAATTATTATGTTGTGCTTATAATAATTTATGACATAGAGTTATATCTCTCACTGGGATGTTTGGTCTCACAACATGGGTTTCTACATCTTTTATGTGGTCGTGTATGAGGTTGTAGAGTTTGTGCAACCGGTGTTGAGTAACAAGGAGAATAGTAGTTGTGAGAAAGTTGGACAAGCTACTAGTGTTATGTAGTAGAGTCCTATGTGTCATCCATGTACTCTGAAGTCCTTGGGGAGATTTTGTTGTTTTAAGGTTTTTGGCTTTATGCCATGATTGTATAAAAATGGCATGTATATATCTAAACATGTTGTAATATGTAACAGTGATGGATTCAGAGCCTTAAACATGAAATATAAAATCTTTGGGAATATATGAATACATATGGCCTGAGTTTGAGGCTTGCATGTGATATATTCTAATTGAGTTTCTACGTTTAAAATGGTTGAAATTTACCTTGCAATTTGTGGTAGTATGTTTATTATAGATAACTCCATGCTTTGTTTTGAGTAATTTCACTTTGTGTGGCAAAGGGTGTCACAATTTGTGAAATCATAGCTATAGGTTCACTAAATCTACAAGGACATATGATTAGGAGTTGTGTCTATTCTAGTGTCATCTGATATATCTTATGGTCACTTCTTACTATGTAGAAGAAGAAGAATAGGAGGGGAAAATATGTCTAGTGAACACAGGGAACATGCTTCCAAGAGCAGTATTGATGCACCTGGAGGTGGTACCAAAAGTCAAGAGAGGGTTGATGCCATGAATGAAATGCCTCAAGTTGACCCAACCAATGTAGCCAACCCTACTTTCCAGTCCATGTTTGGATAGTTTATGGCTATAATGAAACACATGGTGGTTAGGATGCCTGCAACCCAACCTAAGGCAACTGTCCCTAGTGCTGATGGTCATGGTTCTGGGAAGACTTTTGAAAAACTCTAACATGTAGGGGCGTTGGAGTAAGTTGGTACATTTGATCCAGCTGATGCAAATACGCGGTTGACTGATGTGGAAAAGACCTTCAAGATTCTCAAATCCATGAAGAGGATAAGGTGAAACATGTTGTGCATATATTGAAAGTGAGTGTTGGCTATTGGTGGGGCATTGAAGAAGAGAAAAGGTCGGGTGTTGTGATTACTTGCGAAGAATTCTAGCGGGAGTTTGTTTGTCAGTACTTTCCAGAGACATATTTGGATGAGAAGTTTGTATAGTTTGAGAAGATTCATCAAGGATCTATGTCGATCAGTGAGTACGAAGCTAAGTTTATGGAGCTTCTGAGGTTTTGTCTGCACATATGGCAACAATAAATAAGGAAAGGATCGGGCACTTTGAGAAGAGTTTAAGTATTGAGCTAACAATAGTGATGTCGTCTTTAGAGAATAGAGAGAGGTTTGCCACATTTGTGGAGTCAGTCCAGGCAAATTCTGTATGGGTCACATCAACGACAATAGTACAGTGGCAGAGGATGCATATAAGCATTACATGCTGGTTCTTCTGGACAAGTTGGTTGAGGAAGGGGGTGACAACATGCAACAACACGATTATATGTAATGAGTCAGCCTAAAGGAGTTGATAAATCTCGGGTCGTGATAGTTCAGATGGAGTTATTTCATTATAATTTTTCTTCTTCATGTTTTATATTTGTTTTGGTTGACCCTGATGCAACACACTCATTCATCATTATAGAAGTGATAGCTAGACATTCCGTGCCTATTAATCATATACATGACAGTCTTCATCTAGAAACTCCTCTAGTTGGTTCCCCCGAGTTGCGGGAAGTGTGTCCATTATTCTTGACATGCACATATTGGATGTGATCCTTGGGATGGATACTTTTGAAAAGTATTAGGTGGTCTTGGATTGTAGTGCCAATGTTGCAATGTTTGGTGATGGTGATGTTCCATGGGTCTTCCAAGGTGATAGGAAGACTCTTCTGATATGTCTAGTTTCATCTATGACAACCCAAAAGTTAATCTGACAAGGTTGTGATGCGTTTTTGGCACATGTGGTGGATACCAAGGCAAAGAGTCCTAGTATTCAGGAAGTTCCAATTGTATATGAGTTTGAATATGTGTTTCCTGATGAATTTCCAAGTGTACCCACTCCTGGGGAGATTGATTTTGAGATCAATCTGGTTCTCGGTAACAAGGGTACAATACAAACACAATATAGGATGACAACAACTGAGATGAAAGAGGTGAAGAAGTAGTTATAGGAATTGCTTGGGAAAGTTTTCATCAGACCAAGCACATCATGTTGGGGTTCTCCCATTCTATTTGCAAAGAAGGAGGATGGATCAATGAGGTTTTGCATTTAATTTTGATAGTTCAATAAGATGACAATTAAGAATAAGTATCCATTGTCGTGTATAGATGGTTTGTTTGATCAGTTTTGGGGTGCCAAAATATTTTCCAAATTATACTTGAAGTCAGGTTATCACTAGTTGTGGATTAAGACAGAGGACATACCAAAGTCAGTGTTTAAGAAGATATATGGTCATTATGAGTTTGTGGTTTTGCTGTTTGGGCTAACCAATGCACCAACAACATTCACGGATGTGATGAACAGAGTGTTCAAACCACATCTAGATGAGCTTGTAGTTGTGTTTATAGATGACATCCTTATCTACTCTAGTAATGGTCAACAACATGAGCAACACCTACTCAGGCTTTGTCTTTGCTGAGACAACATCAGTTGTACACAAAGTTTAGTAAGTGTGTGGCTTTTCTAGGGCACGTGATATCAGCAAGTCTCTCAACCCCACTTTTGCCTTTCCTAATCTGCCTGGCGCCTGATATCTCACAAGCCTGACATGCATCCCACCTCCTTCATCTGCACCACCTCATTTTCAACTCTCTATCACTTTTGTTCCTAGTCCCTAAAAACAAAATCTCAAGCCCAACCTACAGCTGACAACACTATATTCTCCCTAACCCCCACTTTGGAGTATTACCCCAAGTTGCCACCATTAATACACCATGACAATTATTTCTTGAGTAGCCACGGACAAAAATCACACCAATAGTACATCGTCTACCAGTCACATCACCTCCCCAGTGACCCCTCTACTGCCATCTACTTCCTTGCATCCCAAGTCAACCGTGTGGCCTTTTACTAGATTTCAATCCTTCTACTACCCCTGCCTAGTTCTGGTTCAATTCTCTATTGTTTATCTATTAATCTTCATCCACATTCCATCCACACACTCACTAATACCCATCTTGTTGTCACACACTAACCATCCTTCTAACTACTGCACTACGGACGATACCCCAAATTTTCTTTTTTCCCAGGCACAATCCAAATTTCAACTACCAATCACTGTCTAGGATACGACCATGAGGCGTACCTAGTACGACATCCGTGATCATCCTAATTAGGAATCCCTATTCTCACTTTGTCTATTCTCTAAGCAAAACATGGTTACTAAGGATGAGTTTAAAAATTATAAGATCTATGCAGACAACTAGGTTGCAACTTTGACGGAACAACTGTCCATGATAAACCAAAAACTTGACATGATGATAAAACTTAGACAAATATGTATGCACTCTTACATACTGTGAAATAATTAAAAGATCATCAAATTCAAGATATTTAGGATCTGAATGTTGTCACCATTGCTCAACAATACCAACCTCAGGCGTACTATCCAGAGCATGCAATCAAATTGGATGTCACTAATTACTCTAGAGATTGTCACACTGAGATACTCCTCAATTGGTTCCATAGCATTGAAAAATACTTCCAACTCCTTGACCAATTGACGGACACACATAAGCTACTTTTTGTGACTACAAAGTTGAAAGGTGGAACCCTTCAATGGTAGAAATCTCTTTCTCACCTATTTGATATGTGGAATGTCCTATAATATTACATAAAAAACCATTTCCTAGCTCATGATTACCACCTACATTTCTATGTCCAATTCATAGAGCTAAAGCAAGGTACCAAATCAGTGTCCAAGTACACATGAAAATTTTATGAGCTATGCATCATTCTGGTGTCTAAAGTGATGCATCTATATTTATCATTAATTTCCATGGGGGGCTCAACAAAAAAATTGCAAAGAAGCTAGCTACATCCATCTTCAACAAGCTTCAGGATGTAGTGCAAGTTTTTATGCAAATCGAGGACGAGCTAAGATGATGACCTTCATTAAAAATCATGCCTACTCATTGCGCTCTCCTACCATTATCACAGTCGGGATCCACACCATTTAGTACGAGACCAACTTCATCATCCAAAAAGCCCATGGTGTAGAAGACACTCCAATGTTTCACATGCCAGGGTTATGGGAATCATTCATCATAATATCTCAATCGCGTCATGACAACTATTATGGATACCAAAGAGGATGTCATTGAGTATAAGGATTTTTTCCCACCAGTTATCCTAGTGATGATAATGAAGGGACTGAGCAAACCTCCACACTTCTTCTTAACAATAGGGGCTTGATCCTGATTCAAGTCGATCATCTTTGATTTCCTCTTACGTCGAGTTCTACGGTCACATATGTACTCTTACTATTGATGTTGGTTCCACCACCAATCTAGTCTCTACAACCTTACTAGATGCACTCAACTTACAGACTGAGCCACTTCCTCAGCCTTACTGCCTACACAAATTTGACAACACCATGCGCCATGTGACACATCATTGTTTGGTCCACTTCTCATAGCACAAAGTATATAACGATGTCATATACTATGATTTTTCTCCCCTGTAGGTGACCCATATTGTGCTTGATCACCCTTAGTGGTACGATAGGCATGTCCTTCAAGATGGTTTCCACAACACCTACTCATTTAGCATTTCAGGACATTGTTTCAGGTGGATCTCTACATGATGTTCCCTGCTTGAACAAGTTTTCCATGACATTCCTTCAGCAATGAAATGGTGAAGTCGTTTAGGACCTGAACCTGACTCGTTGGTGGTTGTTTTTTGAACCCTGAGGGAGTTGATGCATGATGAAGTTCACTTAAATAGATTTATTTGTGTTAAATTTATATGTAGGGACCTATGTGCAATTTGTCTAGTTACATGCACTTAGTTGCAATTTTAAAATCTTCATTTAATTTCATTTTTTTTGGGATACATATATAATTAATTTAGGTATAGGGTTTCATGTCTTTCAGTATATATACCAGCCTTGGGGGAATGTCTCAGGAAGTTGAATATGAATTAATATAACAAATTATCATTTTCTTCTCTAGTCTTCTTCTTCCTGGATGGGTTCCCCATCACCTGGATAGAGTGGACGTTGGGTTCCTTTAGCACAACTGATCTACAATCAACCAGAGTCTCACAAAATTTTTCTAGAATACCTTCTTAGGGCATCGACTTGAATAAGGGTCAATGGACTCCAATATCGTGCTAATACCTAGAATCTATCATACAACTAGTTGCAACCATCTATGACTAATCTCCTTGAATAAAGTTTGCATAAAAGTGTTATCTAATATACTAGTGAATTGCATGAAACTTCACCTCAATGGATGGATTTCCCCGATCCAAATGATCTTCATTCCAAGAAGAAGCATTCATGACCACATTAATCTCGTATTGGAGATCATCCACTCAATGGAGAAGGCAAAGACCAATAAATTCACATTGTCTCTCAAAGTGGATATATCTTAGGATCATGATAAGCTTAGTTGTATTTTATAAACGATAATTTATGTTGAACCTCAATTTCCCTATAACATCATCCACATTATGATGCAGATCAAAGCTCCAAACCAATTGTCCATTGTATGGATGAAAGCAATTTTTCTCCTTTCAAACCTTCTTGGGGTGTCAATCAAGGCAACCCCTCTCCCATTTTATCTTTGTTCTTTAAAGGATAGGTTTTGCAAAGTGTTCCAAGAGGAGGTTTTTGAAAATAAGCGATGGAAACTAACTCAATTTACCAACAAGAAGATAATCTTCTCACACTTATGATTCACTAAGGATCCAGTGTTGTTTGGGGAAGCACCCTTGGACCCAACAACATGTATCAACAAGTGATTTCATATGTTTTAAAATGCTTCCAGACAACAAATTGCAAAAGAGAAATCATCGACCTTCTTATCCAAACAAATACCTCCTTATACATGTTGAGCCATCAGTTTGAAGCTAGGAATACCTCAAGTTTGGGATTTTGTAAAATAGTTAGGAATCTTGATATTTCAAAAATGAAATTCAAATGAAATCTACTTAGATCTAGTGAACTCCTACCAATGTAAGGTTAATAATTGGGCCATCAAAAGCTTATCACTTGCGGATCACATCATGTTAGCAAGGTTGACTATCATTACTACTATTGCACATGACATGCAAGCATAAAAACTATAATCCTCTATATGCAACATATTATATCAAATCATAAGGAATTTTCTATGGAGTAGATGCATACAAAAGACGTCTACACATCTGGTCTCCTGGGATAAACTACTCATGCAGAAGGCGCTCTACAAATAAGAGAAACAAAAGAAATTAATGATGCATTTCTAATGAAGGTCTTTGTGAGTTTAATTATGAGAAGGGCTCCTATCTAGAAGCCACTCTTAATAGACAAGTACCACATAACTATGGGTTTGATACCCAAGGGTTCAATGTTATGGCAAGTCATTCAATCCCAATTGCCCCATTTGAAATCTCAATGCGGGATAATTGATGGAAATGGCAAGAACACTAATGTTTGGGAAAACAAATAGATGAGAGGACCTCTAGCATCCAAATTGATAATTGGTTGTAATATTCCAGACAATTGGATAGACCTCTGTAACATCCCACTTCTTAAAACATACACATTTGTTGAGCAGAATCATTGTTCTCAAGCGGGGCGTCACAAAATGTTAATCAATTTAAAATAGTAAGTTATCATCCATTATTTTGAATTGATTCATACATAGGAATACTACAACGTGTTAATCTTAAAATATAGATCTACTGAGAAAAACTTGGTTAACATAACTAAGGCATGACGTCAAAGATTTCTAAAAGATCGGATCTGCTTGGTAGATGGCACCCCACCAGGTCTTTTCTTCCTAAAGATTCCTTGAGCTAGTCCTTGCATGTCATATTGCTTCTTCCTCCCAATCTTTCTCCTTACATGTAGGCATCATGCCCCCAGTCATGCATCAAACCAATATTAAGTGGAATTGAACATTGTATAGAATAAATAAAACATGTAAACTAAAAATACACTATAAACATTAAACATTAAAAAAAGATATATAATTTCTTATAGATTGTTTCTTTTATCTTGGCCTATAAAAGAATCCTCTGAATTGCACATAAGTGCCTCTTCTCTTATGCACTAAAGTGCCTCTTGGGTTGCATTAATGTTCATCTTCTCTTATGCATTGAAGTGCCTCTTGGGTTTCATCGAGGTGCCTCTTCTCTTATGTATCCAAGTGCCTCTTGGTGAGGATCCTATATAAGTTATCTATAAACATTCTTTTTTATCTTGAGAATTTTAAATATATTCTTTGATCTTACTTGTAACTTTATCATTAATGTTCATGAGAGATGATATAATAATATTAATCATTTAGTGCAGTCCCCTTGCATTTATGCTCTCCACCCACCATTTCCATCTCCATTTCACCTTGGAAACCTAGTTTTCTAAGTTTTCTTCCATAATCCCCCATATCCTCATGCTCATCTGCACCCTTGGAGGAGGAAGGACGTCCCCAAGAAGCTATCAGGTGAAGAAGAAGGCTTCTTCCACGCGCTCCATAGAAGTTTCTTCCCCTTCTTTCCCTTTCTTTTGCTATTTTCTTGATCATGTCTAGATATTATTTCTGATCATGAAGACAAGATGATATGAGTGCCCACATCGCGAGGACATTTCTCTGCTCAATCGGTGAAGAAGAATATCCTTTATGCTGCCATTCTCCCCCCCAACATAGTCAAAACAATAACATGTGGATGATTTGATTTTCTAAAGCATGTACGCTTCTTTGGAAGATAGTTCACAAAGCCATACTTACTGACGACAACATTGTTAGGTGTCATATCACGTTACCGTCTATATGCTCATGCTGTGAATCTCCTTCAGATGAGACTATGCATCATCTATTCTTCGAAGGGCAGACATCATCTTTATTCTGGCAGAAGTTTGCTGTTATTTCTGATTGGCTTCCTCCTTCCAATATTGCTGATATTTTGGACATGTGCAGCTATGAAAAGCAACGCGTCTCTGCTATGACTTGGATACATGGACAACTTTGTGGTCTCATTTCATGGTCTATATGGTGCAATAGATGCATGCATAGGTTTGAAGATAGAAACACTAGCCTACATTCTCAATGGAATTTTATCATTTATTCGATTAATCATCTTCTCAAGAACATATCCTTCAAAAAGGTGGAATCGTCTGATTTCTACAGAAGATTGGGTACTCATGGCATCAAGAAACCACAAACTAGTTTCAAGAACATCTTTTTAATGCGATCGACACCTCCTTATATTACAAACATGAAAATTAATCTCACGGTGGGGTGAGACATGGACCCAAATGGCAGGCGTAGACGTTGGGCTGCTGGGATCATCCGAGACTCAGCTTGCAGGATGAAACTTGCCTTCAGAGTCTGGTTAGTTGAGGAGGACTATTCTTGTGCTTATCTGGATGCATGTTCCATAGCTCTTAAGATTGCTGATGAAAGAAATATTAACATTTCTGTAGTGGAGATAGATGATCTTGTTACACATAACATCATCTGGTCTAATGTTCCTGAGCCATGGAGGGCAACCTCTATTACTAGAGACATTTGCTCTGTTATTCAAGAGCAAGCCATCACCGGCCAACATGTTCACAAGCTCATCAATTCGACACCTAGAGAGCTTGGTAGATGGGGATGGACAATGAGTGATACTTTCATTTACACTGAATATGCACTTCTGCCCATGAAGATCAGTGGTTATCTTATTCTAGATAGGCGAGATGTGCCATATGTTGGTAAAAGAAGATAGGTTTCTATTCTTAATGAAGGCTGGTTCCTTTTTTGGTCTGATGTGCCTTTTTATGTTGGGGTACATATGGTCGGGTATAAACCTACATTTATAAGCAGGAGAAGTTTTTTTTACAGCGTTTTTGCCCACACGAGGGGGGTGGGATGAATAAAAAGTCCCCCTGGCTTCGTTAAAAAAAAAGTCTAGCTAAGCCCCTAGTGGTGGGTTGTTTAGGGGGAAAATGTGACTTTGATACCATGTTGGGGGAAATTTGGCTTGTAATGAACTTATTTTATCTATGATTACTGCTCCATGCTTTTGTTTCTTATCCCATTGCCATGCTTTTGATTTATGCTTTTTGGTATGAATTGCTTGTTTGATAGTGCTTGATGATACCATGTTTCTAGGCGAATTGGGATGCATGTGGCAATCTTAGGTATGACTCCTAGGTCCCAATAGGGGATCCCTAGCTAGTACCCTTTGTTCCTACATGCCTACCCCCTCTCCTACTACTTGGTATGCGACCTAAGTTACTAGTATAAGTGGGATTGATGTGATTTCTTAGGGTTTTCTAAATGCTAGAATGGCTAGTATCATGAGGTCAAATACCCTCATCTCTACTCCCATCTCTACCCTCGGCCCTCAATTGCTCAATACCACTTATCCTAGAAACCTAGATTTGGCTAATCCTATTAGAATTACACCTAGCCCTAGTCTTCTACTAGTATTATAGGGTACATTATAATAGCATTTGCCTTATTGTTTGGTTTGGTGATCTATATGAAAGATGAGAACTATTCTTGTCCAATAAACTTTCCCAACTAATATTAAAGTTACTTCCCCAAAAGGCCAACCAACCTTAATCATCTTGTTTAAAACTCAACTTGCTTTGTGTTATAACCTCATTTTCCAAAACATGTAATGAGATTTGAAAATCTCTTTTAAATGACTAAATAAGATCAATGTTTGATTTCATGATTTGATTTGAACGAATTTTGTGCATGCTTTCTTGTTGGGCCTTATTGGCCATTAAGCCCATTTGAAAGAACAATAAAAAGAAATGAAAAAGGAATTCCATTTAATAAAGAATTACAGTGGGAAAATGGAATATATAAGAAAAGGATTAAAGGATGATTAAAAGGCTAAAAGATATTTTCTCATAATAAGTTTTTGAGTTATAAGGGTTCCTTAGGGTTCAAGGAACTCAGGATAATTAGATAATGGCAAAGGAAATAAAGAATGTGTGGAAAATGTGAATAATTAGATGATAACTTGCAAACAAATAAAAGGGATCGTTTCCTTTAGATATTAATTCCAAATTGTGTAGGATGTAAGACAAAAGTATTAATTAGCTTTCCTCAAAATTTGAATAAAAAGGGAGTTAAGAATTAAGAGTTATTGAATTTTCAAGTTATCATCAAAAATGGGATTTTCCTTGCTTTTTGGAAACCTTTCCTTTTTCTGTTTGAGCGCGAATGATGGTGACCGTTGGATCTTAATCCAACCAGTCTGGCTTATCATACAGAGTCCCAAAGGGACACGGACTGTAGCCACCCATAGGGGATTTTCCCCTCGCAGTTCCGATCACAGCAGAGTATGAGTGTGCATGGGAAGTATCCCGTTGAGTTCGGGAGGGTGAGAGGAACGTTCTCGACCCAAGATTAGGAAACTTTGCTTGTGTATACATGAAACGCCCAATTGGGATGAGGCAAGGATTGGCGGCGGGGTCAGGAACCCTAGAGGGGACCCTCCACGTCCTATAAATAAACCATTGATCTCTCCTTTATATCTTCGCGATCTCGAACGGCGTCTTCAAGAGCCTCAAAGCCCTCCATCCCTCTCGATTGCTCGCGTTCAGGCGAGGCCGCCGTCGCCGCGCCACCGCGTTCAGAAGAACAAAATAAGGAGAAGGTGATGAGAAGTATCCACAGGATCAAGGACCACCGAGTTCCTGCGTGAGATCTAATGCCTCCTGAGCGGCATGCCTATCTTGCTGGAGTAAGTGGAGTGGGTCAGCGCAAGGCGTCTGATCGAGGGTCCATCGTGGACCAAGGAGATGTAGCGGACGAAGGCCCATAGTCACGCGTGCCTTTAGCATTAGTGGAGCCAATTGACAACAAGCGTTGGATCCAGGCACAGACCATAGGCGCATCAATCAGACGGCCGCGAATTTTCAGTAAAACGCCTCTCTGATCGAAATTATAGAAAATTAGCTTTTCCTTGCAAAATTAATAGAAAACGCTAGGATTGTCCAATAAAGGAACTTTATATATGAAAGTTGGGTAGAAAAATGCAAGGAAACTGATTAAAATGATTGTATAACCTGATTCCAGTTCGTTTTGCAAAAGTACTTTAATTTCTAGTAAAATGCTTTTCAAGTTGATTGAAAATCCTAATTGCTTATAACAGATGTTTCTTAGTAACTTAATGGGTTAAGTTGAGGATTATAAACCTGTTAATTAATAATACAAAGTTTTCATCTGTTTTGAATACCAATATGGCTAAATTAGGGTTTATGTCTATGAATGAAAGATAATGTACATGAAAACCCTAATTTAGGGTAAAAGAAGAAGGAAACCTTGTTATTTTGATAAATTGCTAAATAATGATCCTAAAATTGTTAGGAATATTAAAAGGAGATAATTTAAGGTTTTAAGTGGATTTGATGGATTAGGGTTCATAATAATTGAAAATGGAGGCAAAACCCTAATTTTCAAGAAAACCCTAAAATTGGATAGAAACCCTAAGGGACATGATGATATTGGATAAATATTAATAAAAGTAAACTTGTACTTTTATTTCAGGGTTTTCTGTACACATTGTTTGATTGCTTGGATATTCTCTCTCTTCACATTTGATTCTGTATCTGAAACTGCAATAAGAGGTATGTGGTTACGCTTATGACTACATCGATTAGTTTTTCGAGGATTTTATCGACGTTTCCCTCAACGCTTGAAATAACTATTGGATGTTTCAACTCATGCAAATATAAAGTGATTATGACTATCACTATGAGTATACATGTATAACTAGCTAGATATGAGTCCACCCCTGTGGCTATGCAAAGGCTAAGGGTAACCTAGAGCAAGGTCTAGGGTATTATGAGTTAGAAACTGGACTACCCACGTGGAGTGCCATGAGACTCTTAGCATACCATGAGTTAAGGAGTGGGCTACCTACGGGTAGTGCCATGTGACTCCTCCCTAGAAATTGATTCACTTGATAGGTGAAGTCATGAGGGGAATAAAGGGAATATGGGACACATGGATCGTGTAGTTATACTTAATACGTAAAATTGTTTGTTAAATGATAATTGAGTGCAATACATTGTTATAGATAATTTCATGATTAGTGAATCCCCCACATACCAGCTTTGGCTGACCGGCGTTTTGTTTGCTGGCATTTTAGGTACAAACAAAAAGGACAAACAGTAAACTGTCATTTGTGAAATACACAAATTAAATTCAAAGGAGGATTAGTTAGCTAGTCCCAGTTCTGGATAGAGATATAGAAATCCAAAATTTTCAAAGGTATGCAAAATTTTATTTATTACAGCCTTTCAGTTTAGTCTAGTGGAATTTAATAATTTTTATCAATTAATTGCTGAACCTTGATCCGGAAATTGGATAACGGCATCGACCTCTCGGTCTCCCTTAATTGGGGGTTACCGGAAGGTGAGGTCATTACATTTGGTATCAGAGCCAAGGTTCTCCATTTAATTGTTAATAATTATTAAATTTTACAAACTCCGTAGAACCCAAGGGAGTTATTAGAGGATTTTCCGAAAGACTAAGGTGTCTAGAAAAGGATCACTTCCAGGGACTGGCAAAATTTTCCTCCGCACCGCTAGTCGGAATACAAGGACTCCTGGAATGTGTGACTGTCTGGCCGATGTCCTAGGATTTGAATCGAAATAAGATAACTTTAGGATTTTCGCATCTTTTTCATCCCTTCTCATCACAAATTCTATTAAGGACTTAAAGAGTTAGGGATTTCTCTCTCTTCCACACCCTCATGTGGTATGGGAAAATAAGTTAAGGATTAAGGAATTCTCCATCAATTTAATAAAAGATATGTAATGAGACGTCACTGACATAAGTATAATTAGTTTAATGGTAAACTAAAGGTCTGTTTGTTATGCTTATGTAGATGACTCGTACAAAGAAAGTTGCTATCCCTGAGGGTACTGGGAGCCTAACTAGGAGTGCTTGGCCTCCCCACAAAGGAAAGGGGTCTTCAGAGAAAAGGAAGAAGAATCATGATGGTGAATCCTCTATGAAGAGAAAGAGGACCGAAGAGACCACTCATGAGGTCCCTAACCCTGATCTGATACCCTTCGACAACCTTGATCAAGAGCAGGACCAAGGGTGTGAAGAGCAACATGTGTATGAGGAAGTAGACCAGATGGAGGAGGACCAAGCTGGAGGTCCAGAACCGACTATGATGATCCACACCTCTGAGGCCTTGTGGATAGAGCAGCAGAAGAAGCTGACTGAGGCCATTAATGCCTTGGCCCTCCGAGACCTAGCCAGAGCTGAGAATGGTGAACCGCATCCAGTTCGTCCTCGACTAGGGGCCACCATCCTGGACTTCGTCAAGTTGAATATCGAGAAGTTCTGGGGAGAGGACAAGACAGAGGTAGTCGACAAAGCAGAAGCTTGGCTGCTTGCAGTCGAGAATGGGTTTCGTATGCTTGAAGTTCAGCCGTGCAAGAAGGTCCTCTTTGCTGCTCATCTCCTGGAAGGAGCAGCCAAGATATGGTGGGAGACCCACATCACGGGCCGGGATTTGACAGAGGAACCCATGGCCTGGGCTGACTTCAAGACCATCTTCACCGCCAGATTCCTCCCCGTCGCAGCAAACAAAGAGAAAGAAAGAGAGTTCACTAGCATGACTCAAAGAAGCTCTTCAGTTGCGGACTTTGGTCGTAGGTTCTGCCTCCTGGAACGTTTTGTACATATGATGGATGAAGATAGGAGGGTGGACCACTTCGTGGAACGCCTTCACCCTGCCATCAAGCCCCATGTGATGGCAAGTAAACCCAAAACTTTTTTCGAAGCCTACAACACTGCTTTAGACATGGAGAGGACTGTGATGCCTACCCAGTTTCCACCCAAGGGGTACTTGGGTTTCACTGAAGGAGCCCAAGGCCCGAGAAACAACCACAAGAAGGGCCCGGGACGTCATCATGCTAAAGGAAAACATGGAGGAAAAGGGAAAACCCATCAAGAGAACAACCGACCTCCTTGCCGCACCTGTGGAAAGGGGCACGCCGGTGAATTTCTCTATAAGAAGAAGACGTGCTTTCGATGCCACCAAGAAGGACATCTACAATCTGTTTGTCCTATGCCAAATCCCAGGGGACCAGGACAAGTGGCAGCTCCACCAGTAGCAGCTCCACCAGTAGCAGCCCCACCTATAGTTGTAGCCCCACCTGCTGGAGAAAGAAGACAAGCTCGGATGTTTGCCATTGATAATGAGGAAGCTCAAGCAAATTCCAATCGGTTGATCGAGGGTAATAACCCTTAGAATTTTCTTTATGTTTTAAGTTAAGCATGTAATGGTCTAATGCATGATGAAAAACAATGTAGGCATGCTTGAAGTCATGGGACATAATGTGAAAGCTTTGTTTGACTCTGGATCTACTAATACTTTCATTTCGAGAAATCTTGCAACTATGCTTTGTTTGGATATCAAGGATCTAGGATATGTCTTAGATGTTACAACCCCGAGTGGTCGGATCTTTACTTCCCTTTTGAAAACTCCGGTGATACCTGAGAAATATCGAGATCATGAGTTTCCTACAGATTTTATCCTTCTTGACATGAATGATTTTGATGTAATCATTGGCATGGATTGGCTTTATACCTACAGGGCCAACAATGACTGTAGGGAGAAGAAAGTGATCATTAAGAGACCAGGTCACCCACCTTTTATCATTAGGGGTAGGAAGGATGCCACCACTAGCTTACATGTGTCAGCCTTGAAGGCAGAACAGATGATGAGTAAAGGGTGACAAGATTTCCTAGCAGTAGTCACCGAGCCGAAACCCAAAGTGCAACCCTTTGAAGAAATAGAGAAGAAATAGAGGTAGTTAGGGGCCATGCAGATGTTTTCCCATAAGATTTACCTAGAATTCCTCCCAAAAGAGAGGTAGATTTCTCCATAGAGCTAGCCCCTGGTACAAACCCTATTTCCCAGGAACCTTATAGGATGGCCCCTGCTGAATTGCTTGAGTTAAAGAAGCAATTGCAGGAATTGCTAGACAAGGGTTTTATCTGCCCTAGCACATCACCATGGGGAGCGTTAGTTCTTTTTGTAAAGAAAAAGGATGGTTCGCTCCGAATGTGCATAGACTACTGGATGATCAACCAGGCTACCATTAATAACAAATACCCTTTACCCCGGATAGATGACTTGTTTGACCAGTTGAAGTTGGCTCGAGTCTTTTCCAAGATCGAATTGAGATTGGGTTACCACCAGTTGAGGGTTAAGAGTGAGGACATCCCAAAAACAGCTTTTAGAACCCGATATGGCCATTATGAGTTTGTGGTTATGGCTTTTGGGTTGTCCAATGCACCTAGTGTGTTCATGAACCTTATGAATAGTGTGTTTCAACCCTTCCTTGACTCATTTGTCACAGTGTTCATAGATGACATACTAGTTTTTGCAGATGACTTAGAACAACACCGAGACCACCTAAGTAAAGTCCTTGATGTCTTGAGAAAGCAGATGTTATATGGGAAATTCTCTAAATGTGAGTTTTGGATAGACCGAGTCATGTTCCTTGGACACATCATCTCAGGAGGAACGATCGTCGTAGATCCAGCTAAAGTGTCGGTGGTTCGAGACTGTCCAGCACCGAAGAACCCCTCTGAGATACGAAGCTTCTTGGGGTTAGCAGGATATTATCGACACTTCATCATAGATTTCTCAAAGACCGCCTTGCCTATGACCATGTTGACTCGGAAAGATGTGAACTTCGTGTGGTCCGATGTTTGTGAGGCTCGTTTCCAGGAGCTGAAAGAGAAGTTGACCAATGCACCAGTTTTGACTCTACCATCAGGCAATGAGGGTTTTATGATTTTCACTGATGCGTCCAAGATGGGACTAGGTTGTGTGTTGGAACAAAATCGACATGTGGTTGCATATGCCTCCCGACAGCTCAAGCCTAACGAGGTGAATTACCCAACCCACGACCTGGAGTTAGCTGCTATCATCCATGCCTTGAAGATTTGGCGGCATTACTTGTATGGTGCCACTTTTGAAATCTTCACCGACCATAAGAGCCTGAAGTATCTTCTGACGTAGAAAGACTTGAACCTACGACAACGACGATGGATGGAGTACATGAAGGATTACGACTTCACCATTGCCTATCATCCAGGGAAGGCGAATGTCATAGCCGATGCGTTGAGTCGGAAACATCTCAGGTGTGCAACTGTTCTGTCTAGTCAGTGGAAGAGCTTAGAAGAATTGGTGGAATGGTCACCTCAACCGTTGGATGATCGAGTTCGATTGGCCAATATCCAAATACAGTCTGAGCTATTGAATGAGATTGTCGCAACACAGTTAGCTAGTGAAGGACTCGACAAAATGAAAGGCTTGATGCAGAAGCCACAGACCCGTCTGTCTTTGGGAATAGATGGAGGAATACGTTTTGAGAATCGCATATGGGTTCCTGAAGATTCACCGTTGAAGGAACGTATCCTACAAGAGGCTCATCGTTCTAAGTACACGGTACACCTAGGAACTACTAAGATGTTTAAGGACATGCAGAGGTTTTTCTGGTGGCCAGGAATGAAGAGAGACATTGCAGCTTATGTAGCCAGTTGTCTTACGTGCCAAATGGTGAAGGCTGAACACCAACGACCCGACGGACTTTTACATTCTATAGAGATTCCAGAGTGGAAATGGGAGTAGATTACCATGGATTTCGTGGTGGGACTACCCCAGACCAAGAGAGGTCATGATGCGATATGGGTTGTGGTAGATCACCTTACCAAGTGAGCACACTTCCTTGCCCTGAAAACCACTGCCAAAGAGTCAGACTTAGCTGAGTTGTATATCAAAGAGATAGTGTGCTTGCATGGCGTACCCAGTTCTATCATCTCTGATAGAGACCCAAAGTTTACTTCCAAGTTGTGGAAGCAGGTTCAAGAGGAACTAGGTACAATGTTGAAGTTCAGTACCGCTTATCACCCCCAGACAGATGGTCAGTCGGAAAGGACAATTCAGTCCTTAGAGGATCTGCTGCGAGCTTGCGTGCTCAATTGGGGTGGATCATGGGAGCAGTACCTACCTTTAGCTGAGTTTGCCTACAACAATAGTTACCAAGCCAGTATCGGGATGCCTCCATATGAAGCTCTATATGGGGGACCGTGTCGGTCACCACTTCACTGGGATGATGTTGGTGAAAGGACCTTATTGAGGTCAGATGAACTCCAAGTGTATGATGATAAAGTCGCTTTGATCAGGCAAAGGCTAATGAGAGCCCTGGACCGACAAAAGTCGTATGCTGATGCGAAGCGGACTGATGTGCATTTCGCTGTGGGAGAACATGTTTTTCTAAAAATCCGACCGCTCCGAGCCATAGCTAAAAATAGAGGAAAGTTGAGTCCCCAGTACGTGGGTCCGTTTGAAGTGTTAGAACGGATTGGTGAAGCCACATATCATTTCGTTTTACCCCCTCAATATAGTATGATGCATGATGTGTTTCACGTGTCCAATCTGAAGCGATATGTGTAAGATCCAAGCCATGTGCTGAGCATTGAACCTATTGAGCTTCAAGGAAAGTTGTCTTATCCTAAGTTGCCTTTGCAGATTCTAGATACCAAGGTAAAAGAACTCAGAAATAAGAATATAGAGATGGTAAAGGTTCTTTGGAAGCACCATGGAGAGGATGAGGCCACATGGGAGATGAAGACAGACATGGAAAAAGAATATCCTGATTTGTTTTCTTGATTGTTGAATTTTGAGGACAAAATTCCTGTAAGGAGGGAAGGATGTTATAACCTCATTTTCCAAAACATGTAATGAGATTTGAAAATCTCTTTTAAATGACTAAATAAGATCAATGTTTGATTTCATGATTTGATTTGAATGAATTTCGTGCATGCTTTCTTGTTGGGCCTTATTGGCCATTAAGCCCATTTGAAAGAACAATAAAAAGAAATGAAAAAGGAATTCCATTTAATAAAGAATTACAGTGGGAAAATGGAATATATAAGAAAAGGATTAAAGGATGATTAAAAGGCTAAAAGATATTTTCTCATAATAAGTTTTTGAGTTATAAGGGTTCCTTAGGGTTCAAGGAACTCAGGATAATTAGATAATGGCAAAGGAAATAAAGAATGTGTGGAAAATGTGAATAATTAGATGATAACTTGCAAACAAATAAAAGGGATCGTTTCCTTTAGATATTAATTCCAAATTGTGTAGGATGGAAGACAAAAGTATTAATTATCTTTCCTCAAAATTTGAATAAAAACGGAGTTAAGAATTAAGAGTTATTGAATTTTCAAGTTATCATCAAAAATGGGATTTTCCTTGCTTTTCGGAAACCTTTCCTTTTTCTGTTTGAGCGCGAGTGATGGTGACCGTTGGATCTTAATCCAACCAGTCTGGCTTATCATACAGAGTCCCAAAGGGACACGGACTGTAGCCACCCATAGGGGATTTTCCCCTCGCAGTTCTGATCACAGCAGAGTATGAGTGTGCATGGGAAGTATCCCGTTGAGTTCGGGAGGGTGAGAGGAACGTTCTCGACCCAAGATTAGGAAACTTTCCTTGTGTATGCATGAAACGCCCAATTGGGCTGAGGCAAGGATTGGCGGCGGGGTCAGGAACCCTAGAGGGGACCCTCCACATCCTATAAATAGACCATTGATCGCTCCTTTATATCTTCGCGATCTCGAACGGCGTCTTCAAGAGCCTCAAAGCCCTCCATCCCTCTCGATTGCTCGCGTTCAGGCGAGGCCGCCGTCGCCGCGCCACCGCATTCAGAAGAACAAAATAAGGAGAAGGTGATGAGAAGTATCCACAGGATCAAGGACCACCGAGTTCCTACGTGAGATCTAATGCCTCCTGAGCGGCATGCCTATCTTGCTGGAGTAAGTGGAGCGGGTCAGCGCAAGGCGTCTGATCGAGGGTCCATCGTGGACCAAGGAGATGTAGCGGACGAAGGCCCATAGTCACGCGTGCCTTCAACATTAGTGGAGCCGATTGACAACAAGCGTTGGATCCAGGCACAGACCATAGGCGCATCAATCAGACGGCCGCGAATTTTCAGTAAAACGCCTCTCTGATCGAAATTATAGAAAATTAGCTTTTCCTTGCAAAATTAATAGAAAACGCTAGGATTATCCAATAAAGGAACTTTATATATGAAAGTTGGGTAGAAAAATGCAAGGAAACTGATTAAAATGATTGTATAACCTGATTCCAGTTCGTTTTGCAAAAGTACTTTAATTTCTAGTAAAATGCTTTTCAAGTTGATTGAAAATCCTAATTGCTTATAACAGATGTTTCTTAGTAACTTAATGGGTTAAGTTGAGGATTATAAACCTGTTAATTAATAATACAAAGTTTTCATCTGTGTTGAATACCAATATGGCTAAATTAGGGTTTATGTCTATGAATGAAAGATGGTGACCGTTGGATCTTAATCCAACTAGTCTGGCTTATCATCCAGAGTCCCAAAGGGACACAGACTATAGCTGCCCATAGGGTATTTTCCCCTTACGGTTCCGATCACAGCAGAGTATGAGCGTGCATGGGAAGTATCCCATTGAGTTCGGGAGGGTGAGAGGAACGTTCTTGACCCAAGATTAGGCAACTTTCCTTGTGTATGCATGAAACGCCCAATTGGGCTGAGGCAAGGATTTTCGGCGGGGTCAAGAACCCTAGAGGGGACCCTCCACGTCCTATAAATAGACCATTGATCGCTCCTTTACATCTTCGCGATCTCAAACGGCGTCTTCAAAAGCCTCAAAGCCCTCCATCCCTCTCGATTGCTCGCGTTCAGGAGAGGTCGCCGCCGCGCCGCCGCGTTCTGAAGAACAAAATAAGGAGAAGGTGACGAGTAGTAGCCGCAGGATCAAGGACCACTGAGTTCCCGCTCGAGATCCAACACCTCCTGAGCGGCAGGCCTATCTTGCTGGAGTAAGTGGAGCGGGTCAGCGCAAGGCGTCTGATCGAGGGTCCATCGTGGACCAAGGAGATCTAGAAGACGAAGGCCCATAGTCATGTGTGTCTTCAGCGTTAGTGGAGCCGATCGACAACAAGCATTGGATCCAGGCACGGACCATAGGCGCATCAATCAGACGGCCGCGAATTTTCGGTAAAACCCCTCTCTGATCGAAATTACAGAAAATTAGCTTTTCCTTGCAAAATTAATAGAAAACGCTAGGATTATCCAATAAAGGAACTTTATATATGAAAGTTGGGTAGAAAAATCCAAGGAAACTGATAAAATGATTGTATAACCTGATTCCAGTTCGTTTTGCAAAAGTACTTTAATTGCTAGTAAAATGCTTTTCAAGTTGATTGAAAACCCTATATGCATATAACATATGTTTCTTAGTAACTTAATGGGTTAAGTTGAGGATTATAAACCAATTAATAAATAATACGAAGTTTTCATCCGTTTTGAATACCAATATGGCTAAATTAGGGTTTATGTCTATGAATGAAAGATAATGTACATGAAAACCCTAATTTAGGGTAACAGAAAAAGGAAACCTTGTTATTTTGATAAATTGCTAAATAATGATCCTAAAACTGTTAGGAATATTAAACGGAGATAATTTAAGGGTTTAAGTGGATTTGATGGATTAGGGTTCATAATAATTGAAAATGGAGGCAAAACCCTAATTTTCAAGAAAACCCTAAAATTGGATAGAAACCCTTAGGGACATGATGATATTGGATAAATATTAATAAAAGTAAACTTGTACTTTTATTTCAGGGTTTTCTGTACACATTGTTTGATTGCTTGGATATTCTCTCTCTTCACATTTGATTATGTATCTAAAACTACAATAATAGGTATGTGGTTACGCTTATGACTACATTGATTAGTTTTCCGAGGATTTTATCGACGTTTCCCTCAATGCTTGAAATAACTGTTGGATGTTTCAATTCATGCAAATATAAAGTGATTATGACTATCACTATGAGTATACATGTACAACTAGATAGATCCGAGTCCACCCCTATGGCTATGAAAAGGCTAAGGGTAACCTAGAGCAAGGTCTAGGGTATCATGAGTTAGAAACTGGGCTACCCACGTGTATTTCTATGAGACTCTTAGCATACCATGAGTTAAGGAGTGGGCTACCTACGGGTACTGCCATGTGACTCCACCCTAGAAATTGATTCATTTGATAGGTGAAGTCATGAGGGGAATAATGGGAATATGGGACGCATGGATCGCGTAGTTATACTTAATACGTAAAATTGTTTGTTAAATGATAATTGAGTGTAATACATTGTTATAAATAATTGCATGATTAGTGAATCCCCCACATACCAACTTTGGCTGACCGACGTTTTGTTTGCCGGCGTTTTAGGTACAAACAAAAAGGACAAACAGTAAACTGTCATTTGTGAAATACACAAATTAAATCCAAAGGAGGATTAGTTAGCTAGTCCCAGTTCTGGATAGAGATTTAGAAATCCAAAATTTTCAACGGTATGAAAAATTTTATTTATTACATCCTTTCAGTTTAGTCTAGTGGAATTTAATAATTGTTATCAATTAATTGCTGAACCTTGATCCAGAAATTGGATAACGGCATCGACCTCTCGGTTTCCCTTAATTGGGGGTTACCGGAAGGTGAGTTCGTTACACTTTGTTTGCTTGCTTATGCTAGTATAGTCTAGTTTCTCTTGCTTAACTTAGTCAATTTCTCAATTTTGATAGTTAGGGTTAATTTAGATCTTCTCTTGCTTTAGTAGTTAACTTAGTTTCTAAATTGTTTCTTGCTCCTCTAGTGTAGTGTAACTTACCTTTGCTCTTCCTTATTTAGGTGGTTAACCTTGATTGTTAAACTGGCTTATTTAAGATAACTTAGGTTCCGTTATGTCTTTATTGCTCGTTCACTTAGATTAATCACAAAACAAACCCCTTTTAAACCCTTCAACCCTAGACCCGCATTAGGAATATAGCAAACACTAGCCTAGCTCTAGTGCCCCCTCTATCCCTGAGAACCGACCCCTATTCTTGCCAATCACCTATACTACAATAGTGCCATGTGCGCTTACGGGTGACCTATTTGGTTTTGTGATCGACTTGGTTAGGGCTAATACAAATTTTGAAAGATTTCACACATGCATTCGATTTTTGTGGAATGCATCTAGCCACCCCTTGTTGTCTAGTGTGTACGCTTCTAGTTCAGACGCACAAATAGGTCAAAACCCACACTTCTCTATAGTATCAAATTAATATATTTCTCTTGTAAATTTGATCACATTGTACTCAATTATTCAATTTATGGAACTTTAAAAAGAAATTAATCAAACTGTCCTTCCATCTTGTATTCTACTATATTAAATATATGGTTTCGCTCTTAACTAATTTTGTCCAACAATTAGTCAATATTTACATTTTATGTTGATTTTGCATGCGTCAAATGAATGGACATTATGTTTATATTTATTTGAGTTGTCAAACAAATTAGAAAGGAAACCAAATTTGGACCATATGTTAATTAGGTATTCTAGATCCTTCCTAGACAATAAAATATGAGTTTTTCATATCTTTTCTGCACAATTTCTATATGAATCATTTAACTTGATTTTTATGCATTAAAGGATGAGATAATGTGAAATGGTTTTCCTTAATTATTTCTTTGACTCCCAAAATGAGATGATCAACGAATATTCTCTCAATATTTAAGTTACATGCCTTTTTATGACTAATGGAGAATTTTTCCTAAAGAGATAGAAATAGAAAAGATAATGTCACATGTATTCAATATAGGAAATGAAGTAATATCAACATCATGGGATTGAATGAATATTCTTTTCCACGCATTCAAAATAAAGAAATTAAATGGATTATGCTTTTTCTTCATGTCTTTTGAGTATTCCAAAGAGGAGGAGAGAGAAATAGCAAATAATGTTGTTTTTCTTTTATGTTAAAAGCTATCAAAGAAATAAGATTTCTTTTTCAAGCTATATGTTCTATAATTTCGAATTCTACTCCTTTTATCTTTTTCTTTTACATCCTTTAAACATTTTCAACGATGAGTGACACAAAAAGAGAAGGGAAAGCATGTATTCAACATTTTAAATTTATAGCAATGCATGATGGCATATGTATAAGAGAAAGTGTATTTTTAGTTATCATTTGTTTTTCTATAAGAAGTATAATTTCATGGTCACATAAACCCTTAAACTATTTTTATTTAATACAATCATTTTCTATGTTTTAAATTAATTGTGAGAATTTGGGCGTGACAGTTCAACCACTTCTTAAAATAAATTTTGTCCTCAAAATTTCTCTGGGGTACTACCCACCTTAGGGATTTTCTTACCTCTTCATTTAATGATAGTTAACATTTCCAAGGTTCATTTATTTTCAAAATTTTGCATGAAAAGAAATATATAACATATATCATCTAAATTTTATATATACTTATTGTTTATGAAACCAGACATATCTTTACCCTTAGGCAATCTACAATTGATTTTTTTATAACTTTCTATGATTAGGTGTAGATTAATTTCTAATCTTAGTTCATTAGTTATACCCATTATTTCTTGATATGTTGTGATTAACCACATACCTAGAGATGTTGGATTTTGTAATGCCACCTCCCACTAACCTACTAATACACATGTCTCATACCACATGGACTAGTAGGAGATGAGAAATGCATCAAAAGTATCATGCTTATGACATCCCTATTATACTCTCAATTGGTTGTCCATGACCATCGAGAATGGAGTGGCTATCTCATTAGATAGGATTAGATTCATACTTGAGATCTAAATAGGTAAACCTCTATCCTTTATATGCCATACTAGGACCTGATAGTGTTTCTGAAGAGTCCATTCTCAGACCTTAATTGCACTTTTTCATTCTAGGGTGATTATGTGAATCATTTTTTCTTGTTGGCCATCTACCTAGTTTCTCTAATATCATAATATAACACCCCACTTTTTAAAACATACACATTTGTTGAGCAGAAGCATTATTCTCTAGGGGGATTTCACAAAATGTTAATCATTGCAAATAGAGAAAATCACTATGCATTATTTCGAATTGATTCATATATAGGAATACTACAACTCATTCATCTTGAAATCTATATCTACTGAGACAAACTTGGTTAACATAACTAACAAATGATGTGAATGATTTCTAAAAGATTGAATTGGCATGGTAGATGGCACCCCACTAGGTCTTTTCTTCATGAAGATTCCTTGATCTAGTCCTTACATGTTAGATAGCTTCTTCCTCCTAAGCTTTCTCCTTACTTGCAGGCATCACGCCTCCAGACATGCATCAAACCAATGGTAAGTGGAATTGAACACATTACAGCTAAAATGAAACATGTAAACTGAAAATAAACTATAAACATTAAACATTTAAAAAGATATACACTTAATTTCAGATCATTTCTTTTATCTTGATCTATATAAGAATCCTCTTATTTTCCATATGTGCCTCTTCTCTTATGCACCGAAGTTCCTCTTGTGTTGAATCAAAGGACAAGTCCATGAGGGAATGCCACCTTGAAGACCAATCCCATGAGGAAAGGTTTCTATGAGCCTAAGGCAGGGACATAAAGTATATATTGTGCACCCTAAGAGGTGAAGAAAATATAGATTAAAGATTTAAATAGAAAATAATGTGCTCAAATATTGATAGAGAAACTTCAAGAAAAATGTGTATGACATCTCAATAACACCTTAGGAAGGGTAAAACCCAAAGGTCTAAATTAGGAACTAAAATCCTAGCTTCGAAAGGTTTGGACCTATGACTTTAATGTCCAAACTTGACACTAGATATTGGATAGTGAAATATTGAATCACAATTGGTGCTCTAGATATACATTCAACTCATATGATCACCCTATTTGGATCTTGAGATTACATTCATATATGATTAATGACTTCCATGTTCTTGAATCTCAAAATTGTAAAATGATGATTATGTTAACTCTCTCAACTTATGACTTAGGGTTAAGTTCCATGTGGACTAGGGTGGGACCTTCCATTGATTTATAGCACTAAATCTTGATGATTGAAGATATGATGTTTGTCACAAATTATTGAAGTATGAAATATCAAACATGGATGTATAACCCCACCTAGGAAAATGTAGAATCTAGAAATCTAAATGTTGTAAATGAAAGTCATGTCTTACTCTTGAACTCTATCCAATTGACTTAGAATGTCATCTCTCCAAATTTAGTAATATATAGGATAATCACTCCAAAATAATGACTCATGTGATGATACTTACAATTTTATGATCTATGTGATTATGTGACTATGTGTTGACCATGATGCTCGATTACTCAATTTTAGAATAAGATGGATATGGTAAGTTGTGATGATACCTTATGAGAATAGTATGATGATTTTGATTTGGAAAAGGAAAACCCAATATCAATTGATGACTTAATCTAATTTTGGGGACAAATTTTCTTTTTAAGATGGGGAGGATGTGAAAACCTAATTTTTTTCACTCTCATTCCATTTATGTATATCTTGACTCATTAGAAACTTTAATGTACTCAATAACCTCCATCACCCATAATTTGATGGCTTTGAGTCACTTTACTTTCATTTGACAAGTTAGTTTCGACTAAATATCACATTGCACTTATGTATGACTCTATTTTGGACTTTTTACTAAGTGTCATTCTTGTTATGTATCATCAAGTTGCAATTACATTTTACCCCATTTCAATGAACTCTTCCTACTATTAAATATATATTACATTTTCGAGGATTCAATTTTGAATCTTGTGGCCCAAAAATCACGTCAATGGGACCATCATAGCCCAAGATATGGTCATTTGAAAGTTGCAATATGATCTTCTTTTTATCACTGATTTAACTCATTTTTTACCCTAACTGGGCCCAAATAGGGGGCACGACCCATTTATGGAATGTGCCCTTCTAGATTGGCCACATCAGTGTTAGTTTTGACTGGTATTAGCCCTAGGATGGAGTCCCAAGGACCCCACTCCCTTGAACTAACGACTCTAATTACGTCTCCTTCCTCAGTATGCCCCTTCAAAGCAAATGGCATTGGGCGGCCAACCACCCCACCAGGCTCCACCAAGAACCTTCTTCCCTTATCCCTTTCAACCAATTGAACCCCATTTCTTTTCTTCCTAGCTTCCGATCTATTTCTTTCTCTTTTGGCATCACTTCATGCCTTAGAGCACTCTTCTTCTTTCCCATGCTTGGTTCGCATCACCGGCCCTCCTTTTTGGGGGTTCTTCCACTGCTTCTTCTTTAGTGCCCTTTTTCTTCCCTTTGACCCCACGGGGCATTGGGGTTATTGGATGACACATCTAAATCTCTCCATGGTTCCCTACACCCCTTTTCACCCCAACTCCGATGAGGTGAGTTGTCGTCTAGACGCTTCCTCTCACGTAGACAAATGCTTGAATGAGGACACATAGATGGCATCAGATCAGGATCGTATGGTCCTTCCACTCTCCCCTTCTCTATCTCTTTTTTGGGCCAGCACCAAGGCTCATTTATCTGTCTCACACGATGCCTGTGTCAGAGCGGTGGGTGGCTATGGCTGGCACGCGCCAAACAAAGACAACCACTCATGAAGCGGTCATCCATGATGGGTAGTCGTCGCCTGAAGGAGCCCAGTAGGGTCTGAAACCCGCTTGACACCACATGGGCCAAGGCATGAAGCCTAACCACATGCCATCCACATGGGAGAATTGGTTGTTGGATCAGTGATCCACAATTTCAGTCGATCGGTGCATGAAGCAGATGATTTTGGGAACACTGCCCCCCCATATCCATATAGTTTCCATTTAAATCTTCCAAAAATGATATCTCATGCATCCTATGCCCATTCATGACATGTAATATATGAATTTTGATCCTCTCAAGGAGGTATATCTAATGGAACTAGTTATAGAACATAAATATACTTCCCATTCTAGTGATATCCTAAAATGCATGCCTTTTATGTCTTTTAAGATGATTTTTGATATGCTATGCTCAAGCTTGCTCCTTTTTATCTCAAACCCCTATATTATCCTAATATCAGTAACATGAATATAATGATGTGTCAAGTTTTGAATTTTGTATATCTTTGGTATCCTGAAAGGATCTAATGTTGATCAAATGACCTACCCTTATGATTAAGATCACTTTTTTAATGATTTACCTTGTTGAATGTTCCTCAAATCCTCATGTTTGACCTAAATTATTAATTGTTGATCCATGTTGAAGTAAGATTCTAAATTGTTCATGCTAGTACCATATTTTAACTTGATGATGTAATTCCAGTCTTGAAACATGATTTATGTGGATACATTGATGTTCAATCTCAAACCTTGTTCTCATATGGGTCATTTGTGTACAAATTGATCATAAGGATCTATAAATAAGTAACATATAATGCATCATTCACCCATATGTTTAGTGAATCATTCATGTGGCTTAATGTGACTTAAAGCCCTAATGTTGACTTGATATATGATCTAGTATGATTGTGATAACTTAATCCCTAATCTTATGCAGGCCTTACTTCAATGATCATCCATGTATATAATTATCTCAAATTATTATCTTACTTATTTTTATGATTCATATCTTATTTTTACCCCAGCTATCCTCTAATGTTGACAATCTTACATGATAATGACTCAATATGACTAGGTATGACAATGTGGATGCTTATGTTGTTTAAGATTGCTCAAATCTTATGTTTGCTATATCTATGGTCTTGAAACTCTAATCTTATGACCCCTAATATTAGTTGTGATGTGTCACCCTAGGTTTAGATGAATCCAAGAAGTATTATGTAACATGATATATATAATGCATGATCTAGTTTGAGATATTGACATCAATGATAAATGATACCTAGATCTAGGTGACACATCCAACTACCATGATGTATATATACATATATATATATATATATTTGTATATATGTATATATGTATGTATCAAAATCAGGTAAATATATTCTAACTTCCTCCTAAAAATATAGGAGGTTAAGAGTTACATGTAGGCCCAACGCCCTACATCAGGGAACCTGAGTTACAACTCACTCAATTAACTACTGTGCAACTTACGTCTAACATATTTACAAATTTTTACAGAAATAGACACAACGTTTGCAGCAGCACCATGATGTTTTTTGGGATTACTTTCCTCTCATATACGGTAGCATAGAGAAGCAAATAAGATCTTCTTTCTATCATCATTTTTACATCTTATCAACATCCTTTTTAGATCTCCCACTAGCTGAATTTGTACTTTAAATTCGTTGCACAAAGTGTCCCATATATCTCTTGTGAATTTACATTCTCCTACCAGATGATTATGGGATTCTTCAACATCTTTGCACAACAAACACAATGTGGAGACACCATAATTCCATCATTTTATCCTATCAAGAGTGGCCAGGACATTATGCTGAATTTTGTATACGTACATACTCCATTTCGGCACATACATACCTATCCAAATCTGCTCTCCATATTTATCTTTTGCATTCCTTGAGTGTGTCACCTCCCATAGACATATCTTTGAATTTTTGAGTCTCCATATTCCCACATCTTGCATCTCAAACAAATGTCTAACATGTTTCCAAGTCTTTGTCATGACATTGATATTGTGTGAGTATCCTTCCCTTGTTTTCAAATTGTAGTCCAATCCTTTTAGATATCTCTCCCTCATATATTTCCCCAGCGTATAGGTTCCGTCTTGATAGGTGATTCTCTGAATAGTTCCCTATTTTGCTATGTCTTTGGTTGCTTTTAAATTCAATTGACCTTCATCTCTGGGGAGCGCCGCTCTTGCATATTTAATAGGATGATGTTCACTAGCCCACAAGAAATTAGCCATCTTAATATCCATTCTATCTAGTATAGGTCTGAGAACCTCTCCTTGTTGCACCTAGAAAATAAGAAGTCCTTCCATGGCAACCTTTATTAGTGTAGCACGTCCCGCCATAGATGTCTTTTATGTAGGCCACCTGTTAATCATTTCCTTCATCATGTCTATGCAATCAGCAAAGTCCTTGACCTATAGATTTTCTCTGGCTAGGGGAAATCCAAGGTATATTGTTGGGAAGCTTCCTCTTTCCAAACCCATTGCATTAACCAACCTATTTTCCATTTGAGAGAAATTTTTAGATAGGAAAATATGTATTTTGCTAGCGTTCACGCACAACCCAATTTGCTCACCAAATTTGTCCAACAAATTTTTGAGGTTTTCTAGAGAGTTTTTCTTAGATTCTACAAAACTAACACATCATCTGAAAAGATTTGATGGGTCATTACCTTCATGCCATGAATTGCGTAAGGATTGACTCCTTCTTCATCTCGTCTTGTTGCATCCTATGTGAGAAATACTCCATGACAATCACAAAGAGGAGAGGTGATAGGGGGTCTCCTTCGCACAGCCCATTACCTCCCCTGAACATACCTATAGATGTGACATTAACCAAAATGGAAAAGTTAGTAGTTCCCACACACTGCTTCATCTAGCTAATCCATTGTTCATTGAAACCCATTCATTCCATGATCCACCATAGTTTCTCCCACCTCACACTGTCATAGGATTTAGAAACATCCTATTTTAGGCAGGCTTTTCTACTCCCTCTCATGACATTATACTCCAATAGAAACTCCCCAACCAATAAAGGACAGTCACTAATACTTCTCCCCATCACAAAGGCTATCTGATTTTTAGAAATAGGATATGGAATGACCATCTTCAATCTGGCTGCCAGGATTTTAGTTATTATTTTTTACTATATCGAGCAACATGCAATAGGTCTGAAATTAGCAAGGGAGGAGGTAACCTTCTTCTTTGAAATGAGAGCCAAGAAAGAATGATTAAACTATCTCACCATATTTCCTCCTTCCAGAAACCAGCTAACATATACAATTAGGTCATCCTTGATGATATCCCATGTCTTCTTGTAGAAGTAAGCATTAAATCCATCTGACCCGAGAGACTTGTTGCTTCCAATGCTCCATACTGCTTATTTGACCTCTTGTTCATTGGTTATTCTTGTGAGAATATTATTATGTGTACTTGTAAGCTTGAACCTGCACTCCATCTCTTCCTCCTCTATGTCATTCTCAAATCTTTTGTTGTTTAATGATGTATAGAAATTTATGGCCTACTCTTATAGAACTTCTTGCTTGTTGATCACTCTCCCTTCAACATCAATCAATTCACAAATAATATTGCCCACCTCCCTTCTTTTAGTGTGGTAGAGTTTAGTATACCTATCCCCATCTTCCATCCACTTCTCTCTGCTCCTTTGTCAGTAAAATATTTCCTCTACTTTTTTTAGGTCTTCAAGCATCTTCTTCAACTCTCTGTACTTCTCTATCAACATAGGATTAAGAGGGCCAGCTGCCAAATTTTCACGAAACTCCTTACACTCCCGTTTTGTTTCTTTGATCAATCTAGGGATGTTAACTTCTTCCTTGGCCCACTTCTTCAAAGCAATTTTATTACTTGCCAACATTTTTGCAAACACATACATCATGTTCCCTATCACCTGTGTGTTCTAGCCTTCTCTTACAACATCATCAAAGCCTTTACAATCAGCCCAATAGTTTAAGAATATAAACGGTTTCCTTTTTTGCTTCCTTTTTGTAATCTGAACCGAAATAGGCGCCTGATCACTTAACTCAGAACCTCTTGCCTTCACCTGCACATTAGGAAGAACTTGAGCCATTCCTCATTCACTAAAGCTCTATCTGAGTCATCTGGCCACCTCTCATTATTCCATGTGAAAATATCACCGCCCACCATTAGTTGTTCATAGAGATCAGCCTTGTCAATAGCCTAGTTGAAAACATCTATTTCCACAATTAGTGCTAGTTTTTCCCCCCTTTTTTCATCCTACAGATGAACAATATTGAAGTCCCCAATCACTAACCATGATAGAGTTACCTATTTGGACAAAGAAACTTGATCCTTCCATAAATCTAGTCTAGCTTTGGCATCATTATGATCGTACACAGCTGTCATCCACAAGTGCAGTCCCCCATTGTTCTGTATGTATGTATGCATGCCCTACTCACATGAGAAGATGTAAGGTGTATTTTAATAAAGTATGCCACAAGGATAAGTACTTGTCAATCAAGACATATAAGTGGAAACTTCTATGGTAGTTCTTTTACCCTAGGACAAGAAAAGAATTTCCATACGAATCTCTTTATGGCCTTTAATCCCTAATTTTTACTACTTCACATCATGATTGTAATAAGGGATGTGCAATGGGGTAATTGAAATTTGTTGATATCTCGAAGATGGAATCCAAAGATACCAACTATGATCATGGTCAATCCAATATTCATGAACCTAATTAATGAATTAATGAATTGTATGAATCATTGAAAATGGCAAAGCTTTAGGATCATTGATTACATCTCATTAAAATGTAGTTTTACATTGCAAGCCAATATTTTTCAAGCTCATAGAAGAATATACTCAGATTTATTCCCAAAAAGTCTTTTGAGTGTGAAGGTATCAACCTTAAAATGGAAATCAAATTTTGCCATGAAATTGTTTATTACCTGGACCCAAACTCTAAATAACTATAAATTCAATGGAAAAAGGACCCAAACATCGATCCCTATTAAGTTAATATAAAGGTGCAAATGTGGAAGAGTATAAGATTAAAATTCATGAACAATTAACTAGATGCATACAACAAAATCACAACTTTCAACAAGTATATTATTACAAACTAACAAATACATATTAAGAGTAAAATATTCAATTATGATCAGGTAAACTAAGAGAGGATCTAACACATGGTAAAACCAATACACTTGCTCACAAACCATCTTATCTTAATCTATCTTGGAACCTAAAACACAGAAGAAAGAAGAGAAATAACATAACAACATGAAAAAAAGAGAAATAAGATTTAATCACTTAGCAACATGAAAACTCAGTTTTTGTACAACATTTTAATCCATTATACCAAGAAAATCACATATCATAAGGCCTTTTGCCAACTTCCCACATGAATGGGTTTGTAAGGGTGCCTAAGGCTCAATTCCATTAGCCAACATTTTTTCTACATGAGGGACCTCAAATGATCAAATCCATTACAAAAATCCTATTTGAAAGTTTGTGCAATGAAGATCTATATTATTTGTTCAATAATAAAATCATCGATTCCAATCAGCAAGTAAAATATAACAATACTACTTGACAATATTTTGCAAGTATGTAAGCATACCTACATATTAGGGTTCAAGCTTAAAGACCGTATTCATATAATTACACATCATGTGAGTCCTCACAAATAATCACAAATCACTACTATTGAATGAGTGGATGCATGGAACTCTAAGTACTCTGGGGACATGCTAACAATGCATCATGAGTCATTCCCTTTTGATTAAACCACATCATTGCCACGTTTCTTGAAATTTATTAGAAAATTTCAATTATTCCTTGAAGATGAATGGCAACTCTTAAATAGGGTACATGAATTAATAGTGGTTGAACTGTTTGAACATTGTCACTTGGTAGTATGGTTTGCAACACCAACTCTAGAATGATGATCAACCACGAAAAATTAGGCATCACTATTCCACAACTAGAATTATCAAGATGGAACTTCATCCATCCCCAATGAATATCTATTTGTGATGAATTAGACAAAAATCCAGTCTAATCACCACATATATGAAGAGAATCACAATATCTTGATATGCTTTGACAAGTACTCTTCTGAAATAATGTAATAAGAAATCAACTATTGTGGGAATCTAGCATGGCTTATGCACATCCCAAAATAACATTGCAAAACATTGAAGGGTCCTCACATATCTGAAATTGATTGGGCATCATTTAGTTTCTCATATAACTCACTCAATATCAACAAAGAAATAATTTATGACCTATAGGTAACTTCTACAATACTTCAGACACATGACCAATGCTCACTTCAAAGAATAGCTAGGATAAGATGGTCTGAATGTACACTCACAAAAGTGGCATTTTTGGAGATCCAACATCACGACATTATTTGATCTTGGCAGATGTCATAGAGATTCCAACTAAATATAGAAACCATCTTTAATAAACCATCAAGCAACTTTGAGTATCTATTAACCTAATAGGTTGGATAACTCCACAATCCAACTTGACTTTATGTGAGTGATAAGCCAATTATCATGTGGAGGAAGTTGGGTGGTTTTATCCACATCCTCCTCAATGGTAGTAAAAATGAAATATTCTAAGATGAATATATTACTAAGAGGGTCATATTTCATTGTAAACATGAATTCCCATTCAATAGGAACAAAAGCCATATTGTGTAGGTGTCGAGTCATGCCAAAGCTTTCCATCTCAACCTCCTCTATGTCAAGCATATCTGTGATCCAACAATATATCAAGGAATGAGTTATGGTAGGAGGCCTCAAGAGTAGGGATTTACTTGCCACTCGAACTCCCATGTTCAAAAATTTCAAAGATCGTGACGTATTGAATAAACACATTAACTTTGTTTTACTTATATTATTAAACTACATCAATCGATATGGGCACATTTCCCAATGACATTGGGACTCCTTATTCCATTCACCTAAGGAACAAAACAATCCACCATTGGACATGGCTCACGACACATTAAAACCACTAGTTTGGTCCAAATCAACTCCAAATTTGATTCTACAAATTAGACTCTAAATTGAAGACTTCTAAATATCACAATAGAATTTGGTTCTCAAACTCATATTTCAATTTAGAATTTTCTAGACTTCACCTCCACACCTAGAGAATCATCCTTACTATGAGTTTTCTACCCTAACATTCATCGAGAATGTCTCTTCAACAACAACCTACTATTGTGGATCAATATAAAATATTAGATCCTCCATGGAGAAGTCATGCATGCCTAAGGTTTTCTAGAAGTGATAACTCTACCAATATACTAGAGGGATGCTCAATATAGAAACCCCCATTTGCACTCATACCATCATCATCAACCTAGAAGGAGGACATCCAATGGATCTCTCTAGGGAAGTGATACACGCCTCCAATATTGAACTCATTATGACTTCTCAATCCTAGAAAGTCATTAAAGCCTTGAGAAGCCATGAGAAGATAAGGTGGATCTTGTGTATGAAAACATTCCTCAAGATGATATGGACACTAAAACTCATATCCAAAATCATTTTGGTCCTCAAGGGTGTCTAAATCAATCACCTACAAAAAAACATGTCAAACAATTGCAATCAAATTGCCAAATCAAAATCAAAGATAAACTTTTACCTAAGGATCACAAAATGTTGAGCTGGAGGTTTCTCTTTTTTATACTTTAGAAAATGGGTTTCTCTTCTAAATGTATTAGATGGAAATAAACCATCTTCCAATCTACATCATACCAAGTTCTTGTCAATGAAGAGCCCTCTAATTCTATATTTCCTACTAATGGTGTTAGAAAAGGGTAACCTATTATCCCTTATCTTTTTGTTATTGCCATGTAGGGTTCTTTGAGATTTTGAAAACCAAATGTGCATCTAACTATATTCAGTCTATTCAAGATTCCAAAAGTTATGATTTCTTACATCTTATTTTTGTGGATTATCTTATAATTTTTGCAAAAGTTGATGAAAGAAATGTTATGAATATCAAGGACCTACTTGAAAATTTTGGCAATATATCAACTCTCAAAAATACTTATGCCAAGAGTGCTATTATAGCTAGGAAAAATTCTAATAATGAGATCCTTTCTAACATTTTGGACATGGAGATTAACAACATGGATAATATCATTATTTGGGTTTGCCTTTATTTGCATGTAAATTAAATAAGAAACATTGTATGAGACTTGTTGGCATGATTAAAAGGAGGTTGGATAGATGGAATACCAGAGTTCTTTATTTTGCATGGAGACTAGATCTGGTCAAGTCTACTCTCTCTTCTATGCATATTTTCTAGGTTTTTTCTTTCCCTATTTGTTCCTCTACTCTGGAGGAGATTGATAAGTTATGCAAGAATTTTTTTTGGGGGTCAATTAGAGAACAAGAGGAATCTACATCTGATTGAGTGGGACATTGTTACTCTTCCCAAGATGGAAGGTTGATGTAGGTTAAGAAAGAGCAAGGAGATTGCCAATGCTTGTTTAGTTTATAAAGTCTTGGATATAGCATATAAAAAGGATACTCCATGGGTAAAGTGGATAGAAGAAAAATATTTGAAGACAAATTCCATTTGGAGTATCAATGAATCTCCAAACTTCTCATGGATGTTTATCAGCATCCTTGGACCAAAAGAAGTGTTAATACCTCAAATTGATTTTATTATTGGCACATGCGATAGGTTCAAGACTTGGAAGCATCCTTAGTTCAATAAAAAAATTATTAATGAGGTTTTATGTAATGATATGATTATCAGAGTAAGAATTCACAAGGACTCTCTTCTGAATTCTTTAATCAAAGAGAGGAAATGGTCGATACCTCACTCAAGATCCTCTCATATTATTGTAGAGAAGGTTATGTGCATCATGATCTTTAACTCTAAGAACAACCTCATTGTTGTTAAGTTGATCAAGTTAGCTGGCATCAAAGTATTTGGGAATCTATAAGGATTAAGGAATTTGAAGATGATTGCTTTATGTGAATTTGGAAATTTTAGAGTCACATGAACAACAAGATTCATATCTAGAAGGAAAGACACAACAAACTACCCACTTTTGATTACTCTAAAAGAAGAGGGATCACAGTAGAATCCATTGGTTTCTTATGTTTCAAATATTATGAAGATACTCGTCATATTTGCTTCACATGCAAATTCATTTTTTATTTTTTCTCTCAGGCTTGGTCTGAAGGTTTATTGATTGGGACTTTAAAGAATTGGAGTGACCTTATTGATGTCAAGAATATGAATTCTAAAATTATTTGTTCTCTTAATTGTATCATGGTTGGCTTGAAAGAAATAGAAGAGTCCATGATATATGGTTCTAAATTTTGACTCACTCTGGAAATCTGTCAGATCTGAATATGAGATTCTCACTATCTAGATTTTGGGCTTCCTTGTTAGTTTTGTTTGATCATATGTTAGTTTCTCTTGGGATTTGGTGCTATGATATGGGTCTTATAGATCATCTAGACTGTTTTTAGGTCTTATAATACCTTATATATCTCTTTGAAGTCTCTATTTGATGAGGTTCCACCTATATATAGTTCTATTGGTGATTTGTTTCAAGAAATATGATGGAAGGTTGATTCCTTTATGGATAATTCTTTTAATGAAATATTTTGTTTTAAACAACTGCATAGTCTTTTTGCTACCTCTGCAAATGTGTACAGAATCTTTAGTTGGTCACAACTTGATACACATAGTGTTTCCTCCTTTGAAGTAGTTCTTTGAAAGTCAAGGACCATATGGATATACCTAGAATGAGGACTAAACTGCTATACTTCCTTTTACTCATGTGTACAGATAACACACATTTTTCTTTCCCCTTTTCTTATTAGTTTTGCAATCCAAACTTTTTGAACAATACAAAAAAGGTAGGGCGTTGTTTGGTTGACCAAAAAAAAGATCGCAAAATATTTGATTATATCTCTCCATTGAGAACAACATTATTTGACCATTTGGGTAGTACTGATGTGGCTTTTACTGCACTAACAAATCCACCTAAGGTTGAAATCTCTAAGTTTTTACCAAAACCTTGTGCAATAATACCATCCGCAAGTAGACAGGGCTTATCGCAGTATAGTTAAGGATTGAATCCCAACGGACAACATTTTTAAGAATCTTGCTAGTCAAATCTGGATCAACTAAGACTAATATTTAGAATAAGACTAAGACTAATTGCATGGAAAGTAAAAGATTGGGATTAAAACTAAGTTAAGATTAATTTTGTGAATCACTGGGGTGGAATCGGGTTTCACCACCACTGCACATGCAAACACATCCAGGAAAGATACAACTATCCAAATGGAGTAGTAAACCATCCATTAGGAAATATAGTTTGCGTAAGCATCTCTGTAGGTTTGATGTCTTGTTATCCACAAATCACATACTTACTACTATGAAGATATCCCTTTAGAAGTTCTCATCTGGTAATCAACCATGTTAATTGATATTCAAATCCTAAGCATTGATGTTCTCACAACAAAGGAATATAATAGATCTTGCAAGGCAGGTGATCAATCCAAAAAGCATGCATTAAATGATTAACAATGAAACAGAAAGTTATATACAACACATGAAATGTTATAAGATGAACATGTAAGAACGGGCAGTGGGGCTAGTCCCCGCACCCCAGTGAAATAGACTACTTGCTCCTCATGATAGAAAAAAAAGAATAAGAAAGAGGGAAGATTTTTCCATAGTCATTGTAAAGAAGATGGTCGCGACTCAGTGGACAAACGGTCTTCTACACGATGGCGGGGTAGATCTAGATGAGGAGGTGAAGAACACTAAGATGGACGGGGATGATCTTGTCTCTCTTTCTTCCTTCTCTTCTCATGCTCTTGCTCACAAGAGATGGAGCAGTAGATGGATGATGGATGAAGATGCTATAGATCTAAAATCCCACCAATTTCTTGGCTAGGAGAGAGATCTTGATAGAGTGGAGATGGCGGAGTAACAAGGACACCATAGAGGTAGTCTTTGGTGGAAGGGATTGCCTTCTTTAGCTGGGCATAGAGCGGCAGCCTGTCGGCATGGATGGAGTAGAAGCGATGCCTCAAATGAAGGAGGGCGTCATCTATTTATAGGTGCAGGTTTGTGAAGCACTATCTTAGTTTTTGTGGTCACGACCTTTGGTATCCGTCACATTACTCCTCAGCATGACTGTGTTGGGTGTGTGCCGGACTGTGTCGAGGTGTTTTCCATAGTTGAGGCATTTTTTTCGGTCACGGTCTTTGCATCGGTCGAGATGTCTGTGCCGCGATCGTGGTTGTGTGTCACGGTTATGATCATGTGCCATGGTTGTGGTCTTGTGTCATGGTCGTGTCATCTTGGCCTCAGCCCAGCCATGTTGAGTTGGGCTCGGTCATGCCAAGTGTCGGTCAACACTATATCTTAGCCGTAGTCGTGACATCATTTTCTTACATGCGTTCATGGCATTATTTTTTGGCCACGGTCACGGTATTGCCTTCTTGGCCGCGGTCACAACATCCTCGAACAAACGGCCACCCCCGCATGGGGGTGGGTATTACTATTGGTCAATGGGTCTGCGTCAATGAATTCTCTAACTGATGAGGATGCTTTCTAATGAAGGAACTACCCATCGAAAATAGTGTCCAAATTACTGAAAGTTTCTTGGATAATAGTGATGAATGGATTTGATCAAAATTAGTGGGATAACCATCTCCTATATTTGTGCACATAGTGTGCTGCTTAATCCTGCAATAGCGACAAGTAGATTTGACCAAAACTCTAAATAATCATCTAAAGCTGAGGAAAATTGTATATGAGCAAATTTAGGGTGCATATGACAACATTCAGTGCAAAACTAGACCAAAAATGGTGACTAAAACTAATATGAATACGCATTCATCAAAACACCCCAATCCTAAATGGTGCTCATCCTCAAGTAACACAAAATCTATAACATTCTTCACTTGAATAAATTCAACTCTTGTGATTGCCTCATCTTCACATCACATTTGTTTCTTTGCTGCTATGTATGGTTGAGCATCACAACTTCCTGAGATCAATGAACACAACTTATAATATCTTCGTTCTTGAGTTTGTTTCTCAAAAGCACTTCCTCCCCATTTTCTCTAACATCAAGCATGTCTAAGAGCTTTGTAAGTGTCTAGAGATACCCATAGAGCAACAAGTGTGCACCTGATCTGACACTGGTGTTTTTCAAAAGAGTGGCAAAATGATGCATTCATTGTGCATGTAGGTGGAAAAGGGAGTGAAGGGAGGTAAGGAAGGGAGTAGTAAATCTCTCCTCTATTCGACTCGAGATTTTTATTATATGGTTTCAATGTCATTGATTGCAACTTCTTTCTTTTTTTGTATGTGAATCTCTCCTCTATTTGACTCGAGATTGCATTTTTTTTTCTTGTGTGAACATTGGCATCTTTTCTTTTTTATTCTGGTGATACACCCCTATTACATAGAAAGGGGTATGGAAGAAGAGAATAAATAGAGGGATGGTGTGCCACCCCAAACTTAGGGGTTGGCACTCTTTTTATGGATTTTTGTTTCTTTTTTATGGATGGAGGGGTATGAAGATGGTATAAGAAGTGTAGAAGAGAGTTCAGATCATAATGCAACTTGATTTACAATTAAGTGCATCGAGTTGTTCTCCTTATCATACTATGCTCAAATAATGACTTGATGGGGATCCAGTGGAGATTCCATGATATTGTTCCACTAGTCAGTTAGGAAGCATGATGTGTTTGATCCCTCTCAGTTCAACGGATGCTTTTCATTTTTATTGAAGGATCATGATGTTAGGATTCATAAGCTTCACATGGTGATTTCTAACCATTTGCTAGTTACAAATATTGTCCCTCTTGAGGATTTTCTTCAAATAAGGAGGGTATAATGATTCAAAATTGCATGGAAAAAGAAACTAGCCAGCTAGATAGAGGCTTTGATTGAAATAAAAGAATCAAAACTTCATCAAGTTTCTATACAAAACTACTTTGAGAACTTAAAAAATTCAAATTTTTTATCAAAATGCTTCAAAACTGCAATGATGGAATCTTAAGTCTAAAATAGATAGGTGTGGGTGGAAAGTAGTATTCGTACCACCCACCCTCCACTCCAAATATAGAAATTTGCTCATCTTGACCAAACTCAAAATCTAAGATGGAGGGGAAAAACCGTGCCCGTTGGACCACCATATGTGGTTGTGTTCCTCTCAGCAACACGTCCTTCATCTAAAATCTAAAAAATGAACACTCTCAAAACTTAACATCGCATCTTGTGATGCATTATCTATTGAGTTTAAAATTTTCTAATTCAAAAGTAAAATTAAAATCTAAGGTAAGGATCAGGTTGCCTCCCGACAAGTGCCTTTGTTTTATCTCATTGGCTCGACATGCTTCTTTCATTTTTTCGATAGATATGCTAGTTCGGAAAGATTTAGTGATGCTTCAAAGCTCATGTTATCTATGGTGAAATATCTCTTCAAGTGTTGGCCATTAGCCACAAACTCTCATGACTTTTCACTCCATAAAATGAAGGTACCATGTGGGTTGATGCTCTTGACAGTGTAAGGTCCAGACCAACGAGAATGGAGTTTCCCTAGGAACAATCTCAATCTTGAGTTAAACAGTAGAAATTGATCTCCCACTTGTATGTCTTTCCTTTTCAGATGACCATCATGCCATAGTTTTTTGCATTCTTTGTAGATTTGTGCATTCTCATTGGTTGTCATCCGACATTCTTCTAGCTCCTGAAGTTGTTGTAACCTGGCTTGACCAACTTTCTTCATGTCAAAATATAGTTGTTTGATGGCCCACCAAGCTTTGTGTTCAAGTTCTATGGGAAAATGACATGATTTTCCATAGATTAATCTAAAGGGTGTTGTTCCAAGAGGAGTCTTAAAAGTAATTCTATAGGCCCACAGGCCATCATTGATTTTTACCGACCAATCTTTTAGGTTGCGACCTACTATATTTTCTAGGATAGCTTTGAGTTGACGATTTGACACCTCTACCTCTCCACTTATTTGTGGGTGATAGGGGGGAGCTACCTTGTGAGTCATGCCATATTTTCTCAATAGAGTCTTAAGACTTCTTTCTATAAAATAAGAACCTCTGTCAGATATCACAATGTGTGGAACTCTAAAATGGGGAAAAATAATATCTCTAAACATTTAGATGACTGGTTTTGAATTGTTAGTGACGGTTGGTATGGTCTCCACCCATTTAGATACATAATACACCGTGATTAGAATGCAGCAAAATCCATACAAGGATGGAAATGGGCCCATGTAGTCCACTCCCGAAATTTCAAAAATCTCGACTTCCTGCCAGAGCTTAATGGGTATCTCATTTCTTTTTTTTATGCTACCTTCCCTTTGGCACTTGTCACAAGACAAGACAGAGTTTTAGGCATCCTTGGATATTGTAACGACCCCGCCTCCCGGTAACCCCCAATTAAGGGAGACCCAAACGTCAGAGCCGTTATTCAATTAACAAGATCAAAGGTTCGACAAATAATCAATAATAATTATGAAATTCTACTACTAAACTGAAAATTGGTATAAAATAAAAACTTTACTTACCTTTTAAAAGCTGGGATTTCTATACTTCTATCCATTAAGATACTAATCTAACTACTCCTCCTGTGTACGTTATTTCTCATTTAGTTCCACATATGCCACTTTACTGTTTGTTCTTTTCATTCGTACCTAAAATGCCGACAAACAAAACGTCGGTCAGCAAGAAGCTGGTATGTGGGGGAAATATTAATTGTGCAACTATATTAACAATGTAGTCATTCAAATATCCTTTAACATCCAAAATTACATTTTAAGCGATACTACTCAATCATTTCCTATCCCCTATCTCTGTGTTGTCCCTATAGGGGACGTGGATACTACCTCTCTCATGTGGTAGATCCTTACCCCCATGGCACTACCACACAGGTAGCCAATTCTTAGGGTTATGGAATCGCATGGCCCTACCCAAAGGTAGCCCAATCCCTGACTCATGATGACTTGGTGGTCCTACCCCATTGGTTGCCATTTACTAAGTCATTTAATGACGTGATGGACCTACCCCATTGGTAGCCATTTACTAGGTCAATCTATAAATCTGCAGAGGGGACTAGGATCTGAGCTAGTAGGCACATCTCTTATGTGATAGTCATATTCACATTATAATTTGCATGAATTAAATGCAACCAACAGTTTAATTCAAGTCATCAATAAAACCTCGGCAATCCTCACGAAACTAATTCAGGATATCCATAGGCGTAACCACATACCTGTACTGCAGATTTGGAGATAGAATTATGTAGAGAGAGATAATCCAATCAAGCAATAAAGGTGCACATAAATCCTAAAATAAACATTCCAATTTCCTTTTATCAATATTTATCCAATTTTATTCCTTAGGATTGCTATTCCAATTTTAGGGTTTCTTGAAAATTAGGGTTTCATTACCTTTTTACCAATTCTATTTCAATTTTATAAAAATATACATCAAACCCTAATTTTCTTGTCTTATTTTCCATTAATATTCTTAAGATCAGGTTTGGTCCACAAAAACCCTAATTTTCAGATTACTCTATCTTTTCTTTCCTTTTTCTCTAATTTAGGGTTTCTAAACATATTAATCAACATATTGAGTCAAAACCCTAAACCTTGTAATTCTATCATCAAAACAGGTTAAAAACCATTTTAATCATTAATCAATTTAAACATGTCCGAATTAACCTAATTGCAAGACTAAATATATCTTTTATCAACAATTAGGGTTTCTAACCACAAATTAATACCTTTTCTATTCAAAATATGCATTTTTGCAAAAATATACATATTTAGGTGTTCAAACCATTTTGAGTATATTCCTCATATTTTTCTGATCATTTTTCATGTATTAACTTTTCTCATCTGAGTCTCCTAGCTCAAGATATGATTTTTATAGGAAAAACCCTTTTTATGGTTTATTTGTTATTTTCAGAAAATCGAGAGTCGTTCGATCTATAGTCCGGTGGACTAGGCGGCATCCCACGGTCAGGGATCGTGTGCCTTTTATGTGCGATCAACAGAATCAAATGACTGACTTGCCCTCACCTGGTCTGAAAGCACCTCGGGATAGTTTGGAAAAATGTCGCGAAGTCTTCTTCTTCCTCGCGCCTCTGTACAGCAACCCACGACGGTCAACCTTGGGGTTGACTTCGGATCCGGTCTCCCTTTGCTCACGCCGACGGTCTAGGGAGCTCCACCTCCCTTCTTCAAATCTGAAGATGTCCTCAATTGGCCACCCGAACCCCGCCAAGGTCACCCCCCTTGTTCGCCAGATTCTGGCAGGGTCTGCTATGTCGACGAGGGTCTAGGTTAGGCTCATTGGCGCAATTGAAAGCACGAAATTGATCATGGTACTCTTCCGTAGGGTGTGCACTATCAAATAGGGATGCTGGTGTCTTCGCGTATCCTCCCCTATATATAGGGTCGAGGCAGTCCCTGCTGGTTTGGGCGTTTCCCAAAACCAGGTCCAAAGCTAATCAAACTGGGGATGATTCCCCGTGGTTTCATCTCCTAAAACGAATGGAAACCTCAGCTAGTTTGCAAACCCAAAGGAACGCGAGGAATTCAATAGGGAAAGTCCCTCTATTAATTCACAGAAACACAGTCCCAATGGGACTTAGGCAAAGGGCGTCCAACGTTGGATGAAGATCCAATGGGCCATATTGCTCGCGTTCAAAACAAAGGAAATATATCATTATTTCAGAATTTATTCCCAAATTGCAAATAACTTGCAAAATCGATTTCTCCCAAACCATAACTCCTTTCTTTCTCAATGTTTAAGGGAAGGTTTGTCTTGTCATTATCTAACTTTGTACGAAATTTGGGAAACAGATTGCAATGGATGAGAAGTATTCCTTCTCTCCCAAGTTATTCATTAATTAATCCAAATTAATTTATATTCCGTCTTCTTTTGTGATTATCTTGTGATTTTGGGTCCCTTGGACCTCAAGAAATTCTGAAGGCACGAATTCCCATATTGGGGAATATTGGTTTGCCTTTATCTTCTTTTAAAAGTCTATTTCTCATATTTCCTTTTTATTTAACAAATCATTTTCCTTTTTATTTCTCTTTTCTATTCAATTGGGCTCAATGGCCAGCAAAGCCCACTATCAATCAATCAAGGCCATTGTAAATGAAATCCATTTATTCAAAACAAATTACATCTTTATTTGTTCAAATATCTTTTATGTGAGAAATTACATTTCTCACCCAAATGAATCCAAAATTGGGGTTGTAACATCCTTCCCCTCTTATAAGAATTTTGCCCTCAAAATTCCATCAAGAAAGCAAACAAATAGGATAAGCCTTTCATGTGTCCATCATGGATCCCATGTGGCTTCACCCTTTCCATGGTGCTTCCCAAGAACCTTCATCATCTCATATCCTTCAATCTGAGTTCTTTCTTACCTTGGTAAATCGTACCCTCATAGGTGACTCAGGCCATTTCAGCCTCTCAAAAGATGAATAGGTTTAGGGCTCAACACATGGCTTGGGTACCTCACATAGTGTTCTAGATCTGACTTATATAACACATTATACATCATGTCATCCTAAGGGGTAAGGCTAAACACAACCATCTCCACCGATCCAACTCAAATGGACTCCTATATCGGAGACTCAGCTTCCTCAACTGTATCTTAGAGGGGTGAGATTTTCACGTCACATATTCTCCCACAGTGAACTTAATGTCAGTCTGCTTTGCATCCGCTCGTGACTCATGTCACCACTGGGCTCTCTCATTGCACGATCAAAGCAACTTCTTCTACATACACTGAGGTTCTTTTCTGGCCTTCGTGAGGCCTCCTTCACCAACATCATCTTAATGAAGTAGTGACCTACACAACCTCTCTATAAGACTTCTTGCATCCCGATACAGGCTATGGTGGTTAACATCACATCTTAAGAACTGTCTCTATGTATCACAATGAATGAGCACACGTGCTCTCATCAGACCCTCTAGTCTAGATCATACTGCCCATTAGTTAGTAGTGATAAACTATTCTATCATCGAGTTCTTCATGTATCTACTTCCACCTCATGGAAGTGAATCTTTCGGTAATACTCAAAAACTTTGAACTTGCATCATGGTGTAGTTGAACCTTCTCTCTCTTAAAAGTAGTTCAACTGGATCTATCCTGTGACAGTACTCTTTCTTGCTCATGTCATCTCGGTAAGGCGATCTACCATAACCCATATTGCATTTTGACCTTCCTTGGTCTGGGAGACTCACAACATCCATAGAGATGAACTCCCATTCCCTCTCGGGAACTCTTTATACTTTATATCCATGCACTGGGTTACTGGAGTTCATCCTTCACCTCCTGGCTTGCATGGCCACATGCTACATGCATCAGGCATCCAAAGCACTACCATCACTTACTATGGTGTACGGTGATCTTAAAATCATGATTTCTTGTATGTCATGATTCCTCAAGATCGATTCCTTAGAAATGCTAAACCACTCTCATCAGGGTTTCATCACTTTCCTTTCCAAAGAAGTACATCTGAGGTTCAAAAATCATCCTTTCATTATAGTACGGATTTGACTGGCTAACCAAGCAATCATTTACTTGATTAACCACTATTGATACATCTGGGTGTTAGCCAAACTTATCTCTTTTTCTCAACTGAAGGTTAGCCTAACAACCTCAACTTCTTCTAGCTTCCAGCTGAACTAGGCAACTATATCTCAACTGAAGCATTCATTACCACTTCTTATCCTTAGGTGTTAAGTATTTTTGAGGACATACACCTCCATGTATTATACTTATCATCTCATCTCAAACTCTAGTTTTATCTTCATCAAGAAACCCTGAGCTCATCCACCCGGTGATCAATCTCAACCTTGTATATCTTGCAAATTCCACAAAGATTCTACTAGGAACATCCTTACAAGGTGATTATTTTAATATTTTTATCATTTGTACCCATCTATGCATCATTCACTCCACCAAGGCACATTGTCATCTCTGTCCTCATTCCTTATAGCAACGTTCCAACTCACGTCATCTTTACCCTTGGTGTATGGCATGCGTACTGTCCTATCTCTCACTCCCATAACAAGAAGAATTAAGCATTTGGTGGCCGTCCAAATACAGAGTTCTTCTTATTCCAAGAGTATATATGGTACAACCCAAATTACCAGTACACCTTCAAATCTAAGTTGAAACGTGCCATCATCTTGATATCCACATTACTTCAATGGAAAACTGGTCTCGAACCTACTTGGGTTACTTCACAATCCTTGGTCATCTCCTCTAGGTCTATAGGGTGCCGACACTTTTGGGGTCATCCCTCTTCTCTTATGCATCCAGAGAGTTCCCTACTCATCTGCCCTTTGGGTCCCATGAGTTCATGAAGGTGATCAATCTCCTAACTCATGGCCCTTGGACAATGATAGTTGTTACCTCCCGACCCTATGGTCATGTGCAACTAGGGAATTAGGCAACTCCTTCTTCAATCGGTCTTATCCCTACCTGACCCTAGGACAGACGTAGGATTCTATTATAGTACATGTCCAACTTAGAACCTTACCCAAGCCTTCATCATCTCTCTCTGCATTCACGACTGACTTTCATCCCATCATAGGGGTCATGGTCACCTACCTACCTTGGTCAGGCCCCTTACCGGTTACCTCCATGGTAACACATCCACATGCACATAGAGATGGATATCTATGGGTCTACATGTTCATTCTCATACCATGTACTCTTCACTTAGCTTCTCAAGATCTTATGAGACCTCTTAAGGTTACCTTAAAACCAACAAAACTGGTATACACCCTATTAAAGGGTCCCTCTCCCAGGATGGGAGGAAACTACACCTTGATAAAAAAGGTCACAAGCGTCCTTAGGGTCTACATTCACATGAGCATGCTTACTCCAGCAACTACTAAGGTACAAGCATACCTACTAAACCATGCTAGGTCACACTTGTTCTCATCCTCAACATTAGATCAACTTAGTCATGAGGGGTTCATCAAACATACCCTTAACTTAAGGGATTTTTTTTACCTCTACACATGAGGAGTACCATGCTCAAAACTATAGAGACTCAAATCTCATCATGAGCATCGGGTACACTGCTTCCCCTCTTAGGCCTAGGAGCCCTAGTTTCACCTTTGGGTGTCCGACTGTATGCTCAATCTCTTAACCACGATTCAAGCATGTTCAAGGTATGTCATGTACTTCCATGATCCTTCTACTCGTAACACTTCAGAGTTGAGTCCTCTTCCAGGACAACCAACTAGGTATAAAGCCTCACAACTGGTTACTTAAACCTCTCTAGGTTGAAGGAACTATTCCTCCTATCTTAGAAAGTAAACACCTATACCACAGGTACAGAGGAACTAGGAGCATCATCCTCTCTCTAGGGTTTGGTTCCTCTAAAGGAAACCAAGATATCATCAGCCTCCAGGGATCAAGCATAAGACAACCACTATCACCCACTTAGGTCACATTATCCTCAACTCCCGATGTTCCTCATATCTCTAAAATCTAAGCTTCCAACCTTGTTTCTTGGGTCCTACTTTCCCTCTCTAGATCTAACTCCACATCCATCCTCACTACATGAAGTTGGATCAAGCTTACCAGCATATCCCTACCTGGGTGAAGCCTTTTCTCAACTCATGTTTGGCTCAAAATTATCCTTAGCTCTTTATGTTTATTTCATAAGACATCCATCATGATTCCTTATCCAGGGTTTCATCCTACTGTCAGCACTACTGGCGTACTATGGGTGCAAGCTATACCCTACTTGCACAAGCCCATAGGGTTCTATAGGTTCTCCTCTAACCTCATCCATGAAGGAGGTATCCTTCGCTCAAACCTACATGACCCTTCCCAGGGTTGGGTTGCTAAGGATACTCGTTCATCAACTTCTCATGGCTCATATGGCATCCAAGGCATGTTTATCCAAACACCTGGTCTAATCTCATCATGCCATCTAACCTTCACTTATGGTTAGGGTTAACATCATCCTCAAAGGATGTTCTAGGTCTCTACTTTTAATGGAGGTCTCTACCTCCAAGACTAACTCTCTCTACTCGTCCTCCTGCCAAGGAGGTCTATCCTCAGGTCTCTCCTGCAGGTAATGACAACTCGTGTCATACCACCTAAGCATGTATCTATTCCTTTACGCTTACTCTATTAAGCTTAAGTCCATGACATCTTACTTACATGCTTTTTATTAATTTGGTGGAGGATTCCTTAATCCTTATCAACCTAACCCATACTTCAAGAGGGTGAGGAGAAGAGAGGAAAGCCTAATCCTTATGGTCCTTAACAAAATTTGAGTTGAGAAGGGATGAACAAGATGAGAGAGTCCTAAAGGTATCTTATTTCGAATCATACCCTAAGACGTTGGCCAGGCAGTCACACGGATCTGGGAGTCCTCGTATTCCGACTAGTGGTGCGGAGGAAAATATTGCCAGCCCCCGGTCATGATCCTTTTCTAGACACCTCTGTCTTTCGGATAATCCTCTAGTAACTCCCTTGGATTCTACAGAATTTGTAAATTTAATAATTATTAAAGATTAATTGAGGAACCTATGCTCTGATACCAATTGTAACGACCCCGCCTCCCGGTAACCCCCAATTAAGGGAGACCCGAAGGTCAGAGTCGTTATTCAATTAACAGGATCAAAGGTTCGACAAATAATCAATAATAATTATGAAATTCTACTACTAAACTGAAAACTAGTATAAAATAAAAAATTTACTTACCTTTTAAAATATGGGATTTCTATACTTCTATCCATGAAGATACTAATCTAACTACTCCTCCTGTGTACATTATTTCTCATTTAGTTCCACATATGCCACTTTACTGTTTGTTCTTTTCATTTGTACCTAAAACGCTGAAAAACAAAACGTCGGTCAGCAAGAAGCTGGTATGTGGGGGAAACAAGAATTGTGCAACTATATTAACAATGCAGTCATTCAAATATCCTTTAACATCCAAAATTACGTTTTAAGCGATACTACTCAATCCTTTCCTATCCCCTATCTCTGTGTTGTCCCTGCAGTGGACATGGATACTACCTCTCTCATGTGGTAGATCCTTACCCCCCTGGCCCTACCACATAGGTAGCCAATTCTTAGGGTTATGGAGTCACATGGCCCTACCCAAAGTTATCCCAATCCCTGACTCATGATGACTTGATGGTCCTACCCCATTGGTAGCCATTTACTAAGTCATTTAATGACCTGATGGACCTACCCCATTGGTAGCCATTTACTAGGTCAATCTATAAAGCTACAGAGGGGACTAGGATTTGAGCTAGTAGGCACATCTCTTATGTGATAGTCATATTCACATTGTAATTTGCATGAATTAAATGCAACCAATAGTTTAATTCAAGTCATCGATAAAACCTCGGAAATCCATGTGAAACTAATTCGGGATATTCATAGGTGTAACCACATACATGTACTACGGATTTGGAGACAAAATTATGTAGAGAGAGAAAATCCAATCAAGTAAGCAAGGTGCACAGAAATCCTGAAATAAACATTCCAATTTCCTTTTATCAATATTTATCCAATTTTATTCCTTAGGATTGCTATTCCAATTTTAGAGTTTCTTGAAAATTAGGGTTTCATTACCTTTTTACCAATTCTATTTCAATTTTATCAAAATATACATCAAACCCTAATTTTCTTGTCTTATTTTCCATTTAGATTCTTAAGATTAGGTTTGGTCCACAAAAACCCTAATTTTTGGATTACTCTATCTTTTCTTTCCTTTTTCTCTAATTTAGGGTTTCTAAACATATTAATCAACATATTGAGTCAAAACCCTAAACCTTGTAATTCTATCATCAAAACAGGTTAAAAACTATCTTAATCATTAATCAAGTTAAACATGTTCGAATTAACCTAATGGCAAGACTAAATATATCTTTTTATCAACAATTAGGGTTTCTAACCACAAATTAATACCTTTTCTATTCAAAATATGCAGTTTTGCAAAAATATACATATTTAGGTGTTCAAACCATTTTGAGTATATTCCTCATATTTTTTGATCATTTTTCATGTATTAACTTTTCTCATCTGAGTCTCCAAGCTCAAGATATGATTTTTATAGGAAAAACCCTTTTTATGGTTTATTGGTTATTTTCAGAAAATCAAGAGTCGTTCGATCTATAGTCTGGTGGACTAGGTGTCATCCCACGGCTCAGGGGTGCCTTTTATGTGCGATCAAAAGAAGAAAATGACTGACTTTCCCTCACCTGGTCTGAAAGCACCTCGGGGTAGTTTAGTAAAATGCCGTGAAGTCTTCTTCTTCCTCGCGCCTCTGTACAGCAACCCACGACTGTCAACCTTGGGGTTGACTTAGGATCCGGTCTCCCTTTGCTCACGTCGATGGTCCATGGAGCTCCGCCTCCCTTCTTCGAATCTAAAGATGTCCTCAAATGGCCACCCGAGCCCCGCCAAGGTCACCCCCCTTGTTCGCCGGATTCCGGCAGGTTCTGCTATTTCGATGAGGGTCTAGGATAGGCTCGTTGGCGCAATTGAGAGCGTGAAATTGATCCTGGTACTCCACCGTAGGGTGTGCACTATCAAATAGGGATGTTGGTGTCTTTACGTATCCTCCCCTATATATAGGGTCGAGGCAGTCCCTGCTGGTTTGGGCGTTTCCCAAAACCCGGACCAAAGCTAATCAAACCGGGGATGATTCCCCGCAGTTTCATCTCCTAAAACCAATGGAAACCTCAGCCAGTTTGCAAACCCAAAGGAACGTGAGGAATTCAAGAGGGAAAGTCCCTATGTTAATTCGCAAAAACACAGTCCCAGTGAGACTTAGGCAAAGGGCGTCCAACGTTGGATGAAAATCCAACGGACCATATTGCTCGCGCTCAAAGCAAAGGAAACAATATATCATTATTTCAGAATTTATTCCCAAATTCCAAATAACTTGCAAAATTGATTTCTACCAAACCATAACTCCTTTCTTTCTCAAATTTTAAGGGAAGGTTTGTCTTGTCATTATCTAACTTTGTACGAAATTTGGGAAATAGATTGCAATGGATCAGAAGTATTCCTTCTCTCCCAAGTTATTCATTAATTAATCCAAATTAATTTATATTCCTTCTTCTTTTGTGATTATATTGTGATTTTGGGTCCCTTGGACCTCAAGAAATTCTAAACGCATGAATTCCCATATTGGGGAATATTAGTTTGCATTTATCTTCTTTTAAAAGTCTACTTCTCATATTTCCTTTTTATTTAACTAATCCTTTTCCTTTTTATTTCTCTTTTCTATTCAATTGGGGTCAATGGCCAGCAAAGCCCACTATCAATCAATCAAGGCCATTGTAAACGAAATCCATTTATTCAAAACAAATTATATCTTTATTTGTTCAAATATCTTTTATGTGAGAAATTACATTTCTCACCCAAATGAATCCAAAATTGGGGTTGTAACAGATATGGTTGGCCAAAAGAAGCCACATTGTAGAACTTTCAAAGTAGTTTTCTCAGACATGATGAGCTTCTTCCTTAGTGATACAATGTCTATAGAGACAATCAGCAGAGAGCTTGAAGAGGTATGGCTCATCCCATTGATATTTCCTCACATCATGCATGAATTTATTCAGTGCAATGGCAGTGCATTCATGGTGGACGCCACCAGCTACAAGGTAGTTCACATAGTCTACATACCAAGGATGGCTTCCGATGCTTTCATGAGTTGGTCATCTAGAAGAGAGTCATTAATTGAGATCTTTTTAGTGTTCAGAGTGTGGATACGACTCATGTGGTCTGCCACAACATTCTTTGTGCCTTTCTTATCTCTTATCTCAAGATCAAATTCTTGCAAGAGAATCCATCTAATTATCTTGGGTTTTACATCTTTTTTTGTGAGGTAACAAATTGCAGCATGATCTGTGTAGACAATTACCTTTGAACTGATAAGGTAGGATCTAAACTTGTCCAAGGTGTAAAAAACCACTAATAGATCCTTCTCAGTAGTTTCATAGTTCCTTTGAGATTTATCAAGGGTCGTAGATGCATAGTACATGACATGATGTTTCTTCTCTATATATTGGCCCAAAACAACACCGATTGCATAATCACTCACGTCACACATTATTTCAAATGGGTGCTCCCAATCTAGAACTCTAATGATATGGTCATATGTAAGGGCATGCTTAAGATTGTTGAAACTCTTAATGCATTCTTCATCAAAGTGGAAATCAGCATGATCTAGTATTAAATTTGTCATAGGCTTGGTTATATGGTAGAAATCCTTTATAAACCTTTTGTAAAAGCCTGCATGACCAAGAAATGCATAGACCTCTCTTACATTAGTTGGTAGACCGAGTTTAGAAATCACTTTGATCTTTGTCTTGTCTACTTCAATCCCTCGATTGCTGACCCTATGACCGAGGAAAATGCCTTCTTTTACCATGAAATGATATTTCTCCCAATTTAGCACTAGATGGGCTTCTTCACATCGTTTGAGGACCAGGGATAGGTGCTTCATACATGAGTCGTATGAATCCCTATATATGGAGAAATCATCCATGCAAACTTCCATAATAGTTTCAGTGAGTCCAACAAATATGGCTGCCATGTAACATTGGAAAGTGGAAGTCCCATTACAAAGTCTGAAAGGCATCCTTCTAAAGTCATATGTTCCAAAGGGGCAAGTGAATGTTGTTTTCTCTTAGTCGTCTAGGTGTATGGGAATTTGATAGAATCTAGAGTAACCATCAAGATAGAAAAATATTCCTTGTGAGCCAGTCGCTCTAAGACTTGGTCTAGGAAAGGCATCGGGAAATGATCCTTACATGTGGACTTGTTTAATTTCATGTAATCGATACACATCCTCCATCCAATGGTTGTTTGAGTGGGTATGAGTTCATTATTTTCATTTTGTATCACGGTAGTTCCACCTTTTTTTGGGACAACATGTACAAGACTTACCCATGGCGAGTCAGATATTGGATAGATGTTTCCTATAGTGAGCAATTTAATGACTTCAAGGCAAACTACTTCTTTCATATTTGGATTCAGCTTCCATTGATGTTCGACAGTCAGCTTGTAATCTTCCACTATGGGGATTCTATGCATGCAAAGCGCTTGACTGACCCCAGTGAGTTCACTCATTTTGTAGCCGAGGACCTTTCTTTTTTCCCTAAATTTTGTAAGGAGTTTATCTTCTTGTTCAGACGTTAGGTCAGAATTTATGATAACTAGGCAGACCTTAAGATTATCTAGAAACATGTACTTTAGTCCCTCAAGCAGGGGCTTCATTTTAGGGGCCTTTAGTTTCTCGCATAGGTCTTCATTTACGTTCACAGCCTTTTGTTCCTTAAATTTAGCTTCAGGATCTTCTTCTATAGTGTTTAGGTGGAGAACACAATTCTTTACTTGTTCATCAATGGAGTCATCAACAGATTGGTTTCTTAGAGTCACTTCTAAAGGATCGCCTGATTCATGATTCTCTTATGTGAGGAATGACATTTGCTCTATGCAATCAATCAAATAGACTTCTTCTTGCATTCTTGGTCTTCACATACTTTTAAAAACTCTAAACTCGAGTATTTCCTTCCCCAGTCTGAGGAGCAAGATTCTTGCTTCAAAATCAATCAAAGCTCTCATAGTGGCAAGGAAAGGATAGCCAAAGATAAGAGGGTATGTAGAGTCCTCTTTGATGTCAATGATTACAAAGTTTCATGGGATATAAGAGTCTTCGCCTACCTTCACTGGAACATCCTTAATGATTCCCAAAGGGAGAGTCATAGAATTATCTGCAAGCTATATGGTCATGCCAATTAGGAGAAATTCTGCAAATCCTAGACTCTTGCAAAGGTTAAGTGGCATGATAGAGTTGCTAACACCGAGGTCAGCTAACCCCTTTTTACATGTGGAGTCATCGATACCCAAAAGATCATGGGTCTTTTTGATTCTTTAGCATTTTGCTCTAAATAATATCAGAAGTAGTTGTTGCTAATTTGAATGCCTCATATTCCTCAGTTATATACTTCCTTGTTAGGAGAGATTTTAATTACCTCGATCAGGCTGGTATCTCAGCCAATGCATCTAGAAAGGGTATATCAACATGAAGCTTCTTCATTGCTTCTTTGAATTTCATGAAACAAGTGTTGAGGCTTGTCTGCATTAGTCAATCTTGGAAAGGAGGATGAGGTGTGTATACTGGTATAATTAGCTCAAGTGTGTCTACTTTTGAAATGATAGGATTCTCAAAATTTTCTTTTTCTGCATTATCAGTCGTCAGTTGTTCTTTCGGTTAAGATTCAGGAGCTTTAGTGTCTTGGAAAATCACCAAGTCATCCTCGTCTGTAACTACCACAGGTGTCTTGATAGGGGGATCGTAATAGTCTTTTCTAGATTGAGTGGAAACAACTTTCATCCGCTCAGGATGTTTAGGATTGTTCTCTGGTTGGCCAACAAAAGCTCTAGCAGGTGGCTTGAGGCTAGCTAAAAGTTGAGCTAGTTGGGATTCAATAGCCTTCTGATGGGCTTCCTGATTTGCTATCATAGTCTATTGTGACTGTAGCATCTTCTCAATGGCTGACAGTTTGTTATCAAAAGAGATGGGACTGGCTTGTTATCCTTGTTGTAGTTTTTGATGTGAGACTTGGTTGAGATTCTAGAACTGAGAGGTGTTTTGATACTGGTTGTAATTTCTGTTTTAAAAGTTATCCCTAAAGTTCCCTTGATTCCTAAAATTTTGTTGTTGGTTATAATGGAATCCTGGCGGGCCTCATTATTGATTATATGAACTGATTTGTTGTGTGTTTTCCGCTCCCAAAGGATTTCCATAATGAAAACCAGGATGGTTCCTATTCTGATTTGGAATATAATACCCTTGACCAGGGATGGTGTGGATAGCGTTTAGATTTTCCATCTGACCATTACCTCCTTGGATACAAGCATTGCCCAAAATGAAATCATAGCAAATATTATAGGCTAGCATAGAATGATCAGTTCCTTTACATGATTCACAAAATTGAGAAGTCAACTTGACTTGTTCTTATTGTTGAGGGCACGAGTGCCTCCTTTCATAAGCATTGAAAGATGATACAAGGTTGTCTTGCTTGGCAACTAGTAGCTTTAGAGACTCATTGATAGACTTGTACTCATGACTACTTTTTGCCATTGCTACCTTCAGCAGTGCTTTGCCTACAGATCTGCCCCGGTTAGCTTGATTTTCAACTCCAAGGGTGACAACCTTCCTTGCGCTATCATAACTTAGGTGCATAAAGTTTCCTCTAGATGAGGAGTCTAAAAACTTCTTGATATCATCATTCACACCACTATAAAAGATTTCAATGAGATGATTCTTAGGTATGCCATGGTGTGGACACTTGTGTGGTAACTCATTGTATCTTTTCCATGCTTCTTCTAGGGTTTCACCAGGGACATGAACAAATTGTGTTATTCGGCCCCTAATATCATAGGTGAGGGAAGGAGGGTAGAATGTTTCCAAGAAAACATTTTGAAGTTGTTCTCAAGTTGTGATGGGGTCGCATTGCAATGAGTTATACCAACTTATGGCTCTATTTGCATGGGAATATTTGAAGAGACAGAGTCAAATGGCGTCATCTGTAACTCCATTATGCTTTTTCATAGAACATAAATCTATAAACCTAAAAACATGTTCTTGACTATCCTTGCCTTAGTTACCATAGAAAGGGTTGTTTTGAAGCAGTGTAATCCAATGTGACTTGATCTCAATGTTTGGAGCAGCAATGGGAGGAGGTTGCACTGGGTGTTGAATGTCAGCAACTTTAGGGATTGAGAACTCTCTAAGATCCTTTTGTTGGCTTGTTGAGTTGTTGCTTGAGCTGCTTGTATTTCCTCTTGAACCGCAACTCAGGCTTCTTGCATAAGCCTTTCTCTTTGTGAATTAAAGGCTTGAGTTACCCTTCAGGCAATTTCCTCTTCTTGTGCCATCCTATCTTGGTTCTCTCTACTCTGACGATGAAAGGTTCGTTCTAAATCAGGATCAAAGCTAGCTGCAAGGCCGATGCTGTTGGAGTGTGGCATGCACTAGTCTTTGCGGGTACCTGGGATGGAAAGATCTTTCGGGAGTCAGACGGATGAGGTAGAACCCAATTTCAAGTAGATGATCAATAGTATCAAAGGTGAAAGTAAAATCCTAGATTAGTCTCAATACAACTCAATTTAATTAGATGATTATGTTGTCCCTAGCAACGGAGCCAGAATTTGACATGGCTTTAACTGCACTAACAAATCCACCTACGGCTGAGATCCCTAAGTTTTTACCAAAACCTTGTGTAATAATACCACCTGCAAGTGGATGGGTCTTATCGTAGTATAGTTAAGGATCGAATTCCAAGGGACAATGTTTTTAAGAATCTTGCGAGTCCAATCTGGATCAACTAAGACTAATATTTAGAATAAGAGTTGATTTGGGTTTAGTTAAACTAATTGTAGGGAAAGTAAAAGAGCATGATTAAAACTAAGTTAAGATTAATTATGGGAATCACTGGGGTGGAATCAGGTTTCATCACCACTACACATGCAAACACATCCAAAATACATCCTGGCAAGATACAACTTTCCAAATGGAGTAGTAAACCATTTGTTAGGAAATATAGTTTGCGTAAGCATTTCCATAGGCACGATATCTCGTTACCCACAGATTATGCACTTATTATGCTAGAGATATCCCTTCATAAGTTCTCATCCTGGCATCAACCATGTTAATCAATATTCAAATCCTAAGTATTGATGTTCTCACAACAAAGGACTATATAAGATCATGCAAGGCAGGTGATCCATCCAAAAAGCATGCATTAAATGATTAATAATGAAATGGAAAGTTATATACAAGCCATGGAATGTTATAAGATGATCATGTAAGCACAGGCAGTAGGGCTAGTCCCCGCACCCCAGCAAAATGGACTACTCGCTCCTCATGATAGAAACAAAAAGATTAAGAGGGAGGGAAGATTACGCCATGGTCATGGTGAAGAAGATGGTCACGGCTCGGTGGAGAAACAGTCTTCTACACGATGACGGGGCGGATCTGAATGAGGAGGTGAAGAACACCAATATTGATGTGGATGATATATTCTCTCCTTCTTCCTTCTCTTCTTGTGCTCTTGCTTGCAGGAGATGGAGCAATAGATGGCTTATGGATGAAGGTGCAACAAATTAGAAATCCCACCACTTTTGTGTCTAGGAGATAGATCTTGATGGATTGGATATGGAGGAGTAGACAGAACCCCATAGAGGTAGTCTTTGGTGGTAAAGATCATCTTCCTTGGCTGGGCATAGAGCGGCAGCCTGTCGGCGTGGATGGAGTGGAAGCGATGCCTCAAACGAAGAAGGGGGTAGTCTATTAGTAGGTGTAGGTCTGTGGAGCACTGTCTTAACTATCGTAGTCACGACCTTCAGTATCGATCATAGTACTCCTCGACACGACTGTGTCAAGCGTGTGCCCGACCTTGCTGAGGTGTTTGCTGTGGTTGAGGCATTTTCTATGGTCGAGGTCTTTGCATCGGTCGAGATGTTTGTGCAGCGGTCGTAGTCGTGTGTCGCAATCGCGGTTGGGTGTTGCGGTCGCATCATCTTAGCCTTGACCCATCCGTACCGAAGTGGGCCCGGTCATGTCGAGTGTTGGTCGACACTATATCTTAGCCGCGGTTGCGGCATTGTCTTCTTAGTTGTGGTCACGGCATTGTTTTCTTGGTTGTGGTCACGACATTGTCTTCTTGGCCATGGTCACGACATCCTGGAACAAACTCACCCCCACAGGGATGGGGGGCTTTTGCTTTGGGTCGATGGGTCTGTGGTAATGAATCCTCTAACTGATGATGATGCTTTTTGATGAAGGAACTGCCCATCGAAAATAGGGTCCAAATTATTGAAAGTTTCTTGGGCCCTCTAGTCGGTTAGCAGGACCACCATCTCCTACACTGGTACACATAGTGCAATGTTTAATCCTGCAATGCAGACAAATGGATTTGATCAAAACTCTAAATAATTAGCTAAAGCTAAAGAAAATTGTACATGAGCAGATTCAGGGTGCATATGAGAGCTTTTGGTACAAAACTGGGCCAAAAATGGTGACTAAAACTAAAATGAATATGCATTTATCAGAACCATTCAACATACACAACATATTCTACTTGGCCTCCCATCATATTTTTTGTAGGATGGTTAATCCTGATAACATGGATAATCAACCTAGGAAAAGACATGACCTATCTCAGCCATATATTAGACACTCCATGAAGGTTATTCAAACTAGACCCTACATGCATCCAGTGACAACACAACAAAGTAGACAACACATGATGTACTTGCCTTGGTAAGCTAAAACCTGAAGAAGAATTTGAATCTAACATGTGAATCGAGTGACAAGACTGAAGTTAGTTAAAGAACATGTATATTAATAAGATAATATCAGTTAATAAAACTAATAATAGCTCATTAGAATTGTACTCTCTAGATCACGTCTCACCTAATAATAGGAGACATTATTCTTATATCTATTCCAATGGTGACAAGTGGGTAGAGAGGCATGAAAATGACCTTGAGGACCCTTAGTATGACACGCTTGTTATTCTAGAAGTACTCATAGAACGAAAGCTACTAGGAAAGTATTAGTGAAATTTAGTCACAATAAACATCTCAAAGCTAACAAGAAAATAATACATAAACTCATATTACAATTAACCCCACAAAGCCACAAAAACTCTTAGTTTCCCTGATAATTTCCTTTGTAGAGAAATCACCAACACAACACCTTCTCAAGCACATATGTACGTATCCATGTACATCACCACCCCAATCAAAGGAAAGAAAGCCTTCCATATCAAGAAGATAGGAGAACCAACCTCTCTCTTCTCTATTTCCAGGATTATTAGTGAAAAGGCAACTAGTGATTAATAGAATAAGAATACCCTAGGTAGAATAAAGTCAAATACATGATTATATGCGACCCTATGCTCCCTTTTATGAATAAGGTCTTATGCATCGAGTTGTATCTAACTTTATACCTTGAGGACATGAGCTCTCATATAGGTTCACTTTCAATATCTTAGAAAGGCATGATCACCCCCAAAGTTGTTTATTAAGAAAACCAAGGATAGATGTTCCACATAAACATAACCTAGTGATCCTAGTAAACTAACTAGGAATGATGGCTAGTTTTCCAAAATAAATGTTGAAGGTACCGATTTTTGGATAAAAATGCTCAATGAAAGGGATGATATAATGATTATCTATGATCCCACAACAATAAATTCTTCCAAGAACCAGTCCCCTCAAACAATGCCATCCCCTCAATAACCTACTCGGGATATAGCATCCCTGACTCATTCCAGCTAGTCCTCAGATCAACATATGAGCCTGAGTCCATAAAAGGGTGAATCAGAAAGAAAATTCAAAAGCCATCATTATTGACCAACTTTGATCGAATCCTAGTTTACCTTCAAAAGACTAAGGTAAACAAAAAAATAAAAAATTTTAAGTTGTAGCTTATCTCCTAATTGACGTCCTTAGTGATGAACATTCATCCACAATATGCATGGGTGCACAACAAACTTCTCTTCTGGGAGAATATCTTCTTAGATCAAATTTGCACTGCCATGACACTTGTCAAGAGAAAATGAAGATAAGAAGTTCCACAACCTAGTGAGCCTAAAAAATAAGGTGAACATAATATACCTCAGACACGCCTTAGTCCCTACGTTATGTCCAACATCCTTCTCATCAAAAGCAAGATCCTCCTGAGGGATATTTTCCTCCCCCCACTCAGACAAGTTGCAAACTACCATCTATAAATTCAAAGTACCAATCATGTTATCTTTCCCCAACAATTTAAACATGTGGAATCTAATAGTGAATGCACACGAAGACATAAAAAGGGAAAAAAATTAAAAAATGAGTCAATATGCATGCTCAATCATCTTCAACCACTAGACTACAAAGAATTCTATCGTACACAAAATCCAAATTTTGCTACTAAAAACCACAATGGAAAAGGTAATGCTAAAGGGTGAAGGGTATACCTCTACAGAGATTAACCCAACTAAAAACCATCAAATAATGGCATGAAAAGTATTGACCAAAAGGTTTTCCGTCATCAAAATTTCTTCCTATGGTGCCTCTATAGAATCATAGTTGAAAATATGTAGAAATGGCTAATGGAAGAACTTTACAATCCATTCGGCTCTCTCTGACTCCTCTGACAACTATTGTCATTGTTTTCTCAGAGTGACTCTCTCAATCATCGTTGCTATTTGAAAATAGAAGAAGTGAGGAAAATGCTTGACCTCCACTCATTCCTTCCTTTAAAATTTTTTACAAAAATAGTAAAATAGTCTCTCAAATTAAAAAAAAAAGTCTAGAATCTTTTAATAAAAACTAGGAATAATGTGAACAAACTTCCCAAAAATCACAATACGTGAAATCTCAAAATTTCCATAGAAAAAGGTTAAAATTTTCCCTAACTGCAAAAATAACTAAGTTTATTGATTATCCTGATAATCAGATTCTGAATTGTCAAACCATATGGCCTATGATCATTTCATAAATCTTGAATGATCACATGTTTGATCTTGCTATCTCTTAGGGTCTGATACTATGACCTAAAACAAATTTAGATGCAACTTTGAATATTTTTGGGTCTTCGATCATGATCTTCAACAATATCATCTCATATATCTAATCATGTCATGTTTCTTTTAATGTATCAAAGAAATGCTTTAGGGAGAAGGCAATTGACCAATATATCCAATGGTTGTAAAGGAACCATAGATTCTGAACATTGTATGCTACACAATATTACAGATACAAGAAATGCTTCATCAAGAAGACAATTGACTAATACAATCACTGGTCATAATGAAAACCTTAGATTTAGATATTTGTTTTTTATTTAATCTTATATATAAAAAATACTTTGGGGAGCAAACAATTGAACAATATATTGACTGGTCTTAAAGGTCGCCTTCATTTTTAAAATTTATCTGGTACCCAATCTTGTGAACACAAGAAATGCTCTGGGGAGCAAAAATCTTACTTATGCAGACATTTTTCATAAAGGAAACCTTTGGAAAGTTATGTGGTGCCCAATTTTATCATTACAATAGGTGATTTAGGGACCAAACAATTAACCAATATAGTTATTGGTCATAAAGGACACCTTATATCTTGATCATTCTCTAATGCTTAATCTTATCTATCTTGAGCTTCCAAAGTCCTACCTTGGATACGAAAACTTGCCAAAAAGTTTATCTTTTAGGTAGTGATCCTGGCCTTGAATCGGTCCACTCCACCAGTTCTTGTGATTGACATAGACTTATCATATATTTAATTGAAAAAAAAACAAGAAAATAATAAAAATAAAGGGAAAAAGGAGAGATGATGATCTTTTCAATCAAGCACATCCATGGTTCTTCATGTCTGCAAACTCATTGGTTTCAATGACCTCTGACAAACCTTCATCCTATCTACTTGTCACAACCATCTTTTCTCAATAAGGCATGAGCTACTTAGAGAATTAGACATATATTGACATAACAACTAGACAACTGATGGAGTTACTTTCACATACAATAAACTTTGAATGGCTCCTTGCCACTCCACGGGAATGAAAGATTGGTCAGATATTGGTAACTACCTCGACCAAAAGTTTGTGCTTGTTTTTTAGATATCTTTTGTGTCTAATCTTATTTTATTCATAAATATTATTTCAACAAATAATCCTTAGAAGGAAAAAAATCTTACCTCTGACATACACCCTCTAGGAGTTTCATTAGAACACCCTCTAGGAATTTCATCAGAACACCCTCTAGAGATTAGACTTTGCTCAAGGTTGTGAGTCTCACTCTTGTCTCAAACTTTATCTTGAGAGGGGCTAAAAATTGACACCCCAACTTCTCTCACTTATCAGAAATTAATGCCAATGATGATTCTCCATATAATTATAGACTCATTCCATGTTCCCACATTTATACATATCCTTTTTAATCCATTCATTTTTATCTAGTTCAATGATTCTGTCAGAAAAGTTCTCTTCTTCAAACCTAAGTGCAATTTTCCTTCAACTTTTTAAAGATTTTTTTCAAAAAATTTGCAATTGGATTATCCTAAATAAAATATTGTATTGTTCTCCGACAAATATCCAACCGAATTTATCCCGAAAATAAATTTATATCTTTTTTCAATAATAAAAATGATCTTGAATTAATATCTCTTCATCTTCCTTCATTATTTATTAAATTTTATTCAAATCATTGTTTCCCACTGATTTAATCAGGTTTTTATCTAGAATGCTCGTGAAGTATCCAAAAAATTGGAAAAGAGAAATCCAAGCTTCATCTTTCCTTAACCACCCAATAAATCTCATTCATCCTCTCATTGACACATGACAAAATGGCATGGTTGAGGGCATGCTCTCAAGGTGCATCTCCGCAATCCTCCTTAACACTAAAATCTTCAATCAGAAACCCCTTAACATTGATTGTACCCTATATATAGACCCACATATCCATCTTATTCTAAGTCTCTTTTAAATTCTCGCAAAACCACAAGATAAACTACTTTTCTCTTTACTCTCTATCTCACTCAAGTTTAGAGGATCCTTCATGTAACACACAAACTTTTAGAGTGCCATTTGGTAGAATAACGATAAACTTACATATCTAATTCACTCATCTCAAGATCATTCATAATTGCTAGCATATGTTCATAACTGCTTCTATCCTCTTACAACTACTTATCTATTTATCTATATGAACTGTTATACTAATATTTGATCTTATCCATATTGATCAATTTGACTACTCAAATGGAATCAAATCTTCCAATTAAATATATTTTTATGTCACCTCTTCTATTTTCTTATACATCGATCCTAACTATTAGGAAACGATATCCACCTTGTGAGATCATGTGCCAATCATGACCTTATACTTAAAACATCAGGATCTTTATGCAATGATAAAAAAATCACAACTATCGAAAGCCTCAAAGATTGACAAAACAAAAATGCTTTTTATCACTTTTTTCGCTACCACATTTCTTTTAACTCAACATGAATCCATCTGAACTCGAGAACATTAAGAAACGAGTTCAATAACAAGATGACGGTGCTAAACCTTATCTACTTGTAAATTGATTGTCAAATCTGATTTTTAGTTGCACTTTCCATCTTTTTCCCTTATCTGCCCTTGGATGCAGTGAGAAACTTGTTTTCCACAATTTTCCATTGGTTTACACACTAATCTTGTTTTTCTTCATTTTATGAATAAGATGTGGCGGCGACTTCCACTTCTCTTGTTTCACTTATTAGCAACCGCCAAATAAGTTTCCTTGTGATATATTAATATTTTTCAGATTGTACAATATAAAGGTTTATAAATCCTACAATCCTGGCATACCCCACATATTAGTCCTTGTGCAAATGTATTAATATTGTATTGGAATCTACATATACCCACATTTGGATTCTAGTTCAACTGTATCCAAATACTATTTCTATTCATTATGCACATGGTATTGAATCCAAAGATTTTAGTGCTCCCCATATTTTCATCCTAGTACACACGTACTCAAATCATAGCGGACGTGTATTTGAATCCGAATATATGCCCGCCATCAGATCTTAGTCCATCCACATCCTAATTGTATTTCTAATCACTACGAACATTCTACCAAATTTCAAAATCTTCGTGTATCGCACATTGTAACTGTAGCGCTATGTACTATATATGTGCTCAGATCCTAATCTACCTGGAATTTGATCCCAATTCATCTGCATCTAGATCCCATTTGTAATCTTTGCGTGCATTGCTGGCAGAAGCTGTTAAATACACATTTGATATCTTAACTCGCCTACAATCAAATCTAGATGCATTTGTGCACCAGGATTTTATGTATTGTAGAAAATTACAATCATATTTAAATTCTCAAGTGGATTTTTTTTTGAATCGAGAACTCCTACAAGCAAGAGAAACCCACCTAGCCCTCTACCATTACCACAACTCTATTGTAATATCAATTAAAAATATACAAAATATCTTATAATTTGTGTTTAAGTGGCCAAACTTGAAGTAATTCTTATTGAACCTTGAATCGACATGTAGGCCCTACCCAAATATGAACCAATTGCATATTTATTAGAGAAATACTAATTGATAATGCACATAGATTTGAAACTGATCTGACATGAACTTGACTAGACCGAACTTCACCCAACCTTTGGTAAACATAATCTGACTTGAATCGACATATAATAAATGACTCGAGTGGGCGCTATCAAAATTTGAACATATCGTATGTCTGATGACATAAAAATGCTAATGTAGATATAACCAAAATTGACCTGACCTAAATTGAACAAGACCCAACCCGATATTATGTAATCCTAGCACTCAATTTGAACAGACATGGACAGAACATGATCCGACTTGGCCCTATATGAAACCCGAACATATTGTACTCTTGTTAAATAAATATTTAATAATTTCTCTGCTCCAAAAAAAATATTTAATAATTTCAAAGAACCAAAACTAACCGAACCGGAATAAATCTCGAACGCACCTTAGATTATGGTGATCCAACATGAATCAAAATGTACTAAATTTGGTCCCCTCGATTCGGAACATAAATGGGCCATGTTTTTATCGGCAAAAAAGATAATTGACCATGTATGGAAGCCAAAAATTGACCTGACACGAATTGGATAAGACCCAACCCGACAAAATGTAAATGACATGGTATAATCAAAATATACTAGATTTGACCCAACTTGACCCTACCCAAATTTTGAACAACCCATATTTTTATTGCAATTTTAATAATATTGTATGCATGCTTGAAACTGACTTGACCTTACACTAAGTGAACATGATGTGAGTGGCTTTTAAGTAAGCTAACCCGACTTGAACCAAATTGTACTAAAATTGATCCGAGTTGACCTTACTCAATAGATGAACAGTCCACATTTTATTTGCAAAAAGTAAGATACACTTAATTCGAGTCGCATCAGGTCTTGTCTGGTTCAGATAAGGTCACTTTCATGTCAGTCTACATTGTGCAACTTGAAAAAGGTTCCTTTTGGATTTTATACCTTTAGTCTCTTAGCACCAAAGGCTATGGAGTTTCTTAAGACGGTCTAAAAAATTATTAAAAGTAATATTATGACTCACAAATGTAGGATGTGTAATGTTTCATAGGATTAGTTTTTTCATTCAAAAAGGACTAGCGGGGCAATTTGTTACCCACTTCTTTTTTCTTTGATGTAAACCCTTCTCTTATTGCACACTATTTATCAGTTTCTTAATTTTTGTCTTAAGAAGTTGCAATTAGAATTCATTAAAAAAGTAATTATGTATTGTTGTCTCAAGTCGATGTCGCGTAGAGTGTTTGGTTCAGTTCCAGTAAGTTTATAACTCTTCGTCAAGTTGGATCGGGTTTCTGTTAACTCCATTGAGATCATCAGGTCCAGTTTGGATAGGTCTCCTAAAAGATAGAGACTGTGACAGCCTAACTGTAGTAAAGACTGCATAATAGCCAAAATAAAGGACCAGTGGCGGAACCAGAAAATTGCATAATGGGGGGCTGAGTTAAAAAAAATATGCCTATAGTGGGATTTGAACCTAAGTGCCTAGTTTAGAACCAATGTACTTCTACCAACCCAACTATAACTTTGTCTTGTCATATATCTAAAGAGCTCGTATATATACTATATTTATAATACTAAACATGCATAAATACATATAAATTAACATTTAAGATTTTGGGAGGGAGGCTGAAGCCCCGGTAGCCCCCCCCCCCCCAGATCCGCCCCTGTAAAGGACTGTATAATAATTAAATAAAACCAAAAAGATAAGAACACAAGAGGAAGGTCAAGCATGTGTTTGAAAGAAATAAATAAAGTAAATTCCATTCGCCGTGAAAAAAACGTATGGTGATGGTGCAAGTGTTATTTAGTATTTATGAAAACGAATGGTTCTTCAAGATGTATTGTATTGAAAAGACAGGGATTTGTAGGGAAAGCAAAACCTCTATTTGTCTTATCTATTGCGTGATCTTTGACAATGAAAAACACGATTGTGTCAAGGTGTGTTCCAGTTGAGTGATCTTTGATGATGAAGACACGATTGTCTTAATACGACAAGGTGTCTGCCAGGTAGCATGACCCGATGTGAATACTGGTTGCTGTATATCATACACCACACATGCTTGATTACCTGAAAGTCTTTTTCTAGAACGATTGTTGTTATAACACATCATAAATACATGACTACCTGAAATACTTCTTCTAGAACTTGCTGGCGTGCAGCAGCTACCAGATCCAAAATATCACATGTGCTGAAATGATCGGCCCGGATGACGTCCACCGATATGTCGTACTCACGTGGTTAACCCACTGCGGCGCCCGCTGGTTAGTTAGCTTGCTTTCAGTTCCCAAACTGCATGGCAGCTAGCAACGAATCTATCATCGGCATGCTGTCGCGTATTAAATAAGAATTGATCGGCCACTAACAGTTTGTAGTGCTCCAAAGAGAGTGACAAATTATGGTACGAGGCCGTGGAATTTTAGTAAGTAAATCGTTGTTTTTCCTATCAGACTTCGCACATTGATATTTACCAATAACACTTTCAGTGAGATTGACTGTAAAAGTAGGATACCACATATCTTAATCTAGTAGTTGGGGAGCTACTTGAAATATTGTTTAATGCATTACAATATGCGTATAATCGCATCAACTACATTTGCAAATACGATCTAGGAAGGAGGCACTCCCATACGCAGATCACGGGGGCCACTCCGGGGCAGGCATTAGTCCACTGTTATGGACGCATAAGTTTTCACAAAGAAAGTACAGATTGGTTAAGTTTTAAGGCATATCAACATACTAATTGCTCCATGTCTATAACAAACATATGATACATGTTCTCTTGTCACAGTTATGTATTCTATGATGTTAAGGATTTACTTCCACTTCAACTTTTAGATATAGGACATGATATAATCTAGTGCATGTGCCCCAATTTACAAAGAGTTATATTTTTATACTTCAATTTTGCAAAAATAACACCTTGATCGTCACTTCAATAGAATATAAGATATTCTAGTGAGATAACTTCTTACAAGAATGTAACGTCTGGGTCTATGACCAAAAGCACTGGTAGAGTTTCTCCTAAATCACCATTGGGCTTAACTGTGCGCTTTGTCCTCACTCACGCGCAAGTCGATTGATCGCCCATCCTAGTACTACTCCGGGCTGGACATGCTTAACTATAGAGTTATTTAGTGATGAGCTCCCAGAAAAAGATGTGTACTTTAGTGAT